>BJEL01000036.1:0-600000 GCA_019972355.1 Drosophila kohkoa | reverse complement strand
CCAGGGCGAAGACCGACAAAAAAACGAGGAAAAAAAGAGAGGGCGAAGGTCTTGGCAAGGTTTTACCTGGTTTGTGTAATGCGTTGGAAGTTGTCACCCAGAGAGAAGTAGTTTCTGTTACACACATTACTGCATACATATATACATACATATATACATGCCTCCATTTGCATAACTTAAGGCTAAGGGAATATGCAGCACCCGTTCTCTGAGAGTGTTGGCATTGTTCAAAATGCGTAGCTCAAATGAAAAAATTAAGCAAAGCGAGCTGTGTGCTTCAATGTTGCACAATCGGAGCTCACACTTTTATTTAATTCGGTTGGCGATACATACATACATATGTATAGTATGTACATATATCTCAAAGCGACATGTACACCAGCTCCTATGAATAATATTAGTAAAATGAAAGCGAAAGTGTTCCCATTCAATTGAGAAAGACATTTACATTTAAGTGTCTTATTACAAGTATTAAATAGAGAAATTCATTCTAAATACTATACATTTAAATTTTTAATACATTTTTTTACTTTAGCTTTTGTTTTATAAAATAAAAATATGCACACACTTTTCTGCATCAGAAAGATATTAAAACTCAGAAATTCCTAATTATAAATTTGAATTAGAAAAAAACATACTAAAACACATAAGAAAGCTACAGTTGAGTGTACTCGACAGTAAGATAGTCGTTACCCATTTTGAATAAAAGCACATGAGTGCGGTGCTAGTTTTAAAATGTAAAATATTAATATACTGAAAAATAACTACAAATATACCAACTGCTAAAATTGGTATATTGATATAGAATTACATTTCATAGAGGCACAAAGGCACACTCTTCTACTTTATGGATAGTGGGTATAAATACTACAAATATATATTGTAATATATACAGATATATATACTAAATACTAAAAATCTTATTAAATATAAATTAAATGAGGAACTTTGTACAAGTTCGCACTCTTTATAAAATTCACATTGCCAAAAACAAGTTAACTCTTCAAAATTCCAATGATAAAGTGCTGCTCATTTTCATATTAGTCAGAATAAAAAATTCCATTACTTTAAAAGCTGAGAGAGGAACAAGTAAATTAAATAAAACAAAAAATGTTGTTTGTGATTAGGTCGCGACATGTATTTATGTTCAACTATTTTGACTTCACTATGCATGGAAAAATGTGCTAATCAACCGGCAAGCCACGCCCTGTCCAGAAATGCGGACCCATAATGAAGGTGCAGAGAACGTGCATTGTGTCTGGTCAGCAAATTACGTTCAACACCCAGGAATCTCTCCGAAACAACGTCAGCATTGCTGCAACCTGATGCAAGACAGGCACCCAACCCAGCTGCCTGGACGAGGCAAGCAGATGCCAGCGTGCACGGAATTTAAAATGCCTGACGAAATCGGGCCAGTCATCTGGTGTTTCAGTTGGGAGATGAAAAAAGCGAAGCTTGATAATCGCCTTCAGCAATTTTAAGCTGAAGCGACAGCAAATTTGCCAAATATTTGTAAAACAAAAATTTAAACAATTGAGAGATTACGAAGAATGGATGAGTCCAATGGGATCCAAGAGGTTTATTGAAATGCCAAACAAAAAAAATATGAGAGATTTTCTTAAGAAAGTAGAGTAGGTATTATTTGTGAAGCATCCTCAATACACTAAAGTTTTGCAGTCATGGAGTCTTGCCAAAATAAAGTTGCCAAGAGCATAAGGAAATTGCAGCAAGCTCTTATGAAATGTGTGGCACTTGCCACGGCCCCTTGCCGACACTTTGCAAACTCGCAAAGGAAAAAGGAAAAAACTAACAAGTGAAGCGAGAAATCAATAACAGGACCTCGTAATTTCAGCCACGTGGCAGCGATGCTGTGGCAACATGGCAAGCTGGCAACATACTCGTAGTTGGCACAGCCTGCAGCAACATTTTTGAGTTCTCTCTCTGTGTGTTTCACCGAGTGAGATAAAGTTGAGCAAAGCTCTGCTAAATATTGTTAGCACACAGTTTTATTGAGCCAATTTCAGTTGCCATAAAATCGTAAAACCTCTTTCAGTAATCTCAAGTGTGGCCACAGATATTTCTGTTGTTAGCGTCATAAATGATGACGTTAATCAAGGTTTCGCACGATTAAGTCCCTATATTATGTTATAGTACTCATAAGCTGATCTAGATTATCGAGGATTTATCGCATGTCGAAGGTAGAACTACGTTTAGCATACTCACTTCAAGTTTCATTCAAGAGAAGTCAACAAATTTTCTAAAGCTGATGTTGTTCTTCTTTAAATTGCGTTTTCTATGAGTCTGGGAAAAGTTTCAATTAATTTGGCCCGCCTTCCTGTCGCTTTCGATCCACAAAGTGATGCTGAACATTTCCAATTATTTGTTTGTTTGCCAATCGCGATGGAGCGAAATCAAGAATTAAACAAACAGACGAGAACAATTAACTTTGGGTTTGCTTGTCGAACACCCTGACTAGACCCATATTTTTTTTTCTTATTCATTTTTGTTTTTGTTGTATTTTTTTGGGTAAACATAGCACTAAAGATTGTATCCCTTAAAGCGCAATAAAAGTTGAGTTGTTAGCCTAAACATATTCATTGACTTGAAAGTTATGAAACTTTTAGTCTACTTAATGCATGTAGATGCCTTTCGCTTCCGTTTCGCCTCAACACTTGTCAAATCCTTCAATCCTCCCTCCTTCCAGCTACTATGAATATTTTCGAGCACTTGAATCCATTGAAGACCATTCACAACAAATTTTATAACCTAAAGTCCGCCATTTGGGCAACGAATTATGCAAATTTTATGAGCTGGCAACAATTAGTGTTTGGGATATTAACTGGCCTGAGCCTGAGCCTGGGTCTGAATCAATTTGTGGCCAAGAAATATGAAAATGCTTTACACAAGGCTGTAATAATTCAATTGCCATAAATTTACGTCTGCTCGCAAATACTTAAGTGAATTAAATATTACCGCAATATTAGGACCCAAATAATTAATCAAACTTTAAGCCCACTTTTATCTGTTATACAAATCACAAATACTTATATAAATATTTGCTTTCTTTTTGCAAAACTTTTAATTAATACACCACAAATCAAATGACTTCCGCGATTCCCAAAAAAAATGTAAGAAACTTGTGTGAAATAAGCCAAACATAAACAGAAAGTTTTAAGACATTTTTTTAATTAAAGCGCAAAAACCAAACGATAAATTTTTGTCGCTCCCACAGCGAGAGGTCCGCAAGAGTGTTGGGGAAGAAATTAATAAAAATGTCACAGCTGAGCTGAACGCAAGGAATCTCTCTCTCTGTGTGTGTGTGTGTGCGCTTGCTTCTTCCAAGGACCCTCTGTGCAACTCTCACGATAATTATGAATTTGAGTAATTTTTTCAGCTGTCACTTGGCCAACTTTCTCTTTTGCTGTCGACCAGCGAGACGCCTGTTGGCCTCAAAGTATTTCCTTTTAGTATTTCTGAACTTGTTGTTAAAGGGGACTGCGCAAAAAAAGTATATTAAAATTTACACATGTTGCCTTGAAAGCTTTTCCACATCCGCGTATCAAGGAAATTGGATAAATTTTAATAGACAAACGTGCTGTCAATTATTGGAAGCTCTGCCCGTCGACCCAACTCAATTATTCATAAATCTGCTGAGCGTTTTTTGGACGTTATAAAATGCTATGCTAATCCAATTTTGTAGCGCCTCAAAAAAAGAAACTATGGGGCATATTAGTTGGAGTATAAACTATAGTTGGCATCGATTTGTGGACTTGCATTGTAGTTTAACTTTCAATTTTGTTGCCTTGACATGTAATGCAAATGTTTTAGGCTTTAGACGCCAACCAGGTTGCCTTTGCTTTGGTGCCATTTTGGCAACCAGGTCAAGTGAAAGGCTCCACAACTTTCCATCACATACACAAGTGCACGAGGAACTCTCACAAAGAACACTCCAGCAAGCACACGACATGGGAGAAAGGAAAAACGTTGACCCGATTTTCTTTGCAAAACGGCCCAGAAAGCCGCTGCCAACAACAACAATAGCAAAAACAACCAAACAACAACAACAATGAAGCCAAACGATGGCGACGATGGCAACGTTAGAACGAGACGCTGCCACTCGGACACGTTTTGGTGGGTGCCACATAGTCAAGATTTATGTATTGTATAGCGACATACCCTTATCACCTTTATTTCCGACCTGCCCGACGCCCACACACTGCCACGCCTACAACTTTGCGAAGCTCGCCTGATTTAGGCCCATAAAAGTAGCGGCAATGTATCAGGAAATTGAAGCAGAATTATTTATTTAATTTGCCATCTTTGCAATGATAATTTGACAAATGCTGGCAATTAATTTCCACACACATTTTCGTAACTGAGCCCTGACCACCGCTCGTCTGTCACTTTGGATTTTGCTTGCTCCTCCTCCTCCTCCTTGTCTTCCTTCCTCCTTCAAAAGGTGTTCTCACATGTTGGCCGTGTCCTGCCACTTTGATTTGGATTCCAAACATTGGCCACTGGGATTTCGTCTTAAACGCTTCTCATTTATTTTAACGCCTCAAGAGCCCGTCGAATGGCATAACCGTAATAGAAAACGGTTTGCTGGCATCTTTTCTACTTTCTCGGCATTGCCCAAAAATATCTTGATACGCCTCCGGCCATTTCTGACTCAGACTCCGACTCCGACGCCGACGCTGACAAAGGAAAGTCAGCAAAAGCAAAATGGCCAAAATAACCTTAACACATTTTGTGGGCCAAGAGCAGCAGCAACCGAGGCATTTGTGGCCATAGCATGCCGGACTGTGTCGAGTCTCGTTTGGATTGAGGGGCAGTAAACTGCAACTTATTGCTGGGAATTGTTTCCATTGATCCCCGCATAACACAATTTGGTATGTGTCTGTGTATGTGTGTGTGTATGTGTGTGTGTGTGCGCTTTTGACTTTTGCCAGCCCGAAATTTCATTTGGAACATTAATGTCGCCAATATGGCGAGCACGTAAAGTCAGCAAACAGTTGTTGTTCTGGGTCGAATATCAATATTTTAAACTCGCTTGCATTGAAAGTTCTCTTTTAAAAGAGATAGCAATTGGCAGGTAAGCGTATTGACTATGAAAAAACAAAGTGACATGCCGAAAACTTTGGGATTGTAAATCAACAAAATTGGACAGGAAAAGTTTAGAGTATTGAATTGAGAATTCTAGAGAAGTACTTAAAATACGGGAAAGTAAACTAATTTCAAATGTATTGATAGGGTTAAAATCAACTGAATGCTGTTGGAACTTTAGAGAATTTATAATAAAGTAGTGTAAAATCTATATAAAAAGATAATAACGAATAAATACTGCTGAGTATCCAATCTATCACTTTAAGAGTATTTAAAATAGACGAATATAAAGTAGTTTAAAATTGATAATTGAAAATGTTGGTGCTAAAAAATCTATTTAATTGAATTTAATTTGGAAATATCACATTAACAAACTTAGACAGCTATTATATTTCTATATATTTATAATAAAGTAGTGTAAAATCTATATAAAAAGATAATAGCAAACAAATACTGCTGAGCATCCAACCTATAACTTTAAGACATTTAAAATAGTTAAAATTGATAACTGAAAATGCTGGTGCTAAAAATCTATTTAATTTAATTTAATTTAATTTTGAAATATCACATTAATAAACTTAGGCAGACAAAGTAGTGTAAAATCTATATTAAAAGATAATAGCAAATAAATACTGCTGAGTATCCAATCTGTAACTTTAAGAGTATTTAAAATAGTTTAAAATTGATAATTGAAAATGTTGGTGCTAAAAAATCTATTAAAATGAATTGAATTTTGAAATATCACATTAATAAACTTAGACAGCTATTATATTTGCATGCCAAACAAGTAGTAATTAAAAATGTTAACCCAAAATAATATAGAAAATCAACCCAACTCTAGGTTCAGGACAACTGCATAAAGTCACAAGAGATTAAACGGCGAACAGCAAACAAAACGACATAACATGGTCATACATATTATGTGTATCATGCATATTTGATGTGCTGTAATTAATCGCATGTTAGATTCGGCTAAATATGTGCGACAATATGTCATATGCAATTAGACAGGGAGGCAGAGAGAGCGGAGGATGGAATGGTTCGGTTTGTTTATATAGACCGCGTGTATGGATCTAGTTAAGGACGTGACATTTGAAATGTGAAACGTGCAACGTGACTAGTT
This sequence comes from Drosophila kohkoa, assembly GCA_019972355.1. Classification (NCBI taxonomy): domain Eukaryota; kingdom Metazoa; phylum Arthropoda; class Insecta; order Diptera; family Drosophilidae; genus Drosophila; species Drosophila kohkoa. The sequence continues at coordinate 593,774 of BJEL01000036.1, read as the reverse complement.
GCAAAGTATCGTTGGGTAACTAGTTTACGATGTGCTCCCAAAAGGGGGGTGAAAAGAGGTTCATAAGTGGGGTGCGCGGCATATTTAAATTAGCCGCTGTTGGAGCTATCTGCGCGTGATAATCAAATTGCAGAAAATTTAACAAAAAGAGCGCGCAAGTTTGTGGAAGTGGAAGTGAAAACCACAACACAAAATGCCAGGCGAAAGCATTTTCACCATTTTCACAACTGTCATTGAAATGTCAACATAAATCTACTGACAGCCTGTCCCCAAAGCCATCTCCCCGTCCCCAGCTACGCCCCTCCCTCTCGACACCATCTCTCCAGCCATCTCTGTCTCTCTCCCTTGTGTTGTGCTTGAGCTTTGGCTTCAGCCGCATTCTCATCCTCAGCCTTTTTCGCGCGCTGCGTGACGTAAATGCTGATGAATATTTCTCATCTGTTATGTGTGCTGCTGTAGCAATAGAGAAGGGGGAACGAACAAGGGGGGCTAGCCGCCATGCAGTTTTGTTAAAACGTGGATTTGTCCCGTCGCGTGCTGCCTCCTCCTCAGTCCTCAGTTCTCAATTCTCAGTCTTCTTCAAACCGAAATGGGCTTGTCAGTTTTGATGAACTATCTATGGTGCTCCCCATAGGATGCTGATGCTGATGCTGATGCTGCTCCTGATGCTGATGCTAATGCTAATGCCTCTGACAGAGATCTATGTGCGGTCTGATTCATTCAAGTCTCCGCCAAGATGGCCAGCACCCAGGCACATTCAGACACAACTCAGATGAGGTCACGTACAATCCGTGTCAACGTTCCCTTCGTTGGCTTATTAAATGTTAGTTGCTTTTATTTGTTATGTGTTATTTGTTGATTCAACTGCTGCTTCTGCTGCCGAGCTGCCATGTATTAAGTATTAATCCTGCTTAAATGTGATTAATGCTCCTCAAAAGGTTCTCAACCTGGACATTCATCTGGCTAATGAAAGCAACACAAAGCCACTGTTGTTTAGCTATGGATAACAGGTACTTAGCTGCATATATATTTAAATTATCCTTATGAATAATACCAGCAAATAATCTTTACACTACGAGTCAATTGAGCTGTGTGTCGTCGTCGTCGTCATCCCCTTTCTTAATCAATTTATCTCGGCATTTTAAAATGAACATTTTTGTTATGAATATTCAGCCTTTAGCTCTGCAGCATTCCCTGGAGTATTAACAATGTGCTTCCATTGTGTTTGGCTATGAATTAGTGCATCCTTCTACACGTCACACATCCTGCATCCTTTGAGCCTATTCTCTCTGTATCTCAGATTATTTCCCATGACCACATTTGCATAACAGGCGAACAGCACACACAAACACACACTTGATTAGACGGCAGAAGGGGAGAGGGGGAAGTATCTTCATGCATACATTTGTGTGTTAGTTAACCTAAAGATACATTCACAAAATCATGTTTCTGGGCTAAGCATGCTGCTCAAAAAATAGATTTCAACTTAAGCTCAATTCTTACGCCCCGATTAGGGAAATTTAAAACATGTCTCCTGGCTTTAATTTTATGTTAAGAATGATTTAGAAAATACATAACAAGCTTCTAAGTTTTAAATTAAAAAAAAAAATATTTATCATCTTAATTAAACTATTAAAATGACTTGATATTAACATATTTTAAAAATGAATTACGAAACAAATCTTAAGAAAATTACATGGTTGCGATCATTTCTTTGCTGAATGCAAATATGTCATAATAATATAATATTGAAAAGAATAATATTATATAAAAATATTGAAAAGAAAGATATTGTAATCTACTTAATACAATTATTTTCTTCAACTCTCCTCATTTGATAAGATGTCTGGAGTGCGTGTTTAGAGGAGGTCAGCATATGTTGCAAGATATCATATGATATAGGGATATGCAAATGAAGTTGCCGTTCGGCGTTTGCTCTTTCAACAACTTGACTACAAACAGAACACACTATCTGTCATAACTGTCATGCAGCACTGTCATTGCAAAAGGCAAAGCGCAAAGCGTTGTGGCCATCAATCACAGAAGTTGTGCAAATGGATATGTAGACATTAGATGCCTTCGTGTTTGCCGTCAGCATTGAGTTCAGCTCAAATCAGATGGTTGTTCTTGTTGTTCTTGTTGTTGTTGCTATTGTTGGAAGCAAAGCAATAATGCACAGCTCAACTTTGACCTATTGATGACACTTGAAACTTCAAAGTGCATGCTGCTAGATATCTTGTGTCCATTTTGAGCTTAAATTGATGTGTCTATAAACTTTATCGACTAACAAATGAATGGCAGCAATTCAGCAGAGAAACAAATGCACATCAATTTGTTACAAATTAGCAGTTTGCAGACTTGACAATCCACAGCAAACTCCGTTCAAATCATGCCCCTCACGCTATCCCAAATTCTTAACCCTCGCCTCATTCTACTTTTTGTTTGTTTTGGGCCAAAAGCCATTCGCAGCACTGCAGCTAAAAGCTTTTCGGGTCGAAGAGATTCCCGACGATTATTTATGTACTTAATGCAGATAAAGTTCTATTTTGGGAGCTAGCCTCGCAGTCCAGGCACAAAGCGCTCCGTTGCTTCACCAACTGAAATAAAATTTTTACTACAAGCAAACGCCGGGGAAAAAATCAGTCACGTCTGTGCAAATGGAAATGGCGCGGAATTCGGGGCCAACGAAAAAAAATATAAAAAAAGGGCACAAGCAGCGAATGAGAAAAACTGCGGCAGGATATATAGTATACTATGTTTGTGTATAGAGGTGAAAGACTTTTAATACTCCCGTAGTCAATACCTGAAAAGGGGTATATAGTATTATTGCTCCTGTAGATACCCTAGATTGCCCGAAAGTGTTCCCACCTCACTTAATAAAGTTTGCATGCTGATGGCAGACATTTAACTTAAAACTGACGACTGAAAACTTACTATAAATTATTAAAAACTTAGTTTCACACAAAGTGCAGCTCCCATGCTCAGAGCAACACATCACGCTGCCCTCAGGAGAGCCATAATTCAAGAAGACTTTTAAGCTTTTCCGGTTACCTTTTTTATACACCAACGAAAACACACACTTGCATAGAGTATTATAATTTGGAATGCACATGCATGTGAAGGTCAAAGCAAGACAGCTAGCCTGAGCGATTATGGTATGTGAAAAGAAGACAACAAATGGGAGACATGCTAACGCTCGACAAGCAGTTGTACTTTTGCACTGCTTGTAGTGCAAGCAGTTTGTATGCTTAATGTTTACTGAGTAACTGCGCGTCGAGTTGAGCTCAAATAATAATGTGCAACTCTTAAGAGATGGCGAAATATGAAACGGGGTAGGAATCGTGGATTGCCCAAACTGCTGTATAATGAAGCCAGATCCTTGTTGTTGCGGCTAAGCGAGAAAAAATGACAAAATGGTGCGCTGGCGGCGCAAATTTTGAGCCTTGCGCCGGGTCAAAAGTTAACTTGGATAGGATGATGGGTTGCTTAAAATGTGGAAAGGGGGCAGAAAATGTCACAGAGTTTCGTTGTCGTGTCGTGGCTGACTTTGCCAGCGTCTGCAGTTTGCTGAGCCGACTATCATATTCCATACTTTTGCGTTTTTACGAGTTTTTATAATCTTTATGGTTTCAGCGTTTTTACAGCTCAAGGAGTTGAGAAACCGATGTCGACACTTAAATGTGCAATTTAAATTCAAAGCCGCTTAAAATATCAAAATTTTGGGGTGAGCGCATAACTTCCACTCACTTGACTCAATTTTCGTAAAATTTTATATTTATGACAAGCAATTTAACTTTTCCCTAATTGCGCGACATGCGAAATTGAAGCTAACAAGCTCAAAGCGCAGACTACAGGATGTCGAGACTGGCTTAAATGCTTCATTAAATGCAACTTTTGCCAGTCGGAAGCAAGCGATGCAAAAGTTTGCCTAGATGCTACTGTTATATATCCAGGGCCACACAGGAGTCAGGGATAGGGGATTTGGGTACAAAACTGCAGCCGCGAAGCAAATAAAATGCCTCATTAAGATGTGCTAGTGCAGGTTATTGGATTAGTTTAATGGTGTCTCTGCAGCAAGCATCCAAACAGAAAGCGGCTAGCGGATGTGATGCTAGTTAAACTAGCAGGAGGGTAAAATCTTTCACATACCAAGCCCAATTTGCTGTAATTTAAATATGAAATGTGCACATGAATTCCAAATGACAACAACGAAGCCACATTCACATAGAATGTTTAGAGCTGCATAAAAATGTTTACGATATTTAAACTTACCTTGTACTCAAACTTGATGAAATCATGGTCACAGTCTAGTTAACATAATAGATCCAGGTTAAGAAGCTCTCGAGCAGGGTTGTTAGCGCTGTTAAATAGCAGACGTAGCCTCAAATTTACGCGAGATCTCTACGCACACACTCACACAGAATAATACAGAGATTATTTTTCACTAACGTGTAACGCTAACGCACTTTTTCACTTACGGAATTCGCAACACGACAATCATTATTACCACTCAATATTATGGTAAAAGTTTTGGCAGCAGCCACACACACAAACACAGAAAGTGACACTGCACATTTTCAAACATACACATGTATGTTATGTATGTATGGTTGCATGTGTTAGCCGCAGGAGCGCACTCTTTTTCCGCTGTCCTCATATCGAGTTGGCATGACAATTAATTGCATAGACACGTTGCACTTTAGCTTACACTTATCACCATACACACAACACAAAAAAAATAATAAAAAAAAACACATCACATCAACAATAAAACATTGGTTATTTAATAAAACTCGTTAAACTGCGCAGACTGCACGCACGCAAACTTTTAACTGCGCTTACAACTTTAAAGACAGGGTTGTTATAATGCATGACAAAAGCTGCATGCGATCGTCCACAGACACACTCACCCATATTGTAGAAACAAATTGTCCGTACAAAATATAACGGCTTTTCTTGGATCAAATGTTCCAAATATAACAATAGTTTAAGTTATTGAGATTATTGCGAATGCGGAGCAACTTTGTGTTAGTCAATTAATAGAGCTTTTTGATTACCGCAGATAGTTAATGTGTTCCACAGCAGCTGTTTATTGCTGCCAGCTGCAAACATGTTGTTGGCAATTACGCTCTTTGTGTTGGCTTAATTAATGCTGGGAAAGCTCCTCCTTCTGCGACTATGACTACGACGATGGCATTGCCGAGGGCAAAAAGAGATGACTGGGAACTCAATTACACTAATTGGGTTATCATATGACAAGGCAAGTTTGTCTCCGAATATCCTTCTTGTTGTACTGAGTGTCAACTAAACATGATTTAACCCAGATTTGAGCAGCCATTAATCGAGAGTGGTTATAGAGAGAGTTACTTTAATTAATTTACAACATTGTGTATATATATATATATGTATATTAAAGTCGTACGGCTGGCTCAAAGTGAATTAGTTCGGAATTCTCGTTAGTTGTGCTGTTTGACATCATCTCTTCCAGCAAGCGATTTAATGACTCGGAACCAAGCTCACAATCCTTCTGAATATCATTTATGATCCTCGGACGCATTGCAACATTGTGCTCATCGCTACTTAGAATCTGCTGCAAAGCTGCGCTTATCTGTTCTGACCCCATAATATAGGGAAGATCTGCTGATTCGGATTCACTTTGAACTGCTGACGAGTACATGCGATGTGCACAATAATATTCATTGTCTTCATTGGCCACCTTCACCATGCGAATGGTTTGTGTCCCCGCTAAAAGGCCAGCTGTAATGCTTACAAGCCACCGAGCGATCGGTTTCATTGCTTACGAATTTTCTTTCAGATGTTTGTGCTTAATTTTTCTGTGCATATTTAATTCCAAAATACAAATATGTTGACATATTTTTCAATGAATAACTTCAGTATGTGCTCATGAGTTTATATTTTAAAAGGCCGTTACGTGCTTACAGACTAAACAGCTGTTAAATAACAGATGAAACAAAAATACTTTGGTATTTTCGGTATTAATACCTCAGTCGTCTGCATTTTAAACAGAAGAATATACAACCGTTTATAATTATACTCAATAATTGCTTAGTTAATAAAAAGATATAAATAATAAATAATTATTAACAACTTGAGAATACCGTATATAAAATAAGCAGTATATTTGTAATTTGAGCCTGCGATTTTGCCAGTTACTAAATTGGTCACACTGGCTGCACGACAAATAAACATAAACGTAAAATGCTACCTGGCGTTGGCGTATTTGGAACGGGTGAAATTGCCAATGTGCTGGTGCCACTGCTACGAGAAAAGGGCTTTGAGGTGCGCGCCATCTGGGGCCGCACCCTCAAGGAGGCCAAGGAGACGGCGAGCGCACAGAATGTCGCCTTCCACACCAACGTCATAGACGAGGTGTTGCTGCGCAAAGACGTCGATCTGGTGTTCATAGTGTGTCAGCCTTTTTTGCACGCTGAGATCTCGGTAAAAGCACTGGGCATTGGCAAACATGTGGTTTGTGACAAACCTGCTGGACTACATCAGATGGACGCTTTGAAAATGGTGCGGGCATCACAATACTATCCAACTCTCATATCGCTGGTGAATCATCCGTTGCGGTTTTTGCCCGCCTTTACACAAATGCGTCGCTGCCTGCAGGAGGAGCTGATTGGGCCGCTGGCGGCCGTCGTGCTGATGGATGTGCGCGTCCAGCTGGGCACACTCTTTCCTGAGAAGTATAACTGGATGTGTGACGCACAGATGGGCGGCGGTGCCCTCAATCTGGTGGGCAGCGTTGTGGATCTAGTTAGCTATCTACTGCAACAGCAAGCGGTGCGTGTGCATGGCGTGCTCAGATCGTACACGAAGACAACGGGTGCCATCAATGGCATACGGCAAATTACAGCGCCGGATTTCTGCAATTTCCAAATGGAACTGGCCAGTGGAACACTGGTCACAGTAGCGCTGCACAGTCACACTGTGCCCGCTAAAACGTTCTCGCAGGAGGTGCTCGTTTATGGTAGCAAAGGACATTTGGTGGTTCGTGGCGGCGATTTATTTGTGCTGAAGGAGGGACAACCGAAAGAGGAAGCAGCGTATGTAGATGTGCAGGATTTGCATTTCTCCACAAACAACTCTTTGCTGCCACGTCCTTACATCAAGGGACTGTGCAAAATGGTCGGCGCACTAAAGGAAGCCTTCGGCAGCAAGGAGTCCAGCTGGATTAAGGCACCCGTTTCCACAGCAGCCACGTTTGAGGATGGTCTTTATGTCCAAGCAGTCGTCGAGGCGATACGAAAATCAAACGAGACGCGTCAGTGGCAACGTGTCCAGCTGTCCACGGATACGCCTCTCAGTCACGATCAGATCATAAGATATGGCTATGCACGCATGTCCACAATGTGAAGCACATACATAGATAGATATATATACTACTATATAGGTATTAACTCATTGGCCGACTTACTAAACAAAGCACTTCACTAATCGGCGTCAACCGTAAATGTATTTAACTTATTGTATTAGCATTTATATTCGTGCATTAACAAAGCGTAATTGTTTTTGTTTAGACCGTAAGTTTAACTTAAATCGAATAAGCAAGTTTGATATATATACATATATATATATATATATATATTTTTTTCCAAATTTTGTATAAATTAACCAGACAAATCTGTAGATTATTCCCCAATGTCAAGTGCTCTCCGATTTGTATTTAACTGTGCAATCAAAATCATTCTAAAAATACAACTAAACACATTCGAAATTATGCAGCAACTCAAGTACTATATTGTTAAGTTTGATTTGCCATAACTAATTGAAGATATACTTATTTTAATATGTAGATTTCCAAACGCATTTGTAAGAAAACACTAATTCCAATTACAAATTTACCATTTTATTTAATCAAATAAAAAAGCCACAAAAATTAGAATCCCTTAAATGTGCTAAATTGCTTAAACTAAAACTTACACTACCTAAAAACATGAATATTCAAAATTTAATGATCACAATGTATCCTTAAAAGTGGAATCTGGTTGTTCTGTGTAGTTTCTGCCACGAATCCAAAGATACTCTATAGTACATAATGTTGGCAAGCTCTTCATTTGGCTATGAAAATTTGTGTGCTTGAATATTGTGACAGCAATCAATTCCATTTCGATTGATTGTGCGTGATTCTTGCTCATTTGTTTTTGTATTTTTTTGTTTTTCCTTCTTTTTTTGTGTTTTTGGTATATCAGCATAAAAGATTAAATTAAAAGTATATACTACCTTAATATGGGTGAGAATAAGTGTTTAAAATGCTACCCTAAAGCCTTTTGCGAACAATTTGGTTAAAGTTATGCAACAAAATCGAATGAATGTCTTTAACTTAATGCTAAATAAATAGTACAATTAAATAATAAATGAAATTGAAGAATCAAAACGAAAAAAAAAACAAAGAAATAGACACCTAAATATATACAAAAATCGTAACTAACTAAGTCTAGTCTAGGTGTATGATGATGCTCTATCGTTTGTTCAGCTTGCGCCACAGCGTGATCACCGTCAGCAAATGCATCACACCAATCACAGTGCCCATGAGCAGTATACAGTCGGACATGTGAACATCGTAGATCATCATGTACTTGAGAAAGACTTTGGGACTGCGAAAATGACAGTACATGACATTGTCGGGACAGTCGAGGAATTGGCGATCCATACCATAGATGGCATTGAGCGCACCATGGAAACCAGCACGGAAATAGCTCAGATGCCACATCCAACGAAACATCGGCGTTATGTCGATGTAACGTGTGCAGAAGCCAAAAACGGAGAACAATACAGCCAAAATAGGTCCGATAAAGACGGCAAGCTACAGACATAAAAATATTATGATTAGAGATAATTGCGACAAAAAAATATGCGAATTTGAAGTACCTTAGTTGGCAGCGTGGCGCCCACAAATAAGCCCCACGCTTGAGCACTGAGCGTGGCCATAATGGCCAAGAGCATAAAGTAATAGATTCGGAAAGATTCAGAGCTGTCGTTATCCGTCAATCGCACGCTAATAACGATATAGAGAGCGGCACACAAACTCTGCAAGATTGATTCATTTATTAAATTCTCAATTCATTAATCATTTATCAATTAATTAACTTACCTGAAAGGGTATCTCGAAGCTGATCAGCGACAAGAAATACGGTCCCAGCTTGTACCAACGATTGAAGTGTTCCCTCGTCAGCATATCGATCTCCAAGGGAACTGCAAGTAACCACAAACAACAGAGATCAAGAGATCATTAATGAGCTGGCAAAAAAGTTAATAATAAACTTATGATAAAGGCAGTCCCGCCCCTGTCAACAACATATTATTATATAGGTCAGGTCAGTGGACCGAAAACGACAGTTTTGCGATGTCAAAAACCGGTTTCAAAGCCACACAAAATCAATACAACAAAATTAAATAATAATAAAAACTGAGAAAGTTTCGAGGATATAAAAATGAGTCTCATATTACGCATCTCCATAGCTAGTGAAAAAAAAGTTTGGTTAACAAGTTTGATTAATGACCGAAAATGTATTTAAATCAAATTAAATTATAGAAGAGTTGTGTAAATTATAGAACACTTAAATGCTTTGCTCTTTGCTTAATCGATTTAATTACCGGTTTAACCTTCATCAAATGTTTATAGCTTTTTTGTTGGGTTTCTTTGTTAGCATTGATCTTTCAATATAGCCAATAGAATTGGCCACTTGAGTGTAGGAGATCTTTGCGAAAAAGAGACATAAATAAGCAAATATCGTTGGCAAACATAAACTGCAGCTGCATACAAAAAACTCCTGACTCTCAAGTTTTTGTTTTTGCTTTTGTTTTGTACTCGTATGTGCAAATAGTATTCACAAGTGTTGAGGTCAGCATTGCATAAGTCTATGAACACGAGTAACACCAACTTAGGACGTCAACAGTTTACATTTTGCTTCAAGTTGTGTTGTTGTACTTTAAACTTGTATCTTTATGCTACTTACATGTCAATACCACTGCCATTTTGCCGGTGTAGACCAAGAGGAGGGTTGAGCCATACAGATAGACGTAGTTGCCCAGCACTGAGTGCGCGCTGTTGCCGACATTCATATACAGGTAGCCGAATATCACGCCAATGACTATGTGCGATATGATGCGGGCCAAGAGCAGAAACTGCAAAATAGCAAATAGAAGACATCAATGTATCTATAAATCGAAAGAAAATGTAAAATAACCGAAGCCGCCAGCGCATGGAAGCATTGCATTTATCTATGTGAAGGTTGCCGTCGAGTCGCGTCGCGTCGCTTCGATTGGCTTTTTGAGTTATATTTACAATTGAGTGGTTTTCGCATACTTCAATTCTCAATAGCCACAAACAAGCCCACATCCATCTACAGCATGTTTCGATGTTTGTGCACAAAGTAGAACAACAAATTAATTCGCAAGACGCTAAAAAGCACTCGTTGTCAATGGCAAACAAATAAATATGAAAAAATCCAAATATTCATGTAAATTGTTTTCAATTATGTAAAACACATTTGTATAGCGAGCAGCTCTCAAGTAACTAAATCGAAGCAATATTTCAATGTCTCAAACATAACCAGCTAATATCGCTCATACGCAAATATTACGCATACGCAGTGTGATATATTAGATTTAAATACGCTTGTAATTTTGTATTGATATTAATAAATATCAGTAAAAATGTGATTCAATCAATATTAATTAGAAACATTCCCAGCTTTATTTCATTTTTTTTTAAAACAAGTCAATAAAAGTAGTTTGTGTTGCGTAGCTATAAATTATATCAGGTGTTAATTACATCTTATCTAAATAGTCGTCGGATATTAAAAATTAATAATGAAATAGGTGTAGCAATTACATCTGCTTTTGGCCTGCTGACCTCAGTTTAACACCTTGTGGAGATCTTGATTTAAGATTGTAGTCGAGTGGATTTTAATTGTCAGCAAACTTTCGAGCACTTCTCTGATTGCCGTAAAACCGAGAAATTGCTCGATAATTTCTATTTCGTTACATTGTAAAAAGTGCAAGTCGTAAAGAGAAGTGTTTTTACTTGTAGTTGCTGCAAAGTGCAGAATAGTTCATGCAATAATGCGACGTGTTCAATGGCAACAAGGCAATAATTGCCATGAACATTTAATAATCATTACCGTCAAGCTCAAAAATGATGGCAACGATTACTTAAGAGCAAATCGCGTGTAAGTACACAGTTTATTAAATAAAGAAAAAGGTCAAATATTATTATATGTATGAATACACAAACATATTTCAGGCGTTTCGCAAAATGCGTCGAAACAGAAAGCGTATCCAATGCCCAGATAAAGATAGAGGGAAACATGGACTGTGCTAGTTGTAATTATGGGGTAGGTACAAGGCAATTAAATATAAGACGCATACTTAGATATTAAATATAGTATAATGCAACGCACTCAACTTTAACCAAAAAATTACTAGACCATAAAAGATGAACAAAACACAAAATGGTGAAAAAAGTATAAAAACTTGAAATGAACAGCAGCTAGTACACAAATATTATATGTATAATGTTTAACATTTAAAATGGGTCATACAATTTTTGGGGGAATCGCTTTAAAAACCTGAATATAACAATAAGTAAATACTTAGCTTGCCTTACTTAATGGATAAAACGCCGTAAATTGCAACGAATTACCAAATCAACTTGACTGGCAATCAAAGTCAAGTTGTCAACTCGCCGCATTGCGAGTTGCCAAGTTGCCACTTACGATTTGCGAGTTGCGATTGCGATTGGCGAGTTGCACTGCCCTAAACCGGCATGAGCACGACCTTGTTTCATTAACAAGTACGAATTATACTATATATATATTGTATATATACGTTGTATCTTATCATCATCGTATACTCACATAGTTGCGACGGGCGCAGACCAAAATGCGTTTCATCAGGAGAAGATATTGCATGAGGAACGAGGCCGATTCGATCTTCTCAGATGTCTCCAATTCATTGGTAAATGTGCTTCTCACATTGACAATCTCCACATCATTATCGTTATCATTATCGTCATCATTGTTTTGTGCTTGAGCATTGATTTCCTTTAGCGGCAACTCTTGGTACCCAGACTTCGCATAGTCAAAGCTGGCGAATTGTGTGATCGCCAGCGTGGAGAGCTCTTGGGCCGAACTGCTCAACTTCTTGCCGCCAATGTTCTCTGTAATGTTGTAATGCAAATGAACATTGAGTATACATACATAAAGTATATATTTAAGTAGCCACACGCCATTCAAACAAATACAAGTACTCTATGGCTATGCTGTCGTGATTATTATTCACGAATCCGAATGACGCAACTACGAGTATTCAATGTGATGTAATTCTTTGATTCACGATATAATGTTGCGCAATAAGAAACTTTCTTTAAGCGATTGCATAAGTAAACACGATTACTTAATAGTATAGTAAAATATCATATTCATATTCTAACTACCAGTTTTTAATTCATAACTTGTTTTAACTTGAATCCATATATAAACTTTGATATTTAAAATTGCAAGAAAATTATAATTATTGAATTGAATTTGTATCCTAATCTATTGGAATATTCTTTAAAAGCTACATTGGTGTAATTTTAATGTTGCTGCTTATTATTACATAAATGATATCAAATCAACTCTCTTACCTTTTATCGTTGATATAATGCGCGACATATCGTCGGTATTAACGTAGGGATAACGACTGGCATCCTCGTAATACTTTTGCTTCGCAGCTTCTATCAGATTACTAATGTCGCGTTGATGTTCGCCAACTGCCACCTCCAGCACTGTGCACAGATATAGATGCAAATATATATAGCTTATTGGAGATACAATCGTGAGCAATGGTAAATACTTACGGTAATCGGCTGGATTGTGATAGCTGGGACAGATGAGCTGCTGATCGGCTAAGAAGGGCACCAGCTCCTTCACCCTGCCCTGATACATGCAATGACCATCGGCGACAGTGTAAAGCTTGTCGAACATCTCGAAGATCAGTGCACTCGGCTGATGGATGGTGCAGACAACCGTGTGACCCTGCGAGGCAAGTTTCTTAAGCAGAGCAACGCATGAGCTGCACGACGAGCTGTCAAGGCCACTGTGAAAAGGTTAAACGAAAGATGATTCAATTATAGATGATGATAATGAATGATTAAACTAATACATAACATAAAAAGCAATAAACACAATCAGCGCACTTTCTTCGGTAATCATATTCGAGCACTCAACACAATGGAAAAACACCAAATCATTATTTCAGCATCACATGATCAGAGCAGTGGAATCAGTTTAACTTTGTATATACTATATAGTGTTAATTCTTAAAAGAAGATATACCCTATGGAGGCTTGAACATTCCCTGTGAAGCTTTTAACTTTATGATCCCTTTTTAATTCGACAGACAATCAAAATGTTGCTAAAGTGAATTCGTTTTGGCGACTCACACTTCCAAGTTAATGCTCTTTGCGTTCATTACAGACACTTTGTTTATAGCATTGTACGTAAAAATAACCGGTCATATAATAAACTAACATATGATTCTTATTTTTGGAATCTACTTTGTATACGAGACTAGAAATAGAAAGCGCTTTTTTTGTGAACTCGTAGGTTATGAATTTATTCATAGTGTGTATGAAGCGGGTCATTAGACTCTAGCTTTAGAGCTTCAATTTGCAAGTCATTATTCGTAATGGCCATAAAGTTGTAGACATCCATAAATTCCCCCCATCGGGCCTATGATCGAGTTGTTTCACAGAAATTCTCTGTCATAAGTAACACAAATTAAGTAGCTGAACAATTTTATACTATGCAAATGGAAAATTACAATGGAAAATTTTGTGGGAAAACAATTAATGAAATTGGGCAGAGAATGCACAATTAAAATTTAAATTTCAGATTCTTTGCATTATAGTTGCTTATTGTTTTAGATGTGCGAAGATTTTTTTTATGAATTTTCTCTATTTTATTGCACTTTTCCATTTACTTGAATCAAATTTCAGATACTTTTTTATGAATCCAGTTATTATTAGTTACTTTTTTAATTGTACTAATGAATTTTTGTCTATTTCAATTCATTCCGGTTGTTCCTAATGATGTTATATTATTTCTAATTTTTAGTTTTAAATTATAGTTTTGTTTACTCGCAATTTATTTGTTTTGCTTCATTTTATAGGTGTGAGGGGGCGTCAATTAAAACTAAGTTCAAAGCACTTTCTGTTCTTGGCAAAGTGATCGCAATATTTATTTAGTTATCACTACGACTTGATACTCACGTCGTTGGCTCATCCAGATAGAGAACCGGCGGGTTGCTTATCAGCTCCAGGGCAATGGCAAGACGCTTCTTCTGTCCGCCCGACAGTTTTCCTGTGTGCACATTGAAGCGATGCTCCAGGCCCAACAGCGATAAGATGTGTTTGATCTATGCAAAATCAAAGCAAAGCATTGAGAAGAATGTTTAAATACAGCACGATTATTTCATTAATAATAATATTTACCAAATTGAGCTTGTAGCTTTTGGTCACTTTGAAGCCGAGCTTCAAGTGCGCTGCCATCATCATTATCTCGCCAACCATCAGCTGGGGACGCAACAGATCATCCTGGTGAATGTAGCACGACAGCCGGCGAAATCGCTCCGAGCTTGTGGCCATGGGTTTGCCATTGACGCGAATGCTGCCACTGACTCCAGAGGCGCTACAAAAAACAAAAAACAAAAAAGAAAATAAAAAGAGCGACGCCGCAATTAAAAAAACTCTGTAAACAAAGTCAAGATGCGAGCAAAGTTTGTGGCGGGTTACGAATGCGACTTTAAGTTGTGAGAATGAGTGTGAATACGAGTCTGAGTACTTGTAAGCGTATTCTTTTCAAGTTCGTAGTTTATTGACCGATAAGCGACATTATGGCGACATGTGTAATAATTTTCTGAACTCTTGCCTAAAGAAAAAGTGCTGAATCGTTTAATATAACAAATAATAATAATACTCATTAAGTTTTGAAAAGTAAAACGATTACCTAACAAAATAGATTAATTGATGATAAGCATTGAGAACGAATACCTTGAGAATTTAACTTTTGGCTCAAATCTAGTGAATAGAATGTACTAAAGAATAAATGCAACAGCATTCAAAAACAAATTTGTAGCGAATTTATCTACAAGATAATTCTAATGTAATTAACATTTGTAATTTATTTTGTACATCATCTAAAGAAATTTCAATTTTTTTATTTATTTACATGTTAATTATTATACAAAATAATATAATAACTAAAAGAAGGGAGTGCTACCAACTAAGGCCATCGACTCAATTTCAAATTAAATTTTCCTATATTACAATACTTTGGAATTGGCATCGCATTATGTAAAATTTTAGAGATCGAAACGTTATCGGTAATTAAATAATTGGTTCGAAAATACCTTTGTAAATTAATTAGAATAAACTTTTTTGTGGGATGTCTGTCTCGACAGTTGTTTAATAAGATGTGACTTGGCATAAGATTAAATTAGTTAGTTAGGCAACGTAACATTTTGATGCAAGAGTAGAGAGCAGTATAGTGATAGTAGAAATTTGTAAAGAATTTATCTGCAAGTTAATGAATAGAACTTTTGTCACTTATTTTGTACATCATGTAAAGAAATTTCAAATTAAACTTTTGCCTATACTATAACACTTTGGAATTCGCAACGCATTATGTAAAACTTTAGAGATCGAAACGTTATCAGTAATCCCATAATTGGTTGGAAAATACCTTTGTCAATTAATTAGAATACAATTTTTTGTGAGATGTCTGTCTCGACAGTTGTTACCTAACCAGGAATAGTAATTGATTAAATTGATTTTGCAATAGGTAACGTAACATTTTGATGCAATAGTATATAGCAGTATAGAGATCCGCTCGTGTGTGGACTTTGCCAGGGTCTTTCATAGAGCAGAGGCTGATGCTGTTGCTGTTGCTGTCGTTGAAAATGAATCTGCTGATAACTGATAGCGTGTGTCTTTGACAGTCAGTGACAGTTCCGACATAGATTATTAGTCTCTCATATATTATATGTAACTCCTGTTAGCAGCCTCAATAGGCTGTCGATTGTTCCAGTTTTAATTGAATCTCGTTGAAAGCATTTGCAAGCAAAAATTGCAGTTATGCAAATGCTCGTTCGTCACAGCAATTATGACTCAGGCATTCGCTATAGTCGATTTCATTATCGCTCCGAGGTTTTACTTAGACATGCAACACAATGTCCAGTGTCTGTTCTAATGTTCAGACTTGCATATACTGTAAATAGATATATGGAGATATGTTGGTCATACGATTTTTGAAGTCTTGTGGCATCACATCGAAACTGGACTTTGTAGCAACTATATATGTATATATAGAACGCAATTCTTTATTTAGTAGGATATCGCTAAAGAGAAAGGCATTATTTACTAGAGATACAATAAATTCGCCAAAAATAATATAAAAATAGCCGCTAAATACAATAAATCAATGCTAATTTATTTTCAAGTTTGTAGTCTGGTTTTTAAAATATGCAAATGTCGTGATAATTGTATACAAAAACATATTAATTGAAAGCGAAAATATAATATAATAGCTTACCAAAATCCCGACATGACATTCAATAGTGTGCTCTTGCCTGCACCCGAAGGACCCATGATGGCTGTTAGTTCACCCGACTTAAAGTTGCCTTGCAGACCATGCAGGATCTCCTTAGTAACTGCCGATGGACAAACGACAGTCAGCACACTTTAAATTACTTCTAACTCTTTTGAGTACTTACCAAACTTGCGTTCGGCAAAGGAAAACTTGCGAACCGTATAACGCACATCGGAGAATTCAATGTCGATGGGTTCGCAGTCGGCAAAATTGGCATGAGCCACAGCTTCGTGGTAATTGAATGTGCGAAACTCGTTGAGATTATTGTTGACCTTATTCGTCGTGGCCGACGAAGTCGATGATTTCTCATCGATGGACAACTCTGAGCTCGCGGCCGAGGTGCAACAATTCATGCCCAGGCAATCGTTTTTGCCATGATGATGATGATGATGCTGTTGCTCCTTGAGGCTGCCACTGGTACTTGCCTCGCTGGTGCTGCTGGTGTCGCCTCCACCCACGCAACACGCGGCGTCGGTGGCCTTAATGTCTGGCAAGATAGTCATTTCACTTTATCGAATTACGCGGCTCCACCTTTGATAAGTTTTTTGGCTTTAGGCTGCAAAAGAAATACACAAAAATCATTAGCGAAAATGCCCATCATATATCTGAGAAACATTCTAGAGAGCGGCTGAATCATTAATTTGACATGCTTCCAGATGAATACATTAAGCGATGCCAATTAACTGTGGCACCTCTCTGAAAAATGGTTTCGTGTTAATACAATGAATAATTGTCAGACAGATTGACAAGCTGATTGACAGACTGACTTACTGACTGCTGGAATTGAGTATTATGCCTTCTCTTAATAGTGTCAACTAAAAAGGGGATTGTTTAATAGAGCCTTAACACCAACGAATAATCATGGTAAACACTTTAATAGTAGTTCTCATGGCTCATTACTCAAAGATAAGAGCTCCAGTAGTAAGAAAGTTTATAAGGTTTATTTATAAATTTGAATTGTACTTCACAAATATATAAAACAGTGACTTGAAAATACAATTAATAGCAAAAACACAAAATCAGATATATAATAAACAAGTAAGAAAGCTACAGTCGAGTGTGCTTGACTGTGAGATACCCGCTACCCATTTTGAATGAAAGCGAAATATTGCGGTATTATTTTCAAAATATACCAAAATACTACAAAAATACTAAAAAAAAAAATGTACTAAGTGGTATATTTTGTATATCGATATGGTACCACATTCAAACTATACCATAGACGGAAAAATATACCAGATTGTCCGCCAAAGCAACTAAGACCCCTAGTAAGTAGGCGTTTTTGACTATGCAAAAGTATTTCTTTAATAACTTCCACAATTTTTATCTGATCGCAAACAAATTTTCAGGAATCATAACTCTAGCTTTAAAATTACGCTTGTTATTCGGGGGCAGAAGCGGGCGTGGCAAAAATTTGAAACAAACTTGATCTGCGTGCAAACATAACAAATGCTGTCGAAAAAAGATTATAGTTCTATCTCTTATAGTCTCTGAGATCTAGGTGTTCATACGAACAGACGGACAGACGGACATGGCTAGATCGTCTCGGCTGTTGACGCTGATCAAGAATATATATACTTTATATGGACGGAGATGCCTCCTTCTACCTCTTACATACATTTCCTGCCGGCACAAAGTTATAATACCCTTTTACCCTATGGGTAGCGGGTATAAAAATTAATTTATGCATCAGCAAATTTCAGTTCAATTGTTTTGTATTCTCGGTATCGACAATATGCGTCAAAAGGAGTTTAATATTTAGTCAGAATCAACAATAATTTGTATTGGCATAAAACACAGTTTTTTGCTGACACAAAACTTACTGTAATTTGAGTATTTAAAGATAAGTTCGTTTGCACCAACGGTAAGAGTAAGAAGTGCACTAACAGTTCAGTTGATTGATTTAATGAATTGATTCAATTAAGAAGTTCTAGACAAATTTGCAAAATGCTGATGTCAATTGCTGCGGTCAAATTTATTTGGAGAGAATCTTTCGCTTAAATCTGTTGTTTTTAGATACAACGTATGAGCACGAAAATAGCTTTCAACTTTTATGAGTTATTGTTTACAATAATTATGTGCAATGTTTGCTCTGACCCCAGAGAACAATTTGTGAATTGTTTTCGACATTTTTAGCGCAATTGAAATATTTTTAGAATGCCTTCTACTTATTTGATTTTCAGCTCAAACTTGTTAATTGCAATCATTATTGTGCACACAATTCACGTAGGCGAATCGGCGATTATTTAGTAAACACAAATTGCATTTTTAACCGGGAGTGAGTAATGCGATACGATTAGTAAAGTAAACATTTTAAATTTGGGTAACGCCTCCAATTAGCACGAGTTTAAATGCGCACTCTATAATTAATTCAACGAGCATTATTATCAAACAATAGCATATAATATAGCCATAGTTAAATCATACATCTTGGCAATTAAGCACGTTTGCTTAATCAACAGAATATGCGCATACATAAATATGCAAAGTGGATCTGTCCGAGAGAAAGGGTATTACCTCTCACTTATTTTGCACATATATACGTCATCGTTCTATGGGGAAGTCAATTCAGAGATTGGGGAACACGTTTAGAAAAATCTCAGTTATTTTAAGAAGTGGAATTTCAAAAATGTCTCACTATTTGTACTTAAAATAAAGTCATTGCGAATAGTGCAAGCGAGTTTTAAGACCATTTCAATTACAGTCACGATCTTGCCATTTTTTATAAAGGCAAAACGTGTAAGCGAGAGTCAGAGAGTGAAAGACAGACTGAAAGAGAGAGACACACACACTTATAATTACGATTTGAGAATGTGGGGTATAAGAGTTGACAGAAAGCGGCAGGCATGATAAAATAAATAAACAAAATATATACAACAACAAAAAAGTAATAAAAAACCAAACAACAGAAGAACAAGCAAAACAAACTTAGCATGAGAAACATTATGTATTCGACCCTTAGAATCACATTTGCGATAAAGAAAAGTGCCATCGACAAGGTCAGCACGTGGCGATCGGCTTAGAAATCTACTGAATGTGAACGCTTTGTGTGGGTTCAGGGACAGGGTCAAGGGGGAAATATGCGCAAATAGGCAAACAGAACATATAACACACATTTTCAGGTTCGTCAGTCAGATAACTTAGCGCGAAATTCATACTTCACAGTCTGTGATTTCCGGATGTTTTAAATACCTTTCTAAGCAGGCATTACCAGCTCTTAAATTTATCTTGTTTTCGAAAAAAAAACACTCATGACAATTGAATTTATTTTATTACTATTTTTCATTCTTAAAAAAACTATAATTTATCCTGATAGACAATAAAATAATATGTTGCGTATCAATACAGATTGTGATTGTTTTTGAGAACTTTGTATTTCTTTGCATTGAATAAATTGCGATATTATGATAAGTATTCCAGAGCTTATATTATACGTAATTGATCTGGTAATCCACAATGGTAAACAGTTTAGCAAAAAAAAAATATTAGCACCTATCGTTAATTGGTTGCGTAAAAACTATACTGAACTAGATCATAAATATTAAAAACACATCATTAAATATGATATTTATAGAGTTGATCAGGAAAGAAATAACGCAGCAAAGTACTTTTGCAATTGTTTTTGTGTGATGTTTACTCATAAATATGTATATGGCTGCAAGAGATAGACGAAGAGAATGAAACGAATGTTACGACGGCTGAAAGAACGGCTGGAACTTCCAGACTGGAAGAGCCACGACGCATTATCAAAACAACAGACAAGCACAGAGAGACAACATAGATAAATAGTCAGAGAGACGCCACTGGCCTACTTTTGAGTTGTGCTGCTCCCGCTGCTCTTGCGACTGAGACTGAGATTGAGACTGATGCTTATGCTAGAAACGAACCAGAACCCGATAATAATCACAGCATGGGAGGCGAAAGCTTCTCAGAAACAAACAAGCAAAAAAAAACATTTTTGACTAGAAATGGAATGTTTGTAAATACGCATTAACTACACATGAAGAAAAACTCAATCGAAAATTAACATATCTATATATAGGTGTGTATTAATATGAATTAATTTTAAAATTTGCTAATTATATTTATGTACTAATAGGTTAATTATATATTTGTTTATAAAATCAAGTAATATTTTGCTTCTTGAATTTATATTGCAACTTATTTTCTGTGTATTTTCTGTCGTCTTTGGACATCTACTCTCTCTCCTTTTTTCTCTCTGTCTCTCTGTTTTGGGCAATCGCCCACCCACCCCAACCTAAAAACAACTCTTACTCACTGCCGCTCTCGCTCTTTCTTCACTCGCTGCACGTGAACTGCATGCAGTGTCGTCGACTCCATCGCACTCACCTTTATTTGGCCGCCAGCTGAGCTTTATTCTTGGGTGCAGTTCTTTGCCTTATATTGTTGTTCTGCTCTCACTCGCTAATGATTTGTATTGTTTGGGTGACACAGTTTGTTTTTGTTTGTTGTACTCAGTTGAAAAATCGCGCGCGCACGTGAACTAAAATAATAACACAAAATAAATAACGTCATTCATGAATGAAATGTATTGCATCTGCATTGCCTGTGTATGTGTATCTCAATCGTATTATGTATACGTTAATATGGAAGACGTATATAGCACAAAATTGTGTAAATATTTCTTTGCATAAGCATTGACAGTTGTTATCATCACACTAAACACGCGATCGCAGTAGTTTCGAATAAGAAGTTTGTTATTGAACTCGCTCGCGTTAAGAACTTTTGTAATTTTAATGGCAATTCTATTGTTTGCGATTTCCGCTTGCACACAAATTTCAGTAAATTAATGGAAAGAACGAACACATGAGCTTTGTTTTGAAAGATGAGCTGCAACTTCAGCACACACAGACACACATTCACACATACATACGTATGTATATGTTTTCTTTTAGTATTTGTACTTGTAAATAGCAAATGCAATTGCTGTTGTTGTCATTCGCTGTCGCTTTCTACGCTTTGTGGCCCGTTCTTCATTGAACTTATGCAGATCAACCGAAAGACAGAAAGACGGACAGACGGACAGAACAGCACGTAATTAATTTTAATTGTACGTCGATGTCGTTTTGTGTTGTGTCTTTTCTTCTTTCACTATGTGTTTGTGCTGCTATTATACACCACACATGCACATTATTTACTTCTTTCTGCGCTTTTCACTTTGACGCGTTTCGTCTCCTTTTTATTTCGCCCGCTTTACACAATTCGTTGATGCGCGTGTTCCATTTGCGCCGCTGGCTGCCGTTGAACTAAAGAATGCGCTCTCAACGGCTTGTTATTATAGCATACTCAAGTCAGATGCCCGCTCAGCTGTGTTGCCGGCAACACACATACATATACAGTGGACATGGAGCCTTAGTTGCTCACACAT
This sequence comes from Drosophila kohkoa, assembly GCA_019972355.1. Classification (NCBI taxonomy): domain Eukaryota; kingdom Metazoa; phylum Arthropoda; class Insecta; order Diptera; family Drosophilidae; genus Drosophila; species Drosophila kohkoa. The sequence continues at coordinate 571,727 of BJEL01000036.1, read as the reverse complement.
ATACTTCATATAGATTATGTGGTAAACAATTACGTACCCACTAAGTCTAGCCGTCGTTTTAATCAATTAGCAAATTATAAATCTACAAATATACAAAATTTATGGCGATTTTTCAAATTCTTTCTCTCGTAAAAATATATTATGTTGTTTACAATGTAAACAATTACATGCATTAAGGTAGCACTTGATTTAATAAATTAACGTATTGTGCTTCAACAAATTTAAACAATTGTAAATAGATTTTTCTCTTAAAAACATATGTTCTTAGTTTTATTATTATGATAATAATATTATCAAATAACGTAAAAAATAATAAAATTACATTTATTTTAAATACATTTGTATAAATGGAATAACATATTTAAGTAGAAAAGGTCTAATGGCCTAACCTCGTAATGCACATATACAGTATTTTAATTCTTAATAAAGAAAGTATTAAATATGGTAAAAGATATTATATAAAGCTTTAGAACACTTGTCCAATTTAAAGGTTTTAAGCATTTAACCCCACTGTGCAATTAGCATGGTGATCAGTAGCTTCAATTGGCTCTCTGCACTCTCGCAATTATTCTCGCTCACTCTCTTTCTCACTCTCTCGCTCTCTATCAAGCCGACCTCTTGTAATGTTTAACGTTACGTGAAGAGCATTACGTTATGCTTTAAATAACTTTTCACATCATAATTTAATGTTTGCGGTTAATGTGTTTAACCATTGTGCGTACTATATGAGTACTATATAAGTACTATATTTTAAGTCAGTTTAATAGTTATAAATAAATAAATGTATACATAAATACATTTATGAGCACTCAATGGGTAAAGCTTGGGTAATTCTCCATTGCGTTTTTTCCAATTCTCGCTCTGAGGGTGTGCAATAATTATAAGTCACACTTTCTGCTCGCAGAGTCTTCACCTGAAGATTTTCCCAAGTATTGTGAAATTTTCGTTGATTACCTTTTGTTCTTAACCACGGATTAATTATAATTTGTAATTTTTCTAAAGTTTTTTTAGTATTTTAAATAAAGATTTAAAGTAATAATAATAGAAAAATTCATTTTTTTAATTATGAATTTTATAGAAATATTTTTTCCAAAACAAAATTATTAACTATGTAATTAAATTCTATTGCAATTATTTTTTTTTTTATGTATAAAAATCATTTTAAAATTTCACGCTTACACAACAAAACTAGATTTAAATGATCATATTATCAGTTATAATCTTGTCAACGTGGTCAGCGAACTGTATGGCGACCTTAGTTTAATCTGATGTATAACGAACGTATGTGATATAACATATAAAAGGGACATCGATTATTCAACTTGCAATTAGTTTTGATCAAAGTGCCAACTTACTAACATACTTATTAGATTATCGTTAACGTTACGTGAATTCGATTAAAGTCAACAAGATACGCATAAGCGGATATAATAAAACCACCTCAAAAATCGCATTACCTATTGGATTGCAGATAATTATGGTTATTTGCCCGTGTGCCAAGTCATGATCCGAAAATCTAGCTAGAAAATGACGCAGAATAGTTGGCAAATGAATTGCGAACTTGAATTGAATGAAGCGTGCTTGAATCTGAAGTACTTAGCAAAGCTTGAATGTAATTAAATTAGATGCTTGTGGAAACAATTATTTAAATTTGTTATATTTAAAAATTTAACAATATTTAAAATTACCATTAATTTAAATTTTAATTGTAACTTTTAAATATAAATGGAAATATAGATATTATATTACGATTTTAAGGTGATCTTCATGTTGAATTTAAACAACTTGAATTACATTGCTAAAGACAATAATGATAGCGTTCGGTCATTTGTTGAGTTTGCACTTTAATTAGCAATGAAATAAAATCGCATTAAAAATAAAAGTCGGCTGACAACGCCAAATGTTTGCTAATGGCCACAAAATCCCGAATAGAGTCAATGGAACTGCATGTCTTTTTGGCTAATAATTTAAATATAATATACATATATGTATGTTATTTCGAATGAGTGTTGGCAAGTGAATTAAATTGGCATTCTGAGTGCATTACTCGCTGACTGATGAATGAAGCGAATCAAGCGAGTACTTAGTATTTTGATCGAAGACTCTGAACTGTGCCTGCTGAGCGTACCTGATGAGCCCCAATAACTGACTGCGTAAGCAAACAATATAAAATCGCGACTCCTGAGTGAAATTTTAAGCAATTAAATACTGGGAGTGCCATTTGCGTAGAAAATGCAAAAACGCCGGTTGAGTAAGAATTATAGAGTTGCCTTTTGATGAAATTATCTCGCTTCAATCAGTCTGTAAATGAACTTGCTTGACTTTCACTGGCCTAATGACTAGGCAAATGTGTCCGGCTGCCAAATGAATACATCGGCATCGCACCACCGGAAACCCAGGCAAGCAGGCAGCCGGGCAGCCAGGCTTTGACGTAAGATTCCACTAATTCCGTATGCAGAACATGCAGAACCTAACTGGTTAAATAAGCAACAAATACCATATATAAAGCAGTTATGATGCGGAGGGGAATACCGCTTTTGAAAAGTGCCAAAAGTGTTAATATGGCAAAGAGTTAAGAATCAAGCATAAAGAAAAGCTATCTTAAGTTTGCTGATCAAATATGTTATGTTAGAGTATTGCGAACCCACTGGACAATGTCCGATAACTACAATTGCTGTGTTGCCCTTCTCCTGGTTTCATTGAGTTCGCTGTCGAACTGAGAGAATAACAAGCTTGCAAATACGTATTCTATTAGAAAGTGCAATTGCAATAGTCATGCCTCGCAGCTGATAGAGAGTATAGTAAGTATTTCATTTGCTATCCAGGGGCAACCTTGATGGATTGAGAGCAAGTGTGCAGTTTTATCGCCACAAGTGGCAAGTCCAACTTGGCAAATGCGTCACAAACGAAAGTACTCGCAACTAAGTTGCGTTCTTCACAACATACAACATAGTAGTGCTAATCGGAACGATAAGCCGACAGTTGGATTAAGAATGCAATAAAGGAATGCACTACAATCATTCGAGCCATAAAAACTGAACCCAATAACAATAAAATATAATTCACCAATGTAGCAACACATGCTCAAGTTCCCAGAAGCCCAGAAATATATGTACCATATGTATGAAAATGCAACAAACGCTAGGAAATCGTATATATGTATGTACATATATACAGTATACATTAAAATGCACATATACACATGTGAACATTGTCTATTATTGTCGCGTATATAGGGAATGTACAGAGCCGCGGGTTATGCCCTTTGTGCAATGTAAAACCAAGTGAATCATGGTAAAAATAAAGATAAAATAGTCACACTTGAAATGCAAACAATATCACCACAATATTTACATGTGCTTTGAATTACACACACAACGTCTTTTAAAAACTATTACTTGATAATTGCGCAGTTGAATTGACAAAAGTATCGCCGGCAGATGCAACCAAAACAAAACTAAACCATTGGAACCAGGAAAATGCAGAAAAGAGGGTGAAAACCCACGTAAGGTGGTTGAAAACACACACGCACGCAACAAATTGTGCGCGCCAAGTTTTGAAATATTTAAATTTAAAGAGTGCTGCAAAACGTAGAGGTCATGCAAGCTGAGTTAGCAGCGCTGTTCCAGTATACATCAAACTGTACCGTTCATTGTTAATTTGTAATTGGTCGTCATCGCGTGTTGTAGTCCTGCAAAGTTTGTAAATTAGCAATTACATTATTTATCTTATAATCGCACAAGGTAGTTTTATTAAAAAAATCATGAATTATTACTTATATTATTTATCTGCCAGTAAAAATTATTGAATAATTGACGTTTCTCCAACACTACGGCTATTTTGCTATATCAGCTGATGGTCACACTGTTGGCTCGGCGTGTTTTGCTTTCTGTGTTGCCAAAAGAAGTTATTTGTTTATTTCTAGTTAAACGATGAAAATCTCGCGCTTTAAAAAGTCACACAAAACCCTTGTGTTTTTCGCCAGCAACTTTGATTATCGGGAGCCCTATCAGGTGCTCGTCGACGCCACATTCTGCCAGGCAGCACTGCAGGTGAAGCACGCCAATAAAATTGCAACACAAGTTTTATAACAATATCTGCTTGCAGCATAAAATTGGCATAGAAGAACAGATACGCAAATACTTTCAGTGCAATGTGAAGCTGCTGACCACACAGTGTGTAATATTGGAGGCAGAGGCTTTGGGTGCACCTCTAACAGGTGCCACAACAATTGTGAAACAATTCCACGTGCACAAATGTGGACACGAGGGGAAACCTGTTGCGGCTGCGGAGTGCATCAAATCAATGGTTAGTGAATGGTGTTAAAAAAGTGCATTATTAAACATACTAGCCTTGCAGACCAAGGACAATCGATACGTGGTCGCCTCACAGGATCGTTTGTTGCAGGGAAGTCTACGCAAGATTCCCGGACGTTGTCTTCTCTACTTGCACAAAGCGACGCCCGTACTCGAAGCTCCCTCGGCAGCATCCAAGAAATGGGTGCTAAAGCGTGCCAAAAATCTGATGCTGGGGAAGCAGGCAGACAAAATCGATTATATGAAGCAGCAGCAGGGGATAAAACCAACAGAGCCAGCTGTGAAAAAGAAACAACAACGTGGTCCAAAGAATCCGAATCCTTTGTCCTGCAAGAAGAGCAAGAAACAAAAGGCAGCGCCCCAAGGCGTGCAACAGACAACTACAACGATAGCAAAGCGAAACGGAAACGCGTCAAGATTTCTGCGCACATCAAAGAATTAATCAATTAAAAAATCAGTTTAATAATTATTACATGTATAATTATCTTGTACAATAGCACACAAGTGATGTTCTTTTAGAGTTTGCCCTCGCGTATCTTGTTAAGCGTCTTCTCTGTCATAAACTGACCCAAGATCTTGGTGAGCGTCGCATTGCGTGCGCAATACGCCATCAGATTGACGGGAAACAGTCCACACCATGTGAGATCCATTTTGTTGGCCAGCGCCACAGCAAAGAGTTCTCCACAACGCTCGGCCGTCAGACGCTTCTGGTTGGCGGTGCTCTGACCCACTTTGCCGCCCTGTGAGCCCGTAAATGCCTCCAGCAGGAAATCGGTGGCAATGGGACCCGGTGCAAAAATTGTCACATCCAATTTACGCAGCTCAGTCTTCAAAGCCATCAGATAAGCATTCAGCGCATGCTTGGCAGCACAATATGTGGCCGAGAAGGGCACTGGACTGAAGCCTGCAATGCTTGAGGTGGCCGCAATGTGACCACGTCCGCCATTCTGCTCGAGGAAGTAGCGCACCACTAACCGAGAGAGATGGACCACAGCAAAGACATCCAGCTCGAAGAGTTCACGATCCACCTGAATCTCAATGTCGGTCCAGTTGGCGCGTTGCGAGCGTCCCGCATTGTTGACCAGCACATCTAGACGCTCGAAATGATTGAGTACCGTGTAGAGAGCTGTCTGATGCTTGTCTAGCTGCAGCATATCCAGGGGCAGGATGAGCACATCCTTCTGCGCCAGCAGACCACGTGCCACTTGCAGGCATTCGGCCTGCACCTGCTCCAACTGCTCCTGGCGTCGAGCACTGAGCACAAGTCGAACACCGTGGCGGGCCAGGCTTACGGCCAAAGCACGTCCAATGCCGCTGGAGGCACCGGTTATCCAGACCACCTGACCACGCATTGTGGAGAGCGAGACCCCGAAACGAGATTTATACCACAGGGCAACATTGCAGTCAAGCACAATCCAGAGCACCACATAGACTACATAGTAGAGCACGAGAAGCAGAAGCAAAAATTCGAGGAACGTCATTTTATTTGGATGACACCTTTGGACTCGCTCTCTTTGCCGTAAACGTAACCGTAACCAGCTGTGACTTTCTCTATTCTGGAAAGTCGCCGCTGACACCTGCACTTGCTTCCGTGTTTGCGGCTGATAACGACAATCAGCTGTTTACCTAAGTGAGGAGTGAGTGTTGTGTACGTGTGTGAGAGCTGATCAGGCTGTCAGTATATACCAACTTATAGGTCACAATGTTGGGAGAGAGCAAAAAAGGAACGAACAAAGTATTGAATATAATACAATAACAGCTGGTAGTCTCATCTGCAAAATCTGGTACCTCTTCAATCATAACAATGAGTGCGAGTGAAAGACACTCAGTGTACATATGTATATACTACATGTAAACCGAGCGAAACGACAGTATGTGGATTAACCCTTAAAAGATGCAATGGGATTAAAGTTGCCATTTGAGATTTGTTTAACCATTTAAATTTTAATAATTTTGAATTTGAAAGGCGTTATTTTTGTTTTCACATAGACAATCTTTTATTTACTAGTCCTTAATCTTCGTCATCCGTGAGTTCAATGGCAACATCCAGTTTATCCGCTTCAACTGGGTTTTCTCCTAACCACCTATATAATGTGGTTCGACTCGGCAAAGGAAAGCCTTTCTTGTATAAATGTTTATACGCACGAGGCCCAGCTGTATGTAGACAAATCGCAGCAGAAATGTCTGTAGATGTGAATTGTGTTCGCTTTCCTCCATTCTTTAGTATTTTTATTTGGGTCTCCGTGAAAATTTTGCTAAGAGACATATCCAACTTCGTATGTTCCTCCAGCTCCTGGCGTAAAAAACTAATTTCATTCTCCATCTCACGATTCCTTTTTTTAAGTCTGTTGTTTTCTTTACGCATTGTAGATTCTATTATCTCGTCCCTTTAATAAAAATGCATTATTGTTTGCGTAAAAGTTTTGACTTATTGTAACATGTTGAACTTACTCTGTTTGAGTGCCCGAATTGGCGTAGCCTAATTTTGTAAGTTTAGGTTCTCTCAGTGGAACAGCATCTTCGTTCAACCGCCTTCTTTTTGTGTTCGACTTCCACTCTCCCTCCCTAAAATGCGTTTCGCAAATTTTGGAGTAATCACCTAGTTTGCATTCCAACGATTCCTCCCACAATTTTCTTTTTACCGAACACTTGGGCGCCTTTATGAATTTTACACCATTCACGTGTCTACGGCAAACATTGCAATATGTCATTTTGCATAAAGATTTATTAAAAAAAAATCGTCAGCACACAAACTTTAATGTCAACAATCTCGCAGACGAGACTAGCTGCTGTTATTATAGCATTAATAATAGTGTGACCATATTTTATATTAAGCAATCTATATTTCAGTATTTATATATTTTAAGTATATATGGACTTTAAACAGCCATTTCTAAAATCCCTTTTCAAAGGCGCAGTTTTCAAAATACTTTTCCTCATTTCTCTATGGAGAAGGATGCAAAGCAAAGCTGCATTTATAGAAAGTGCAGTACAAACAGGACGGATAACAATAACGCACGTCGGCTGGAAATCAGCCAACGAATAAATGCCAATAATATATCTCAAGTCACCCCCACCACTCGCAAGAAACATCACGTTATCAGAATTCAAAATATTTCCAATGAGCGCGCAGGCGACTCAATGCAGTCCACACTCAAACACAGCCATGAACAGTTACATAGTTCCATTTGGCCAATGAAATCGAGAGCTGTCAAAGTTAAAAATTAAAGTGAATAAAAATAAAAGTTTTACATTAAAGAAAAATGCGAACTTGAAAAGGTTAGTAACTCTATTAAAGCGTCGTTTATTCACTATGCCTGCAACACATCTCCAAGGTTATCACACACTTTGTCGATCTCAGAGTGTCCCGCCTGTTCCAATGACAAAATGGCGTTCGCCAGTCCCACAGTTTCGGCTGCCGAGTGAGCTTTCACCCAGATGCGACCGTTAACGCCTACGGCAATTTCATAGGGCAGTTTTTCGGTGAGCGCTTTTAGAGCTGGACAATTCTCGCGCAGCAGCAAACGTCCCAAATTAAGGCTGCACTTGAAGAAGAAACCATCCTGCAGTAATCCCAGCTTGCCGCGCTTCCCATTGGAATTGACGCACACTAATTCCGGTTCAATGTCTGGACTGGCATTGAGAACACGTGCATAGAGCAAATCACCAGGATTGAGATCGGGACGATTTTTTTTTGTGGCCGCCTCAAATGCCAAATATGAAATTGAAGCCGAATCTGCAGAGCCAATATCCACACGATACATATCACCAGACTTGGCTTTGATAATGCCAATGATCAGGTCTCCTCGCGCCGGAACATAACGTCGCTGATAGTTGTCCACCCAGTATGTGTTTGGTTCCCGGTGTTTCAGTGGACCTGCTTTGCTGGCCACAACTGTGTCGTTGACTCGTCGCAGGCCAGGGCCCAATATGATTCGCTTGCCCTTTGCCACATCCTCGACAGCCGTGATGCGCTCGCCGGGCATAACAATGTTCAATGCGTTGGACATAATTCTTGCAAAATAAACAATATAAACAAACTTGAGAGCGGGCCGCGTGCTGAATGCATGCGCAGTGTGACCAATACTTGCAATAGAAAATATAATCAGTAAATTTTCCCTAACTTGCTCCACACCGCCAGTGCTGTAAAACATGTGTAGTTAGTCACTAAGTACAAATTGCTTTCTATATAAGTTTTGTTAGCTTAATATTTATTACTAATATTTAAAGTAAACATTTAAAATTATGTGTTTGCAGCTGTGTGAAATTAAATAGTCATATGTGGATGCCATTAGGCCTAACCTTGTCCGAAGGTCAATTCAAACATTTAGCCCCTTACTGAGAAAGCCGGCAGTCGGTAGTCCGGTGTACGCCTACAACAAGCCAGAAAGAGCCCCCACCTGGAAGCACACTCTCACTTCCACTCAGTAACACGCATCGGCAAGAATTTACGATCCACAAACGACAACAACAACATGGCGCACATTGTATTTGTATCGCGCGCTCTCCGATTCTGCCCAACGTTGCATTCGTCGTCAGCGCAAAAAATCAGCCAAAGTAGAAAATTTGTCGTCTGCTCATCGAGTTGGTCGAACGTAGCTTTCAGTAGCAAATCAGTCGGACAAGCCGGAAGCTCGCTAGAGTCGCTCTCGTCTGGATTTCAATTTCTCAAATTTAAAAGTTCTTGGTATGTATCACAAATATTAGATATATAGTATATAAAAGTGAGAGTGTGTGTAATAATAATTAATATTCAAACACTTTATTTAATTGCAAAAATTGTTTGCTGCTGATAAGCGCATAAATAACTAAACGCTACGATTATCTAACAAATTAGACGGCAGACATACATATATATGTAATCTATATATACAATTTTTCGCTTACATTTGATGATTGCGAATTAAACATTTCCATCGATATTGTTCTTTAAATACAGCAAATATTACAAATTAAGCATCTTTGATGTAATATTCTATGTGACATTGTGCAATTTACTTTCTTTCCGGCAAATTTTCCTCATTACTTTTGCTATGACCTTAAACGCGGCGTAGAGGTCATTCGTACAAATCGCACTCCGGTCGCTGCTCTCCCGCATTGCTGCTTTGCAGTAAAAGTGTTTTTTTTTTTTGCGAATTACATTTCGTTTACATCATATTTGTTAATGCTGCTAGATCAATAAATTGTGCTACGTTAATTTAAATATATTCAAGTTATTTTTTACTTATCTCTCCTCTACGTGTTTTTTTTTTATCAATGAACACAAGTTTGTCAGCTAAACATTAATATGTTAATTTAAATAGCTCAGTAAATTGGAAAATTGCATTTGTGTATATTTATTTAAGCCGTAAATACTACTCTTAATTTCACTTAAAAAGCATATGAATGTATGTATGTATATGTGTATATTTGTTGGCTTTCTTGATGAAATCTTTGACTTCCCAATTGAAATTGATTCGTTCTTCTTCTTTAATTGGATTAACTCATTTTAATGTCATTTGAGACACGCACATACATAGAAATATACATACATATAAATTTTAAGAAATACATGCACTCATTTGTAAAAATGCGTGTATACTATGTATATAAAAAAACTCACTGTTTCTGGATCTGGAAACAATATGAATTCTATTTATATGCCATCAATATATATATTAATTTTACTTACATTTAGTATGATATATTTATTGCGAATACTTCATATGTATGTACATACATATGTATATACATATATATATATATATATATATATTCTATGACAATCTATAATACATAGATCATCTCCGGGTCTTATCTGCCACTATAAAATTGTTTTTATTTTCACGGTCCGAATAACATATTTAATTTAAATTTGGAAATCATTTAACAAATTTAATAAACGTTAAAAAGTACAACAGATGCTTTTAGAATTTTTTAGATTTCTAAGTACTTAAAATAAGTACTTGAAATATTTGCATATACATTTTTTTATATCACCTTTCTAAATTTTTTATCCATTTATAAAATAAATATAACAAATATTTCGGTGAATTTTGTATTAATTTTTTGTGTGTTTAAATATAATTTTATTCGTATGCACTTTTCTACTATATCATCTGAGATATTAGATAGTTTACAACATAGTACTAATCTTTCAACCAATCTTCTTATCTGTTTGCAGTACAAACGAAAACAATATGACCATCAAGTCGATCAAGGCCCGTCAAATCTACGACTCGCGTGGCAACCCCACCGTCGAGGTCGATCTGACCACCGATCTGGGTCTGTTCCGTGCCGCTGTCCCCTCGGGTGCATCGACCGGTGTGCATGAGGCTTTGGAGCTGCGCGATGGTGACAAGGCCAACTATCACGGCAAGTCTGTGCTGAAGGCCGTTGGCCATGTGAACAACACTCTCGCTCCCGAGCTGATCAAGGCCAATCTGGATGTGACAGATCAGTCTGCCATCGATAACTTCATGATCAAGCTGGACGGCACTGAGAACAAGAGCAAGTTCGGTGCCAACGCCATTCTGGGCGTGTCTCTGGCCGTTGCCAAGGCTGGCGCTGCCAAGAAGAATGTGCCATTGTACAAACACATTGCTGATCTCGCTGGCAACACTGATATCATTCTGCCCGTGCCCGCATTCAATGTGATCAACGGCGGCAGCCACGCTGGCAACAAGCTGGCTATGCAGGAATTCATGATCCTGCCAACTGGCGCCACCAGCTTCACTGAAGCCATGAAGATGGGCTCTGAGGTCTACCACCATCTGAAGAATGTCATCAAGGCCAAGTTCGGTCTGGATGCTACCGCTGTGGGTGATGAGGGTGGCTTTGCCCCCAACATCCAGTCCAACAAGGAGGCTCTCTGCCTGATCAGCGATGCCATCGCCAAGGCTGGCTACACTGGCAAGGTACACGATAAATCTCTTCAACATCTATGGCATTGTGTAACTTTTATCGCTTTTACAGATCGAAATCGGCATGGATGTTGCTGCCTCTGAGTTCTTCAGGGATGGCCAGTACGATCTGGACTTCAAGAACCCACAGAGCGACAAGGCCCAATGGCTGTCGCCCGAGAAGTTGGCCAACTTGTACCAGGAGTTCATCAAGGACTTCCCCATTGTGTCCATTGAGGATCCCTTCGATCAGGATCACTGGGATGCCTGGACCAACCTGACCTCCAACACCAAAATCCAGATTGTCGGCGACGATTTGACTGTCACCAACCCCAAGCGCATTGCCACCGCTGTGGAGAAGGGTGCCTGCAACTGCTTGCTGCTGAAGGTCAACCAGATCGGCACAGTCACCGAGTCCATTCAGGCCCATTTGTTGGCCAAGAAGAACGGCTGGGGCACCATGGTCTCTCACCGTTCCGGTGAAACCGAGGACTCCTTCATCGGTGACCTGGTCGTCGGTCTGTCCACCGGCCAGATCAAGACTGGCGCTCCATGCCGCTCGGAGCGTCTGGCCAAATACAACCAGATTCTGCGCATTGAGGAGGAGATCGGCGCGGGCGTCAAGTTCGCTGGCAAGAACTTCAGGAAACCACAGTAAACGTTGACACTTCAAAATTCCAAACACACCGAGCACACTCACCTCTCACGCTAAAAACAAAAATAAACGAAATGAAAAAGTAAAAAGAAACCAACCAACAAAATGAACACAAGTGTCGCATTTGGTGTAACGTTTTTGTCAACCTCTTATTTGGGTTTGTGACTGGCGCACAAAGCAACCGATCTATACTATTACCCACACTTTGCTTCGTTATTAGACATTATGATTAACGTTACGATTAGTATGATCCTTCTCCACTCATCTTATGCTGCTCGACAGAGGCACAAATATCATTGTATAACCATAATATGGTACGGATTCATCTATGTTCAATGCTGCCCCGATCAACAAAGATACAATACAATTACATACTTGTTATAAGCATCTAAATTGTTCGACTCGATCAGTTAGCGAGTATATATTGTTAACACGCTAAAAACAAAAGACGAATCCATTATACTCTTATTCAAAGTGTTACTAGATGTCAAATAAATATGGTTGAAAAAAACAAATATGAAATCTTTTCTTATGCATTACAAAATCATCCAAGAATCCGCTTGCAAAATTTTACACAGAACCGTAATGGAAAATTATAAAAAACACAATATCCTGGATATCTCGAGAACCGACAGGTCGATTGGGATGACCTTTGGTCAGTCGATAGTCCTTACTAAAAGGAGTTGCTTGACACAGGATTTGCCAGGATCGGCAAGGATACAGCTGAGTTATAGCTTCTTTTCTCTGTACAAAAAGGTCCTTATATCTCTCGTGTTTGAAGGATGTTTGTCCTTTTGCCAATGTCAATCGGTTTCTAATAATCAGAGCTATTTATGTGCCAAAGGACATCCCAATAGTCCTTCAAATGACCGAGATATGGTGGTCTTCGCGATTTTTTGTCATTTTTCCTATACCCACCCCTTGAAAAAATTTGAGGTGCAAATTTTGTAAATGTCCTGATAATCCTTCAATGCCAATCGATAGTCCTAGACCTTCTGGTCACAAAAATATATATCCTCACGAGATCATTAAGGATTTGAACAAGTTATGGCTAAAAAAGCGAATGTCCTTTTTCAAAAATAAGCTATATCTCCGTCATATCCTGCTGGAATTTCAAAGGACACATATTGTTAGGATCGCAATGAGTAACTCTATCGATCGGCATCAAAAAAATGTGGGGTCATCTAAGAATCCAACACTTGTAATTTTTTCGTCCTCGGCTGCAAAGAAACATGTGAAAACCACAAAATCCTGGATATCTCGAGAACCGGCTGGACGATTAGGATGTCCTTTGGCCAGTTCATAGGCCTTACTAAAAGCTGTTGTTTGACACACATTCGCCACGATCGGTAAGGATACGGCCGAGTTATAGCCTATTTTCTCTAAACAAAAAAGTCCTTGAAACTTGGCTGTTTGAAGGACTTTCGTCCTTTTGATTTTAGAATCCGATATTGTGCGATAAAAAAGTTCTATGGTCCAAAGGACATCGCGATAATCCTTCAAATAACCGAGATAATGAGGATTTTAAGATTTCTTGTCAAATTTCCTAGGGGTACTACCCCTTGAAAATTTTTCAAAAATTTTTTTGTAAATAACTGCGATAATTTTAAATGCCAATTAATAGATTTATATTTATTAGTATAAAAATGAATGCGGATTGACTGTAATTATTGCTGGTGTGAAATTTTTTGTATTTGCATTTGACATTTATCCGTTAAATTTAAAAAATTTCCTCATCAATTTGGTCATGATTGAAACAGTCTTGTTTATAAATATCATCAAAATCGATGTCGATTTATTGTGGCATAACGTTTATCTAACTAAACTAAACTACTTACACACTAACAATTAACAAAATTAAAAGTTTGTCATTCTATATCTATGTGAAGTTTGTTCAAAGTTTTTAAAATAGCATGAGTGTTTGTAATAAATTCTTTGCTTATGAAGTTTTAACGAAAATGGTAGCACAATTATTAAAAAAAAATGTGAAAACTTAAAGAGAATTAAAATTATAGACTAAGGCACCGAGTTGGTAGCGATAGCAATGGGCCAAGTTGTTGGCCCCTTTAATACGATATCCTCGAGAGCATGTTTGATCTTAATGAAGCGACGCTTGAACTCCAAGCCGCATCCCTTTGACAGTCGGAAGTCCACAAGTATTTTGCCATCCATTTCGATAATGTGCGCCTTGAACACAAGACGCAGTTTGCGCCTATCGATGGTGGACACAGTGACGACGCCCTCGTCGCTCACCTTGCATGTGTAGCCACCGAGTCGTTCAATGGTGCTAACCAAACGCTTGATGGTGTCATCCCAGCGTGTGGTCACAAAGAAACGCGTCATGCGACGGACCAAGCGCTGGAAATAGTTCTGTGATGCGCTCTGAGTCTGATTCATTTGCGTGGCCAGCAGCAAATCATCCAGCATAGCGGGCTGTGAGAAGCAATAGGTCAGACGTGCCTCCTGCACCAAGGCCTGTCGATCGCCATCCGCCTGGTTATTGCCACAATCCTTGTCGTTGAACTCATCATCGCTGCGAAGCGTGGGCATCGGTTGTGAACAATAGTTGCGGGAAATTGAGTCATCCAGATTGGTGCTAAGATGTGCGCTCGACTGCAGCCGTTGCCGCTTGGCCTTGGGCGAACATATCTCCAGGGCAGCTGCCGAATCGACAAGATCATACGAGCGATCTGTAAAATGGAGAAAAATGCTTTATAAAATGACTGCAATAAAAGTCAGCCAGTCAGCAAGACGGTTGTGCAATACTAAAATGAACGTAAGCAAAGCAAATAAATAGGAAACGAAAGCAGTGCAAAAACCATTTGGTATTTGGTAATAAAGCTCTATGGAATACGCTCGCACCATACAGCTAAAATCACCAAAGAGCAAATAATATGCAAACAAAAAGTTTAATAAATAATAAGTGTAATGCATTAATAATAGCTCACTTTGTAATTCGTCGGTCTGGTCGCATCCGCCAATGCTTTGGTAATCTAGCTTTATGAAGTATTCAAATCTATCATACAGCTAAAGCGCCAAAGCAATGGCAGTGCAACAAACGCTGTCGACACTTGATGATCACATTCTCTATAACTCTTTCACATTTAGGTAATCGTTGAATAGTCACATACGCGGTACAGGCACAGAGCGACCCTCAAAATATGCAAGGCACAAATGTGATTGAGAGTCACTAAGTACCTGGGCAGCAGCATGCGCTTTCTATCGAAACTCTGCACTTGGATTTCAAACTCAACTCTTGGCACTTTCTCTTCTTACCATGTTCGGCAAACTGCATGTTGCTCCACTTGTGATCGAGTATCTTCTCAAGCGTCAGACGAGAGCCCGGACTACTTGCCAGCACCTTGCGTAGCAAAGAGATGGCCAACGTATCCAGTTTGCTCCAAGGTGTCTGGGTTTGCCAATGATCGTTCTCCTTCCAGTTGATGAATTCTGTGCAGGTCGCTGATGGCTGATCCCAAGGTAGCTCTATGAGTAGATAAACATGCGCATTAATACAAAATTTCTTGTAGCATAATGAAGATTGTGATTTTTAGGCCAATTTGAGCCGTGCAATAAACAAGCTATTTACAAAGTTGTCGTGCTCTGAGATTTGCTGGCTGTTATTGTTGTTGCTTATTATTATTATGAAAATGATTGATTGATTGATTGTTGGCTGGTTGATTGATTGGTTGGGCGGGTGCGCTGGCAAGCAATTTAAGCTGGAGCTTTGGTATAAAAGCTTTAGATGATACAAATTATAGAAACAATCTACAGCTAGAATACCAAAGAAACAGCAAAAATGATAGTTTAAACAGTAGTTGCAGTATTAAATGGTTAAAGACAACATCAATAACGAGAATAATAAAAACAATTCAAGAACAAAAAACACATATTAAACACAATTACATTCAAGTACGATGAACCTTTTAAACGGTGCCTTCATATGGATGCGAAATGTGTGTAGGAAACGATCTTATGCGATATTATTTAATGCGCTATGCCTTAATAGATTTTGCAAAATCGAATCGCGTTGAATAGTGAAAAGTGCATTAAAATAAAATGTTAAATATAAATTGAATATACACATGGCGATAATAATGTTGAATGAAACTAGTGGGCACACACTAATCAAACATACCTCCCGCTAGCATTGTGACCAGTATGACGCCACAGGACCAAATGTCCGCTGGCTGTGCATGGTAGGGCTTTAGAAGGACCTCGGGTGCCACATAGGGTAATGTGCCGCATCGCTTGTCCAGCAGACGCTCCTTGCCCTTGCATCTAAATACAAATAAAATGATGAAAATTAGAAATTGAAGCATAGAATTTACAATATAAACGAATAAGATATGTTACAACATTAATTAGATTTTAGTAGTAGTATCTTTGCTTGTACCTAATACCTAAACATTGTGGCCATGCCGAAGTCGGAGATTTTCACATTGTCGTGCTCGTCGAGTAGCAGATTTTCCGGCTTTAAATCACGGTGCGCGATGCCGCGTTGATGCAAATACTGCAGTCCCGACAGTAGTTGTGTGAAGTAGCGTTGTGCCTCATGCTGTGGCATGCCAACGTCAGGTTCTGCAAATAAAGAGAGAGATGAAGAAGTATAATAATAAACTATTTTATACTAATAATATAAAATTAACATATTGAAAAAGAAACCACAATTTGTAAACTATTTTATTTAGAATACATATGACTTATTATTATTTTTTATTTATATTCCTATTCTATTATTTTCTATAAATGTTTATAGTTTTTAATTTCTTTAAGAAATTTTATATTCGAATCCTATACATAAATAGCAATAGCTCGTTTTTATTCTTATTAGTGTCAGTGTCTCGACCACTGTAATTTCTCATCGTCATTTGGAGTAGCAAAATAATCTGCTAAGCCTTGACTTAAACATCTGTCGCGCCTAATTTAAAAGCCCTCAGGAGGCAATCAGTGCAGTCCTGTGCAGTGCAGACTAGTTTCATTAGGCAACTGACAAAAACGTTGCATTTTTTGCTTCCCACATCTGCCCCCTTATTTCCCATTGCTGCCAGTTCTTGTGTGGTTATCAGACACATTTGCCAAATTGCCATTTGCACGTCGTCGTCCAGTCGAGAGTTCCATGCCGTGCTGTCGTCGTCGTCGTTGTAATCAAGATCTGTAACTTGTCATTTCGGCTTGTCGTCAGATGTTCAAGCTGTTTGATTTGCCCCTGACGTCTCCCTACAGCCGACCCCCCACACAACAGCGATGTCCTTTGCGTCAATGTCAGTTTACATTTGCTGTGCACACATTTGGTCGAGCTGCGTCAACACAACGAATGCTCTATTTGGCAGTTAAGGGAAATTGGGAGACTGATTGAGTATACGATGTGTATACCAAGAGAATAGTTGTTATGCTGAGTTCTTCACTTACCAATTCGATCGAAGAGTTCACCGCCTGCTGCGTATTCCAGGAAGATGTACTCCACGTTGCCTTGCGAACGTTTACCAAAGAAGCGCAGGATGTGGGTGTCCTGCAACATCTTCTGTATGCAGACTTCCTTGCGCACCGAGATCACAGCATCGGGATGCTTCTTTAGATCCACCATTTTCATGGCCACCGCCTCGCCCGTCTGCCGATTGATCAGCAATTTGACTCTGCGACAAATGAGGTTGGAAGAAAGGGCATTAGATGTTGACTGTGTATCGAGTGTATTTTCTTTCCTTTTGTTCAATGCTCCTATTCCCAATTCCGACGCAGTGTGGTTGACACATGCGCACAAAATTAAAGCAGTAAGACAGGGGAACGAGGTAGAACCGAAGCCGAATGGCATATGCCGCAAAAAATACGCCGGAAATGTGCGTTTTTCTTGCGCCTCAGAGCGTTTCCGGTTTAATGACTTCTTCAAGCATGCACACAGCAGCAAATGCCGCAATGTTGATTTGGCTTTCTACTTACTCGCCATAGGCTCCTTCGCCTAGAGTCTGAGCCAGAGTCCAGCCTTCGACAAATTCACGGCTCGCTGCTGCCGTCGCCGTCGTTGCTGTTGTCGCCGTGAGAGCGGTTGCTGCGCTGGCCGCCATCGTATCTTTTGCTGGCACGATTTATGTTTAATATCCTGTTGCCGTATCCTGCGCTAACTGCTCTCGCCATGTGTTGTCCTCATGGACTTGTCGTCATCTGAGATGCTGTTGCTTTTGTTGTGGCCAAAAGCATTGCTGCAAAGACCGTAAGAAACAATTAGCCAAGAGTCAGAAACTATTTTACATTTATGATGTGGGGATGTGACGGAAGGGATTCTTGTGTTCGTTTTCTAACCTCAAATTTCCCAGCACCCACGCACACCCAGACATACACACCCACTACTAAAGTACTACTACGTCGTAGTTGAAATGCATATATACACACACACACACTCACACGAGCACATGTACACACTTTGGGGATGTTGCTGTTACTGGTGTACACACACCAAAGCACAAAAAGCAACTTTTGATGGCCTTTTAATATTTCATCCTTTGGCATGGTCATGGTTCGTTCGCTCCGTGCAACCACATTGACATCACACAAGCGTGCCGTCGCCCCCCTCCCCATTTCGATTCCTCTCGCCTAACGCCATCGCATCTCAACTTAGAAACTTTCCGAGATGGCTTTGTGAGCTCTGAGAGAGCACATGCGCTCTCTTCATTCTGAAATTTCGCTTGAATTGAAGCTCTTGAAGTTCACTCTCTCACGCACACAATGACACATTTCAATCTGCATAAATACACATACATATTTACACACGCTATACATACACATTGCAAAGCAGAGACCTTTTGTCGTTTTTAAGGAATGTCATCAATAAATACGCACAATATTAACAAATATATAAAGTATAACTATTTGTGCGACAGATAGTTCAGTTAATCTAACCTCAGTTTTCTATATATTTATTTTTTCAGCAGGCGTAGCGTAACGCAACAGCGACGACAACAACTATGACTGCGACAGCGAAAGAGACAGAACAGCATCCATCAAAGACGTTGTCGTCGTCATAAAAATGTATTCCTGCCGTCCATGCGTCCCCATCGTCATTTTCACAATATTGCGTAGGAAAGCTCTCTGCAGCTGCTGCGCTGCTATGGCCACAGACGAATGTGACGTCGCGGCTAGAGCTTTGCTTTGCCTAGCGAGGACAGCAGAGACAAAGACAATAACTGCTGTTGCTGCTGCGCTCTCTCACAACGCGACGTTCGCATTGACAGCGACAGCAACTTCTTATTTGCCGGTGCTAAAAAGCTCAATGGCAGGCGTCGACGCTGCTGCTGCTCTTCTCTTTGCTGTTGTTGTTGCTCTGTCGGCTTGTTCAACAGGCCACTATTACGATTTCTTTTATACTCCTTGCATATGCATGTGTGTGTGTACTCCATTTACATTCAACAAAGTGGAATTTTTACCTCTCTTTTACACATATATACACGCACTCGCACACATATTTAGAGACTGTGGCACACTCGCTTAATTTTTCTTTTTCTTTCATGTTGCGCTCCCTTTTTAACGCTTTTCATGGCAGCTTCCTCTTCCTTGGCTATTTTTAGGCTAGGTAGAAAGATGGAGATGGAAAAAACGCAAAAAAGGTACATTTTCTGCCCGTAACAATTCGAATTGCGAATACTCTACACGATAATTACGTATACATAATAAATAAGTTACATTGACGCTTGGAGTATATTCAATATGAGGTCTCTTAGGTCAATGTCCCCATGATAAAACCCATTTAATTATAATCACAAATATCCTTTCATCATATTTGGCTTCACAATCTCTGAGATCAATGCACTCCTGCGCCATTTAGGGTTGCTAAATGTGTCGTCCTTATGTCCTTCTGTCATTTCTGGTATTTCCACAATGCGCCGCCTTAGGGTAAAGGTCGTAAAAAGCAACGGTTACAATGTCGGAGACCCCGCTCTCTTTTACTCTTTCGGCATCCTTAACAAACAAACGCAAAATACAGACAACAACGGACAGTTTCTGGTGTTGGTAAACACGCTTAGAATGTTGGGCAGACTTGAAAGCTAATGAGACTTTGTTGGCAACACAAGCCGCAATTGTTTGTAGAGTCTTAAGATTTAATGAGCTTGGAGAGCTTGCTCAAGCCCGGAAAATATTTATCATTGAACTTTTGACATTAAATAGTTGAATTACCCTGAACTTGAATCCGAATTGAAATTAAATTTAGAAATTTTTCTACTCCCAAGCAATACGACTTCTTTTTGTTTTGTGCGGTTTGTCATGGGATAAAAAATGAAGTCAAGCGCATGGCAACAGACACGGGATTGCACTTGGACATAGACAAAATCGTAGACGGACGAACTGGTTGCTTGCAGTTTTGTGGCAAACGAGTTGTTGACCAATAGCAAAAAAAACTATCAAAATCGAAAAGTGATATGTGCATGTAAACTGCTTTTCTCATCCGACCAGGTTTAATTCAAATTCGAAATTGTTGTAGTAATGCGATTTTTGGCCTAGAAGCGACTAGCATTCATAATTTTGGCCAAACTTCATTGAACTTCGAGTGGTGTAATAACTGTGATTATGATGAAAGTCCGGCGTACTGGGAACTCGACTATGAGTTACTTGCTGCCTTTCTCTGCAGCGAATCAGCTGATCATAAATATGATTTATCCCAAAGATTTCCAGGCGCTTTAGCATTTGCGGTATATGCAGGGTATAATTACTATAAGTAAAGACATGTTATTTGCTGTGCCGCTTTGCTCAAAACCTTGCCCCTAGCAACAGCAACAGCAACTGTAAGTACCTCGGGGATCGGGGACTGCAGATTGTAAACTCAACTCAACTGAAGGAAGACTGTTTTCCCTCTCTCTTTCTCTGTCTCTGGTTAAACAACTGACGATAAGGCTCAGCAAATACGAGTTTGGATATGAGCTTCGCCGTTAAAAATAAAAAAAAAAAAACCCAGGAATAAACTTGAATATTCCAGGTGAGTGAAATCGACTTGTCAATACCCTATACAGATAGATAATAACCGACTGAAGTAAACTAAACTGAAATACTATTAAATACTTTTGAACCTAATCCATAAAAATAGAAGTTAAGTTTGCTTTCAGTTCGAGTGACTCGTTTCAACCTATTTGCACAGGGTATAGAAATTGATTGTATGGCTAAGATGAAATACACACAACTCTCTCTGGGTGGATGCAAGGACAGCCACCAGATGCGGACTCTCGGGCGAGCGACAGAGACGGAGTCCAGAGAGGGGACATAACAGGCTGCCGCAGACAGAGAGCAGAGGAGAGTTGGCAAAACAAGACCAGACCTGAGCGGCAAGCAGCAAGTCTTCTCGGCACTTTTCTTCAATTTATACATATCGTGTTTTAGTTTTTTTTTTTTTTTTTAGGGAATGGCGGGCTTTGGTCGACAGGAGCCACGTGAACAGAGCAGAGAAAACGCGACGACTAAGTAAAAGTTAATTTCATTAGCATTGCAGGTTTACCTATATGTGTGCTTTGTATTTGATAGTTCAGCCATAACGTAAAGCGGAGACTGAAGAACAATATCTGGTGATAAAGTTGGGGGGTCATCACTTTTTTTTCTTTATTTTCGACACCGAAACCGAAACGGAGTTTGGGGGACTTGGGAGCGCGCGTCATTGCGAACCAAAAACCGTCGCGTCGTAATGAGCCCAAAAAATTGTCTCGTTCTCGTCGTCGTTGTCGTGAACTCGGCAATGCGTCGAAGTACTCACGACACAATGGAAAACCCGGCACGGTCCATGGTGTGATGATGGGGCAGCCGTTCCTTGTTTGCCACCTTGTTGCTAACAATGTTGTATTCTCCATTAAAATTCTTTTTTTTGTTCTGCTCCCGACGTTGTCTAGAGGTGATTCAACTAGTATAGTTTTTATTCTTTTTTAGAATAGATGGAGGAAACCGAGAATTTTAGACGCAATCCTGGCGACACACGTTGGTTCGTCCTGGGCCAGCGTTAAAACGAAACTGTGAGCTGCGAAACTGCGACCGATACATGACCATTGTATAATATATATTCGCATACACATACATGCCCATAGGCCAGGCCAGGCTACGAGGCAACGGGGCAACTCGCAAAAATTGCAGAGAACAACGTCGCGTTGCCAACAAAGAGAGCGATAGAGCGAGCAACACATATAGTTTACATATACAATATATATACATATAAATATCCGTATATATTTATATATCTGTTTAAAGATTTCTGTATGTGTCTGTGTGTGTGTGGAGAAGGAAAGACGCGCTTGCGCGCGCCAAAAAGGTGGATGCAACACACTGAGGCTCAACACGTTTTCGGTGGTTGCTGCTGCTGCAGCAAAGTCGTCTCTCCGTTTGGACCGTCGACGTCTCTCGCGCTCCAAAGCAGCAAACAGCTTTCAAGTTTAACTTGCCGCTCGCTCTTAAGTTCAATGCGGCAGCTGTGGCGACGTCGGCAGCCGAGACAGAAACTGAGACCAAGACCGAGACACCACACACACACATACACAGCAGCCAAGCGACACAACGAGGAGCAGGAGGCAGAGCGTTAAGCAAAGGGCTGTTGCTTCATGTTATTCCTCATCGCAACTCGCATTTCATCATACATTCAACGTATACTTGTATTTAGCATTGTTGTATTATTGGACAGATGAATAGTCAGTCCACGTTCCCGTCCCCATCTCTGTAAATCACACCTTGACAAAAACCTTTCCAAGTTTCATCGGCATAATTAATGCCAACTTTTTAAGGCATATTTTTTCTACTCTTTGTTTCGCTGAATAAAATTAAATTAAATTTTGAAAGAGTGTTGTTTTTAAATATAACAAGGATAACTAATCTTCAATTTAAAACTTTTGTTTTAAAAATATTTAAATATTATTCTAAATCTTTTTTGTTTACAACTCAGTTGGCTGAGCTTTTTTCTCTTTTTTGTTTTGTGGTCTGCCGATTTTGTACCCTCTGTGTATTTATTCCATGTGTATACAAGTATTTATATAAATATATAGCTGCTATAACAAAAATCATGAATAAGAGACACACTGCAGCATCCCACAGTGACTCTTGGCAATAAAAACAAGTAATGAAAAACGAAAAGGCAATGTGATAAATATAAAAAAAATCAAATCGTTTTTAAAGTGCACTGAACTTTACTCTTTTAAAGATTTTTAAAATATCTACAGCACTTTTCAAGTATAATTTCCAAGCTGCCGAAAATGTAAAAACTTAATTTCTTCTAGGACATTTTATAAAGTTCTCAGGGCAATTTTACTTATTTCGAGTGAATCGAGTGTCATCTACATTCGATTTGGTAGAGGGCTCTGTTCTCCGATCCAATTGAACCATTGGGATATGTAAAAATGCTGGATGCATTGTCCACATTGTTTGGATCTAAAAATTTGTCCAAAGTAATTGGGATCAAAGTGGAACTTTAGCGCCCATTGTGCATAATGATGTGGGCCTTGGCATTCGGCAAGTCTCTCATCATTGTAATTCCTTCCTGCTACTGTCCATCCAATTTGTCGTGGTCGTATGCGCGCCCAACTTTTTAGAGCCGGCAATCTCCTGTATGCGTTCCATCAATGGCAGTCTATCGATAATATTTCTGGTCCTCGGGACATCCTTTTCCTATTTCTGGTTGCGTTTTTCTCGTTCCTTTGGACACTTATACTTATGGTAGTGTATTTTGTTAGTTTTGTTGTTGTTGATTATCATTTTCCGTCTATGCATCAACATAACCTTAATTTTTCTGCATGCAGTTGCATTTCTGAGTATATGAGTGCATGCGTGGAGTTCTGGAAATTCGAGAGCACACACATACACATGAATGCATTCATTCATGCGCCTTGATGACAAAAAACAATAGCAGCAAAACTCGTCAGGGTCTTGAGATACGTTCACAATACTAAAACATATGAATTGCAGCGTAGAATCAACAAACTACTTATAAATGAACTTCACAGGTTCAATTTGACAAATGCTATACGCAACCATGCGTAATGTAAATTCCCAAACAAAAGTCAAATTCACCGCGTTCTATTTCGTATTCACAATAGAGATGGAAAAACATCTTCCACTATCGCTGTTTTTTGTTCGATAGTCGATAATGTCAATAATGTAGTCGCGTAGAATTTGAATATGGAAAAATTTGTGTATTCAAATTCAAACTTATAACTAAATAAACCGCAAAAAGTTGTTTCAATAAAATTTATAAAAGAAACGGTAATACAATTAATTTATCTGATCCTTTTTTGACGTTAAAACCAGCATCAGATTGAATAATAATTATGCTGCTTCATCATTTGAATTTTTAACATATATTTGGTAAAATAGTCGATATATCAACAACTTCGTGATTTTCCCAACACTGATGCATAGAGCTGCCACAAGTTTTAAGTCGTTTTATCGATTGTGCCCCAAATTTCATGATTGACTTGCTTGGTTTAGTTTAAAAATTGTAGTCCAAAAAACTCAATTAATTTAATATGACTATTTTGCAAAAGTAAACGTGTTAAAGCCAAAAAAAATAAAAAATCTGCAAGTGTATTGAGCAGCTCTGCAGTACACAAGCATATCTATATCCATCCCGCTCTCACACCTACAATTTTAATGCTGTACGCAATAAAACACCGAAAGAATTGCGCCAAAAAGTCAAACAAAGCAAATATATAAAGGAAAATGCAAAAAGATGATGATGGCAGCAAGCGCTTCGTATCACGCACACGTAACACTGAATTACTAATAAATGCAAATAATTATGCATACATTTTATGGAATGGACTTACCGCTTTCCCACCACTTGCACACAGCGGCGTTTTTTTGCACGCCTTCCCGAAGGTTTCCTCTTTCAATCACCAAACTAAGAAACTCGAAAGCACAAAATATTTAACGATTTACTTCATGTGCTCGCTTGTCAAGTGCTTTTAGCCATACACATTTTATTTATCACAATTAAAATTCCGTTTAATTAAAAATTAAGAGCCGAAGAGGCCGCCTTGTAGATTTGGCAAACAGAGCTGCGTTAGAGGTGGATAAACATCAATGGCACTATCGCTGCATCGATGTTTTTAAACATCGATTCTTTATGGAAACCATCGATAACTTTTGAAGAAAATGGTTTTAATTAATAATTATGAATTATTTATTATTGATTTTATTGCTTATTTTTAATATTTATTTTAATACGGAAGTTATATACCAAAATACAAACTCACTTTGTTGTTCCCCACTATTTTAAAAATGATTATTGGCGTGTTTATACCGAAAATCGACAGTATATTTACGGTCTCACTGCTGAGTGCAATTTCTTAAATTATCGAAGGCAAAAATACCAGATGTCGATTTCTAAAACGATAATTGCAATAATTTGGCGGTTAACAAGAATTTGAATCAAATATATGAACACAGCCATTGTTTTTTTTTTATAAATAAATGTATATTAATTAATTGTTGCCATATTGTGTTTTAAATACATATTTTCTAATCTCATTATTTGTATCATGTGGAGACAAGGTTCATTGTCCTCGTCTCCTTTACTACTACACACATGCGCGATGCAGCTTAACAGCCGGTCATAGTTTTCATTAATAAATATCCAGCGTATTTCGCCCCAAAACTGAAAGTTCTCCACTCGCGATTTCGCCTACGCTGCTGTGAAGAGTCCTTGCATTCGACCAGTTTCCAGTTGCATATCTACAGCGGGCCAAGGCGCACGGAAATTTGGAAAATCGGAAAAATATCAGAGTGTGATGACACATAGTATAACAAACAAACTAATAAAGTGAAGTAACACTTAACAAAACGCCAACAAATAGTGTTTTTTAATTTTGAATACAAAAAGAGGCTTGTATTTGTTTAAAATTCTTGATTTTAAATAATAATTCTATATTCGTAATTGTAAGTGTGTGAACAAATCTTCGTTTTAACTTATTATTCAGGAATATGTCTTTTGTGCTATTTCATTTACCAAATGTATGAAGTAAAATATATTTCTTTAAATTTCTGATTGTTAAAAAGCTTTATAGTGACTGTAATAATTTGTGAGGGATGCATTTCTAGGTCATAAACTCAGTTAAAATTGCCCTTTTAAAATGTTACACTGTAATTGGGGTCACTGTACTTCCGGTTGCAGATGATGTGAAATATACAAAATGTATTTCATAGATTTTCAAATTTGCAAAATATTTTCATAAACTTTTTAAATACATATTTGGAAAAAATTTGCAAAATATTCTGCAAGTATTTATAGAACCATATGAAACGTGTCATAAAACCAAAACAGCAAACCAATCAAAAATCTCGAAATCAAACATCAAAACAATTGGAATTGTTAATTGTTTATAATTGAGAAAGAATCAACGAATAATTGCGAACGTTTTCCACAATTCAATCGGAAAGTAAACAATATTTAAGACAACGAAGTTCTACATAAACATACACTCTTGTTGTTTCACATTAATTCGCGCAGTTTTCTAATTTGATTTTCGAAATCGCGTTCCGATTATTATCAAAACATTGTCGCTGTCGCTGCTGCTGCTGCTGCTGACGCTGTCAACGTCGACGTCGACGTCAATATCAACGCAGATAGTGCACTGGAGGTGCTACGGCAGCAAACTCGTTCGATTGCTGCACTCAAGAGGAAATCTCAACTCAAGGTAACTAGGGGATGCACACTAGATGATGACACTCGCTTTTCACTTTTCATTTTTCCACTGTACACTGTACACTGTTCACTGTTCTAAAGCTGAAGTGCTTTCCCACTTGTGCCAGTTTATCAATTTTATGCAATTTACTTAGTTGGTCATTACAAAAGGGGCACAGAGTTTGTGTAGCACTCGACAAGTAAGGGAAAACTGAAAGTAGCCAGCTGCAAATACTTAACTTAATTATGTTATAGTTAAAACTATCTGAAAGGTATTTATTATTGCTTTCCCTTTAACTTTCTTTTAAAGTGTTAAGTAAAGCTTAATTTTAAGTTTTCTACTTTTCACATTTTCATATTTCTGTAACTTGCTTACAAGAAATTTAACGGCGAAAACAAGTTAACCTACTTTTTCGCGCAACCGTGTGCGTGTTCACAAACACAAACACATACATAAACATACACACACACATATACAATGTGCAGTTTGCATGTTTGAACCCAGCAGACCAAGTAATCATATGCGATATATTTGCTTGCGACAGAGTTAGTGATAGTTTTTTATTTTAATATTAAAAATTATGGATTTATAATGTTGCTGCTTTTCATGTATTTACAATAAGTTGAACTAAATGTCGTTTTATTTAATTCAATTTATTTATTCACTATACCTTACGAACAATGCGATACTATCGCTAGAGGTTTGTTAATTGGTGTGCTGGGTCACCAAAAGGAAACCCAACTCACACACACATAGGGAAATTCGTAAATAACAATACACACATACAGAAACACAGACGTGTGTCAAGGAGGACGCAATTTAAACAGCTTTTAGCAAAAACAAAACACGGCACACGGCACACGCCGAACACCAACAAAAAGTGTTGTCGTTCTTGTTGACGTTGGGGTCTGGGTCGCAGCGGGGGAGATGGGGGATGGGCTGTGCGGTCATCCCGACCGAGTGCAGTGCCCTCAATTAGCAGGCGCTCAAGGACAACAAGAACGACAACCACAAAGGCTGCAACAACAGCAATAACGACAACAACAACAACTATAACGGCGACTGTTGCAACTTGCAACTGTGTCCATAGTTACCATTAATTGAATATTAACGTGGCGTATACGTAACATTTCGTTGTGATTTTATTTTATTGCAACCTATTGGTTATGCAAACTCTCATTAGTTAGAAGAGCAAAGCTAGATGATGGCTAATGATGATGAAGATGTCATTCATAGTGTTGCCAGCCTGTTAGAATTTGTAATGCATGTGGTTGCCACTTCGAGTGCACTTAAAGAGCACGCTTGACCTTCTACGCAAGAAAACAAGCCAGAAAGCTGCAGTGTGCACAAACTGCACGACTTCTATATACCCGATACATGAAGAATCACAAAGTTCGACGGTCTTTAAAATGTCTTGTCTCCTTCTGCTAAATGTTTCATAGCCAGTATGCCCTTTTAGTCGTCAACAGCCGGGTATAAGAGCACGTCAACAAATGCCTAGCAAAGACTGCAGGTTTCACGAGTATGTTGTTGTTGTCTTGGCACGCACTTGCCCTCAATTTCTTGCCAAAAAAAAACAAAAAAAAAAATGAAAAAAAAGAGGTAGAAGCACTGCAAGTTGCATTCCCTTTGAAGAAGGCAGCACTCGACTGATGGTTCGTCCGGTTTTTTTGCCATGTCCTTCTCCGCTTTGCCGTTGGCTTTGTCTGGAAGCTGTACTAACTGCGTAGCCAAGGACGCACATGTGCATGCAGCTGATGTTGCCAGCAGCTTAAGTTGTTGCCGGCATGCCACCGCAACAAGGACACTTTTGTGGGCGGTCTGTGTCTGTGTCTCTGTGTGTGTGTGCGCCACATCTTCATTCTCCCGACTGCTCTGAATCGATAGCTCCGCCGTCAGAGGCAGCCGGATGTGTGCAACCTTCGTTTGAGGTGAAGCACTGAGCACTGTGGACGTGAACCTGAAGCTGCATCCCCATCAGCATTTGTATATTTTCATATGTGTGTGTGTGCAGTTGTTTGTGTACGCATGTGTGTAAGTTTTTCGCTTGTGTGGCTGCTGCTGTAAACATGTTTGGTCAGCTGTGAACACCAACAACAATTGCAATGTCAGTCTTGACATTTAATTATCTGCCTGATGTTGCTGCTGCGGCTGCAGTTGCAACTGTTTACGGTTGTTGTGTTGCTGCTCTGTGTGTCAAGGTTTCCACTGTTGCACGGTCAATGTGATTGTCCTTAACTTTCAAACAGTATTTAGAAGATTATCCAGGTTTTTGTTGATAACTTCATCAACTTTAGTAGATTATTTCGTCGAATACACTTTTCATTCAATCTGCAAGTGCAACAGCCACTGCGCTGAGAAGTATGCTATACATTTTGAGTTTCAGTACGAGACGTATACTTAATATAACAAGCTTGCACCTAACATTTTAGTTTATTACATTCAATTCTTAATATTGCTCTGACTCTTAATAAATGTGCTAAGAAAGCCTTAACAAAATTTTCTTTTTTATTTCGTGGTTTATATTAGTTTATATAGTACGATTTCTTTGTTTATTTGGTTTGCATTATGTGATTAAGTAAATGCTATATCTAAATGCTATAATTACTAACTAACACTAACCTAATAACTTGCTATGCTTTATCTCTTGTCACAGTTGTCGAAATGGACCGATGCAAAAACTGGAGAGGAAGGCGAAGGTAAATGGCATGATAACAAAACTTTTATGTGAACAATTAACAAAATTATAGGAAAAGTTAACTAAGTACTAAAGAATGTTCAACACAAATTTTAAATAAATTAAGCTTAAGTTTTACTATTTTCAGAAGCGGAGATTCGTGAGAAAATTCTTAGCTATTCTATAGGTTAATTGAACTTTTCAAAGTCTTAAGGTCACTGCACCAAAAATGCAATTTCAAGAATTTTTAATTGCTATTTGGCGAAGTGTTTAGGGGATTCGGTTTGGTGAAGTGGGACAGCTGCAATCGAAGTAGACCCAAATTAGCAAGTGTGGGTGTGCTTGTTTTCAGGTCAATCAATAGTGTTTCAATGGATTGCGATTACAAGTATTTGCCAGCCCTAAAGCTAGCATGTTTCTGTATGCCTGCATGTTTTGTGTGTGTGTGTATGTGTGTGTGTAACACGGCCATAAAGTGGCAGCAACGACGAGTTTGCCGATGACTGTTGGCCATTTTGTTTTTGCCTCGGAGCATAGCGTGGCAAGTCCTGACCTACGACAAGCTAAAGAAACTGCTCTGAGGTTATGTCCTGCGCAGTCTCATATTCTCGATTGCATACACACTCATATTTGTACTTACATGCACACTCGTCTGTCTGTCTGTGTGAAATCAATGAGAGTTCAACGCACGGTGACGATGAACGTGAAAAAGGTAGAAAAATTGTGGCAAACTTGATACTCAGCCGTCTTATAAATGTCCAACAGTTTGGGCATTTAAGCAAATGCCAGATACTCTTACTTAGCAGCCAGGATTAGCAAATATTGACAAATATTATACATAAAGCTTAAGAGAGAATAAAGGGTAATATTAGCATTGATGTTTAGTCTAGTAATTGTAGTTAATATCTAAGAAATAGTAAATTTTAATACTAACTGTATACTTATTTAAAGTTATAATATATCTCTTATTATTTACTCTATATATATTTCGTTTATTTATTAACATAAAAGAATAAATATACGAGATAGAGATATATTATAACTTTAAATAAGTACACATCAGTAAATGAATTATTATTTAAATACAATATGTTGTTCCTTCAGACATATGATAATTATATTTAAACTTAAAATAAAATATTCGTCAGGAAATTATAACTTTTTTAAACACAATAACATGTTGCTCTTTGCCAGCACTAATGCCCAACTTCGAAAGAGTATATATGCAAAACAACACGTAGCTTACTTATTTGCAAGCGTGTCGATTGTGTCTATGTCTGTATGGAGAGGAGAGGAGGAACTCAAATACTTTGAAATGCATTGATCTGTTGATGCGCTAAAATGTGCTCAATATTTCAGAATGAGCATAGTAATGAAATTAGTTGGCAAGAGTCACAAAACTGTCGCCTCTATACTTTGTCCTCATTGCGAATTATAGAAATTTCTGTGGCGTTTTATCATCACCAAAATGCTGGAGGGTGAAAAAGGGGTCTGTGCGGGTGTGTGAGTGAGTCTCTGGCTGTCTGTGTGCTGTGTGACTCTGCTTGTGTTAGTGCGAGTGTATTTCCTGTGCATTTAATATATGCAAAATCAAGCAACAATTGACCCAGATTTCTGTTTGACGGCGCATTCTCGCCTACTTTTACTCTATCCATAAAATGCGACCATAAACTTGTTTGTGTTTCGCTTGAAGAATGCAATTTAATTTGCTGTTAGATGGCTTCTTTTCAAGTGAAAAACAAAGAAACGAAAAACTGAATTCTTAGCTCAATTTAAAATAGCTTACTTTATATTTCGAAATATTTATAAATGTACTATTATCAATTCATAAACAAATATCTAGTTGAAATATTGACTACTAGTTTTCATTAATGAAATATTCAAACCAAATGCAGTTATCCATTTATGTTGAAAATAATGGGACTTTGATTTGAAGCAAGGACATGCCACAGACCCCACACCACCCACATTGTGCCTCCCCCTCGCACTCCCCCGGTATGCCATTTTTGGCCTTGAAACCCTTCGAAATATGCGGTCGTAGCAGAAACCTGCAAAATGGAGTGGGAACTGCAACATTCTGCTGTCTGCCTATTTTTTCACTCAAGGCTGAAATGGGATTGGTTAACTTTGTTATCTGTGCCAGACAAACATATATACTATATATGTATATGTTTTTACATAAATTGTGGTATATACTTGGACCTGTGTGATTGCGTTTTGTGTATATGCCAGAGTTATGACTGTCAATTAAAATGCAGACAGCTTTTTTTTGTTGTTGCCGCTGCTCTTCTCTTGAACAAATGTTCGTAATGGGTTTTTGACTTAAAGTGAATAGTTTCTAATAAAAGTTACTTACAATTAAAAGTGCTAAATGTTTTAAAAAGATATCCTATCAGAAAGTCTGTTATATGAAGGATTTAAAAAATACCCTGTCGTTAGTTGGAATAGCTTTAATAATTTTAAATATAAAGAAGACACTAATGAGGTCTTTTACCAATGAATCAAATAATCGTAATGAAAATATTTAATTTAAATAATGAAATAAAGAAAGTTCAAAGACACACCTTTAGAGTCCTTTTCAAAATTCATCAGGATGCGATATAGCTGGCAACGATATAGATAGAGCAACAATATTTATTGACATTCACAGATGTCTTTGAAAAGTCAACGAAGATTTTTCCAAACAACCGATCTAGAGAGACTTTTTTACACAGAATTTATTATTTTGTGAATTATCACATTAATAAAATAATTTATAACAAGTTGATTAGTTTTTTTGCGATATAATTTAAATCGATTTTATTGGCTTACTTACTTTTGTTTGGCAGACGAAGGAAAAAAGCTGCACTTCATAAGTCCGGCGCGTAGGAAATCAGTTTTGGCTCCCATATTGAGTAAGATCAAGAATGGTGCAGATGCCGCGGATGCTGGCGAAAAGAAACTTGGCAGTGAGAGCAGCGGAAGCGGTCATATAGCAGTTCAAATCGAACCAGCTAGACGTGTCAAGGTAAAGCTTAATTCGAGATCAGTAAAATTTTAGAACTATCAGACTAAAATGAATCCCTTGCAGCGGCATAGCATACACGGCATGATGGAGGAGGAGAATACTATAAGGCCGCATCAGGAGATACGACAGCTGACGCTGGAGGAGAAGAAGTTCCTGCTGGCCGTGGAGCGTGGCGATATGGCGGGCACACGGCGAATGCTGCAATGGGCCCAGGACACGGACAACATCAACGTGAACTGTGTGGATCCATTGGGCAGAACGGCTCTGCTGATGGCCATCGATAATGAGAACCTGGAGATGGTGGAGCTTCTCATTAACTACAATGTGGACACCAAGGATGCGCTGTTGCACTCCATTTCCGAAGAGTTTGTCGAGGCTGTCGAGGTGTTGCTCGATCACGAGAATGTCACCTTCCAGACTGAGGGCAATCACGTATGTTGCACAATATATGCAAAAGTCAAAAAGTATTTCTTGATTTCATCTTTTAGAGCTGGGAGTCCGCTTCGGAGGAAACATCCACTTTCACGCCAGATATCACACCTCTCATCCTGGCCGCACATCGCGACAACTACGAGATCATCAAGATTCTACTCGATCGTGGCGCCGTGTTGCCCATGCCACATGACGTGCGCTGTGGCTGCGATGAGTGTGTGCAGTCGCGACAGGAGGATTCGTTGCGACACTCTCGATCTCGGATTAATGCCTATCGTGCGCTGGCCAGTCCCAGTCTTATAGCGCTGTCCTCTAAGGATCCCATACTAACCGCCTTCGAGCTGTCCTGGGAGCTGCGTCGTCTCAGCTTTCTGGAGCATGAATTCAAGGTGAAACGAATATGAATAGTTTGACTTTAAATGAAATGCTTTTGATTTAAATTAACAACAAAGTGGCACTTATATGCCTTATTATATGCCTTTCTTATTTGGCTGATAACAACATTTAAATGCTGACCTTTGCAGAACGAATACCAGGAGCTACGTAAGCAGTGCCAGGACTTTGCCACAGCTCTACTCGATCACACTCGCACCTCGCACGAGCTGGAGATACTGCTGAACCATGATCCCACTGGACCTGTCTACGAGCACGGCGAACGCATGCATCTCAATCGCCTCAAGCTGGCCATAAAACTGCGTCAAAAGAAGGTAAGTACTCAGCTCGATAGCATTCAAGCAATAATACTCTCATTCTGATTCCTTTCTTCTTAGTTTGTGGCCCACTCGAATGTGCAACAGCTGCTGGCGAGCATTTGGTACGAAGGTTTGCCGGGTTTCAGGCGCAAGAATATGGCATTGCAGGCAGTGGACATCATACGCATTGGCATTTTGTTTCCCATCTTCTCGCTGGCCTACATTTTGGCACCCTACTCCAGCATTGGGCAGACAATGCGCAAACCCTTCATCAAGTTCATTTGCCACAGCGCCTCGTACTTCACATTTCTGTTCCTGCTGATGCTCGCCTCACAGCGCATCGAGAGCTTCATTGGCAGCTGGTTCTGGTCGGACACGAGCACGCTCAACCAGCTCAATAATCCGACGGACGAGCTGCAGCTGCCGACGAAACGTGGCGCCAAACCGACCTTCATTGAGTGGCTAATACTCGCCTGGGTAAGCGGCCTCATCTGGAGTGAGGTGAAGCAGCTGTGGGATGTGGGTTTGCAGGAGTATCTCAATGACATGTGGAACGTGATTGATTTCGTGACCAATTCGTTATATGTGGCAACAGTTGCGCTGCGTGTTGTCTCCTTCTTTCAGGTGACGAACTCTGAAAAAGTCATTCAACTTCTGGAATTCTTAAATGTCTTTTTTGTAAACAGGTTCAAAAGGAAATGATCTTCAACTCGCAGGCAACTGATTTGCCGCGTGAGCGTTGGGACACCTGGGATCCAATGCTCATATCCGAGGGCCTCTTTAGTGCGGCAAACATTTTCAGTAGCCTCAAGCTGGTGTACATCTTCTCGGTGAACCCACACTTGGGACCACTGCAAGTGTCGCTGTCGCGCATGGTCATGGACATCATGAAGTTCTTTTTCCTTTATGTTCTGGTTCTCTTTGCCTTTGGCAGTGGTCTTAATCAGCTGCTCTGGTGAGTTACACCAACGCTATTTAGTATTTCATTCACTTACAAGACTTTCTCTTTTTTTTTTAGGTACTATGCGGATTTGGAGAAGAAACGCTGTCCGGAGGTTTCGCCCAGCCTGCTGCTGCACATGAATGGTACTAACGATCCCAATGCCTGCATTGTCTGGCGACGTTTCTCTAAGTGAGTACTTGGATTCAGTTAGTCAGCTACTCAACTAATTTGAAACTGAATTTGCGCAGCCTTTTTGAGACCACGCAGACCTTGTTTTGGGCCGTCTTTGGCCTCATCGATTTGGACAGCTTTGAGCTGGATGGCATTAAGATCTTTACACGCTTCTGGGGCATGCTCATGTTTGGCACCTATTCGGTCATCAACATTGTAGGTGCTGCTCAATCTGCTGATTGCCATGATGAATCACTCTTATCAGCTCATATCGGTGCGTTTATCCTACTATATGTCTCTTCTACTCTTCATCAAACTCACTTATATTATATTTTGCATTGCAGGAACGTGCTGATGTGGAGTGGAAATTTGCCAGATCGAAGCTGTGGATCAGCTACTTTGAGGAAGGCGGCACCTGTCCACCGCCTTTCAACATAATTCCCACGCCCAAGTCCATTTGGTATGCCATCAAATGGATGCGTCGTGTCTTCTGCAGTGGCTCCTCCGCCGCTCGACGCGAGCATCTCAAAACTATACGCGTAAGTTTCATGCAACATTTATAAGAGTCCTGACTCAATGATCAATCCTTAGCGCAAGGCTCAGCAGGCTAGTGATCGGGACTTCAAGTATCAGCAGATCATGCGCAATCTGGTGAGGCGCTATGTGACCGTGGAGCAGCGCAAGGCAGAGTCTCAGGGTGTCACCGAGGACGATGTGAATGAGATCAAACAGGACATTTCCGCCTTCCGCTGCGAGCTAGTCGAGATACTCAAGAACAGCGGCATGGACACCAATGTGACAGCTGGCCAAGGAGGAGGTGAGTGAGCAGAGCACGAAAACTTTAACTGCATTCAGTACTTTTTTCAACTATAACAGGTGGTGGCGGCAAGAAGAATCGCCAGAAGGAGCGTCGTCTGATGAAGGGTTTCAATATTGCGCCACCTGGTTCCACTGGCTCCTTGGCACCTGTGGCTGAGTTCTCCACGTCGCTGGACAACTACGACAATCAGCACGAGATACTCAGCTCCACGTTGTCCACACTCTTCACGCCCAATTTTATGCATCGTCGCCAGCACACGACCACAGACACCGTAGTGGGCGTGGATTCGCCCACTTCGCCTACCCAAGGTGGCAATGTGGCAACGACTTCAGTGCCGCCTGCAACCAACAAGTACAACAAGACCACGCTGAAGTATAATAAGCGCATTGCGGGCCACAAGAAACGATGGGGTAAGTGGGCACAATCAAAATTAACAATTATAGTTTATCATTTAAAATGTGAATTTATCATAGTAAGAAGAAGTTCATGATAGTAAAACAGAGTGGTATTATACTTAAAACATACCTAATTAATATACCGCAAATTACAGAAATATACCAAAAGCTATATTTGATGGGTTGATATAGTACCACATTCAAAATATACCATAGAGTACTACCAGATTGTCAGCCAAGGACCTATGTCGAGCACGCTTGACTTTAGATTTCTTACATTGCTACAATATGTATTTTTATTTTTTTAGAAATAAAAATACTGAATATCAAAATAAAGTAGGATTCCTTTATATTTTTAGGGTGTTTATAATAAAGAATATAACATTAAATTTTGTCAATTTCATAAACTATAAATAGAAAAATAAATGCAACTTACTCTCACTTTTCTAATCTTTCATTTCTAGGCACACTCATTGAGGCCGCCAAGGTGGGCAATGTCAGCAAGATGTTGGGACGCTCCAAGTCCGAGGATTCTGTTTGCAATTCCCTGCAGAACTCGACGCCTGTGCATGGCCAGGTGCGTGTCACCTATGCCCAGAACTCGCCCCAGCACAGCTATGGCTACTACGCTGGCGAACCAACTGCAGCGGCTTCAACTCAGCCGTATCCAACACCTCCAGCAGCAGCAGCTCCTGCTCCGGCGCCAAGCAGCGCACACACACACATGGGCGTGGGAGCGCACTTCTTTCACACGACTACCGGTAAAAGGGCTTTTGAAATCAATTCTCTTCGAGAGTTCAGCAACGTGTGTTCTACTCTTTTATAGGTTTAACGGCCATTGCTGCTCTGAAGCGCAAGCGTAAAAAGTTCTCGTCGAGTAAGAACATTTGTCCGGTTACCGAGTCCATTGCAGCGGCCAATGCAGCGGAGCTGCTCAACGACAAGGTGAGTTGTCACAGCAAAATCAAACACTCTCTCTAACTCTCTCTCTCTTTTTGCAGACGCTCAAGCGCGTCTCCAGCTATCCGGCAGCCACAGCAGAGGGCGGTGTGCCGCACAAGGATCCCGCTCAGGTGCTGAGACCGCGTCGACACGAGCAGACACAGAGCCAGCATGATTCGGTGGAGACCTCAACGGAGTTCACCATGTCCATTGATCCATCGAACACGTCTGTCAATTCTCGAGAGCCGCTGATTAGCAACAGCTGCGTCTCCACGATGGGCGCCATTGGTTGATCACCCCTCACCACTCGACACTTCTTATAGTATTAGCACCGAGAATACACTAAACAGATATTGCATATATAGAGTACTATATGTAATCACGACCTTGTCATAGTCATATCACTGATAACCAAATATCAAATTCAAGCTTCGGCGTGTCGAAGTTTTAATAGCCTTGTGAAAGAGTTGAAATTAGTTGTCTGATGAATCCGATGAAAATTAAATAACTCAAGAAACATATCAAACATTGATTATTTATAATCTATAGTAATTCAATCTCTTTGATATAAATTGAAAACTAAACAATTATTTCACAAGGACCTTCACCTATAACCTATCATTGCACATAACTCGAATTGGTTATTGCTTCTATCCCAGCCACATATCATGTGAGTGCATTTAAACCGACGATTAAATACCCTCCTGCAGGAGGGTAAACGAATTTCTTTTCTTCAAATCGTTATACCAAATACCTATAAAACCATCCCATATCGATGTTGACAGTTGCCTTAGCATGAGAAATATTTTTTGTATGCAACTATAAACTACCTACAGATATATGATATATACTACGGATATTTATACATACAATATGGTATCTAAAAATACAAAAACATATATATTGATCGATTTATATGTATGCATAAGGTATAAGGTAGACAATGCATAAGTTTTGGATGAACATTGAATTGCTGTACTTGTACTTGTATTTAGGGAAGCGCTGTGTATTCTTCATTTCAGAAGCGAGGATTTGAGCCAAGGATTTTTGCAAAGCAGTTAAATAAGATACGTTACGCATACGAGGCGTACGCCAGGCATACTCGTAGCATACACCATAAATTTTATACACCGATTTTAAGCAACGCAACAAAACAAACAGAGACACCAAACGAATTGAATAATATCGATAATGATTTTAGCGTCTATACTAATATATATATAATAATACTAATAAACGTAAAACAAAAACAAAAAGGAACATATAGCATATGTATCTGTAGAATAAATATTGCGAATGCATATACTAAATTTTAGATGAGTTTTAAGTTGTAAGGAAACGCATATGGTTACAAGTTTTAGATTGACACAACAGCAACAAACAGAGAACAAGTAGCAACTAACACGAAAATAACATATTATCCAAATTAACAAAAATATACATAAACTACGAGTCGCAAATACATCTATGTAGGTACTTAAAATGTTAACAATACGAGTACGAGTCTATCAAATATTAATGCTATGTCACAGCAAGTCAAAAGAACTACCATTATTCAAGTATTTTAATGAACTATATT
Organism: Drosophila kohkoa; assembly: GCA_019972355.1. Lineage (NCBI taxonomy): Eukaryota > Metazoa > Arthropoda > Insecta > Diptera > Drosophilidae > Drosophila > Drosophila kohkoa. The sequence continues at coordinate 533,587 of BJEL01000036.1, read as the reverse complement.
CCCTTCGATATATTGATAATCTAATTATTAACTGCGACATAGTATTTGCAAATCTACATATCAACGAATACGACAACGTCCGACTTGAAACATTATCAGTGTCAGAGCAAAAAGAGCATTTAAGATAAATACTTCGAAAAGACATGTTCCTATTGCAAGATATTTCATTCAGTAAATGGTCCGATTTGAATAATACTAATAAGCAACTAAAAGTAAAACGTTTTAAGTACGCACATAAATGAAACACACATGAAACAACATGAAATACATGAATAATTAATGCTGGAGTTTAATATTCAACTCCGACACTCAACAATAAAGTTATAATACAATACAATACAAGAATAATAGCAAAAATATGTGGAAATCATTTTCGAAATGGGAAATATACTATGTTCTATCAATATTCTGACCTTTGCAGGTGGAATGTCAAGTAAACATAATAAAAAATTGTTATTTGCACAGAAAATAAAACGTACAATTATATATTTGTTTTTAATTCGCAGAGTTTTAATTACATTTTTGAAGATTTCTCATTCTAGATTCTAGACAGCAGACAAAAAGCTGAAAAAGTTAAGTTAGTATAACATGAAACACACATTGAAAGGAGTTAAGGTATTTGTATATCGCATTTATTTGAAATGATTCATATATATGTATACTTTTGCAAATAAATTGTATAATTTGTTGCATTGTATGACATATGTAAGTATGTATGTATAATAAACAAATAAATCGACAAAGAGTACAGTAATTTGCTAATATATATCTGTATATATATATACGTTTATATATTGTAACCATTTACCGTTGTAAACATACATATTGTGTTTTTTCTTTTTCTGTTTTTTGTATTTTTTTTTTTTTTTTTTTTTTTTTTTTGCATTTTTGTTGTTCTTTTGTTTTAAATTTATTCTTTCGATTTTTCATATATAATATATATATATATGTATATATATATATTAAACTATGGAAAGAAACGATTACATTAATTTATTTATTTAGAAAAATAATAATAATTGGAATATAAATCACTTTGCGTTGCATTAGGCTATAAATTTCAAATATATTCTCATCATATATATACTAAATATTTTCATCTTCTTTTGTTTTTTGTTTTTGTTTTCGTTTTTCTTTTTTTTGTATTTTTTGTGTAAAAAATATATTTATAAACATGCAAAAGAAAATGTAGTATATAAGTGCTTTATATACTATATTTTCTTTTCTTAAATTGTTGTATTTTTCTTGTTGTATAGTGTGTATTTTTATAAGAGTGTGTGAGTTGTGTGTGTGTGAGTGTGTATAGATTTGAGAGCCTTGTCTAGTTGGATTGGCTATATGTGTATAGCACGCACATGGATGAGAGTCAAAAATTGACCAATAATTTTGGTTTTATCTTTTATCATTTTTGATTTTGCATTAACATGACATTAACACCGACAACATATTCATGTAAGCTCTGGAATAATTGGTTAGTACAATTTATCTTATTATTTTTATTTTCATTATTATTACTATTTTGTTTCGTATTGCATATTATGCAGCATCCCACGAATTGAGGCTTGCTTTTTTTCTTTTTTGTTTCGTTTTATAATGTTTATCGTAATTAATTTGGGATAATAGTTGTTTTGGTTTTATGAAGAATGAAAAAAGCTGGTTGCGCTGTCGGAAGAGGAAGGACGTTTATCTAGCGATTGGCAAATCGAGAGAACAATTTGTAAATTGTGTAATTTGTGTAAACATTACATACTTACATACAAATGTATTTTGGATGCAGTTGCGATTGCAGTTAAGTAGTATAGTATACTAGGAATAGACTAATAAATTCATACTTTTCGTTATTCGGATTTCTTTGCATTTAACAAGTTTCGCAGCAATTAGCTTTTAGTAACATGCAGCGCACACACACATACATACATGCATACATATATATATATAGTACATATGCAACAAGTTATCGAGTCATCGAGTCGATAATCGATAGGCGCTTTCTTTTGGTTTTCTCTAAAAAGTTTCTCGATTATACTTAAATCGCTTTCTTCATTATCGTTAATTTGTTGTTGTTATCGGTTTGTTTTGTTTTTCTTATGTACACATACATTGAGAATTAGTTGTTGTTGTTTTTGTTGTTGCACTGAATGCTATAGCACATATGGAGAGATTTGTGTGATTGTGTGTGTGTGTGTCTGTGTAAATTAATTATTATACATAGAAGCATATGTTTGTGATTCGATTAGTAACAAACAATTATATATATGTATGTATACATATATAAATATATATAGAGATGTATATGTATATAGATTCTTTAAGTAAATAGCATATCATTTACAAAACATTTACGTATATGCATGTGTGTATGTATGCATGCATGAATAATTCATTAATTGGTAATTGTAAATTGTTTTGATCTCGGCAAAAAGGGAACGTTCATCATTATCATTATCATCATCATCAACATCATCATGATCCATTATAGTATTGTGTGTACATTTAATACAGTTCTGGCTAAAGTTGTAAAGGTATGTGTGAGTGTTCTGCTTACATATTTTTCTTGGATGTTTTCTCTTTCGTTTTGTTTAGGCAATTTACAGGTTGGTTGTTGACACGTTACGTATACGTACATACATATAATATATATAAAAATACAAATACAATGTGTAATTACTAGGCAATCGACGATCACTTATTTGAGACATCAAACATCAAGTGTGCTTCCCCCTACTATTATTACTCTATTCTCTCTCTCTTTCTCCTTCTCTCTTTTCTAGCCCCAGAGCATGTGCACCAGCATGGCGACCAGGAAGGTGACAAACACAAAGGAGACCACAAAGAAGACCGCCTTCTGTTGATCCGTCAATCGCTTGCGATTGTAGTAGAGTGCCGTCAGCTTAGAGATGACCCGACGCACTGCTCCGCCATGTGCCAGACTGTTGTAGCTGTAGCTGCTGCTGCTGGCGCTGCTGTTGCTGCCACTGCCATTGCCACCGTTGCCACTGCTCGCTCCAGCACCGATCGAGGCGTGCGCATAGTGTGAATGATGCATGTGCGAGTGATGCATATGATGCTGATGATGCATATGATGTGCGGCCACGCTATTGCCGCGCAACTGCAGTGTGGAGGATGGTGCTATGGATGCTGCTGATGCTGCGTTGCCGTTGCCATTGCCATTGCCGGTGGCCAGTTCAACGGGACACGCCTGATGCGTATGCTGATGCGGATGCTGATGATGGTGGTGGTGATGATGGTGATGATGCAGTGGATCGCCGCATGCATTGAACGTTGCACTGCCACCGCCACCAGATAGCTCATTCTGTAGGCGACTAATCGCCTGTGGATCGGCGCCAACGCCACAGCTGCCGCTGATGGCCGACGCACTCACCGAACGCAATCCATTGATGTTGGAGCCATTGCTCGCCGACAGTTTGCGACTGTTGCGCTGCTGGGCAGGCGCAGCTGCTGCATTGACGCCATGCAAATGATGGCAGGCCAAGGGGCTGGCCGTCAGCTCGTTGGGCACACGATAGCGCAGCGCTGTCGACGGCTGGCCGGGGAATAGCTCGCCCGATGATGTGACACGCACGGCGCAAACACGAAACTGGTAACAGGTGCCCGCTGCCAGATTGTCAATGGTGAACTTGGTCTCGGGACCGCGATAGAGTTGTCGATACTCCTGATTGCTCAGCGCAATGGGCGCCACGTTGCTGTCGTTCGTGCCACGCGTCTTGGGCGACTCGAGGGCATCCAGTTCAGCGGTGACCACTGCATACTGCAACTGATACTCGACGCGATCGTGGAAGCTGTTCTTCGAGTGCTGCCACTCGAGTGTCAGCTGCATCGCCAGCTGTCCGGCCTGATCCATCACACAGACACTGCTGTCGGGCACGACGCGAGGTGCTTTAATATTTGCCGGCAGCGTGGCAGTGGTGGCAAAGACGTACTCCTCGGAGTAGTCACCATCGCCGGCACGATCGGTGTGCGCATAGATGCGGAATGTGTAGCTGCTGCGCTCCTGCAGCTTGTGGATCTTGCACATGCTATTGGTGCCCGCATAGACGCTCTGGAATTGCTTGGCACGCGCCACATACATCTCCACAAAGAACTTGGTAAAGTCGACTCCAGGCGCCGATGATACCGAGTTGTTCCCATTCCACTTGAGCTTAATGTAATTGTGTCCCGCACCGCTGCACTCCAGACGTGGCGGCGAAGGCGGCGCCGGTTGCGTTGTCAACTTGGCATAGGCACTAAAGGCTCCCGCACCGATGGCATTCACCGCCTGCACACGAAACTTGTAGCTCGTCTCGGGCGTTAGATCCACAACGGTGTAACGGGTGCAGGCATCTGGCGTGGCAATCGTACGCTCGCCATACTCAATGTTATAGCTGCAGATCTCGCTGCCATGCGTCGCCGGCTGTGTCCAGTTGAGTGTCACCTCTTGCGCAGTGAACTCGTAGCCCTGCATCTGTGGTGCACCGGGCACAGCAGCTGGCGTTGAGACGCAAACCACCTCGGTGGCTGGACCCGAGCCGGCGGCATTGATCGCCTGCGCACGCAGATAGTAGCGTGTGTAGGGCAACAGATTGCGCAGCTCCACATTCGTCTGGGCTCCCTGGTAGCAGCCATGGAACTGTGTGCTCGATGGCTCCGCTTCGGGTTCCTCACACTGCTGACTGGCACTCTGCAAATTGTAACCACTCACCGCGGAACCATTTGTCACCTGTGGTGGCTGCCAGCTGACGCTCAAGTGTGTGGCCGATTTCACCAGCACTTGCAGGGCTTCAGGTGCGCCGGGAGGTGCGGCTGCAGCTGTGAAACGCATCCATTGCGACCAGTTGCCAGCGCCAATCCGATTGATGGCACGCGCTTGCACCTCATAGATGCAGCCGGGCTGCAGTTGCTGTGCCACAAAATAGTCCTGTTTGCCGCGATACACGCTCTTGGGCGTCGCCTCGTCCAGCTGACGCATTTGCGTCTCAAACTCCAGCACCGGTGCACCGCCATTGTACTCCGGCTGATTGAGGCGCAGCAGCGCCGCATAAGGCGTGGGCGGTGCATCGCAATGCGGTGGAGGTGGCGCTGTGGGCGTCACCGCCTCGGTGGTCACGTTGCCAATGTCCGAGAAGGGACTCTGACCAGCAGGTCCTTCGCAGCAGGCACGCAACTGGTACGTGGTCCCTGGCTGCAGACGCTCGCACATCGCTTCCGTTTCGCTGCCCGTATAGATGCGCTCGAAATTCGCGCCCGCACTCAACTCCAGGTGATAGCGCAAGATGTCGGCGCCACCAGTGTCCGCAGGCGCCTCCCAGCGCGCCTTAAAGTGTGTGCCATGCAGCTTGCCTTTGGCATGCGGTTTGCCCGGTCGCCCAGGACGCTCCGCCGCTGTGTTGTAGCTGACCTCGGCGGACCAGGGCGAGACGCCGGCATCGTTCTCGGCGCGCAGCCGAAACTGATAGCTGGTGGCGCGTCGCAGCTGCAGGCAATCGTAGTGTGTGTCGCTGCCCTTGTAGCTGTTCATGTAGCCATGACCCGATTCAAGGTCCTGCAGCTGCAGCAGAAAGTCGCCGTCTTGGGCGCGACGCTCCCACACGAGACGCAGCGTGCTCGCCGTGCATGCCTGCAGCTGGGGAGGCTTGGGCGCTGTGGGTGGATTGCCCGCAGTGCTGTAGCTGATCACCGGCGAGTACAGCGACTGGCCCACCTCGTTGACGGCGGCCAGACGAAAACTGTAAACGGTGGTCGGTTGCAGCTTGCTAATCAAATAGTGTTTGGTCTTCGTTTTAGCCAGCTCCACAAACTGTAGCGCATTGCCCCTTCCCTCGTCATACTCCAGCAGATAGTGCTGGATGAAGGCGCCATTGTAGGAGGGCGCTGTCCAGCGTAGATTGATCGAATTCTTGGTGCGCGACACCAGTTTGGGGGCAAGAGGTTGATCTGGTTCGCAGGCGGGTGTCTTGAACTCGGTGGGTTCGCTGACGCTCCCCTGGAGCTGCTTGTAGTGCACCTGCAGACGCACCAGATACTCCTGGCCCGGCTGCAGATCCTGCACAATGCACTCGTATGCCTCGCCGCGATAGAGACTCTTGTATTTGCACTGTTTGCCCGTGTCGCTGAGCAGCACCTCGTAGCGCAGCTCCTGCAGATCCACCAGCATGGCATCTGTGATCGCTGGCGATACCCAAATGATTTTCGCCGACCTCGAACTGACTTCGATGACATCGGGTTTCTCAATGGCCGAGATTTGTTCGACAATCGACGACTGATAGTCTTCCTCATCTTCGGCGGCCAAGCTCGAGTTGTCTTCGCCATCCTCTGAGGTGCCCACAGAGTTGCCACCGCGATTAGGAACGTGGCCATTGCGCTGCTGTTGTTGTTGTTGCTGTTGTGGAAGCTGTTGTTGTTGCTGCTGCTGATGCAGTTGATGTTGCTGCTGCTGCTGTTGTTGTTGCTGCGCTATACGACGTCCATTGTTGTGCATGTGTTGTGCCATTGGAATGTTGTTGTTGTTGTGATGTCCATTAATGTCGTTGCGTCGTGGCGATGGCGAATGCGTGGGCGTGGACATAGCAGAGTCTACAAAGGATACGTTTAGTTGCAATTTCTGTTCCCTTGAAACAACAATTTGATACTCACTCAACTCGCGCTGCTTTTCCAACTTCCTCAGCAGCTTCGTGTGCTGCCGCTGGCTGCGCTCGTCTCTGTAGTTGGGCGGCGATGGCGAGTGCGGGGAATGTAAATGCGGCTGTGATGACGTTGTTGTTCCTCCTGCCGCTCCAGTGTTGCCTGTGGACGTGGCCTGCTGCTGCTGCTGCGCTGTTGGTGGCGGCGGCGGCGCTGGCATATGATAGTGGGGTGGTCCATTGCCAGCTGGTCCTGGTCCAGGTGGGAAGCCAGGCAAGGGCGTATAGAAATGCGAAGTGCCATTGGCGCTTATCTGCAATGCAAAATAGTATTACACTTTAGTGCCAATTCGTTAACTACACACGCTAATTAATAATGCCGCACTTTAAACACAATTCTATGGCTTGTCGTTGACGTGGTCGCTTCTTCGGTTTCCTGCGGCATTTTTCTTCCACCTCCACGTCAATAAATTTTGAACTTTCAGAAAAACTGAACCAATAACGACGACGGTCTGTCAACTGTTAACTGATAACAATTGCTCCGAAAAGAGCAGCACATAAATCTTATCTTTGGCTATTTGCGCGTCGCTATTAATTTTGCCCGATGGTTATTTTTAGTTAACAATGTCCCACATCAGTTAATAATTGTGTGTCACATTTAAAATGTTCTAGTTTCTAACATTCTGTATTTTGTTTGCTGCAAATTTATATGCCACAACCTACTGCAAAAATCAAGGGTATCCGTTAACACGGGTCTTTCTGTTAAGTGGCTGTTGTGCTCAAAATGTACTGCAAAACCCGGCTGTTTTAATAATTGACATCGAGTAATTTCATTAAACTAACTAATTGAATAATTTTGATTAATAGAAAAATTAAATTTATTTTATTCAATAATTGCAAACGTAAATGATTTGCAATTGCCTCAAATTGTGCATAAATGATTCCCAATAATTCGGAATATTTTGCCAAGCATCAACTATTTTGTTTGAGCTGGCCACACTACACACGACTTTTATGCAACAGCTGCGTAACAGTTGAGTGACTTCAATAAACGCTGCGCGCGCATTTGAATTATATTGAGCAATTTTGCGCTATGTAATTGCGAAAATTGTTTGATTATATGACAAAATGAAAATAAAAAGAAAAACAGAAAAACAGTAAAAGAGAATAACCACCAATTGCATTTGTGACAAAAGTGATAGCAAAATTATCTGTATTTTTGCGCCCACATGCAACATTCACGTATTGCACAAACTGGTTCTAAAATTATGATATTATCATGTTTTATGTGGCAATTTATTTTCGTCACATTTTTTATTTTTTTTTTTTGCTGCTAGCCATCGAGTTGGTAAATTGCTGTCTCTGGATATGGTTGCTTTAACGGCTTTCGAACAGTCAACACCTAATTATACACAGTCATACCACCAAATAAGTTATCTACTATTGAAGATAAAAACAAAACAAGTTTCCCCGAAAAACTTGGTTATTAAAGAACTTTGAGAGATGCTTAACTTTTTGCGTAACCTTTCGGATTAGTGGTTTTGTATGGATTAATGTTAATACGGATGACCATAACGAATGTACCACAAAAAATGGGTCAAAGTTAATGGGTTTTTGTTTGTCGGTACCAACAACGCAAAAAACCAGCAATAAGACAATGGGAAGATCGTGTATAAAGCATTGCTGAAATATTGCTAACATTTGCATTGGATGGATGGATGGGTGGATAGATGCAAGCATGCGAAAAGCAGCAACAAATGTCTTCAGCTGTCGGAGATTGTGATGCGATGGCACTTTTTGTAGGTATGTGTGTATGTATGTAGTTGTTATTTGTGTTACATAATAATGTACTAGTACTATAGCAGTACAACAAGCAGAGATTATGACCATTCAAATTAGCATACAATCAAATTTTATTCACATTTCGACACAAGTACAAGCGGAAGCTGGAATTTGCCTCATTAAATTTGTGGCTGCCACAGTCATGTTGTTAATTTAGTCAAGAAAAACTATCCACGTTGCCATCGCCACCGCCACCGCCATCGCCACTTTCATTTCAGCAACAAAGCGTGACGTCGACCCCCACTACAATAGTACATACATATTATATGTATTAGGAATGCATTGGAAATGGAGCCAAGCGCAGCAGCCTTGGCGGTCTACATAAATTTTTTTATTTACTAGTGGCATTTTCTCTAACCTACAAATTTTTCTTTACGATCGCACAATAAACACAGAACTTATTCCACAGCACGTTGCAAACTACCGCACGCTAGGTGGCGCCAGCTTGGCTTACGCTGTGTCGTACTAGAGAAAAGTTCGTGTTTTTTTTTTATTTCCGCTATTAATGGTCGTGCTTGCAGCTTCCCCAATATCGTCATTTCAATTTACGCCGTTTCGAATGGTTGTTGGTAGCTACATAGGTATGTATGTAGTATAAAAAGTGGTTTCTAAGTGATTGTTTGGACGAACAGATGCCCAAGAGTCACCTGTTGACCGAGTTTTCCTTCTAGCATATTTGCCATTAAATAGCATTGGCTTAGCTTTTCTTTAAATTGGAAAAGTTGGCCACCTCTTTTGCTTTGACTCTCTGTGTGCGTGCTAAACTTAACTTCTCAGTTTTTTATCCCTCGATTATAAATTTTATTTGAATGCATAAATTATAAATGCAAAGTGGCTGCAGTTATTTTAAATGTTTCTGATTGCGATAAGTATTAGTTTTATAACTAGTGTTTTGCACTGCATTTACGAAAAAGTTTGTTGTTTTGCATTTGCCAAATGCCTTTGTGAATTTGCATTCTTAATAGTTGAGCTGTTTCCACTTGCAGTGCTATCGCTGCACTCAGATACACATACACTCTCACATATACTCACTCACACAAACAACATAACACAACACATCTCTGCGGCAATACAAATTAAAAGCTGCTTGGGTAAAAACCCAGAGCTCTTGTTTCCAGGAAAAACTTGAGCTGAGGCGCTTCAGCCGGATCTGTTTTGTTTGTTTGCTTGACGCTCAACTCAACTCATCTCATCTCTCAACTGAACTCAAGTCAGTTCAACTGAGCAAACGCTCAATGAATAATTGGTATATATATTTTATTTATATGCCCCTGTCCATTTCACTGGAAAATGCAATTAGCATTGTGCTCCATTGTTGCTGTCGTTGATGCTGTTGTTGCAATTTGCTCTTACTGATTGGGGGCTCAATTATCTGTCAATTTTACAGCACGCGTCCGCCCTTTCAGCCCCCCAGAGATGGCAGACAGCAATCCTCTTCAATGCAGGTAAACATCATAAGCTTACATTGCACTTTGTGCAATATTCATTTAGGTGACAAATATCGCCAATAGTATATGTATGTATGTACATACCATACATGCAGATAACCTGCATTCGGTCTGTCGCCTTGGAATTAATTAATGATTTGTAAGCGCACTTTGCATACATTGAGCGTGGTGCTAGTGAAAGCTTTGCAGCTATTTTTGGAATAATTGCAGTTCGAGTTTAGAAACTATCATTATAAAATAAATATACAATAAAGTAGTTTGAATGTGGCTATTTAATATTTACTGGAACTGATAGTTATCATGAATATTCATTGGCTTAAAGTGAAATGAAATCAACTTAAAACTAAGCTTAGCAATTGGAATGGAAATCAATGAATATAAACTAAAGTCATTGGAAATTTGAAAATGTAGTTTAAATATAATAAAAAGAGGTTCCAGAATGTTGTCTATTGTTCCTATGTTCAAGTTTGGAAAGTACTTTTTATACTCGCTACCCGTAGGATTAAAGAGTAGTATAACATGGTGCCTGCAGGAAATATATGTAACATACAGAAGCAGACAGTATAAAATATGTACAGATATTCTTGATCAGAGTCAACAGGCAGTATGAAACACTGGATCTGAGAGACTGGCGAAATTTTGAAGCCAGAGCATAAAGGTACATGCAGTAATAACTATAGTATAATATTTAAAATTCTTGAAAGTTTGGTTGCGATCGAATAAAAATCATAAAAATTATTTAAGAAATACATTTGTATGGGTAATCTAGTATATTTTATGGTATATTTTGAATATAGTAGTATATAAATATAATACAGTATATATTTAGTATCTTTGCGGTATATTTTAAAATGAATAACGTATTTTTTTGCCTTTATTCACAATAGGTAACTACTATCTAACAGTCGTGCACACTCGACTATAGCTTTCTTACTAGCTTTAAAAAGCTTTAATATCTTCTTTCAAAATTAGTAATCTACGATAGCAAATCCCTTAAATTATGTATACCCTTTAAACTTTAGGGAGGCATTACATTTGTGAAATAAAATTCGTGTATGTTATAAATACATTGCAATATTTTCTAAAAGATTTCTGCCTTGTATACGAGAATATTTATGACTAATCCCTAAGCTTGCCATAACTGCAATAGATTTCTTTTGGTTGTTGCTAAAGCAACATATTTGGTTGCTTAGATGCGGCAAACGTATTGGACTTGTGATTGTGAATGTATGTTTGTAAAATATTTTACTGAGGAGTACTTACAAATGGTGCTGCATGCAGATGAGCCTGTCCGGGATGCAATTGTTGGTATTGCTGCGGCGGCAGCACCACGTGGGTTAGTGTTCCATTCTCGTTGACGTACGGCGGCACTTGCACCGGCACCGTCATTGTCGGCGGCGGTCGATTGTGGGAAACCATTTGAACGGGTGTTGGACCTGCAAATAGTCGTAGAAGAAAGTACAAAAGAATGAATGAAGAAGCCGAGTTCACAGAATTGCTGCATATATATGTACATATATATGTGAGTGTGCTCATAATACATTTTTTGGATGGCTGGAATATGCATATGCGGATGCTACAGCAGCAGCAGCAGCAGCAGAGCAGCAACATCAAGTCATGGCGCCAGCGAGGCGACAACGACAACGACAGCGCGACAACGATGCCATCTCTCGCACAGCTTAATACATACATCTCTGATATATATGTAAATGTGTGAGTGCTTAATAGTCACACAAACACACACACAGAGAAAGAGACACAGAGAAAGAGATGCATGTCTGGGTCATAATGTGTGTTGCTGCCAAGCAAAATATGGCCGTCGCTTAACTCATGTGACAGATGTTGCCAAATGTACGAGAACAGCTCCAGCTCCAGCTCCAACTCCAACTCCAACTCCAGCTTTAACAGCCAACAAACTTGTCATGCATGCACTCCATTTAACAGACTCGTATACTCAACTATATATTGCTCATACGCAATTAATGATTATATCCATTTGCAAGCTATAAAGTCGAAAGGTGCCGCCAAGATCTGCTTTAAATTATGACCACTTTCCACAATATTTATTTCGCATTTACTCATATGGCATGTGTATATTAAAATATATAAATTTCTTTAGACTACCATAAAATATGGTGGTCAGTTGTCCAGTAGTCAGTAGTTTGTTGGTTCTGGCATTTTTTCCACTTGCCAATTGCTGCTCAATTGTCACATGTGTGTGCACACAAACCATTCAAACAAATACATATATGAGTATACAATATATATGCAACTAATCCAAATGTCTGCCAGCATTTTTGGCACAGATCACAGGCGGCTATCGCCATTGTTGCGGCACATTATTATGGGCTCAAGGTCTGTGATTGTGCCTCCCATCAAACATCGAGCGCCAATCTTCTAGGCAAACTAGAGTTGAATGCGTGACACGAGAGCCAAGCACGAAATATGTGTTTTATAAGCTGAGAAATCGAAGCTCAAGATAAGTTGTAAAAATGGTATACTATATATTATATTTTCCCCCATTGTTTCCGTATATTTTTAAGACTAACACTAATTTAGAGCCAAGGAAGTGAGAATTAATTGCCATCATTTTTACTATACCATTAATTCTAAAAATTACCATAAATTTCAATATTTCTTTGCAGAAAAGTTAAACATATAATAACCTATAGCTGCCGCGCTTGTCGCTGCATGTCAAGAGAACCAAGTAAAATTATAAAGACACTGGAGTTGTGTATAAATCCATTGAACTGTTGCCAAAAACAGTGTTAAAATTCTGACACGCGCCCATCTTTGGACGAAAGCAGTCATTTTCCTCATTTCCCTCGCATGTGTGTGAGTGTGTGTGTGTGCGCTGTGGCTGCAACTGCAACATTGTGGCATGTCATTGCCTCAGTATAAAAGTCAGCAATGCCAAGAAGAAACTAAGCTTTTATGCAATGGCAAACAAAAAAGAAGAAAGAGAGATAGAGAGAGAGAGAGAGAAGAAAAGAAAAGCAGCAGAAGACATGAAGAAAGAAAACTGTCGGCCTCAATGCGCAGCAGCTCTTCCCATTTTGTCCCCTTCTTCTCACTCCCATTCCCATTCCCATTCTTATTCCCATTCCACATTCCCATTTCGCATTTCACATTCCAAACTCCCATTCATGTGGCCATTCCAAGTCTCACTCCCATTTATTCACAGTGGTATACTAAGTACTTGCGAAGAGAGCAAAAAAAAGAAAAAAAAAAAACGCGCTCCATTGATTTGTGGATTTCTATCATTGTTCAATTTGCGGATTTGTGGATGCAACTGCGACAAGTTAAAGCCAAAAGCTGCACAACGATATTGTTAGCACACATATTCTTAGCAGATGTCTAGCCAAGATTACTTTTCGATTCTATTCACTTTTCGGTTTTCGGTTCTCGGTTTAAGCAAAAGGTCAAAGAATTCTCTCTTCTATTGTATTTGAAATCTGCAGTTGTTGACGTTTGTCTAATTTAATAAGTTTTTCTCTTTCATATGTCAACAGTGTGATTTATATATTTTACCAAGTACTACAAGTAGTGGGTAATTTCTTGATAAATTGCAGAGAAACGCAATTGCATTGCCAAGCTCTGTTCTTTGTCTTTGAACAACTATTTATTTAATTTATGTTTAACTCAAGGCTTTTGCAGATTTATCAGCAATAAAATAAAATACAATTGTTTTTCAAGGCTTTTGCATAAAATGAATATTTTATTTATTCGAAAAATAATTAAAAATTAAACAAGCCTTTTGGGAATTTCGAAATTTACAAAAGATGAGTTCATCAGCCAATTAATTAATTTATATGCTTTCAGGCATACAAATGAATATTTGATAGGCGCACAAAATTGTGCACAAAAGCAAATTTGATTTTAGATATGATTGATTATTATATTCACATAAGTACTTTAGAATTTGTATTATATTTTTTGTACATTCACTTAAAAAAACAACCTTTTCACTCTCAATGGCACTTGAATAAGATGTTTCAACTGCACTTAAAACAAGTTAAACTTAATGTCAATGTTTAAGTATTGTTTTGTTGTCGAAAATACCCGAAAAAGTGTTAATAACTTTACCCAACATTAGATAAGCTTAGAGAGCGTTGCGAGATCGCGTTTCCAGTCAGACCGACTGTCGGCACAAGTTTGACTAACTTAGTTGCGGACTAAGTACTTGTAATGTTGCTGGCTGAGCTGAGTAGGTGGGAAAGTGGTGGGCTTAGGGGGAGTTGAGGGGGTGGTGGTGGTGCATAGTGCATAGTCTAATCAGGCATAAAATGCAGGCGTGCTTAGCCAGCCATGCGTCGCCATGTTACCTGCACTTAGGTGTAAAAATGTTGGCTTAGTGCGCTGACGCATAACATGCCAAAGTGCAGGCGGCGATAGTTGATAACAACAACAACAGCAACAACAACTGCACATAAATATTCACTTTCGCATTTCTCATTTGCATTTCGCATTTGGCATTTAATCAGCCAGCCAGCCAGCCAGCCAGCCAGCCAGCTAGCCAGCTAGGGAACGAAGTGTCTGGCCAGAAATGGACACCAAAGAGCTGCTCGCAACTTTGCCAAGTGTTGAAAGACAGCAATTAGTTAAGCGTTGCGAATTGGGGATTGAAAAAGAGAGAGAGAGTGTCGAGCGGGGGAGAGAGAGTGCTGTGGTAGAGCTTATCACTTGGCCAGACAGTTAAATGTCTGCAGCACAGGGTAGAAGACAAAACTCCCCGCTGTCGCTGTCTGCACTTAAACTCAAACTTAATTAATGCTAAACAGCTTAAGGGGCACCCCAAAAACCCAACTACTATCCCACCTTTGAGCTTCCCCTCTTTCCGCTTCCCGCTTCCCTCTGCAACTGGATTCTACTTTCAATGAAATCGCTTCGCTTCGCTCGCTTTCTGATCATCTTCCATTTAATTTTGAGCAACTTTGCCGCAGGTCTTTGCCATATTTTATACACTGTCTAATTGCGTGTTGTTATTGCTTTCGGCTGTCATTATTATTACCATTTATTGTTGTTGTTATTACTCTTTTTGTGTGTGTGTTGTGTATTGTTATTTAAGCATTGTTGTTAGACTGCGACGACCTTTCAATTACTCAGCCACATTGTCGCAGACTGTCATGCAGTCTGCTGCTTTACAAGGTCACACCTTGGCTACGGGCCACGCCTCAATAAGCGTCAGCAAACTAGACGACACTCAAATACACTTTAAATACAGTTTAGAGTATTTGCCAGTCGTTGTTTTGGGAAGCTAGCTCATTAAAGTTGCAAGTTCTTCAAAGCTTACTTGAATTATTCATTTTATTTTGGTGCTGCGCGACAAAATGTTGGTAAAAAAAAAAAAGAGAAGTCTGCGTTCCCATTTATTTTCCCTCTAATCCGCCGTCGCAATGCTCATAAATTTTTTAGCACATGCACAAGATTGCCAATGTATTGGCGGCAGGGATGCCAAGGAGAGGAGAGGAGGCGAGTGGCTAGCTCAATTAGTTGCCATCACGGCGACTAAAACAACATTAAAACGCTGACAGCTCCGACTAGCAGTTACCCTGACTGTATAACTATGTATGAGCGAGCAGCTTCCGGCTTCTTTGCAGATAATACGAACATGATAAGTTTCATGATTTATTACCCTATTATAAGTGGAATTTTTGACCAGCTATATATACGTTAGACTATAACTGTATAGCTGATCTTAGTATCTGTTCCCATCAATAACATTATGGTTTGCATATGCTTTTGGTAGTAAATCAAATTAAATTTTAATTATCCAAAAATCATAAATACCATAAATATGTTGCATATTAAGTATACGACTTTGTTGCTTAGTTAATTAATGTTTTTGTAGCAACGACTTGATGAAAGCACTGCTCAGAATATTAAGTATACGTTCGTTGGGAAAACATCGCTTACTTTTAAAGTGAGCAAGATTCATCACCAAAAATATTAAGTATACGCCCCGTTTTGACTGGCAAAGTGTAGCACAAAGTGAGTATGCCCAAGTATTGATATTGACACGCAGCAGCTCGGCGCACAAAAGAACTTGCTGATAGCAAAGAGTAAAATATTTGTTTCCTAAACTGTTGGCTGCTTAAATACAAAATATATACAAATACACACACATAGGCAGGCCGAGATAGAAACACACACACATACTCTGATACAGAGATAATGCATACTCACACACAGAGGGAGATAAGAGTGTGGGGCGAAGGAGGGAGCCCGAAAAACACGTGTGCGATGTGGCGACACTGCGCCATTTTGAGGCAGAAGATTTATAGGGCCGCAGCAGTACGTCGCTGTCGCTGTCGCCGTCGACATCGTTAAGGATACTTCAAGGACAAACGAAAAGGACACACAGCGAGAGGAAAAACAGCAAAACAGCTAGTAAACTCGACTACTCTCTCGAGCAAGGCAAAGCAAAGCGAAGCGAAGCGACCCAACTCGACCCAGCTCGACCCAAAAACGAGGCCAAGTAAAACAACAACAGACGCCGCGCAGACATAGACATAGACAAATAAAATGCCGACAATAGCAACAACAGATAACAACAACAACAACAACTTCGGGGATATATATGTACGAATGTTGTACAATATAGCGAAACAACAGTGATGTGTATGTATGTGTGTGTGTGTGCTACGTGCAACGAGAGCGTGTTAGACAAGCGTGCAAATTCCAAATTCAACAATTTGCACCTGTCACTGTTGCTGCGATGCTGCTCAATCCGAATTGGAATCCCACAACTCGAACCCAAACCCAAATCGAAAGCCAAAGACCAAAGACCAAACCCAAATCACCATTATATCTACCCAGTTTTCACACTGTTCAAATTCCAAATTCCATGTCGAACTTTCGGACAAGTGTGCTCAATATTTTGGCAGCCGCTGTACGTGTGACCCCCAAGAGGTGTAAAAGGTGTTGGCTCTGCACTTTTGGGGTCAGTTTCGAGTATTTACAGTTTTGCAAACACCCTTTTTTCAAACTGAGACTGAGACTGAGAATTCTCTCACACACAATCTATGATGCTCTCTCTCTTTCTCTCTCTCTCTCTGTCGGGTCTTTGTTTCGCCCGCATCGCTAATTTGTGTGCCACGCTCTAGATTTGAGAACATTAATCAAATCAACTTAATTAATCATTTTGGGCGGCTCAACTGCGTTGCAGACTTTGATGACGGCCAAGACGCCTACTGCCTCTTTTTTTTTGTTTTTTGGTGTATTTTCTAGCCACTTTTTAAGTACATTTTGTAACAGTCACTATTATTATTATTATCGTGTCGCAAAACACTTTAGTCCTGGTTACTGGAACTCATTTTTCAATCTTTAACTTACATACTCGCAAGTCCTTACAAAAGTAAACAAATATATTGACAGTTGTTATTCTTTCTCAAGTCTTTTGTCAGTTCATTAGTAGCATTTTATTTTCACTGGAAATTTCTAGCGAAAGTTGACCGTCTGTTGACCTATTGCGCAGCAAAATAAAATTGTAAGTAAAAATTTGCCTAATCAACATGCACATCATTCTCATTATTATACTCTGGCCTTTGTGTAGTCGTCGTCTACCCTTGACGAGGGCATTTAAATATTTTGGTACAGTAACAAGTCAGCTTCGAGCAGTTGAAGAGCTGCAGCTTAAAATTTTTGTTTGAAACTAAAATGTTACTAGAATGGAATACAACTTTTATTTGCCAAAGTTTTGAGAATATCTACTAAAAGTTTTTATTTTTTGGGGTAATTGGACTTTGCGAATACTAGTTTTTTATTTTTCATTTAAATATAATTAAAAACTACATTTTAGAGGAAATACGAAACTTCAAACTGGTGCATAATTTGTTGGTAAATAAGATTATAAAAAAAAAATAAATAAAATTTAATAAAACACTACAAGTTTATGCATAATTTGTTACTAAATAACCTTTTGAAAAAAATAACAATTACTTTGATGGTTTCATTTAAAAGAGTTCAGAATTAGATTGAAAAGCAAATACAAGTTTGTGCATAATTTGTTGTTAAATATTCTTTAGTATTCCATTTACATTAAAACAAATTAATGGTAAATTGAATATTTGATTTAAAACTCGATTTAATAGGAAACCTTTATGTTAATTTGTTGTAAAATATTCTTATTAAAAGGAAAAATAAACAACGTTTAATAGGGAACTTAATGTGTTGCAAAGTATTATTTTTGATACCAAGAAATATAATTTAAAAATGCAGAAGATTAAAACAATTACTTGTGATGGTTTTGCTTCCTATTAAATCGTATGATTCATGAGCTGAATTCTAACTAAATCGGTCAGTTATTCAGTGAGCTTTACTTAGCGAGCGAAATACAAGATAATACTAAGTTAAACTGATTAAAGTAATGCGCACTTGTACCACGTCAGATACACACACATGGATATATGCATATACATACAAATATATAGTAGAGCTATAGTGCAGCATCTAATTGATGGATCGTTTATAGGGTATATGCGATGCGATGAGTGTGCTTTGTGTTGGAATTCAGCGCCAAATCTCATCTTACAATGGAATGCGGCGACAATGCTCGATCGTAAGTGTATGTGTGTGTGTGTATGCGAGTGTGTGTGTGGGCGTCAACGTGGGGCATTGTCAGTCAATGGTTCACTTAACGACACTTAAGGAACGCATGCAACAAATTGCAGCGCAGCAGCATCGACTCACAGATGAGTTACTCACTGAATTACTGCCCCATCTCCTCTCTTTGTGTGTGTGTGTGGGAAGTGGAAGTGTATAACTTTTGTCGAGTGTCGTCTCCAATTAGAACATTGGGGCCAGCGTAAACTTTCAAATTAACCTAGTCGAGAGTCGACAGTCAAATTGAATCGAGTTCACTTGCTAATCAGAGAGTTAAAGTTGTTGTTCGCAGTTATTTTTTTGCTTGTGCATAAACCGCAAAACAGCACGAAAAAGATAGATACATATAAAACATACTCACACACACACATAGATATGCATGCATTGAATTTGTCATGGCCATTAAAAAAGGCATCGAGTTGGTCTAAAGCGTCATCTGACCCAAATACCTGACTGCCGCCTAACGTGGCAACGGTAAATGCCAAATGGCCAACTTCTCCAAAGACTCTCTGCCAACTTTGCCAACTAACTTCGCTAGCTGACTTCTATTTCTTCTTCGTCTTCGAGTTCGACTTCTCCAGTGCAGTCTTTTTGCAGTTAACCGAATTCTGTCTGCGTTGTGTGGCGACTTTGTTACTTGACTGATTTCGCTTGCGTGCAGCACTTTCTTTATGGACGCACAGATAGATACCCTCTATACCCCAAACACACACACACACACAAACTCAAATGCATGCTAACATTTAGTTGTAATTACAGGCCAGATATTAACTATGAGCACTAGATGGCGCCAGCTTGGCTTTAACCGTTCCGCACTGCGTGGCAAACAACGCGTTCGCTTCGCATTCATTTTGTGCTTATCTGTCGATCGTAAAACAATTTGCAGAATGGCTTAGGCTACATAATAAGAATTCTTATTAAAATTCTTAACATTATAAAACCTGAAGCGTAGCCTGATAAATATTTACTTGTATTATAATGTTAAATAATAATGTAAAAGAAAATCGTTTGAAGTGAAGAAATAATTCTCTTAAAAAGTTTCCACTTTGCTCTTTTCGTTTTTGAACCACAAGCAATAAAGTCTTGCAGGGTATTTCGGCAGTCCATTATGAAACCACTTTGGCACTTGTTTAATTAAATCGAATTGAATTTAAATGAATTGAGTATGTCCATTCGGTCAGACATTTAAGCAGCCACAGAAACAATGAAGCACACAAGAACACAACGAAGAAAAACTTGAAACTCTTTGCATGTGACTTGCTTTTTTTTTTTGTGCAATTCGCACTTTGCGAAAATCACAAGGGCGTGGCAAGCAAGTGGTCAACACCAACAGCAAGCAGCGTCCAAAAGTTGTCGTCGAGTTGTCGCCAACGAGATTTGGCACTTTTGATTGTTTCTTGGGGCGGTCAGGCAACAAGTGCAAAAGTCTCTTTGGCGAAATTTCATTTGCAGTTACCATTTAGATGCAGCTAAAAGTGGCTCTGACAAGATGTCAAGTGGTGACATCATCTCGACTTATGCTTGATCAGAGCTGGCAATGCCCTCGTCATAAAAAGTTTAAGTTTAAGAACTTATACTTGCATAACTTATAAAATAAAAAAAACCAAATACGAGTAGAAGAAAATAAAAAGTTGAAAAGCTTGTCGCTTGTCTGTCTTGACCTTGTCAACGCCCATCGCAATTACGGATACTTTGCATTGCAGTGCAGAAAAGTTTAGCTGCTGCAGCTGTCGTTAATTGAAAATTGTCATTTGCACTTACGCTGGCAGCCACAGGGCGTATGCGCAATGTTAAACATCTTTGCTTGTGTCTTACCTGCAAGGAAATGAGAGAGAGAAATCAAATTAGCAAAATGTATTTAAACACACATACACTTTAAGGCTTATTACTAGCAATAAAAACAAACTGTGTTTCCAAATGCGTTTTAATAATTAAATCAATTTGAATACAAATTAATCTTTCATGCAGAATCTGTAATTTTTCACCGAAATTTGTTTGCTGATTTCACGCTCATGTCAAAATCAATTGAAGCACGCTCCAATGAAGTGTGATTGACTGGCTAATACCCTGTTTTCGCCATAGTTAATATGGTTTTATGCCTGCCACATGGGGTATCATGCAGCTGCACAGTTTCTCTCACGTCATGCTTCTGGGGAAGAGCGTGTGGATGTGCTATTTGATTTCGAAATTTCGCCAAAATTTTGCTAATTTGTTTAGTTAGCTTTATAAACAATTCGCGTGTATACTTATGCTTTGCATGTGTGCCAAATGAAACATCGCAATTCTCAGGAAAAACACACACAGAAGAACACTGTTAGATCTTGTTCGAGATGAGTTTATAAATTCAAGAAACGAAGCATCAAAAACCACAGGCGACACATTTAGTGAATAACATTTTGGTTTTTGTTTTGCTTTTGGGTTCTTTTGAACAGCATATGGATTTATTTGCTATTATTAACACTATGCGTATTACTAGTATTATTATTATTATTATTATTACTAGTAATATTATTATTGATATGACCCGACCCGAAGTACATTATGTGTCTTTTTATTTTACGACTGCTGCGGGTCTAAGGGGCGTGGCAAACAATGCCTATAAACTCAACTGCGCCGAGTGTGCCTGAGTGTGTGTGTGTGTGTGTCTCGCCTTTGGCTGATTGTTGTGCTGAAGTGAGTGTCTTCACTCAGTTTTGTCAGGCGACCCACATCGCAATCATTTTTACGAGCCACACACACACACATGACAAACGGGGTACTCGTTGTTAATGCATGCGAAATAAAACACGATGTAACGATGTTTCCACGATTTGAATAGTCTGCCGAAGGTTGCCTTTGATTACATATTTTGTGGTCGCTGTTTTCGCTTTCCTAGCATACCCTGTAACTTGTAAGTCGAAGAAGTCTATTCCATTGGCAACAATATAAAATGGAAAATTCAAATGAAATTGAAATTTAATAACACGCCAGCATTGTCTAAGTCAATCAATAAAACTAAATCTCAAATAAATATATATTAGCTTCAAATGCATTAACATAGAGTTGAAGGTCTTTAGAAATCATATACATTTAATATATCATTTTATCACTAAGCCCATAATATAAAAAAGCTAAATCTCAAATGAAAATATTTTAGCCTAAACAAACATAATAATAAAACAAAATTTCAAATGAAAATATTAAAGCTTCAAATGCAAAAACATAAAGTGGATAACCTTTAAAAATAATATAGATTTTTATATATTATCACTAAGCTAATATACTAAAAAATACTAATAATTTATCTACCACTTTTTTCTGATATTTATTGTTTTCATATATCGCATTGTATCCATGTTAACAGAATAAAAAAAAAATGAAATTCTCTACTACTTAATTTTGACATCACAATTCAACATGCATTATCCCAGAGTATTTTGCAGTCGTTCTTCCTTTTAATTCAACCGTCACACCCCAATGTCTAGACACATTTAATCATGTATGTCAATTTTAATGTATACAGCATGTCCGCCGGTCGAGCACACTCAACTCAAGAACACAGGCATTCTGCTGCTATTACTTACGCAAATCAACACTTGAACAGATTTTTTACAATCAGAGTAAAGCAAACAGAATTACGAGCTAGAATTAGTCTTTTAGTTTTATGCGATGCACGTGCTGTGAACCCAACTCAAGAGTGGGCACAACACAAACTAAAGTGGAGTTAGCTTAGCGACAAGATAAATCGCATACATAAAAGCAAAATGTCTTAATATATTTATGTATGCAGATATCAAATTTCAAGGGGGGAAATCAAGGCTGTGATTGATGAATGGCACTGGAACAATAACTTTTAGCACGCGTACAATCAACTCCCCAAAGAGTACGCTTAGTTTACTATTAAGAAAAAAAAAACAAATATATAATGAGCAGCAACAGGAACTGCAGTTAAGCACCATTAATTTAATTTATGAGTTTAATCAAATTCACACTAAAATTACAAATCAAAATAAAATTTATTAGATTAATCAAATGAAAAGCAAATTGTTTGCATTTGAATTTCCGAATATATATATGCATATTTTTTTTGGCTGACAATTGAATGACTGCGAATGGAATTGAGAGCCATAACGGGTAAGGGAATGGCAGCTCCAACAATAACACTAGCCAAATTCAAGTATATACGCTATACTATATATGTATGGCAGATGATGGCACCAGCTAGCTATGGATGCCGATATATACAATACCCAAATACTATATATACAGACAATATTTCCTTATGTATTTTTGTTAATAAATGAATCTGCCCCAAAAAAAAAAAAAAAACAGCGAGAAAAAAGACGAAACAAAAGCTAAAAGAGACAAAAGTAAGCAGCGAGAATGAAAAATAAACAAGCAAGTGCGACGCTAAAAAGCGAGTGTGCTCGACACTCAAACACTGCGTAGGGAAATGTTTGCTGTAGTGGGTTAATTCATTGTAATATACGCATCACTTTTATTTTAATTACAAATCTATTTATTAATAAGTTTAATTCCCTTTCTTTTTGCCTGTTGCACTCACTTGTTATACCCGTTAAGTGCAGCCAGGGTATAACAAGTTTAGGATCAAAAAGGAGCACACACCAGTAGCACCAACGGCATCGACGAAAAAAAAGAAAGAAGAGAGAATCACATGAATGGCACTTAACTTGCCAGCCTGAAGTAGAAGCTGCAGATGAGCGCACGATAGAGATGGCAACAGCAGAGGATTGCTAAGGTTGGAGTGAGATAGCAAGAGGCAAAACTGTAACAGTTACAATTTTAATGCGCATTGCATGTGTGCTTGCCACACCCTCCGGCCATTGTCTCCCCCCTTTGCTACTGCTGCTGCCGCATCCCTCTTTGTTCCGCATATGTATCTAAAGTAAGTTTTGTTGTTTGATGCCAATTTTTTGCATTGCTCCTCCGCTCCTCCTCTCGACTATACTATATATATTTTTTGTTCGTTTTTTTTTTGTGGGTTGTTGAACTCGAGCGTCGAGCGCTTGGGTCATAAGTGGCCCTAGCCAAGAGCATTCAGCTAGGCAGGCGGACGGGGATGGGAAGGGGAAGGGGAGGGTCAGAGGGCAGCAGTCCTAGTAACAATACCAACAACGACAAGCGCAACACAAATCAAATGAAAGCTGCGATGCCGTCGTCGTCGTCGTCGACGTTGCGGCTGCCTCTTTTTTCATCAGAGTTAAGAAAAATGCGACGATATAAATATATGTAAGTAACAGACATATATTTCTATGTATAAGTGTGTGTGTATATAGTAAATTCAAAAGCTATATAAAATATGTTCAAATAATCAACACACACACACACGCACGCACTTGGAGAAATTTATGTTTGCTATGTTTTAATGCTGTCAACTGATATTGTTCAATTTCCAAGTTTGTAGACACATTTTTTTTTCTTCTTTTTTTTTTTGGCCTCTCCTTACCACAAGCCACACAAGACGCATAGGTTGCCACGCCCCTCACACATACACACACACTTACGCAGAGAGACGGAACCCCATTAAAAAGCAATTAAAAGACGTTTCTCACACTTAAGATCAGAGCAGGGAAGTCAAGTTGTCAGACAGACGACAAACCTGGCGATATTCGATGTCTTACGGCTATTTGCAAGGTCATCAGACACAAACACACACATACAGACCAATACTTTTGTGCGTGTGTGTGTGTGTGTGTGTGTGCTCAAGAGTGTTTGCATTAATAACCTGTGTGTCTGGCCGTGCTTGTATAGTATAAGAATCATGAATATTACGCATACGCCCCGAGCGTATTTCTTGATAGCTTCACACAAAACCAAAGCCAGCAATCGACTCGGGTATACCCTTTAAATAAGACATGAGTGAGTGAGTGTGTAGTATATGCATATATTCACACATTCACACTTACTCAAACTTCTCACACTGCTCGCCACTAGATGGCGCCAGCTGCTCTCCCACAAGTAACAACAACAACAAAAAGTTTGCTGTCTAACTTTTGTGTTTATTATCGAAAACCTAATAAAGTTGTGCAGTTTGAACACAGTGCACGTGAGTGTAAAGTGTGTGTGTGATTGGGGGGGTGTGTGTGTGTGTGAGTATGTGTGCACACACTAGTTCAAGGCTAGAGTGTTTCCCCATTGTTTACAGTTTAACAACTTTACCACGTTTTTGTTGATGGGGCAAAAATATGTTTGCCCTCTCATCTAGTGGTATAAAAAAGAATCTGCATTTTGCTAATTGGCAAAATACTATATGCATATACTTTTAACCGCAACTGTGCTTCGGAGGCTGCCGATGACATTTTCACGCTTTGCAAATAATAATAAATTCGAGTTTAATAGACTTGTTGTTTTGCACCAAGCGAAACATATGCAAATGAGGCAGAATCAAAGCAGATACACACACACACAAACACACACGAGAGTATATATTCATCGCAGATGAGTCAACAATTAATACTGAGGGAACGGAACAAAGCCAAAGACCATTAAGCAATATTAAGCAAACAATTGGACTGGCAGAAAACAAAGTTCAGGGTTAGGCGAAATACACTTTTCGAATGTTGCAACACGCGTTGCAACACAACGAGGTCAAATTAGCGGCAACTATGCAAATGCATTGTGACACAATAGGCAAAAAAAAAAAAGGAAGGTAGAACGACCTATTAGCATTTGGCACAATGAAATTGGGTAAACCGACAAAGTCTATAAATCTAAGCGCCAAATCGGATCGTAAAACTGGACAAGTTTATGCTTTTGCTTTGTGCAAACAGTCGTACTATAAATTGTGGGAGACTTGTCAGGTAAAAGAGACGCAACAGTGATGTGCTTAAAACTCACAGTTGTGAGTTGAACTGAGCTCACGTTTTGCTCAATAGCCAATCTTAGAAGCATGTGAAAACGATAGTGATGACATCAGCAGCAGCAAACTCCCTTCTCCCTCCTCCCCCTTCTTGGCTTTTGCTCTTCTTAGTGCAACGTGCAGACAAATCCAATTGTCAGTGGAGCATTGAACTGGAGCCTGAAAGTATTTGCCTAGCTGAGTAGTTGACAAAATTGGAAATTGAGATGAAAACCTATTTTCTGAGTGTGTGTGCTGGAATAATGGCAGCACTGTTCTTCTTTGTACAATACTCTCTTGCCTCCCTCCTTTTTACTATTACTGTTACTGTTACTGTGACACAATTTAACTGTATATCAGGTGCCCATTTATTCTCGAGTTTCCCCCACTCACACACACACTTAAAAGCACATTTTCGGCAGCAACGTGAAATACGAGTACTTACTGTATTTATTGGTTATTTGCGAGTCTCTTAATAGCTGCACTGCGGGTGCAAAGGTCACAGTGCAGAGGGCACTGCTCATAATTATGCTCATTAAATGGCCATAGACAATGGCATATAAATTACTCAAGAGCCCGCCCAGCTCCGTTCGCTCGATGCTCTATGCTCTACAAGTCTCAATACGCGACGTCAATGTTTGGCAATGTGCGGGCTGAACAAGAGTTAATTAAAAATTATGACCAACACGTTGCGGCAAATGCGAAAAAGTATACTCAACCACGAGATACCCTAACTTGGAGAGAACTTTTGAAGAATGTTTTAAGAATATGTAAAAACAAATTAGTTAGCTACAGTTGAACGAGCTCGACTGTAAGATACCCGTTACTCATTTTGAATATACCAAATATAGCCTTAGGTATTTTTGTGGTACATTCTTCTGGTATATTTTAATAATAAATTTATACCACAAAAATACCTACCACAAATATACCAAAGGCTATATTTGGTATATTGGTATAGTAGTACAATACATTCAAAATATACCATAGAGTAATAAACATACCAAATTGTCACTTTAGAATTTTATGTCTTCAAGTTAAAATGCCTAAGGCTATTTTTGTGGTACATTATTCTGGTATATTTTAAGAATAAAATTTATACCACAAAAATACCTAAATATACCCAAGGGTATATTTGGTATATTGGTATAGTACTACAACACATTCAAAATATACCATAGAAGAATAAACATACCAAATTGTCACTTTAGAATTTTATGTCTTCAAGTTAAACTGCCTAAGGCTATTTTTGTGTTACATTATTTTGGTATATTTTAAGAATAAATTTATACCACAAAAATATCTAAATATATACCAAAGCATATATTTGGCATATTGGTTTATTACTACAATACATTCAAAATATACCATAGAGTCATAAAAATACCATATTGTCACTTTAGAATTTTATATCTTGAAGTTAAATTATATTAGAAGATTCAGCATTTGATTATACGAAGCTTAGAACTTTTTTATTATAATACATACTACTAAATGTGGCATATATTCTACGATATCTATAACTTATTAAACTATACCCCAAATTTTATAGCTTACACTTACATAATATGTGACATATTAAACTTTTAACAGTTGTACACATAAGAATTTATGAATCTCATTTTAGCATGTTACAAACCCTTATCAAAATGCATATGACCCGCTTTATTTTTGTGTGGAGTGCTTAAATATATTTTGGCTGTGCGCAGGGTATGTAACGAGATTAAAACAGATAAAAAGATAAAGCCGCTGGCAGCAAGCACATGCTTGTAAGATATTGAAATTTATACCGAGGCTTTGGCCATGTCGAACCGTTGTCAGCGCTTAGAGTTCATCGAGCAGCCACTCAATCGAAGAAGGCAGCCCGCGATGCGATGCGAAAGAGGAAAGAGGAACGTAAGTATTTTGATTGACTGTGGTTCAAGTTCTTGCTCTCATTCTCCCTCTCTCTCTCTCTCTCTACTTATCTCACTCGATGTTACGCTGTCGATTACGCGTACTTTGATGTCTCCCCTCGCAATCGAAGTGGACCTGAGACGAGTTCATTGAACGCACAGCGCTTTCTACAACTTGTCTGTGCACTGTTGAATGGCACACTTACTCTCCACAGATACTCAATACTTGATGCTCAATGCTCGATGTTCAGCTATCAAATCAGTTGATGAACTGCTTTTATTATTGAGAGAGAGAATTGAGAAGTTCAAGCAAACACAAACAATACTGAGGTAGAAATGGGGTCAAAGCGAAGGGTAGAAGAAGCAGCATATTATAAAATCCGCAGCAAAAGGAACCATTCTTTGTACAATTAAATGCGTATCTTTTATACGAAAACTTTATACTTCAATTACGGGTGAATAAAATAAATGCTAAAGTACGTTTCGGAAATTTTGCAAAGCTTCTAAAGCGTTTGCAGCCTTTTATCAGCGCCGTCTTTAAGACTGACCATTGGTGTGTGTGTGTGGGGCATATAAAATAATAAGAATTATGTTGATTAGAAGCACAGCCAGAGTGCGAGTGTAAGTTATGCCGAGTGAAGCACAATCAACACTCCAAGCCTCCTCAACTTCATTTGAAGTGGCGCCTTAGCAAAAACAACAACAGTTTTTCGCACGCAGCCAAGGAGGAAGTGGTGGAGGAAGATGAGGAAGGGGAGGGGGCAAGAGCATGCTCAGCATTCTTATAATTATAACATGCTCAGCATCCATATCAATATAGCCCCGTCGTCGACGTCGACGTCGTCGTTGTCGCCCCGGGAGAAAATTCCATTAGAGGGAAAAGCCGAGCCCAGCACGCACTTAGAGCCATTTTCTTGTGCCAGTTGATTCGATTAACTAGCAAAAGGAGCAAGGAGCAAGGAGTTGGGAGACACATTTCGTCTCTGTCACTTCCGTTTGGCAAAAACCGAAAGAGAACAGACCACAACAGAGGAGGGCGGGGGGTCAAGACGGTAAAAGCCATTTACACTTGCTTGTAATTGTAAATTATGAGCTTCCACTTTGCACATGGGCTCTAAAACTATTTGGCATGCAGGAAACCAAGGGAAGCAAACACAGACTCATAGAGTGAGGAGATTGAGAGTGAGTTAAGAGTTGAGGAAACTGCCAATTCCCGTCACATGCAAATACAATTAGCAACTTATGTTTTGGCAATTGAATTAAATTTCGTCCATTTGCAAAAACAATAAACTATGCACAACGCCAAGTTCTTGTTACTGTTCTCTCTCTCTCTCTCTCTCTCTCTCTCTTGCTCTTGAGATGTCTGATCATTATTATGTGTGGCATGAACAGGTAGAGGACACACAGTTTCTACTCACTCAATCAATAAAGTCTCCCGACGCAGCCCAATTAGGGTTAAAGCCACGAGACTGCGACAACAGATTGAGCAAGCTTCCTCAGAGTGAGACTGAGACAGAGACAGAGACTGAGTCAGAGGCTGAGGTAATTGAGGTTTCTGGGTTGCGCGCTAAACTTGATTAAATTCAATTATCTTGGCCAAACACTCCCCACAGCACAGCACCCTCTTTTTATTTTTTGCTTTTTCTTTGCGGCCAAAGAACAAATCTCTATTCGCAATTTCCAAGTATTTCGAGAGTAGCTCCGGTTTTGACGCTGGCCGAAATGATAGCTGAAGCGGATACGACTTTCTGCCTGGCCTCAACTATGTACGTACGATCGAGAGTGCCAGTTTCAGTCAGTTGCAATTCCATTGGCAATTCCAGTTTCAGTTCCAGTCAAACAACTCCGTTACCGCGTTTACCACGTGGGCGTTTCTACAGTTATGCTAATAGAAATAACTAGAGAGGGGCGCAACGACAAGGGAAATTGCATCGACAATCGATCGTGCTGTGCTGTTGGGATTATATATATTTATGGCATAGACGAGTTGACCAGATCAGTTAACATATTGAGTGACTTGTGGGTGTTGTCCGGTGTTTGCGCGTGTTCCAAATTAATCGAAAATTGTTTTCTACGAATAGTTGGCTGGCCGTGAGAATCGCAGGTTTCAGCAGAAGTTATCATTATTCATGAATTTTGGGCTAATAGCGCATTATTGGTAATTTAACGTTATTGCAGAGTGGGAGAAATACTGTGAAATCTGTAATGTTGAATGTGAATATCAGCTTCAACTTGGCTGTCAGGGCAATCTACATAGCTGACAAAACCAGAGTTTACTAGACTTTATCGTGCATATTATTAAGCATTTATCTAAAAACAGGTTGCAACAGCAATTAGTTATTGATGTACTGAATGAGGCAGTCAATCAATCAGTTATTGAAGTACTGAATGAGGCAGTCAATCAATCAGTTATTGAAGTACTGAATGAGGCAGTCAATCAATTAGTTATTGAAGTACTGAATGAGGCAGTCAATCTGTTGATAAGCTAGTCACACACTCAATTCGACTACTCGATAATCATTCCACATCTTGCAGATCAATCATACCACTTCACAGTCCTCGAACAATGGATATATGAAATCATAAATAATATCATATGATATTTTGTGTATCAGCTGTGATTTGACTAACAGTCAGTAGGTCAATCAAGTAGAAAACCCGATATTTAAAACAAATTGGCTTTAAAAGCCATATGATTTATATTATTAAACATTTTGCTAAGCAGACTGTAAAAATGGCAGTCAATCACTTAATAAGTCAGTCTTACAAAATCCGTCAATCATAAACAATACCATATAGTAAGGTGAGTGTGAGGATCGCTGTCAATCAGCAGGTCAATCAAGTAGAAAAACTGATATTTAAAGCAAATAGATTTTAATAGACTATATCTTTTATATTATTGAACATTTATCTAAGCAGCTTGCAATAAAAGGGAATTCAATCACTTAATAAGTCAGTCACGCAAATAATCAATCATTTCATGAAATCCGTCAATCATAAATAGTTCCATACAGTATTGCGAATGGGAGGATCGAGCTGGCTGTCGATCAGCAGGTTAATCAAGCAAACAACCTGATTTTTTAAATCAGAAAGTGTAGACTTCAATGTTACTAAACTTGCGTTCAGACTGTCAAATTAATCATAGTATACTAATATAATAATACAGTCTATCAGTCAGTCACACAATCAATGCTACCAGACGGTAATCAATTAGTTATTACAAATGTTGTAAGTAACGTTAATAGTTGCAACCCAAGCAATCATCAATCACTCAATCGAAATGAAATCAGTCAATCATAAATAATATTAAACATTTAACAGAGAGCAAGTTCAACCATCAATCATTTAGTTGAATTACTCACAACTATTACAAAGTCTAAGTACTGCTGTTATCTGACATTTTATTATACTAGCTTCATGCCCACACTTAAGTGAAAGCAAGTAAAGTTTATCATGGAGAACACAGCATCGTGCTAGTCTATTAATAGATTTAACTAAGTAAATCAAGCACACTACAACAATGTTGCTGCTAAATACGAACTACGTATTTTGCAGAGCTGCTGATAAGAATTCAGCATCATCTAACATGTTCCGGGACGGATAAGTTGTCATAGTTTCATTTGAATGCGGATGATTTCTACTGCTATTTTTGTTTTTAGTTTGCTGATAACGTTGTTTTGCTGTTCCTTCCGTTTTCGAATTGTAAAGTCAACTGCAAATCATTTCAATTTACGTTTGGAGTAAGAGGAATCCGATGAAGAGAGCTTACTTGTTGACTTTGCAGCTTAAATGACAGATACAATTGCAGATGTAGATACAGCTGCAGATATATCTATGTTATGTAGTTGTTGTGGAGTTTGGGGGGGTGGGGTGTGGGGTGTCTATTTTGAAGACTTTACGCAGCTTAGCCTTGAGTGTCGCCTAATCATGGGAATTGGAGCTTGCAGACTCAAAACTCACACAAAGCCAGGCAAAGGCTTAGCAAAAGTTTCGTGACGAACTGAGTTATTTAGCGGCTTCCCGACTGCTGCTGCTGCTGCTAAAGCTTAGGATTATGCTAGATGTAATTAGCAACCATCAGTTAAGAAGGGGGACAGACAGAGAGAAGTTAACTCACCATATTCCGCCGAGATGGCGCACATGGGCTGATGATGATGCTGATGCGCGTGCGGATGCTGATGCTGATGCGAATGCGGATGCGGGTGATGCGGATGCTGTGGACAGATACCCTCGTGCGGATGCGGCGCTATATAGTATTCCGATGGAAAGAATTCGCCGGGATACTGTATATAGACCGGTCCAGGCGGCAATGCAGCTGC
The DNA here is from genome assembly GCA_019972355.1 of Drosophila kohkoa. NCBI lineage: Eukaryota > Metazoa > Arthropoda > Insecta > Diptera > Drosophilidae > Drosophila > Drosophila kohkoa. The sequence continues at coordinate 502,024 of BJEL01000036.1, read as the reverse complement.
CACTGGCGGTCCAATGCCATTTGTGCTGTTCCCACCACCAACTCCTCCGCCTCCACCTCCACCTCCTCCATTGCTGCTGGAGACGCTGCTCACACTGCTGGCGGAGCTGCCGCCAGAGCCGCCATTGGGCGAGATGCCGCCATGTCCGTTCTCATGTGGCTGCTGTTGATGGTGTTGCTGCTGCTGTTGTTGTTGTTGTTGTTGCTGCTGTTGATGGTGTTGGTGTTGATGTTGATGTGGTGCTGCATGAGGTGGCGGCGGTGCTTGCAGCATATGATGCTGATGCTGCATGGCCGCCAGCAGAGCCAGTTGCTGCTGTGGATGATGCAGCGCACACACTGGCGGCACCAATTGTGCACCCTGCGGCGGCGTCGCCGTCTGTTGCAGCAATGGCGGCGACGCTGGCAGCGAACAATTTGAGCCGTCCGATGGCGATTGTTGCTGCTGCTGCTGTTGTTGTGGATGTTGCTGTGGTGCTGGTCTCACTGCCGTTGCTACCAAATGTTGCTGCTGCACAGCGGCAGCTGCTGGCAATGGGGCTGCCTGCAACATGACAATGTTGCAAGGTGGCGACGTTGAGTTCGTGATGCTATTTAAACTCGCCGTTGACGATGCTTTTGAAGAGCAGCTGCCCGCATTGCTGTTGTTGCTGTGATTGTGGTTGTTGTTGTTGTGGCTTGTGGTGCTGCTATTGTTGTTGTTGTTGTTGTTGTTGTTGTTGTTGTTGTTAATGGTGTTCTGTTGCTCGGCAACATTACGTCGCACCATGCTAAATGCCTTGTCTTTTGTTTTTATTCTTGGGGGCTAGTTAGCACAAGCTTATCACCATGACTGGGAATGTTTTCTCCACTTTGTGTGTTTATCTGCGAAAAGAGGGAAAACAAGGGAAAACGTCGACGGCAAAATGGTGTTTGCCTTCGAATTAATAATTGCAGCCACGTTTGCCACATTGAAACTTGCCACTGCGAATGTGTTTACGTTTGCGTTTGCTACTTCCATTTCCCACCCACCAAAAAAAAGAAAGAGAAAAACACACGGTGGCTCCCAAATTGGGGTCGACAACGATAAGCCCCGCCCCCATACCCTCTTCTTAAACGCTTTCAAGGTTATCATATCGCCCTTTTTATTTGGTTGTAGTATGTGTGTTTTCTTTTATTTAGGTTGTGTTTGCTTTTGGTTTTCGTTTTAGCCCAGTTTCAATTGAATAGAATTGCGAAATGGTTTAGTTCCGCAGAACTCGCTTGACTCTTGCCAGCTTATCTTATCTGCCCAAAAGAAGCTGAGAAGCTTGTTTAAAGAGCACTCTCACAACAACTACAACAATTCAATTGTTGTCTGCTGCCATTGTTGTCTCAATTAGCGTTGCATAAACTGTTCAATACATTGCATAACATTGCTGATTATATCTCAATCGATGCCACGATTCATATTAGCACATCAATGCATTAATGCAATTTCGTTTAATTCGATTTAATTAATTGCAAATGGAGTCAATTGTTCGATCTTTTCTCGAGTGCATTACACTACACAAAATAATGGAGATTTGCAAACTGTTTCAAGGTTCATTTTGTGAAGAGTTTGTGCATTCCTTTATACTCGAGAAAATGAATTTTTTTTGTGCAGTTTGCTCAGTTGACTCACTGGCCCAACAAAATGACATTACCAATCTGCAGCTGGAACTGAAGCGATTGCTCACCTTGTTTTCAAATCAATCTAATATTTACCAAGTTACTCACAAAACTTCCTGACTACGAAAGATAAAAAGAGAATGAGACTGTTTATTTGCATGAAATGTTTATAACTAAATTATCTATTAAATTTAGTTTAGTATGAACTGCAACTGGAACTAATGCGATTGTAAAACTTGTTTGCAAATCCATTTTATATTTGCCAAGTTACTCACAAAAGATAAAAGAGTGAGACACACATTTTTCCTTTTTTTTATAGATTAAATATCGTAATGTTCGTTATCTAAGTTGACTAAGAATAACTTGAATCACTAACAATCAATATATAAAACCAAACATTTTTTAACAGTCAATTTTCTTACTCATAAAATTGCTGACTAAATATATAAATGGAAAATCTTGTTAGTCAAGGATTAAAGTTTGATTGCACGTCTTAAAAAATGTTGGATATTAAAAAAAATAAGTATCAAATTTGTTAAGAGTAAGAGCTAATTAATTCTTTTCAGAATGCAATATCTGCAACTCTCATTTGGAAAATTTTCTAAATTTTCTACTTGATACATTGTTGTTAATTTGTCATACAATTTGCATATTTGCAACAGCAGCAACAAATAGTGTTGGCTGACCACCCAGAAATGGCAAAGGCATAAAAATAAAGAGACTTCAAAGACGTGGCTGGCTGGCAAATGAAAGTTTAATGAAACCCCGCAAATAACAAACAACGAACAGGCAAATAAACAAACAAACAAACGAAACGAAACGAAATGAAATGAAATGAGGATGAGTGCAAGTGTGAATGCGAATGCGAATGTGGATGGTACAAGTATTCACACTTGTATTCGTGTGGTATTCATAGACGTGTCTTAATCGTACCATGTGGAATGCCAAATGCAGTCTCGGGGGTTCCCCTTTTTTTTTTTTTTTGTTGCCACAGCTACTCCAGCTACTCTAGCTCTTCAACAATTTGCGATATTTAATGCCATTGTCATTGTTGTTGTTCTGCCTGTTAATGCAGCTTTAATTTAATCGGTCTGTTGCCTCGTTCTTGTTGCATTTTCCCGCTGAGTGCACAGTTTTTGACACTGCTTATTAGATATAGCACTAGACTATATATGTATATAACAGTCGGTATACAGCATTTGTATGTGCATACTTAAGGGTTCATTGAACCAAAGGCGGGAAAAGAATGTTTAGCTACAATTCTTAGAGGCAGATTATGCCAATAGCGACCGCAAGTTGCAAAAGTTTTGCATGCAGCAAAGCAGTCTCTAATTGATTTAGTGCGTCTGCAGTACTACTCTCTCTCTCTCCCGCTTCACTTCTCCCTGTCTCTCTCGTTCACTCTTCCCCTGCAGCAGCAGCAATGGGAAAAGAAGAACAACAAAAACAATGAGTGACTGTTGTCACCTGTCTCAATATGTGCTCTCACGGCTGTCTCAAGTGGCTCAGACAGACCCACGCTCCAGACAATGAGACACATGCACCGTCAGCGATTCCGGTAATGATGCCCTGCCCCACGGCTGTCCCTTGTACTCTCCTCCCCTCCCCTGATGTGAACGTTGTTGGCCCACGCGGAAATTTACGCAGCTTGGCAATTGCCTTCATTTTGTGTTTTTGTGTCTGGACAGACGAGACAGACAGACAGACTGTCTGGAGAGGCGACTTTCTTAGCCGTGTATTTGTGTGTGCTGCATTTGTGTCAAAAGTGTCTAGACCGGCCTTGGAGTGGTGTGGCATGGCGTGGCGTGGTGTGGCGTGGCGTGGCCTGCGCGTAAGCGTGCCCCAATGCAGCAAAGAGGCTTCTCTTCTATCCTGTCGCCCGATCCCTGACGACGACGTCGACGAAGTCAGCACCTTGAGCGCTTTGATGAGCCCCATTTGTTTTGCTGCGCGCATGACAATGCAGCTGACGATGATGACGAGATGACTGCATAATATAGCAGACAGACACTGCAACTGTCTAGCCGAGTAATTTCTAGGCGAATAATTTGTATAGGAAGCGTAGTATACACTGCACTTGCACTGCTTGCAGCCAAAGGCGATCATTATTGTACATACACTGCTTGTAAGCAGTGCAAGTGCTTCCCCTTTTACAATTTGCACCGATCACTATCAAATTTCCTTGTAATTCGCTGGAATGCATTGCATTTAGTTGCCTGCAGTTTTTGTAAACGATCTTTCGAAAGTAAAACAATTGCATCAGCAGGTGGTTATACATCAATTATCTCAGTGCATTTCGGGGCAAGTTTACTGCTCGTATACTTAATGAGTTCGAATGGCAAAACGTGGGAGATGCAACAAAGCAGAAGCTACCAAAAGTGACGCTGAGCAGCTGAGTAATTTGATGTGCAGTAATTAAAGTGGAGATTAGTCGTAGATTCGGCATACAAATAAAAGTTCAATCTTTGCAATCTTTACAATAAAGTTACATCATTCTAATGTATTTTTTAGAAGTTCAATTGTTAAATAATCCTATATAAAATCAAGATAACTTGTGCTATAAAACTGTAGCAAAGTTGTTGCAGTCAAATGCCTTTCGTATTTTTATACAAGTTAATTTTTGCTCTCTGACTTGAGGCTAAATTTTCGCTTTGACGCTCCCCCATTGAAATGCTCTTAATGAAATAGCACAGAATACACGGAGGCATTTGTGGCAAGCGAAGTGCGATGCTGCTGCTGCTCTTGCCACACGTAGCCAAAGTGGCAGCAACACTTTTTCATTCAGCACTGCTGAACAAAAGAAGAAAAGAAAGGTGTGGAACCTTTTGCATTTCGTTTTCTTTTCTCATTTTATTTATTGTTTTTTTTTCTTACTCTTTTTTTTTTTTTTGTTATTTTGATAGCTTTTGTGTTAACGAATGGCTTACTTACACATACACTTAGACACACACACACAGACAGAGACAGAGAACGAGCGAAAAGCAGCATTGCAGCCGACAGCAACTACAATAAAGGCAAATTTTCTAACGGCAATTTCCAGCAATTACCTAGTTACCGTTAATAGACATGTTGGCCAAGTTGCCGAGTGGCAATACATGAAAAAATGCTGGCTCCAATGTGCACTGAGAGAGATGAAGGGGCGCAAGTGTGGAGAAGTGTGTGCATTGGTTAGAGAGCGACGCAAGTGCATCATCGTCATCGTCGTCATCAACGTCGTCATCGTCGTCGTCGTCATCGTTGTTGTTGTCGTCGTCATTGGTGTCCATTTCGCAGCTTTCTTCTGTGCGCTCGAATGCATCAATGGCGACGACGACGCCGATGATGACGACAATGATAATGATCATGAAGTAGCATGTAGCATGCAGCATGATGATGAAGTCTCTGAAGTTGAGTTGCTTTTGAGCCACGTTTCACTTGGCTACGCCTACGAGTTGAATAGACAACTTAGGGGCAACCCGATTCGAGTCACAATAAATAGTTGTTGTATACCGTTTAAGTGCATTTGGGTTTTTTGTTGTTGTTGTTGTTTGTGGTCTCGGATTTGACCTGATCCCCACGTACCCAATTTCAGTTGTGAGCAATAATTTGTGGTTTCATGCTGCTGCTGCTGCAACGAGACAAGACATCAGGCAGTCATTCATTCAGTCAGTCAGTCAGTCAGGCAGTTGTTCAATCAGTCTGAAAGTCATTCAGTCAGGGAATTGTTCAGCCAGGAGACTAGTCAGTAAGGCAGTCACTCAGTTAGTCAGTCATTCAATCATTTACCTAGTCAAGCGGTCAGTTAGTCAATGAGCCATGTTGTCAGTCAGTCGCTCAGCCATGTAGTCAGTCAATCTCATGCAAGATGTTGCCACATTCACTAACCAACTTAATTGCATAAGCCTCTAAGAAACCAGCAAGCAAGCCGCCAGCTAGCCGCATGCCTCAATAATTCCACCAACTCAGCCTGACTGCTGATGATGCTGCTGCTGCTGCCTATGCTGTGGTTTGTTGTTGTGCAAAAGCGTCTGCGTCTGCGGTTTGTTGTTGTTGTGGGTAAAAATTACAATTTTCCACTAGTGTATGCAGAAAAGTGCAAGCAACAGGTTGCCACATGTTTTGCACAGCGACATCTTTTGCACTTAATTACGTTTGGCCGAAATGGCAACAACAACAGCAACAACAACAACAACTGATGAAGACTCTCAACCACCCAACGGGGTGTAATTTATGTTAATGATATCAAACTGGAATGTGTGTGAGTAATTGTACGAATACCCACCGCATATTTCTGGTTATTGTTTTTTTCCCATACGATAAAAAAGAGTTGGAGGAGGGGGGAAATTCCGCCTCCATCTGCAGTCGCCAGGGAATTAGTTGCATAATCCCAAAAAAAAACAAAAAGCAGCAAGCCAACAATGCAAAAACCGTATGTGGCTAATTACAGCGATTACATAAACTGTCTAACAAATGTTATGTGCCATGCCATGAATGCCCCAAATGAGTGTGTGTGAGTGTGAGTGGGAGTGTGCGAGAGTGTGAGTGTTTAATGATTCAATTAAACCCCACATTGAGCGTGAAAAGTCGAAATTCTTTAGTCTCGCAATTGAGAGATGACTATGAATACGAATGTGAATACGAATGTGAGTGTGAGTGCATTCAGTGCTTTCAGGAGTTCCGCCCATCACAGCACGCAAATTGTGCTGCGGTTTTTTCATTTCCGTGGTTGCAAACACAGACACACGTGTCCTAGGCTGGCATTTGCAGTTGCAGTTTGCCATAGTCGTAAACTCGATGCGGTTGCATGCCACATCAATGACGAAATGAGGCAGTATTCGACACGTGGCATGTGGGTGTGACTTTGGCAATGATATGTCATTATCACAATGCGCCACTTCTCAATTAATCTGCATTTGTGAAGTTGAAATATGCTTATATGTTAAAGTTCAATATTACTTGGAATAACTGTGAAAAAAGTGGGAAAAAGAAACTTCAAAGCAAGGTTTTTGCCTCAATCAAAAATCACTTCATTCAGAAATCATATATTATTAAATTCAATTTTAGAAATCAATGATAAATCACACAAGTTCGATTCTAGCAATCATTTTCTTCTTTTTCATTTGAGTACACTTTAACTTCTTCTTACCACTTTGAATTGCAGTCAGAATACTGTGAATTGAAACAGTCAATTAAATACCTCAATCTCAGGCATGCCAAGTGATTGCCACTTTAAATTGATACCACAAATGTTTGCCCACAATGAATGTGTTATGGCTCTGACACTCAGCTAATTAAAAACAATATTAAATATTCAATTTCAAATTACTAATTAAAATGCAATAATAAGTTTAATACCAAACAAATAGTATAGTGTATGTATTTATATTAGCCAACAAGTTCATAATACCCGTTAGACACGCTCTTTGCTTGTATAACAAACTGTGCTGAAGTTTACTTTGTAACCCGAAAAGTGCAATTATATGTCAACATGTTGAATGGCAAATAATGTATCTTCAGAGTCTGCAATAGCATTGCCATGTAGCTCTTCCTTGTATGCGTGTGTGTTTTTAGTATTTCATACAATTTAATACTGAAATTACAATTGCAGTTTGCCGCATGCTTGTTGCCAAAGGAGATGCTTTCGGGTAATGAAATAAATTATTAGAATTTATTGAAGTTTGGCGACAGCAAAAGATACAGTTCAGCAGTAGCAAGGCAGACAAGGAACGCAGTGAAGGAGCAAGAAAGCAGCAGCAAGGCTATAAACTTTAAAATGTAATTTAATTGTTGTCGACAGTAAAAACTTATCTCATAAATGCAGTAATCATGCACAGAACAGACACACACTGAGAACGAAGGAACAACGACGACGACAATCTGCATGTGGTCGAGATGTGGGGAAACCTCAATAAATTTCCGCCTGTCGAGCAAGCAACTTGATTGCAAAAGGGTTCTTCGTCGTCTTCTTCTTATTCTGCTTGAAGGTGGTCATTAAAAATTTGCCAACTTCTTTAGATTGATTCCCAACTCTATGTGGAAAATGCAATAATTGGTAACTTTAAAGCAATGATGATGGGATTAAGCGTTGTTTCTATGATGTGTCGCAATGCTAACGAGTGTCTTGTATATATCTTTTAATCGAGTCATTTGCATAATTACAGATTAGCTGCTGGCTATGTGTGTATTGTGAAATCTGGACACGCAATACGTATAAAAGTGACATTAAGTGTGCGTGATTTTTGTATTAATTTTTTAAGATACTTTTTAGTACTCATTCGCATAGTTCGTTTCGCTTTTGTCTGATGTCTGGCTGTCTGTCCGTCTGTCTGTCTGTGTGTAGATTGCGGAGTAGTCAAGAGAAATGTGAGCACAATTTGTCATTTTTTGTCAGTTAGCATTATAATTGCCATAGAGCAAATGCAAGAAAATCGCTAGGAATGATGAGGGAAGCTGGGTGAGGGGCTCTCTCTCTCTCTCTCTCTCGTTCTCGCTCTCGCTCTCTAAGGGTTTGTGTCTGCTTCGGATGACAAAATGTTAGACAAGGGTTTATACAACGCCTGGCATTTTTGGTCAATTCGTTTGCGGCGCTTAAATGGCGGCGCCACAAACACACACAAACACACACACACACATATACAGGGCGACACAGACACATGTTAGTACATAAAAGTTTGTATATTTCAGCGTGTGTGTGTTGTCGCCTTGACAACAGTAAAAAAAAAAAGAATGGAAAAGAGATAGAGAACGAACAAAAAAAAAGAAGAAAAAAAATATAGAAAGGAACGGAACGGAACTGCTGCCTAACGCACCCATCAACCCATCAGACCCAATCCCCACTACTATAGTACTATTCGAAAAACCCCAAAAACGCCGCCATCATCAACCCATTCCACAGAGAACAATGAGCCTGTGATTGTGTGTGCTTCTGCTTCTGCTTGTGCTTGTGCTTATGCTTATGGTTGTGATTGTGAGTGTGCTCTGCTTGTGCTGCTTTGGGGCCTGGAGTCCGTAGTCCGTGCCAGAACGGACATGCCAACAACAATGAAGAAGAAAATTTTTGGTGGCGGCTGCCAAGAAAAAATGCCAGCAGCAGCAGCAGCAGCGGCTGTAAGCGGAAGAGACTTGACAACATACGCAACATCGGCGAAAAATGAGCGGCCGAAACTGAGACAAGAGACACAGACATAGACACGAGACTGTGACTATGACAGAGACTGAGACTGAAACTGAGGCTGTGAGACAGTGAGACTGAGACGCATCATCAGGCGCACATGTCGTATGAGTGACGAGGCAGAGAGTCACAGTCACAGTCACAATCATAGTCATGGGGCAACGACAGCAATCTCTTTCTGTGTATGTGTGTGTGGCATAAACGCCCCGCACAGATTTGATAGTTTTTATCGATTTAAGTAGATTTCGTCGCATACAAAGACAAAGGCCGTAACAACCATGGCAATATACATACACAAACACACACACACACACAAAGTGAGGGCTGGACAGACAAGCAATCTTGCTTTTTGGCAAACGTTCTGAAACAAATGAGTGTAAAACAAAAGCAGCCAAAGCAGCCACCGAGTCATCGTCGCTAGTTTTGTTCTCCTTCCATATACTCTCAAGTGCAAGGATCATGCGGCTGCAATTGTGGCCCAAAACAAAAAAAAAAGAAAAGAAATAACGAAAAAAGGATCACAGTTTACTGTAGATATTTTGGCTGGCTTGACTTCTATTCAATTTTGCGCACAAACTCGCATTTAAGCTACGCATTATGGCAAAGCATGTTCACACTTTAGACATCTACATAAATATACATAACATATATATATATATATATACATACATATATTGTAAATATGTATGCGTAATCCGCGTTGTCTGCGTCTCAGCAAATGGCACAGATAAACGTCGACCACCCCACAAGAAGGCCACAAAGGGGCAAATGGCAAGGGACAAGTGGCAGAGTGGCAAAGTGGATGTGGCAAAATGGAAGTGGGAATCAAACTCAAAATCAAAGCGCCAATTTATGAGCATAAAGAAAAAAAAAACAACTTGGAATATGAAAAAGCAGCACGAGTATGAGAGCATTCTCAGTCAAAGTATAATACGATTGGAATTGCCGAGCATCGCATCGAGTGATGGTCATACGATTGGCAAAAGGCAAAACTTCTTTTCGTTATCGATTCGGGCAAATGATAAGCAAAAGTTTGGCGACATTTTATAAACTAGTTTTCAACCAATTAATTTCCAAAGTATTCAAAATGAGCAGCGAATTAACAAAGTATAAAAAAGTTGCTTAATTATTAGTTGATATTGAATTAAGCAAGTTAAAACAATGCGCTTAATTAAATGAAATTTCTTCGAACTACTGTTTAAATGAAGTCAATAAATATTGTTTTAATATCTGTTCTGTATAAAATCAAATTCCACCATTTCCAAAGAGAATCTTTAAATACCTAAAATCGTTGCAAATTCAAAATGCATCATGTTTTTTCCAAATAGCCAATAAAAATTCAATATCTTCTTGCAAATTTATTGATATTTCTAGTCACATATTGTGTGCCGGCAATGATATCACTTCTTTTCATTCTAATTATTTATGCCTATTTTATTTTATATTATTTTATTTACGGCGAAATCTATTCGCAGAATCTCCACAGCTTGATGCAATCGATGTCTACAAATGAATTCAAAGACTGCAAACATTTAAAGAACTACTTAAATTTTATTACATTGACCTTATGAATCTTCATCATCATTGTTTGATTACAAATATTCGTCATCGTCATCTATCTCGAAACAATATAAAAATGCAAAATTGTTTCGCCTTTTAAGACAATTCCAAGTCAAGTCTTTGGAATACTCGTATAAAAGTGTAGAAAATGAATAGCAGCTCTCTCACGTTTCGGTTTCGGTTTGGTTTCTGTTTTGCTGGTCGCTTGGCATTTTGCAGCATTCTTCAAGTCAGTCAAAGTTCCAATTTCAATTCCAATTCCAATTCCATTAGCAATTCCAGTTCCAGCAGCTTGAAAACCGGTTGTTGTCGACAAACTGCACAAAAATTGCATGTGAACTAAAAGTGAACTGAACTTGCATTACTTGGCTTTTTGTTTTTTGGGTGGCACTTTTGGTGGCTTCTTAGGAGCAATCGTAATGCGCGCCATGCCCTCCTCCGGAGACTCCAGCAATCGCTTGTAGTCAAAGGCCTTGGCCATTCTGCCATCCTTCTTCTTGATGCTACCCTGGCCAAACATGGCACCCGACTCAATGCTGCCCCAATCGTAGACACTGGCCACCGATTGCGTTCGCTTTGCCTGCTGATATTGCATCTCGAGCGTTTCACGGCGATACCGATGCACATTGATGCGACCCACATGGGTGCCCTGGAGCACACGCTCCTGCCGCGGATGTCGACGCACCCATGTCCAGGGTTTGCTCTCATCGAAGGGTTCGTGCACGAGCACTGGCAACATTTGTCCAATATACTTTTGATCGGTGCCCTTGTACTTCTTCTTCTTTGGCGGCTTCGGTGGTTTCGCTTTCTTTGCACCCGTCGGCACATAACCGTCATCGTCATCCTCCTCAACGGGAGCGGGTCCATTAACCAGCTTCCGCTTGTGCTTGTTTTGCACAACTTTCTCGTACAGATTGGAAATATCCTTCATGCTCTTACGCTCCGCCTTCTTGGCGCCATCCATCTTGGGGCCCTTGGCTTGCTTGGCCTTGTCTTGCCCGCTGCCATCACCTGTCTGCAAGCCATAGCCACCACGCTTATTAGCCGCATCATCAACAGCAGTTCCCTTGCCATCACCTTCATCATCACCCTTATCATCCCCATCTCCATCACCCTTCGTCTTGCCATCCTTGCCGTCCTTGTCTTCGCCATCATCGTAATCGCTGCCCCCAAACTTGCCACCACCATCAGCCTCCCATTGCTGCCGCAACTTGGCGCCTCTGCCATCACGATCCGCAAATATATCCGTGCATTTGTTCTGGTTGCTGCCCGTGACAATCTGCTCGATCTCCGTGGAATAACGACGATCGGCATAACCTTGACACGGCATATCCAGAAAGTGATCCATCATGACCAGTAGTATGTGCAATATATACGGATGCAGTGGATTGCGCAGATTCCCTTCCGTATCAAAGATGCCATCGTAGAGGCCACACGTATCGGGTCGCACAAGAGGCACTCGAAGCCAATTCCAATGCGAGCACTTGGGATTGAGTATCTCGCCGAATTTCTTCAGCGTCAGCTGGTATAGAAAGCGACACACCAGCTCCAGCGGACGTTGCAACATGTTGGCAAGTTGACGCAACACGAGGTTATTGTGCAGACACCAACGTCGCTCATCCGACTGCCAATGGGCATTGAGGCGTCGACACTTTTGCACTGGTTCCGTCAGCGACGCACACGTGTAAAGCTCCAAGGTTCTGCTGCGCGGCAGTCCACAGGCGGAGGCACAATACATTTTGCCGGAGACGGCAAGAGACGAAGGCAGAGAGAGAGAGAGAGAGAAACTGTGTGTGTGTGTTCACAACCGAAACGTGCTACTCATAATTTCTATTGTGCGTAAAATAGAAACTCAAAATTTGCTAGGCAGTCGCCTACTGCAAACATCTAATTCAAAAAATATATCAGACAAAAGTCTTCCATTATCCAACTGTCTGTCTGTCCGTCCGCTTCATTCAAGAGCTATAGCTTAGAGTCCTTAAGAGCTAGAGCTATCAAATTCAGCTATAAGTTGGGTCTGTTTTAAGAAATCCTAATTTTCATTAAATAAACACGAATTTCTTGAATTTAACTATAAAATACAGAAGTATCTCATTATTCAATCATCCGTCTGTCCTCTTGCTTCAACAGACGTAGATTTTTTAAAAACTAAAGCTATCAAATTTGTTATTAATGCTCACTATAATTGGAAGCATCATTTATAAGTTGATAATTAATTAAATAACTATATTAGAACTTGTGAACTTTATTTTGGCTCTGTTTTGATTTGTCTTATTTCATTGCGTAATGAGCTTCTGGTAATTTAAATATATAAAACAGACAAAAATCTCTCTGTCCGCTTGCTTCAACAGCTATAACGTAAAGTCCTAGAGAGCTAAAGCTTTCAAATTCGCTGACTATACTCTAGATGAGTTATTAATAAAAGAGAACTTATTTAGCAGAAAATTTTAAAAATAATAACCATATACAATTTTATTTCTGAGTGTATTTTATAACTTTAACTTGGCTCTGTTTGGACTCTGCATAATTTTTATTGTTTAAAAGACAGAAACTTGTAGATTACCTTCGCCCTCGACCCATATTATTATTACAGTTATATTGTATATCAATTGCTTCTCTTCTTCGTTTTGAGCATCTTCCGGCTTTGGCTCGAAAATACACGACGATATTCGGGTTTCTTTTTTAGCATATCTGGTTTAGATGCATCGAGTTCGTGGCTACTCACACTATTGAGACTATGTATCGAGTAATGTTTTTCGGCCCGCGCTATGGATTGCTGAACCGATTGGCGTTTATATCGCCTAGCGCCAGACGCAGCCACGTGGCCATCCTCTTGCAGGCGCAACTGATGAGGATCACGACGCAGCCAGGTGGACTCCATCTTTTCGTTATACGGCGCATGAAAGAGCACTGGCAACGGATCGGCAAAATAGCGGCGTTCTTTATGCCTAACCCTGTCAGGTTCTCGATCTTTCTCTTTGTACATCGGTTGTATTCGAGAAGCATCTTTTATTGGTGCCGTACTTTGCGTTGCATCTGCATCACGACTCACATAGAAAGGCGTTTTCTTCTTGGACTCGGTAACCGTATCCGTATAGAAGGAATCCAAGTGTTCTGTGGCAAACTTGGTTTTTTTGCGCTTACTATGCGACGTCTCCTTGAGCTCAAACGCTTTCAGACCCTTCAGCACACGATCGGGATCGCCTTTATGCATTTTGGATATCAACAGACGCATAATCTCGGCACGTTTGGTACGCAAATCGATCAGCTGACGACTGCCATGACCAAAGCGACGTCCCTTCTCATCGACTAACGTGTGATTGGAGGGATATAATGTCCGCATCGAACCGCTTGGGAGTGAAGTTCCATCAATTCGATTTGTAGCATTCAGCGTGTATTGATGTTGATTGATCTCACTGGGTGATCGTCGTTGCACCTCATAGCTACGCTGTATGTGTGTTCGTCGATGTTCTTGTTCTTCAACTTTAGCCCCCCATGTTTTCTGTCCTTGCTCCAGTGACTCTCTCTTAATGCGCATTTCATTAGCAATCTGCTGTTTGTCCGTATCCGGATCGAGTAGACGTCCCAAACGTCGGCTATATATAAAGTAGGTTTTCTTTTGGAAATATGGATACAATTCGTGATACTTAACTGCTGACCGCACACTAGATGTATGATCAGTATTTAGTATCGTATCAAGAGGAAACCGAGCCGATAAATCTACATCATCATTGAGCACGCTTTTGATGTATTCCAGCAGCAATACCAAACTACGGGGATGCCTTGGATCCCTCAGATTGCCATCCAAATTGAAGATGTGTAGATAATTATCACAGGCATCCAGGCATGAGAATGGTACATTCTGTGAATTCCATCCCGAGCTCTTCGGATACAATATGCTATTGTAATTCTGCAACGTAAGACTGTACAGCAAAGCGCCCATCTCATGGATGGGCTCGGATGCGAGCATGGACAACTTGGTTATGATTTTCATGTTACGCTTAAACCACACGTTCCAATCGCTGTTGTTGTTGTCGTCGGTGTGCATGGAACGTCTGCTTTGATTCCATTTGATGGACTCGCCGGCGGAGCAACGATTTCGAGAGTATCTCGGCGATCGTGATCCGAGATTTTTCATTGGCCAACAGCTCATTTTGTCACTGGGCACCACAAGAATTTGTTTGTCTAAGTTTTTATCATATTGTCGTCTGGGTTTGATTGACGAGGCAATGATTGCTCCTATGTCATTATTAAATGTGATCTAATACAAAACTAGTTTGATTTATATGCAAGTTATATTCCAAAAATTATCATTGTCAGTCTGTTTTGTTTCTACTGATTTGCAGTATCAACTAAAGTATTCCACAATACTATAGAAGAGTATTGTCAAGAAAATTCTACAGTTCTACATCACAGAGATCGAGACGTTTTAACGTGCGGTCAGACGGGCAGACGGACGCAATTTTTTTTTTCTTTTTGCTGCTAATATGCTTTATGGGGTCAGAAGATGGCGACTGTGTGTGCTGTCTGTTATGAAAATCAAATAATAATAGCTCAAGAGTAAAAAGCAATGCCGACAATGGCATTAAAAATATAAAAATAAAAAACCCAGAGTAAAAAAGAAGAAGAAATGCCAAACGAAATGCTCGTAAACATGGGGAGCATGGCGCATGGAGGCACGATTCAAGTGGATAGCGAAGAACGCAAAGTCAATAACCGCTACGCTCCCACCAACATCATTATCACCATCATCATCATCGTCATCATGAACAACTAACCTCGATGGTTTTGGCTCAAAGATGTAGTAGATGCGTAGATCGCCGAGACGTTTTCTTTTCTTCTTTCTTTTCGTTTTGGTTAATCACAAAAATTGGCAATACAAACAGATGTCGCAGATGTGGGAAAAAGCGCAGCCAACGAGTTGTTGTGATAATAACTGCGACTGCGACTCGTGTGGTCAGCATAAGGTGAGAGGCGGGGCAAACAGAAAAAAGGGAAGCGTGGCTCGAAGCGGCCTAAGCAAACACGCACCTTTTTCTTTTCACATTTTTATTTTAGACTTACAAAATTGTTTGTGATTGTTGCCGCAGTAGGTGTTAGTTATCGGGGCTTTGAGGTTTTTGAATTTTTGTTTTTTGGGGGGAAGTTCACTGACCTCAGACACCGACAGAGACGAGCACAACACGCATGTTCGATTGGCGCGTGAGGCACAGTAGGAATGCACCGGAAGCGAAGCGGGCAAAAAATAGGTGAGTTTATATAGTATATAATATTGTGCTAGTACGATAAATCAGCTAAAAAGTCAGACCTATCAAATACGAGCGAGAGTGTGTGCTCTCTCGAGTACATCTCAAACAGACCATAAAACTAATAATTACAAAATTGCATGTTCTTTGTTGTTGTTGTTATCACGACAAAGCAAAAACAATCAATTTGATGAGCAAACACACAAGCTGTGTGTCGATGTGTGTGTCTGTGTGTGTGTGTGTGTGTAAATCTAAACGCAGATAAAAGTTTACACGAAAAGCTTTGACAACACAAAGTTGGGGGGGAGGCACAGAGAGTGTTGGTTTTCTATCTCGCATTTGTATCTGAAGAATGCTTGAGGGAAATCCCAACTCGACTGCCATTTCAAGTGCTCTAACAATATATTTAAACAAAATGGGAAAAAGGAAAACGAGAGAGATAAAACCTTGCTGAAACACAAATTTCTGCCATCTCCCATCTTGATGATGAGAAAGTGTTGTTATAAATTAAAGGCTCCCACTGATTGATTGGTTAATTAATTAACTGGGCTGTCTGGGTTAGCCGCATTTGTGTGTGTTTTGGGATTTTAGCAAACGCAAACATGAACAAACGGTTCAAGTTTCACACAATAGCAATAAGAATAATAACAATATTTGATTAATGTCCATTTCATACTTACAGTCAATAAACGCGCAAAAATTCTTTATAATCCTTCACAGCAAACCGTTTTTTTATTTATTTTTTCAACTTTTACTAGCTATTTTAATTGAGAATGTTTATTTTTTTGTATAATGTATTGCAACAACGTTTTGTTGAATAAATTGTTATGCCATTCTAGTGTCTAGCTGGCGATTTATAATAATTAATTCAAAAATGTTTTGCATCGCACAATAATAATTGCCAACAAAAAAGCAATGAACACAGCGGCGTTTGTAAACTCGTTATTTATTTAAATGTTTATTATTTTATTGCACATTTGTTGCACTTTTTTTATTGTTGATTATAATAATAATTGTTGTGATTTGTTTTTATAACTTTTTTGTTTCTTCAATCAAATCGAGTTTCTCTTCTTTGTTGTTTTTTTTTTTTTTTTTGATTAGTGTTCGTTAGTCAACAATTTATTTGCACTATAACTATTGCATTTTGCCCGCGCACTGTAAGATAAACAACAATCTGTTAGATACATTCTTCGTGTATGTGTGTGAACCGCAACAACATTTCAACTTTTTGTGGCAAACGGCAACAAATCCGATCGATTGAAAATCTTTGCAAGAATTAGGTTAATAATTAATTAAATATTGAGAAATGTTCTAAAGTGAAATCAGCGAACGAGAAACTTCCAGTGAAATTTCATTAATTACGACGTCATTAGATTGTGTTAAATTATTGTTTGTTTTGCAATTTGTTTGTTTCCCTAGACAAGAGTGAATGCGGTGGCATGAAACGTTCGTGTTGTACACAAATTAAACGCTACTCGCTTAACGACCTTCGACCTTATAAAGTACATTTAATTATGACCGGGGGAATACCCCAGTTAATCTTTGCTCTTTTTTTTTGCATATAATATTTTCAGTTTGTTATTGATTACTGGGTTTTTTTTTTCATTTTTGATATACTTTCGACGTTTGTTTAATGATTGTTTGACTTTATGTAACAGCAACATCATCCACAACAACTATTGGCACTTTTGCAATTTTGATTCAATCCAACTATCAAACAATCCAAAAAGCAGACAGCACACGAAATGCCACGGCCCCAAAAAAACACAGTACATTGTTTTTTTCTTTTATTTTTCTGTTGTTTTTTGCACTTTTTTGGGCTCAGTTTTCACTCATTTCACTCGCAGCCTGTTTATGTTTATCTTTGTGCTTACTAAACACTCACACACACACACACACACACACAGAAACATACTCATGCTCGCCCTCACTAGCTCACTCACTCTTCTATCTCTCTCTTGTGCTGTCTTTCAATCACACAATCACACACACACACACACAAACAGAGACTGAGGCACACCGGAAATTACAATTGAAAAGAGCGCATTGCGTTTTTGTAAATCAAACTCAACACGAAAATAATAAATGTATTAAACAAAAAAAAAAAGAAGAAAACTACTTGTGATGATGTCGCATGTCCGACTACAGCTAAAGCTAAAGCTAAAGCTATAGCTAAAGCTAAAGAGATAAAACCGCATACAAATGCATGCCAAACAACAAATACACAAAGAGCAGGATGTGAGTAAAACGTAAGTAATAAATAACGGCTTATTTCATCTCTTTTTCTTTTTTGCATTTCGTCAAAATTTCGATGACGTCTTCACACACACACACACACACACACAAACTCGGGTACTCATGGAATTTGGATATGAATTTGAATTCGAATTCTTTCTACGCGCATTTCACACCAACACAACACAAATTCACTCCACTCACTTGAATTGTTTTAAGAAAACAAATCGTAGTTTGTTCAATCCTAATTATGCTTGTTTGTTCGTTTGCTGTCGTTTATTGCCGCTTGCACTTATTATTGTAATTGTTGTTGTTGTCGCAGTTGTATTTGTGACAGTGTAAGAACAGTGAAACACGACGCGACTAAAATGCCGTTGCTGTAAACGCACCCAAACCGTACAGTTTGAAAGTTAATATCGGACTGTTCGGAATGCTGGCGCTATTCCCTCGAACAATCTCACGACGCGACCGAAGCCGAAGTCAAAGCCGACGTTCGGTTTGCCGATGCCGAAGAGCAGCCGAGACCGTTTTGCTGGCAAATGTTGCATGGCCGCTCTCGTTGGAACGCTGCCAGTCCGAAATATCTTTGCGCGCTGCTGTCGCTGACTCTGTCTCTTGACTGGAAGGGCAGGCAGCACATGCGAGTAGTAGACTGGAAGGCAGCAGCAGCAAACGGCGTTGTGATGTTAAAGAGGTTCGTAGCCACCGAGTCGCTTGGTCGTTAGGAGACCCGCACAATCCAGTGCATGGGCCGGTTCCGCTGTCAGCTGAGCGGCAAACGTGAGATACAAAATTTATCTACGTACAAGGCAACAACAACAACAAACCGTCCACGTCGTCAGTCGACGTAGTAAAAGCAAAACCGGCAAAGGCCACACCACGACACAGAACGCGACCCGCTGCCTGCATTTTTATTTTATTTTATTTTGCTTATGACGGTGTGTGTCTGTGTGGGCGAAGAGAGCACGCAAAGATACAGTTAAGAGAGCGTGTGCCCAAAAAGAGAATTTCGCTTATTTGCACCACACAATTGTTGTTGTTCTTCTTCTTCTTCTTGTAGTTTTCGTATTCAAGTTGAGGTTTTTGGGCTCTCGTTTTCAATCACAAAATGCCACGAACACAGCAGATTCGTCATTTCAACTTTCAATATCTATCCGACTCCTGCAAAATGAATTTTTTTTGAAATGTTTGAAATTTTTTTTCAGTTTTGTGTATTTTTTTGAACAGATCTTTTGTCTATTTATAAAGCACACAATTGCAGATAGCAAAACACAAATCACCAATTTAAATACATATAGTATATATACAATGCGACTAACAGATAACCCCGCACAGTCGGGTCAGAAACCGAAAGTAACCAAATTCTGAAAACCATCAGAGCTAACACAGCCGAAGTCTCATCATCATCATCAGCAACTTTATCAATTTGAACTGCAACCGCCACCGCAATCGCTGCCGCAGAACAAATCAACGTTGTGGCGATAGCGTTTGAGGGCAAAGCGAGCGAAGAGGGCAACACACAGACATCATTTCCAAGTACCGAGATGTACCCACAACTTGAGTGGAAATACCACCCAGTCAAACTCAAAGTCCAGTCTAGATCTCTGGCTAATCTTAGCTTCTAAACCTCAGCAAACAATTTAAAATTAATTTTGCAATCTGTAAAAATAATTTGCCTGAAATATAAATCTTATAGATTTTAATATAAACATTATTATTTCTTTTTAGTTTTTACTATTGTTTCACAAAATATCTAAAAATTACTCAAAGCTTACATTTATTTTTGAATATGAGTTAAAATTCAGTATTTATAACACAGCTTTTGCAACAACAATTTTATAGATTTTAGTATAGACATTATAATTCTTTATTTAGTAATATATCATATAAATATTCTCAACTTCCACATAAAATAAAATTTTAAATTCTTGATTTAAATTTAGAAAATTTTTGTAAATAGCAAACATTTTAGTGATACGGTAAAATTACTTCTAGAATCAGCAAAAATTTGCTAAATTTAAATTAAAAGTTTTAAAAATATGATTTTATGTAAAATTTGCATTTGCAATGGTTTTAATAATGTATTGCCTTTAGAATTCTTACAACAGAGAGATAATTGAAAATCTGATTTATTTTCATTGTAAGTAATCGCATTTGCTCCACTGTGCCACACCTAAGTCGAGCTTTGACTTTTACTTCTGAGTGTGAGAGTTTGTTTATTTAAATCACAACATCAAATATTAGCATCACAAAAGACTTATTTGTTTTCGTTAATATTGTGCCAGCCTCAAAAAAGTGCGACTAACAAATAATTTATTTAAATTTCGAAATGTCAACGACAGAAATTCGCATAGAAAAAGGTAAACAAAAAATCTGAACCATAAATACAGAATTTTCACTGTTGTTTTACTCGCAACTTTATTACCAAATTTTGTTTCTTTATTTTAACTACTTATTATTATGTTTTTTTGAGTTTCTTTTGTTTACTTCTATATACAACAAATTTCTAATGCTGTTCACGACGTACAATCCATTGAGGTAATAATGTACTCGAAGATACTCGAAAGTAAATCGCGTAAATCACAAAAGACTTGCCGTCCACTGCATGTAAAAATGATGTTTGCATCAATATGTGTAATAATGATGATTTTGATGACGATGATGATGATGATGATGATAATGCTCTGTTGAAGTTGTCCAAGCCTGCTTGACTAGCTTTTGTGGCAAGCGTTCGCATAGAGTGGGGCACTTTAATAAAATTTACGACACTGGAAATGACTATGACGACGACGACGGCGACGTAAGCCCTGCAGTCGAAGAGTGAGAACAGAGAACGGCGAGAGAGAGAGGAGGGAAGATGCGGGAGACATACTACCAACTTGCAAGCCGGCTCAAAAAGTATCTCTGATATTGCAATGCCAGTCTCGCAGTCCCCTTCTCTATAGAAAAAGCAACAGCAACAACTACTGCAACTACAACTACAACTATAGTTGCTGCCTCTGTTTCTGTTGCTATTGCTGTTGCAGTCACTCTAGTACCATCGACTAGTGCCATCTCTGTCATTGGCTTTATGTCTATAGAGCTATAGCGATAGCTGTAGCTGCGGCCTGGCCGACGCGTCGCCTCCCCGCCTCCTTTAGCTTGGTGTGGGAAATAATGCAGTGAAGGGAATTTCCAAGACTTGGCAGCGACGGCCGTAATATGTAATGTATCTCTCTTTGGATACATTTTAAATATTATGCTGTTTGGCGCGTTGACAATGCACACACACACACACATACACTCGCACACATACAAAAATACATGTATAGCAATGCTTCCATGTGGCTGCTTGTAGTTGGGCTCGAGTTGAAAGCGCCAAAAACATTTGCATTGGTCATGTCAATTAATCAAAACTTTCAATTGATTTCAATATTTCAACGATGTGTGTGTGAGTGTGCAGCTACAGATACAACTACAACTACAACTATACAGATACACACACACACACACAAACATACAAGAGATACAGCTACGGATATGGATTCGCATGGCAGATACATTTGTATCTTTCTGCTACATTTGTATCTATGGCATTTATCGTTGCGTAAATCAATATTTTTACTACGCCCGCGTTTCCGAATGACAGTTGCATGCAACATTTACTCCCCACATACCTACTATACTATATATGTATGTAGATACATTCAAATGTAGCTACTAGATGCTGCAGGCCGGCTTTGTCCGCGTCTTTTTGTTCTCTTATTTAATTTTAGCTCAACACAAGTCTTATTCCCTCGATTGCATACAAATTTTGTATATATATATATATTAGCTATATTAAAGATGAAGACACGTATGAAATTTCAGCAACTTGGCCTTTAAATCGAGAGCCAAGGTGGAGGGGCAAGAAGAACGTAGTTTTGATAAAGTAAAGTTCAGCATTTCCATAACAAAACAGGTTTCAACTTATTTGAACCCTTTTAACGGATATGACACAAGTGCAGCCACATTGTAGCAGAATACAACAACAACAAAAAATATGCATAAATATGCACTAAATACTGCAACAGCAGCAGGAATATCGGACAGCATCATCAACAGCAACAGCAGCAGCTGAAGGAGTAGAGTAGAGAGGGGGAGTAGAAGAGTTTTTCATGCATGTGGGTCAGTCTGCCAGATGGCGATGCAATGAAATATTTCTGCAATGTTCGAATTTACGCATTATTTCAATTGGTTGCATAAAAAAAGTGAGTGTGCGGCTGTTTGTGTATATTTTTAACAATGCATTTTTCGGCTCAAACGATGCACAAACTCAGACTTTATGGCCTGATACTGCTGCTGCCGTCGACTGCTGCTGAGTGCATCAGCTAAAAATAAAGCTCTCAAAGCAAATTGCAAACTTCTGTCGAAAGTAAAATAAGTAGTACAACAAGCATTCAACTTTGTCTATAAAGAATTGCTGTGGCAAGTTTTTGTATTGCATACGAAGATTGCTTTATCTAATATTCATCAAGAGTTGAATTAAGCTGTCAAGTGATAAGGAAATTATTAATTTGAGCTAATTCAAACAAAAAAGAAAAAATATTAAAAATTTTTTTTTTTCTTAACTAGTACGTTGTATTAAAATATAAAAGATTTTATACAAAATGTAAGAGCTGAATACTAAATACATCTCTTAAAAAAAATTAGATGTTTATATATTTTTTTTAAGAGTTGTATTAAACATTTTTGAACAAATTTTCTAACAATTTAAAGAAAACAAAATAGGCTTTCCTTGTATTATTTACACAAGTTTAATTTGTGCCATAATTTAAAACTATTTTTTGCTAAGCTAACATGTTTATGTGTGTGGTTTATAAGCTTTATTAAGTTTCCACAATAATTCAATAAACAAGTAATAAAACTATAGTCGAGTATGCTCGACTGTGAAATACGCTATACTTAAAAAAGTGCGGTATAATTCTTAAAAATATACCATATTAATATACCGCAAAATACTAAATATATTTATATATTGTATAGTGTATCAATTTACTACTGCATTCAAAATCATCATAGAGTAATAAATATACCAGATTGTCATAGAAAAGAATTTCTTGAATAATTTCTACAATTTAGAAGAATATATTTTATGGGGTCGAAAATGATTTCTTCTGCCTGTTACATAAATTTCCTGAAGGCACAAAGCTATAATACCTTATTACTATGGGTAACGGATATAATTACATTTCGATTTATTGGCCAAATTTAAATGCATGTTTGTTTTCTTAATTATTTAGCTACCGAAATGTTTAGACCAAAGTAAATTGTTTAGTTGTTGTTTTGTTACTTTTGTAATATACTTTTTGCTTTGGTAACATTAAACTCACATTTCTTTTATGAACTATATTAATTTTCTGTAATATTTAGAAAATGTGTTAAGTAAATATGTATATTATGTTTAGCTCTGAAATTTGTAGCATTGCTTTTAAAATTACTTTTTGCTGTACAAACATTAAATGCATGTTTGTTTTCTTATTTAGTTAGCTAGCTTAATGGACCACGAATTGCATTGGTTTTTTGTAATAAGTAAACATTACTAATGTTGAATGTTTTGTAATTTCTAATTAGTTCCATGCGAGATACAAAAATTATTAATTTGAGCCAATAAAAATATATTTTATTTGAATAGAAGAAAGTAAATTTTGTAGTTGTTGTTTTGGTACATTTTAAAATACTTTTTACTGTATAAACATTAAATGCATGTTTGTTTTTCTCATTTAGTTAGCTAGCTTAATGGACCACGAATTGCATTTGTTTTTTCATTGGTTTAATTGGTTAGTTTCTATTTAGTTGCAAGTTACAAAAATTATTAATTTGAGCCAATAAAAATATATTTTATTTGAATAGACGAAACAAAATTTTGTAGTTGTTGTTTTGGTACATTTTAAAATACTTTTTGCTGTGCAAACATTAAATGCATGTTTGTTTTCTTAATTATTTAGCTAGCTTAATGGACCGTGTAGTGCAGCAAGACTTTATTAAATAAGCAAACGTTTCAAATGTGCATTTCATATGGCCAATTTTAGTAGACTTTTGGTATCTCGTAGCTGCTTGAATTTTCACCCATTTCCTCTTAGTCAATGGTCGTCGAGCTTCTGCTTTTGCTTTTTCAGACTGACCCTTTTGGTGAGCCACTTGTGCTGAGAGCAGAGAGGACGCCCAGGTCCTCAATCAGTTTGTGGTGCTAGACGCACCCGAGTTCTTCAGTGACCAGAAATGTTGGCAATGGTGCTCAAGTGGCCACTTTTGGGGGGCCAAAAGCAACAGCCACAGCAACAGCAACCGCCACAGCAACAACTATAACGAAAACGGGTCAAAGCACACACAAAACTGTAACTGACAAGTTTAGAGTGTGTTGCCTTGCCTCTTGTTGGACAGAGATTCGCTCTCCGGTGTCTTTCCGCCTTTATTAATAATTACGACACTGACAGGCGCCAATTAAACAATTGGTAGATCAAAACAAAAGCACAGCCAACGAATGTCAAAAAGAAAGCTTGAACAAGCAAAATGAATGAATGCTGTAAAAGGTGGGTGGAAAGGTGGAAGTAATGAAAGATTTGGAAGATGTTGAAGAGGAGAGTAGAGCAAGATAACTAAAGCCGCAAATTAGATATTAAAGTTACAGATATTCGGAACCTCAAAAGAAGACTGAAGACAGCGCAACGATGATGATGATGATTGTGTTGGTGATGATGATGATGATGATTGCAGATAACGGGCTAAGACGCCAACTGAGGCTGAGACTGAGTCGAAGACTGAGACGACGACGAAAACATTGTTAACGAAAATAGCATTTAAGGAGAAAGTGCGCATACCAAAGCCAAAGACTTTACAGTCTAACAATTACAACAACAACAACAAAAGCAACAACAACGCGAGCCAAAAGCCAAGCTGATGATGAGGAGGAAAAATGTTGACTACCTGCAATGAGAGACACGTTACGGTGGAGGAGGCGAAGGAGGAGGAGACGGAGGTAGATAGAAGAAGCAGAAGCAACAGTGCCACAACAACCACAACAGGAACAAGTTTAAATGAGGCGAAATCCGCTTCGGGCCACAAATACAAAGCGAGTGGAACTGGGAGATGAAGCTGAAGCTGAGGCTGAGTCTGAGGCTGAAGCTGGTCAGCTATAAATACAGCATAAGCTGACGAGGCCAATGAAACTACCAACAACTACAACTACAACTGCAACTACCAACTGTGCAACAGCGAATGCGTTGCAGCTGCAACCGAATGCGAATTGGAGTGCGAACAACAAATAAAGCATTTTTGCAGTCAAGTTGAATGACCAAGCTACAGCATATTCGCAAGTCGAGCAGACCTCTTCATAACTTGGCCAAAATGGGGAGTTGACGCTCGCTTGTTGTTGTTGCTGCTGAGATCCCTTCTCTTCTCAAAAGACCTTGAAAAGCATGCCACACAGCTGCAACACACATAAAAGCAAAATTCAACTGCAAAACGGAATGCAACTTTCACCAGTTTGCAGCAAGAGCAACAGTGACATGCGTCACTTGATAGATGGCTGCCACAATTGAAAAAAACTATGCAAAATTGCACCTATCTGTGGCAGCGTCGAGTCCTCAATCACAGCATGCAGAATTTGTGCGCTGCGTGGCAAGTCAAGATTCGGCTTCATCTTCATAATTGCGGCCATCATTCATGACAGACACAACTGCAACTTGCTGCTGCATGGAATGGTGGCAACGCATTGTGTGCCACAAAGTGTCGACTAGTCAAAGATGAAGTCGAAATTGCATTTCAGATATTTGGCGAATGACATATTACAGCTTTCAACACCAAAATCTGACTGAAGCTACAATATATGGATTAAAAGATATTAAACTAAAATATGATATAATCTCCATAGCATTTGTAGTGTACTCTACTAAGTAAAGAAATAATCACGAACTAAATAAAATAATATTTAATGTTACATATTTTTTTATTCGAATATTAGTCGTATACACCTTTCGCCTAGACTCCAATATTTTTCAATTTTCCTTTTTTTTTTTTACTTGTTTCGTTTGTGATACAAAGCGTAGCAGCATTTCTGTGATTTAGTAGCAATCTATGTGGCAGCACCATCACAAAATAAATTGTTTCAATCCTGACGTCCGTCTGTCCACTGCTTTAAATACACCTAACTCAAAGTCTACAACAACTGGAGATGTCAAATTCGTTTTAAAATTTCTTAGATTTCAGAAATATTTCAAATATATTTAAGTTTTAATCGTAAATCAAAAATATTTTATGTTTTTCTAACGAATAGGTATATCATAGTCGTATACTCTATTCTTTTCTTCGCTTTAAGCCGCAGTCGCTTCCTTTCTCGCCCATAAGTTATAACTTTACGGCCTTGCCTTGTCCACATCCATGTTGATTGCCGTCAATCCTTTGAGTGCAATCCGTGCTGGACCTTGACCAGGTCACAGCTCCCTTTCGCTGACGAGAATAACGCAGAAGAGAAGCAAAAATCTAAAACACAAAAAAAAGAAAACAGAGTCTTCTGCCTGAATCTTTTATGTGTTTACTCATATGATTTGTATTTTCTTCTTTTTTATGGGGGAATTCCCAGTGCTTATGACGACTATAGGTGCGAATACAACCGGTTGTGTCCGCCTAGTTGACTGTGAATACTCTACAATAACTGTTTCACACAGTGATTAGTCATTGCACTTGGCATCCACAAATCGTGCATGTTTAATTTAACAGTTTTCGAAATTATTTTGCATAAATAAAAAAAGTTGTATTCTAATTTGCATTTAGAGCAACATTTTGCACCTTGATGCTCTGTTAATCTCACTCCCACTGTGAAAATGTTTTTTTTCTGTTTGTTTGTAAATGAATTCTGTGAAATTTACTTTTTGCTTATTCATTCAACAATTAGCTTCAAATTTTCAGCAAAGCTGGACTTAAAAGTTAAAGCATTAACTACATTTTGTTGGGGAGATTATTACAGTTAGCATAAAATCAAAGCAACTTTTTGAAGCACAACCTCTTGGCCAGCAAGGTAACCAGCTTTTTGGTATGCAGACCCGGCTCAACACACACACACGCACACACAGCGTCAGCTGTATGTGTGTGTGTGTAAAAAAGAAACTGCATTCAAACTCATAAATCGAGTTTTTGCCATTTTTGCATTCGCTCCGCGACGTTGCATTTTTTTCGTTGTTGCAGTTTTAGATTTTTGTTAGTTTTATTTGTGCCAAAGTTGATTTTTCCTAGTCCGACTAATTTTGTATGCATATTTTCTATAGACTTTAATCATTATTTATTCCAGTCCTTTGCTTTCCATTACAGGTTTTGTGGCAGCCAACTTGGTCATGTTAACAGTTTCAGTTATTTACTTGTGTTTAGCACTTGGTGCATTGATTTCTTTCACGTCAACAACAACTACAGCAACAGCAACAACTACAACCACAAAAACAAAGTCTCACATGCACAGCTGCAGCAGCTACTTCTCTGTCTGTCAATGTGTGTGTGTGTTGTTGTAAGTCGACTTGTTGAGTGCTCACTGGAATAATCAAAGAAACAACAGTGCATAAACAACAACATCGCAAACATACTTTTCTGCCGCTCTCTGGCTCTTGTGCTCTTTCAGTTACGCTCTTTCTCTCTCTCTGCCTTGCTCTCTGTTACCTTTCCATCCACGATCATATGCTTCAAGTGTAGCTGATGTTGTTGTTGTTGTATACGTGCAAGTGAACGAATAAATATATTTTATGCATGCTGCTTCCTTCGTTCAATGGGAACATTTCTCTGCCCTGACGTTGATCCAAGCCAGAGTCCAAAGAAAACTGACTTTGCACTCGGTTGCTACTATTGTTGTTTACTTTGAACTCCAATAAATAAATACTTAAATACGCGTACACTCAAGCAAAATGAGTGTAATAATGATTTTAATTTCTGCAGTCTTCTTTATTGTCTTGCCTTGATCTCTTGCATGCCACGCTCTCACTCTCTCTCTCTCTCACTCTCTACATCTTTGTCGCGCACTCTCTCCATTCATTGTTTCCCCTACTGATCAAGTGCTCAATTTTGTTTACGACTTGTTGTTGTTGGTGTTGTTGCTGTTGTTGGTATCCCCCATTTCCATTGACAGTTCCGTGATTCCGAAATTCGCATACCAATGCTTCCAGTGAAACCAATTCCAGTTTTCAATTGGAAGACACGCTGAAGAGCTCTGCCACAGGTTCAACACACTCACAGCGCTCGCTGCATTGTTACCAGTTTGTCAGTTAGAAGCTGCAGAGACAACAAATACTTTAAGGCAGCTTAGTTCGATGGTTGTCGGCAGTATAAGAGCACACAAGTCAGTATAAGTACGAGTATAAGAGCACGACGAAGCGAAATGCCAAAGCATAATAATCAACAACGATCGCGAGTATGCTAGTATACATAGATGCGGGTGGCAAGGGAAATTTCTAGTTCAGTTGGGGAATTTTCTAGTAAAGTTTGGACAAATTGTTGTACATTTTGGGAAATTTTTAGTTCATTTAAAACAAGGTCACATTTATCTAGAGAAGAAACTTCTGGTTAATTTCGAATACATTTTGGCAACTTTCTGGCGAATTTCGAGATATTTCGATTTTAATTAGGAATGTAATTTTGTATAAATTTCTTTCATTTTAAAAAATTGTTTCTAGGAAAGCTATTTCTAGCTAATTGTAGTAAATTTAGTCTCGATTACATTTCAGTCGAATGCACTTGAATAAATAGCCAGCAAAATTTCACGAAAAAAAATGACAATATAATTCGCATAATTGTTAATTAAATACGCAGCAAAAATGACGAGTGGAATAATTTAATTCACTTTGCACTTTTAATTATTTTTGCAACTAGCATGATATCGGATTCGCAATCTGTGCACTGCGTAAAGCACGTTCAATCCCCGCACACACAAACATGGGCAACAGATTTAAATCTTGCCTGCAGTTGTGTCGGATCCGAGTATGATGATGATATCTCTTTCAATCAGCCGCCCGCCCGCTCAACACGGGTTCTGTTTCTGTTTCAGTTTTGTGAGTTTGTGTAGCTGTTTCGACTTTAATTCTGGCTCATATGACGCGGCGCGATATGCTGTCTGGAGTTTTGAGCATTGTCTGATATGGAGGGGACAACGTTGTCATCATAAATTGTTGTTAAATTGCATATCATAGATCAAATGACAACTGAACAACGCCCCCGCCTCCCGACTCAGCTCAGCAGTTTAAGTTAAACACGTGGATATTATGTTAGAAACACGTAAATATAACAAATGCAGTAGGTTAAAAGAGCATAGGGAAGCTAATAGTATACATTATATGATATGAAGATTATGTTAAAGTTCTCGAAATATAGTACATTGGAACTCTCTTAACAGTTGTCGAATTTCCCGATAAATACTTTAGAACATAAAGATTTATTAATAGCAAAACAAAGTTCAATTCAATAATTGCATTTTTTAGTTAAATATTAAAAGATGAAAAATTTTAAATAAGTTCAAAGTAAGAAGACAAGAATGTAATAGGTAAGAAGAGAGCTAGACTGTTAAAAGTATTGCTTTAGTTTTTGAGTTCTCGGAACTAATTAAAATTTCTCAAAGTATTATTTATTCTTAGAAAAATTAAATTTTTGTTTGGTTGAATTGAATATTCAATCATTTTATTTTTAAAAATAATTTAATTTTCAAGTTCATAATGCTTACATTTTTGCTTGCAATTCAAATGTAATACAACTTTCGAAATGTGCCACAAAATCAATATCAAATAACTTCCAATGCAAGCAAAATATTTGTGTGTTGCGTCAAATCTATGAGAAAATTGAAATGTGCAGCATTTTGATTGCAACCGCACCTATCTATTTGCCTATGGGTGTAGATATGTCAGCGTCAACAACCAACAACCAACAGGTAACGAACGCATGACGTGGAGACAAATGAGAAGGTGCGTTCGCAATGGAGACCTCGAAACCCACTTCTCCTTCTGCTTCTGTTTCTTCTTGTTCATCAACTTCTACTACCACTATTTCTGCTTCTTCTTCTTCTCCTTCTTGTGGTTGCATGGCTGCTGAATAATTTGCAAAAGATTCAAACTATGGTTGCACACACCAAAAGACATAAAAAGTAAAAAATAATGGAAATACGATAGAAAAATTGATTGTCAGTTAGTCAGTCAGTCAGTTAGTCAGTCAGTTATTCAGTTAGTTGGTCGATTGTGACTTTAACTCACTCGTAAGCTGTCATGCGGGCTTTTTGGTCTCGTTGTGCCTTTTCTGTCACCGTCATCGTCATTATAAAGTCATTATTGTCAGCCAGACAGAAAATGTTAATGTAATTAACAAGTTAAAGTACTGACAAAAATCGTTTGCTTTTGCCATTGCTGTCGCTTAATTACAATTGCGTCGCCGTCGCCGACGCCGGCATCAACGTAGTAACAAAATGTGTCAAGGTACTTGCAACAAAGTTGTACAAAGTGCATCTATAGAGAATGCCACTGACAGGCTCGATAGACTCAAATAGACACCTTCCATAAAAAAATACTTATATGTTAGTATTATAGAAATGTAAGGCAAATGTTTCTTAATTATATATTTAAGTA
This sequence comes from Drosophila kohkoa, assembly GCA_019972355.1. Classification (NCBI taxonomy): domain Eukaryota; kingdom Metazoa; phylum Arthropoda; class Insecta; order Diptera; family Drosophilidae; genus Drosophila; species Drosophila kohkoa. The sequence continues at coordinate 471,603 of BJEL01000036.1, read as the reverse complement.
TTAAAATGTTGTTGAACTTTGAATAACCATCAAAAATATACAATTTTCTGTTATTCTTAATTGTTGTTCATACGTAGATATATACAATTATTTTATCTAGATTCAAGTCAACGACGCCATAAACTTAAGATCACACTTTTGATGACTTCAAGTCGTATCAATCAATCAACTTTGAAGGCAATAAACATAAAACGTCGTTGGTATTATTGAGATAGATTTAAAAGTATTAAAGTAAAGTATTAAATTAAATTCTTATCTGAGAGTTTTTTATATCACGAACATTGCTCAGCTTTCATTCAATATCTTGATGGCAAAAAGTTCACAACTTACCTGTAAAGAAAGAGATAAACATTTTATAAGTTGTGATAATAGTAAAAATATGTATAAGTATTAAATTTATCTGCAAAATCATCAATTTTATTAACTGGAAATTCACAAACGACAGACAGAAGGGAAATGTCATATTTTATGCCAAACGGGCTCATAAATTTTCTGTTCCTCATTTAAATCAAGTCAAGGCAAAAAGATACAAAAAGCTATGGTTGGTATTAAATTTTAAGCATGACGCACTCTAATAAACATTTACGATTTTCTAAATTTACCACCAAATAATCAATAATGCGCGAATTTTCAAGAATAAATGATAATCAAGAATTTGCAAATTTTAGATTTAAATGCATATTGCATTTGCAAAATGCAAAGGTGTCAAAACTACGCTGACACTTTTTCCGCTCTCTATGTTCTATCGAATTAATGTGAAAATATGCATGTTCACGTAGCAAATAAGCTGAGTATTTTCTTCCCCACGCGACAACAGCACAAAAAATAAATATAAGAGGGAGAGGGAGAGAGAGAGAGTGGTCAAAGGGGGAGTTAAATGGAAACCTTTTAACAAGTTTTACTTCATCCCACAGTTTGAATACAATACGAGTACATATGTATAGTATTCGTATGCATAAATAGTTCTCTACTTGTATATCTTTTTGTGTGCTGTAAGCAGACGGGAGTTGACACGAACACTAAGTGGGGTGAGCGGGAGGAGGAGGAGGGGGGAAGAGGGGACTAAACTGACTGGCACTTTGTTGGCAAGCAACTGACCCAAACTGGGCAGCTCCAATGTTAGCTAAAAGGGATTCCACTGGATACTATAGAGAGCTGCTAACCAAGCCAAGCTCTAACGTTATTTCGCTTGCAACGATGTCGTGGATTTTAATTATAATCAAAAGCATGTCATTTTTTAATATTATGGCGAATAAAACATTCGTACGCAAAAGAGTAAAATAATATTCATTAAAAATGGCAAGCTTATTGCCTTTAATTAGCACTACAATTGGTAATATGCTTGATTCTGGGAAATGCATTCAAAGAAAATCCCTAGAATATTAATTAAAAATTTTCAAACCCAACAGATTATTATAACGCAAAAAACTGTTAAAATGTATAGCATACGCACTAACATTACAAGAATTTTGTTTATTTAATTTAAATGCCAATCGAGGGGCGTAAATTTGAATTTGCTCATCATATTTACATGCAAATTTGTCATTATTTCTCAAAACACTTAGAATAAAACATTTTGTGACATATATTTTATATAAAACATTCTTTACTGTGCATTGAAAGTATAAAATTTAAATTAAATAAATAAGTTTTTAAAATACTACATTTATTATTTACTTTAATAATTCAATACTGAAAAGATTTCTCCTAATAAGAAATATGCCACCTTTTATTCTAAAACAAAGTCAACTCCTTCACCGATCTGCATAATAATTTAGTACTTCTTTCACTTTCGATTCATTATTTTATTTTAAGTTTTAATTTATTATTCTGGACACATTTATGGACTTGCTTCAATATGTTTTCATATTAACACAAATTTAATTTTTTAGCTACTTTAATAATTAATAATAATTCAATATTGAAAATCACAAATATGCCAAACCAAAATCAAAACCTTCACCGATCTGCTCATGAGTTTATCACTTCTTTCACTTTCGTTTCCATAAGTCGTTACCTCAATCGTTATCTCCTTATGCCGAGCAGCAGCTCAAGTTCAGGTCTCGTCTTGAGGCTAATCAAATTGCTCAACAGCTTGTCGCCGCATTTGAACGCTACATTAGCTCTGTGGCAAGCAGCTGATGATGGCATCTCGCTTCGCAATGTGGCAAGCCATGGCAAATTGTGGCAGCTGTGGCAGACAGACGTCGACACACCGTCAGCATCAGCGCATCTTGCCTGCAGCTCTTTGCATCATTTCTAACACCAAATTGAAATAAATGCGCGTTTTCAAAGTCATTTGCAAGCAAAATAATTGCAAGTCCTTTCGCCATGAGTCTCGTGTCTCCTTGCTTCTCAACGAACCCTTTTCACTTGCCACTTTCTGTAGCTGGCGAGTAAAAGCTTTGTATTTTTCATAATTTTTTTCATGTCGCTTGTCGGTGTGTTGCATTCAGAGTGGATTTTCCGCACTGTTATTTTACCATTGGCTTTTCCCCCCTCACCCCCTCACCCGAATATAAAAAACAAATTGTTCCCTGGCGACAATTGTTGCTTCAGCTGTAAAACTGCAACTGCGACTTCGACTCCGACTCCGTCGTTGAGTGCAGCTTCTGCTTGAGCTTTCAGCTTGGTTCGTGACATTTATTTGCGGATTTCCAGCAAACACAAACACACAACTTTTTCTTTTCGCCTTTTCACGTTTTTCTTTACAATTTTGTGGCCTTTTTTTTTGTGTTGCCTTTGCTTGTGGCTTTCAAGTACGACGAGTACGTGCAACTTGATTTGAGTCTGCTGCTGCTTCCCTCCCTTTGTGGATACTTCCCCTAAACTATTATCATCATAAGCACTAGAGACACCTTTCGCTTTTGTTGGGAGAGACGACATTGCGCCTTTTGCCTTTGCTGCTTTTACAATATATTATTTTTTTTTTGTTATTTTCGGGGGTCTCTCTTTCTCTTTGCAACAATTTTTTGGAACCTGGGCGGTTCAATGCACGCGTTGCGCTTTAATCGAAAGTCAGGTGAAGGGGCGCAACAACAGTTACAAATTTACCGTTTTGCCATTTTGCAATTTGCAGTTTTCCGTTTTGCCTTTTTTCAGTTGCTGTTGCTGTTGTTGTTGTTGCTGTTGTTGATGTTGGTTTGTGGGAAAGTGAATAATTCATAACAAAAGGATGAATTGGCAAATTTTGTGCACCGCACCGGCCACGGATAATGAATGCTTTGCTACAGTTACTGTTTGCCCTCCAGTGGAGCCGTTTAATCTCTTCCGTTTACATAACTCTTCAAGTGCAACGCACTCGATGTCGCTCTGACGCTCTCACGAACGGCAAATGTTTCAATTTTACAACGATAATTGTAGCAGGCAAGATATTGACTTGGTAAATAATTGAAAATACCAGAAAGAGAGGAAAAGTCTGTTTAAAAAATCCAAAGTCTCAAGCTTCAATGTTTAAAATATATACGTATTTAGAAAGATAGATGTTAGGACATTTTATTCAAAAGAAAAACTTTATAAATATTACTCCTGACTCTGCTCACTTTTAGTCCACGGACAGGTAATAATTGAAGCAAGCAAAAACGTAAGTAAGTATAACATGTAAGAAAGCTACAGCAAAAAAATGTAGTATTAACTTTAAAATATACCGAATTAATAAACCACCAACATATTAATAATATACCAAAGGGTATGTTACATTTCGTATATTGATACAGTACTGCATTCAAAATATACCATAGAATACACAATGTATCAGAACAAACATGGCTATATCGTATCGGCTATTAACGCTGATCAAGAATATATAATATATACTTTATAGGAGGCACAAAGATATAATAAACTTCTACCCTATGGATAACAGCTAAAAACTACTTTATAAATAATCTAAAGCTAATTATAGGGATAAAAATACAAATACATTAAAATCTAAACAGCTATTGAAAGAAATTCTAAGAAAACTATTAAAAAACATTCAGGACCCAAGTTACAAATTGAAAATAGGAAAAGGAATAAGAATAAAGATTCGATTAATAAAAATCGTCTCCTAAGATACAAATATTATACAAAATTCTGTTTCTGTAAGCTAGATAAAGAGCTAATAAATCATTTAAGAACTACTTTTAAAGATATATGTAAGAACATTAAAATATATAAGGATAGAGATAGAGAAATAGATTCTAAGAAAAATATATGGGTAATTCCATGACGGAATTTATCCCATGCGAGACTCTTTGCATTGAAAATAACATAAACTGAAACAATTTTGGAAATAAGAAAAGTTTATTTTTATAGCTCTAGATAAGTACTTTAATAAGAGCTAAGAATGGTTTTGGAATTTTCTTTCTGTTGTGATAATTGCAAAAATTAACCAATTCGTACGCAAAACCAAAAAATGAACGAAATTATATATTTTATCGGAAAACAGATCAAGTTTCTAAAATCAATCTTAGCTCTAAATATAATGCTTATCTAGAGCTTTAAGAAAAACATTCACTTATTTTTAAAATTGTTTCAGTTTATGTTATTTTCACTGCAGTGCACTGTAAAAAGTCTCGCACGGGACAAATTTTGCCATGGAATTACCCATATACAAGTGAGATATGGGCAAATCCCAGAAACAGTCCACCAGGGAACAATTTTTAAATTTCACATTTTGTAATGTTTCTTTATATGGAACATTAAAGTAGATATGGCATTTTAAGAATTTAAAGCAAAAAAGAAATTTCGATCATTATAAATGCACAAATTTGTATCAAACCCAATTTTATTTATAACTTTCATAATTTTACTTAAATTCGTGCTCTGCGCACACCTTCAAATCCCTATTGTATTCTTCACAATTTTTTGCCTCTGCTTGGGCTCACATACAAATCAAAAGTAAATCACGTTGAAATAATTGTTAGGCACATTTATGAATATAATAAATAATGTTTAGTTTAAATAAAAAGATTTTTTTCTTATGTTAATGCCAGCGGAAAAAGTGTAGCGTGCGACACGTAGCGTGCGACACAATGGGTTTACGGCTTTGCTAAAAATCTATAAACATTATTAAGACCAAACGATCGGTTTTTGTCTTCTAATATTCTTAACTTTCTTTAGGATATTAACTTTCATAGGGTTTATTTTGCAGAATTCGCTAAAAATTGCGTTTGAAATGAAAATTTTAAAACTAACTTCCACTTTATGTAGCGTGCGACACGTCACAATTTTATTAATTATTTTCAAAACAGTGACTCCAGTGAAATTGAATCTTATACCCTCCGAAAGTACTCTCAATTCACTCTAAACACATAACAAAAGTTTACGGTAAATCTTTTAAAAACCCCCCAAAAAATTGATTTTCATTAGCTAAAATCGTGCGAATTTAGCGTGCGACACGTGGGATTTGCCCATATGCAGCATAAATAATATAAAGACATTCATAGGAATACAATAAAGTAAATAGCGATAGAAAACATAATTCTAAGTATAAATGATTGAAATGCACATACGAGTATAATAGTAAAAGTATTTTCTAGAATTAAATATAGAAATAGGGAAATCAATACATACTATAAGCTGCTGTTATCTTCTTCGTAAATAATACCTTACAAATATTATATTAAATGCAACTCTGCTCACTTTTAGCACAGAGTTCAGAGGTCAGGCAGCCACGCGGCGATCAGCACACTTTTGTGTTGTTTATACAGCAAATGCAAACAAAACAAACGACTCATCGACATCACACTCATCTAACACATACACTCACACACACTCTCATTTATCACTGTATATGCATGCTATCAATAAAGTGTGGCTATCAAGGCGCCACAAGCTGCGCGTGTTTCACCAGAAGCAACTTCGCTGTTGCTGCTGCTGCTTCTTCTTTCCCTTGTTCGACTTTAATAATAGCATAAGACTTGAGCTTAGTTTGATGTAACATGCTGTTGATCATATTATTACACTCGTAAAAACGTTGTAGACGCTTAATAAGATTTAAGTGCAACTTAAATATTATTTTATGCAAGTTATTTCCTAAGAAAATCAAATTGATTTATTGCCCATTGAATATGTAGTACTTTAAGAAACTTTTTCATACTTTAAGGATTATTAATCTTAAAAGAAAACTTTGCTCAAGTGCATTTTAATAACATTCATTAAAAAAAAACAAGAAAGAAAGTTACAGTCAAGTGTGCTGGACTATGAGATACCCGCTAATCATTTTGAATAAAAGCAAAATATTGTATTACCGAAAATAATACAAAATACTAAAAATATACCAAATGGTATATTTGGTATATCGATATAGTACCGCACATTATACCAGACTGTCAGGCAAAGCAACTAAGACCCCTAGTAAGTAGGTGTTTTTGCCCATACAAAAGTATTTCTTTAATAACTTCCACCTTTTTTATCTGATCGCAACTAGATTGTCAGGAATCATAAATACTATTGTTATTATTGTAGACACCAAAATTTGCAGCTCTAGCTTTAAAATTACGTTTGTTAGTCGATTTTATTTGATTTGAGGGGGCGGAAGTGGGCGTGGCAAAATTTTGAAGCAAACTTGATCTGCGTGCAAGCATAATAAATGCTATCAAAAAAAATTATAGTTTTATCTCTTATAGTCTCTGAGATCTAGTTTTTCATACGGACAGACGGACAGACACACAGACACCCTGCAGACAGACGGACAAACGGACATGGCTAGATCGTCTCGGCTATGGATGCTTTATAGGGTCGGAGATGCCTCCTTCTACCTCTTACATACATTTCCTGCCGGCACAAAGTTATAGTACCCTTTTACCCTATGGGTAGTGGGTATAAAAAAACAAATAACACATTTGTTAAAGGTAATTTCTTCATCTCGTTGAGTTAGAAAACGAAAGTGATTTATAGTTGAATACGATGTTCTTTAAAAAGTTTACTCCCTTTGTTCGTAGTTAATATAAAACTTGGAATACTTTAGAAAACTTTCTTCAAGTGCTTTTTAATTCACGTATGCACAAAAAGCAAATAATAGGTAATTTCTTCAGTCCTTCGCAATTGAGTGATTATACAGTCCTGTTTTTTGCAATATAAAAGATCAACAAGTGCAAGTTGTATTTATTGACCAAAAAAATGAAGAAGAAAAACGTTGCTTATGCAAGAAACTTTATGGCAAAAGTTACCTGCCATCAATGCACCGCAAAAATTGCGCTAGGCTAATATTAACTTTGGGGTCTGTGGAAAACATCGAGTACTGGTCTTTAATTTGTGCTCAAACTTTGGGGGCGAACTGCTTTGTAATCATTGCGTGTCAAGCGACTAAGAGAAGACGGACTCGATCCCCGCACTCCACTTTGCCACAAAGTTGTCGCCTTCCCGAAAGCAAGCGAGCGAGCGAACGAAGGAAAAACTTTACCGCCCAGACGACATTTTAACTGACAACGAAGAAGACGACGTCGACGCAGCTCGGCAAAAGTTTCACATCTCTCAACTTGCGCCTTACCGCTCGCCTTCGTCCCCTTCGTCCATTCTGTGTAACATATTTGCATAAATTTACGTACCCGACGACTAATTCACTTGACGCTGTCACGAAAAAGAAAAAAAAATGTTCACAAAAAAACAAAAAAAAATATACATAAAATTTTATATAAAACAAGATCAAGTTTTGCCTTCATCGGCCTCAGCCTTTGAGTTTCCTGTCATAAAATTAGCTCTTTTCGCAGGGGAGAGCAACGCAAGCAGAGCAAGAAAGAGAGTGAGAGAGAGAGAGAGAAACACACAGACATCCACTGAGAGCCAGCATTAAGGCAGGAAAAGTTTGCTCAGGGAAATCATGACAATTACTTGGGAAAAATGTTTGCATAAAATAAAGGTGTAGCATGAGGCAAAACAAATTATTGTACAAATTATTTGCGAGCATCAAAAAGCTGAAGGGAAATAATGTTAGATATATATCTAGTTATTTGCTAATATTACACACTTTTAGTAGTTGATAATGCACTTTTCAATTTTGCTCTTTAATTCATTTAAAATTTGTTGTATATCCTTCCAAATTTTTCCTAACCAGCAAGAAATAATATTAGATTTCAATGATTCAAAATAATAATAATCTAAAATTTTTAGAGCATGCTTAAGCTGTGCTAATTGGCAGCTTCCTAGTGACAAGTTGGCAGCACCAATTGCCAAGTTTGCATTCCTCCAACAAAACTTACTTAATGAAATACATATGCTATAATTTTAATTTTATATAAAATAAAAAATTGGCAAAATTAATTGCAAAAAGGAAATCAAGGTTTAAAATATAAAATGTATATATAAAATTTAATGTAAATTATTTAGTTATCTGTTTTTAATTTTGAATTTAAATTTGTTTAAATTTCGTCATATATTCTCGCATATTTTTATCAGTCTGGTTTCAACACTTCCGTCGCAAATTAAATTGTATTCATTACGATATCAATCTTTATAGAAATAATGTGCTTCATTCCATTGCAAATTGTCAAGTCCAGGGCGTGGCCTCTGCCAAAAACTGCTCAACACCAAAAGTTGTCAAACTGTCGCCAAGATTTGGTTGTCTTGATTTCTAGCAACATAGCCGGGTAACAAGTGCACAAATGTCTTGCAACATATTCAATTTCATTTGCAGTTACCATTTTGAATGGACAAAACTAAGCGTATGCAACTGTTAGTCACTTCAACATGCTGTCAAACTGATGTCATCGCAGCTGGAAAACTCCTCAACACTCCATTTGCACGTGGCCATAAAAAGTTTTAAGCAGTTGGCATTCGCATCCTTAAAGTTTTATGCAGCTTGACCTTGTGCGAAAGAAAAGTTTTGCGTGGCCATCACTAATTGAAAATAACGTGGCAAATTGTCATTCGCATTTCAAATGGATAATCAATGCAGTAAATCGATGAGCAGAAAACTTGCGAAATGCATTATAAAGCAGAGAGTGAAAAGGAAGGAAGGTAGTTGGCGCACAAAGTGTTGAATTTTTTATGCTTTGTGAAAAGCACTTTTTCATTGCTTGCAAGTCAACTTACGCATTCCTTGTCTGTCTGTCTGCTGATAGGTTGAAGGCATGCTTAATGCCAGTCAACAGCAGCAGCAGCAGAATCAGCTTAGCTCTTACTGCTTTTATGAATAAGTGTGTCACGACTCGTATTCATTTTTATCTGCCACAAGTTTTGTGAATTTAATCAACTTTTATATTGCGCATACGGCGCGTGTAACGCAACTGGCAACTCGCAACTCTTTCCCAGCTGTAAAGTTCGTTGTCTACTTTTGGGAGTCGCATTGTGCCACACACACATACATACGCTAGAGGTTAAGCACATACATAGGACTGCGTTTAACAAACTTCAAGGCAACCGCAACACGATGCGCAACATATGTATCCCAGAGCGAGGGGAGAGAAGTCGAACAGCTCAGCAAAAGTGTGGGAGTCAGTGTCAGCAGAGTCTTCTTCGAGGAACAAGCAAGCGTAGAAACGTCGAGAGAGAAACTGCACTCTTTTTTATTTTATTTTATTTTCACTTTTTGCCCAGGCAGGCAGCTTGAAAACTTTTGCCTTGCTGCACAAAACTTTTGCCAGCCAACGTTTTTGCTGAGCGCTTTTCAATTGTTACACCAACCTGAGGGAGCAGCTCCAACTTCAAGTGCTCGTATAAGCAATTAAATTTGCACACAATCTGTATAAGGATGCCGCCTTGCAATTATCAGGCAAGCAGGCAAGCTGCCTGCAAACACTGAACGTGAAATATTCCTAATATGATTTATTAAAATGTTATTCCTGCTTCTGCTAATGTTAACTAATGCCACAGCTTAGCCTTGAAAGGGTGAAAACGTTGCTTTCGCTGTGTTGTTGACCAGAAAGGGAATTAATTTTACGTCACACAATTTATAATCTAAGCAGCTTCTGCAATTTATGATAGATTTAATCATAGACATCTGTAGTCATGGCAAAATAGCAAAGCTGATTTCAAATTTGTGCTGTACACTTGTTAATTAGAAGTTTACGAAAAGCTCTTCTATCGGCTTTGTCTTAGTGTACTTAAACTTGTCGTATTGAATTTGTAAACAATTGAATTTAATTTTTCTATTACGTTTGCTTGTCCATTATTTCTTGACTCTAATACAATAACAATTCATAATTCAAATATGAACTACAATTATTGTTTGATTTCTATTGAAATTCATCCAAATTTATTTTTTTTACTATTTCTACTAAACTTTAGCATCTTAATAATATAATAATATTATATATGCTTTATTCAACTAATTTATAATTGACATTGTTCTTCAATACCCAATTCTTTATACCCGCTACGCCTGTAAAGAATTTATTGTCTTGATCAGCGTCAACAGCTGACCATTTAAATAGGATGGTATGTTGTAGTATTTTAATATACCAAATATAGCATAGCATAGTATTTTAATATACCTAAAATAACAATTGGTCTTTAAAAATACTTCTTTGGTATATTTCAACATTTTGACGCTTTTGCATGTTGCAGTATTCCAATATACCAAATATAGCATAGTATTTCAATATACCAAAAATAACATTTCGTGTTTAAAAATACTTCTTTGGCATATTTCAACATTTCAACGCATTTGTATGTTGTAGTATTTCAATACACCAAATACAGCATAGTATATAAATATATAAAAAAAAAAACATTTGGCCTCTCGAAGCTTTTTAATGTTGTAGTTTTTCAATATACCAAATACGGCATAGTATAGTATATCAATATACCAAAAATAACATTTGATCTTTAAAAAACTTCTTTGGCATATGTCAACATTTCGAAGCTTTTGTATGATGTAGTATTTCAATATACCGAATACAACATAGTATTTCAATATACCAAAAATAACATTTGGCATATTCAAATACTTCGTTTGGTATATTTATTTGACATATTTCAATATTTCAACACTTTCACATTGTTTTTCATTTATTTTGGTATCTCAGAGTCGAGAACACTTGACTGTTAATTTTTTGGGGGATTATTAAGAACAGCATATTTTCAAATTTCTAACACAATCTTTGTATCTTTTAAAAAACAGAATTACTTCAAATTTAAATTCAACTAACATTTCAATTCTTCATTTTTAAAGTCGATAACATGTGTTCACATTTCAAACACAATTTTCAAGTTACATATCGCCGCACTTTACAAGTCAACTCAGCATTGATTGCAGTCTAATGCAAAAGGCAAAAGCCTATAAGTCTCAGCTTATGCATTAGAGCATGTGCTTGCTGTATTTATGAGTCACAGAGCTTGGCCAGGCATTACATAAATGCCGCTAATGCAACCATACATGCCCATATATCTGAACAACATGTGCGGAGGGTCAATGGATAGATGCTGTGAACGAAGAACTGGGAGCGGAACCAAAGGAGACTGGGAACTGGGAACTGGGAGCTGATAGCTGGAAGCATTGTCGCAATATGACGCATACGACGCGTATTTTATGCCCAGAGCAAATATGGTAAAAATGGTTGAGGCAAATAAATATGACTTCATTATGAGCTCATGCCGCAAAGTGCAGTGCAACAATGGCAACAAAAATGGCGGCCCCAAACAACTGCCAACATGAGCCAAACATTAATAATAAACAACTTACAAGCCATAAACCAATGGGATGCCGACTCACAAAAAAATAAAAGAAACTAAAAAACTAAACGAAAAAACGAATGAAGGCAAAACGTACCACAAAATAAATTACAAAGTGAAAAACAAAATTACGCAAAATAAAAAAATAAAAAGCAAACACGAACAACTGCAAACAAATGAAAATTATATTCAATAAACGAGAGAAAAAACGAAGCCAAAAACTAAACGCATTTCAGATGTTGCAAGGCGAAAGGCGCAGGACGAAAAGTATGAATCCAAAGCACAGTCAGTGTCAAAATTATTGCCACACAGAAACAACCAACAACCAACAAACTGGCTGGCTTGGCTAACTGCAAAATGCTGCAAAATTTACACCCAGACAGACAGACGACTTCAGCAGACCGACAAATGACACAAGGCTGGAATACAATACAGAAAAAACCTGATTAGCCTGGCTTAAATGTAGCAACCAGCTTCAAAGGCAAAATGTTAATATTAATAAAAAAAAATAAAAATAACACAATAAAGACTTTCTGTCTTAATTGTCTTTTGATGTTAAGTGAAATTTGGGAATTTGTGATTTTCGGAACAGATAACCAAATGCGAAAGGCACAAACGATTTTTTTGTTGGCAAAACGCCTTGCTGCCAAATACTCGTACTTAATTCAAGAAAAAATAAAAAACAGAAATCTACGCAACAGCAAACTTGTGGAAATCCAGGACAGAGCAACCAAAAGGACAATGCTTGCCTCATTGTTTATGGCAAATGTGTGAAAAAGAGTCCGAGTCAACTAAACATAAAAAAAAAATGTAAAAAAAGAAGCGACGCTGCTCTGCCAGATTATTGAGGTGAAGCGAGAGGGTAGAGAAGGGGAAATGTGCGTACCACCATGTCTGGTGGTCAGTTAAAATGACACACGAGACACAGCGGGAGATGGTCAAGTTGGCGCATACACAACACACGAACACACAATGCGAAATGCCTGCGAAATGTAATGTGAGAGGAGTCGTATACGTAATGTGCCAAAGCTTAACAGACGGAAAGGTGATGGAAAGTGGCACATAAGTACAACTACAACTATAGAGGGGCGCATTATCATCGTAACACAAGGAGCTGTCCGGTTAACAAGCGAGCAGCGTTTACAACCAAGGCTAAGCTACTACTCGAGCGTTATCGATTGACAGATACCTAATATTGCGTTCTGCAATTTGTTTGTATATCATACACCAAATGCTTGAGCAATTATTTAAGCACTAGAAAATGAAAGCACCTTGTAAGCTAAATTGTTAATTTCTTGAATTTGTAATTTTGAATTTTTATTGATTTATAATTTTGTAAGATTTTACAGTATTTAATAGAAGATGCTCTAAAGTGATTATAATGAAATACACAGAGAGAAGACAATCTAGATTGGAAAGTAGTTTGCAAATCTTGATTTAAGATGTTATCGATTTAAAAAAAAAGAAGTTTGAAATAAGACTTTTATGTTGAAAAAATCTTAATGCAAGATTTGTATGCCAAATTTTGCATTTTAAGATTACAAACATTTTAGTTTAAGATGAAAATTTTGTTTCAAAATTGTTTTTGACTTTAAAAAAAGAAATCAAATACAAAATGAATGGAAATAAAATGTATAAATAAATGAAATCGACAAAACTATGATAACAAATCTATGCAATTTGTTTTAGTTTTGTGCAATTTTAAAGCTGCTTTGAGCTGCATCAAAACTGCAGCCAATTTTGTCACCCCTGGCAAAAAAAGGAAGGGATTAATCCCTAGCAGTTAATGTAGAGTATATTTGCAGTTTTTTCTTTTTCATTTAACTTGCCATTATAGTAGTTCCGTTGAAAAAGAACCCTTAGCAATTTTAAAGGCACTCCCTTACATTTCAATAGGGGAGTGGCAACCACAACGTGTCGCGGGGGGCGGGGGGAAGTGTGACGACGCGCTGGGAATTGTGTAAACTGAGCCAATGCGTCTGAGTCTCTCGGAGTCTCGAGACCCCGTTGTCGGCTTCAAAATTAATTTCAGCCAGGAACTAAGTGCGTGCAATCAGTGTTCGTAATCACAGACTCTCACTCTCTCCCTCTCTCTCTCTCTTTTTCTCTGTGTGTGTCTCCATTCTCTGGAGAGTGCAAGTTTGCTTTTACGCAACTGATTAACCCCTCAACTCGACGTTTATGGGCACTGGACACTGTCCGACTATGAGTATGAGTTTGAGTTTGATTGTGTGTGTCACTATGTGTGTTTGTGTGTGTGTGTATGTGTGTAAGTGTATTTGCAAGCAAGTACTTAACATGACTGAGAAGGACAAACGCCGAGCTATGAAATATATTGCCAAATAGCCTTGGGGCTCAACAGGGCGAAAGGGAACGGAACTTGCAACACCAGGCAACGAGTATGGGAATTACAGCGAGAGGTTTGCTCGACTTGAAGATACTCTATTAAGGTAATAAGTGCAGAGATATTTATTCACATAAGGAAATAATTATTAATTCACATTGAGACTAGCAGATATTCTATTATGGCAATGATTTCAGAAATATTTCATCACATAACGAAATACTTATTAACTATTAATTTTATCTATTATGGATATTTAATTATTACGTTTATTATTATATTTGATATTAAATACAATTTTTGTATTATTTTCCTTTCCTCATATATTATTACTTTCTTTTTCTTATTTATTGATTTTGTACATTTTAACTATTATTATTTAATTATTATTATTTTATCATGCACTTCATATTATGTCTTTAAGTATTATTTTCTTTTTCTTTTTTATTATCTTTTTATATTTCAATTATTTTATTATTATTATTATTTGATCACGTATTTTATATTATATATTTTTGTTGTATTATTTATTTTTATATTTGAATTTTAATCATTTATATTTACATAGAGTAACATTTTACCTTTGCAACTTTATTAGTTTTTAAGCAATATAACGAACAGTTTTTCTTTCTATTTCCACACAAAATAAAATGCTATAAAATATGCTTAATTTTTTATGCGATTTTAATCATTTCGAAATATTCATTTATAGGCAATACAACGTTAAAATATTCATTTCATCTACACACAGACTTAAACGGAAATATGTAGTCAGTTAATAATCTGATAGAGATTAAATGGAGAATATGTGTAAGGAACTGTAGACGATACATATCTAAAATATATTTACTGTTGACAGCAACTAGAATACCCTTTTATAAGAAACCATTGAATTGGGCCTAGGGTATGAAAAGGGATAAAAACTCGACGACAAATATCATAAAACGGGCACTCACCTCGATAAAGTTTGCTGCGTTTGCCAGCAACAGCAATTGGTTGTTGTTGTTGTTGCTGTTGTTGCTGCTGTTGTTGTTGTTGTTGGTGACGTTGTTGTGGTGGCTGCTGCTGTTGTTGCTGCTGTTGTTGTTGTTGCTGTTGCTGCTGGACAACGGCTTCCAATTGCAAGAGTTGCAATTGGGGCGCAGTTGCTGCCGCCTGGCCGATATTTCCATTAACATTTGTTACAACAGCCGCCGCAGCCGTCGACGGTGTCAAATGTTGCTTCGCGAGATTCAGTTGCTGCTCCTGCTGCTGTTGCTGTTGCTGCTGCTGTTGCTGAAGATGCGGATGATGATGATGTGGCGCGTGATGTGCATGCTGCTGCTGCTGTTGCTGCTGCTGTTGCTGCTGCTGCTGCTGATGATGATTATGATGATGATGTGTGTGATGCTGCTGGTGATGCGACAGCAATGGTTGCCCATTGGCGCCTGGCGGCCCATGAGCCGGACAATAGCTGCGATACTCGCCATTGATATCCATGTAAATTGGCGCCTCCACAAGTGGCCAAGCGGCAGCGGCGCCTGCAGCAGCAACAGCGGCAGCAGCAGCAGCAGCAGTTGCTGCTGATGTGGCCGTTGCAGCCGTTGCCGTTGGCGTCAATGTAATCAATTGCACGGGCAGCAGTTGTGTTCCATTGTTTGACTGCAGATGAATGTGCGGTATGCCGCCATGTTGAGCACAATGCTGATGCTTTGGCGACAACTGTTGCTGTTGTTGTTGCTGCTGCTGCTGTTGTTGTTGCTGCTGCTGTTGCTGTTGTTGTTGCGGATGTTGCGGGGACAGAGCATGCTGCTGATAATAAACTGTTGTCTGCTCATATGCCGCATACAGCGTGCTCCTGCTGAGCGCTGTTGTTGTAGCCATTGACAAACTGCAGTTGCCATTGCTGCCATTGCTGCCATTGCTTCCGTTGCTGCTGCTGGCGACCAGCGACTGTTGCAGCTGCGACTTGAGTGCCGCTGGCTGAAATGGCGGCGCCAATGGCGTTAGATTCGATTTGTATGCTTTAATCAAAGCGTTATTGGATGTTGTGGGCGTTGGTTGCTGTTGTTGTTGTTGCTGGTGTTTCGCTTCCTCGGACTTGTTGATTGCAATTTGAACTTTACGTACTGTGCTCTTTGTGATGCGTTGATCCACTGCACCGCTGCGATTGTTGTTGTTGTTATCGACCACATTCTGCTGCGCTGCTGGCGTTGCTTCATTTGCATTGCTGCCTTCGGCCTTGTCGATTAACTGATAGCTTTCATCGATGAAAGCCACCAAATCCTGACAAACTTGTGGCACTTTTACATTATCCACCACATCTTCATCGTCATCGTCATCGTCGTTGTCATCTTCCTCAGCGTGGTCATTAGCAGCAGCAACAGCAGCTTCATCTGGCTCATCGTCGCTCTCGATAACGTGCTCGATGATGCGAAAGTTATCGTAATCGATAATGCGTGCATAGCCCATCTCTAGCGCCAAACCAGTTAGCCTAGCCACATCATCCACTTCCTCCTCCTCCTCCTCCTCCTCTTCTGCTTCCTCTTTCACTTCTACTTCTTCTTCTTCTTGCTCTTCGTCAACACATTTATTATTATTTGGATTCTGATTGTTTCGTATACAATTTGGCATTTCGCTTTCAGCATCAGCTTCAACTTCTAGCTCTTCCAAAATTTTGGGCAACGGCGATCTCGCCGTCTCTTTTCGTTGTGCTTCCTCTTCGATTTCCCCATTCACGCCTTCTTCTACTTCTTCATCGTCATCATCATCCTCGGTTTGTGTGCTGTTATCGATAAGTATCGCTGTTGTCTCATCGCTAGTGTCATCGGTGTCCACAGTGGCCGTCGATGCATCGCAGCTCTCGTAGTAATCGCAACTGCCACACCCCAAATCCACGTTGTTCGCTGGTGCCTCCAAATGGGAGCTCACTGTAGCTGCCGCCATTGCTCAACAAATTGCAGCTTTCTTTTATTTACATCAAGTTGTTATTATTATTGTTGCTGTACTTTGCTTGCACTCTAGAATTATTCAACACCTCGAATTGTTTATGTTGCACTTGGTTTTTATTTGAGTAGCACAAGGGTTGCCACTTGTGGCAACTGCTGTTGCAGTTGCATGTTAGCGTTTAATAAATTTGTATGCTTTGAGTTGTAAACTGCAAAAGTGAAGAAAATATTGCCAGAATTAGTAATTGAATAACATTTAAAAACTATGATTTAATTATGAAATAAAACAATTCACTATTATATGAATAATAATAATAAATATAATAATAATAATAATAATAATATAATAAATGTAGAATTGAAATATTAATTGTATTTTGCAATACGATTTCAAATTTTTCTCGTATTTAAAATCACAATAGTTCTAAAATTTCATGTTAGCTTTGCTTAAAGTCAAAACTTTTATATAAAAAATATAAAACAGGAAAGACATTTTTTAAGTTGAATTCCAAATTTTAATACTTGAAAACTTGCAACTTATAATAATAATAATAATAATAATTTGGTACTAAAAAAAAATATAATAAATTTATAATTGAAATATTAATTAATTGATTTCTGCTTTTTCTCGTATTTAAAATCACAACAGTTCTCACAGTTCATAGCTTTGGTCAAAGTGAGAACTTTTATATTAGGTATATAAACCAGGAAAACATTTTGTAAGTTGAATTAAAAATTTTAATACTTAAAAACTTGCAACTTATTCTGCAACACTTCAACTTTGGCTTCAACATAATTTGCGCCTTAAAATATGCAACAGTTTTTCACAATAGCAAAAGTTTTCTCACAAAAGCGCTAAAGTAATTAAACTTTATGTTAACAAAAAGTAGAAAAACCCAGAACAATGATAATTTCAACATGCAACAATAACTTGTAGCAAGCGCTCTGTGCTAAATTCAAGCTAATCCAGCAGCAGCAAAGAAACCATTTCCGTGCCCCCAGAACACAAACAGAGAGCAGAGAAAAAGCTCGAGCCTCTTTTTTGCCATGACCCAGTCAATTTTCACCTTGCAACAAGGCGACAGCACATGCAACAGGTGGGTTGAGTTAAGGCCACCAACAGCAACAACAACAACAGCAAAAACTGTGGCTTAACAACATTTACTACTCAAATTGAAATTTTGTTTGGTGCCCGTTGGGCATTATTTACATTGCGATAAAAACTGAAAACTGGAAGCTGAAAGGATAAAACAGGTGGATGGACTGGTTGTTTGTTCCCTTTGATGTTCTGACTTAACTCAAGCAGTGCGTAGGCTTAATCTGGCTAATAATTTCACTTTGTTACGCATACGCCCCGTGATAAATGACCACATTACTTTTCAGATGATAAATGCCACAATATTGTGAGATAGATTCACAATGTTGTCATATGGCAAAAATATGGCAAAAATCGTGCAGGATTTTAAGGCGCATATTGTGCAGAGTAGAAGACAACGCTGGCAAATGAAATACAAACATGTTGCAAGCACACATCAAAAGGCAGCAACAGCAATACAAACAGCTGCGAAAAGTATTTAAGGGACTGAAATGGAGAGAAGACAAATGTACTGAACTTCTAATACTCTAGCAGAGTTTTTTTAGGAATCTTTCTAACACAATTTTAAGTTGTTTTCATTATATATTTAACCAACTTTTCTAATGGCACACATTTTAATTATGTTTGTAGCTAAATTAAAAATGGTTTTAATTATAAAGAATGCACTAAAAGTTTTTTTTTACTAATTTTTGTCAGTTTTGTTAAGCAAATAAATGAATTTATTAACTTTAGCAAACTTTTGAATTATTGTAATGAAATTAAATGATGTTCTAATTATATTAAATGTGATAAAAACATATTTATATATTTACTGATTTTTATATTTTTGGCCCAACAAATTATAATACTGTGTTGTGATTATTCGAATTTATTTTATTTAGAAAGTACTACTAACATTTAATTCATATTTATTCATTCATATTCCTTATAATAAGATTATTTTCTGACAAACTATTTAATTATTTTTATAACTATTATTTCAATCGTATTAATTGAGACAGTGAAATAAATCAATTTATTATTATTATACTTTAGACAACTTTGTAATTATGTTTTACAATTACTTTTATTCCTAAAATACAACACAAAATATCTCCGACTATATTTAATGCGTTTGGTAATCAACTCAATTGAGTCCTTTTTGCGTAGGGTATCAAAATTGCGTTGATGCCTAAGTCCCCTTAGTTGAGTGTGGAGAGCCGGCAACTTAGCCCACATTTGTGCCTCAACTAACTGTATTCATTGGAGTCGCAGACAGGCAACAGAAAGGCGCTTAAGGATTTAAGTCAACACACAACGTGCACTAATAGCAAGTCTGTGTCGGCTGTGCCACAATCAAATGGGAACAGTGTGAGTAATTAGGACGCAAAAGCGTATAAAACTTGCCACATCGCAGTTGCCGTTGTTGTTGTCGTTGTTGTTGCAGCACCACATGATAATTATACAAGCGCAAAGGGCAGGCCAGGCACAGACAGCCAGCCAGCCAGCAATGGCTTCAATTAATTGACTTAAACAACAACAACACATAGCAACAAAAAAAAGAAAAAGAAAGAGAAAATGAGAAATGCGACAAATTGACAAATTGACAGACAACCAAAGACGACAGACGGTTAACGGGTCAAGGGACTGCTATAAAAAAAAATGAGAAAGGAGCAAAAACGGATGTCGATTGTCATCAGAACTCTAATTTACTTTCAATCGATTGCTCAAATTGCGAATTTGTCACAAAGTTTTGACAACACACAATGCGAGATTTATTGCAGATAATATACTGTGTATACGCACGATTTATATATATATATATACATATATATTTACAACATCAAAGCAAAGGTCCTGCTCAACAACATTCTGACAAGTCATGCTGCTGCAGCTCAAGAGGTTATTAGTTGTAGTCCTATTTCAACTCAACCCCTCTCCTCACTCGTCTCTCTCCTGGCTTCTGTGTTTGCTTTTTGAGCAGCATTGACGTCAACTGCGACGTGGCTAAACGAAAATTGTGCCACTGTGCACAAGTATAATTTGACACACACGTCGAGCTGTATGCAAAGGGTCTGCTGTTGTTGTTTCCTCCTACCGACGCCCACACAATGGAGCGTGTGGCAGATACTATGCAGATGCCACACATATGGACACATCTTATGCTAAATAGCTGAATAGTTTCCTCTAATCACGTATGAGCTGTTCCTCAAAAACTATTTATTACAAGGGAGTTAGAGAAAAGAACAATATATTATATTGCTAAAAATAGTTTAGCAACTAGGTTTAGTTAAGGATTTTAATATTAATAGCCAAACTATAAATAGACAGCAGCCTGAAGGTCTCTCCTACTCTAACTGCATTTTGTACACTAAAATTCAAAAAAGTTACAAATATTAAACAAGTAAAAAAGCTACAGTCGAATGTGCTCGACTCTGAGATACCACATTTTGGATAACAAGAAAAGAGTGGGGCATATTCTTAAAATATATCAAATTAATATACCAAATAGTACTAAAATATACCAAATTATATTTGAGGTATATCGATATTGTACTATATTCTAAATATACCGTAGAGTACTAAATATAACATAGAGCAAAACAAGGGGGAATTATACTTAAAATATATCAAATTAATATACCAAGAATACTAAAATATACCAAAAGATATATTTCGATATTGTACCACATTTTAAATATACCATAGAGTACAAAATATAACACAGAATTATACTTAAAATATATCAAATTAAAATACCAAATAATACTAAAATATACCGAATGATATTTGTGGTATATCGATATTGTTCTTCATTTTTAATATACCATAGAGACCTAAATATACCATAGAGTATAAAAATAAGTATAATATTTGAAGATCCTTTAAAGATTTTACTATTTAATTTTAAAGCAATCTTTTTCTCAACCTTAAAATTTTAATATTGATCCAAAAAAGTCCAAATATAATAATACATTATGCTAAATACAATTCAGCTAAACTCCTACAGTATTTTACGTTTAGTTTACGATTTTATTACTGACTGCATTTGCATACTAGAATCCAAAGAAATAAATGGTATATTAAAAGGTCCTTTAATGCTTTTAGTATTTTATTTTGAATACATTATTTTGTGTCAACTTTAAATAAATAAATATTAATCAACTAAGTTTTTAAAGCTTAAACGAATATCTGATTCCAACCTTTGATTTCTAACTCATTTTTTCAAACATTTCTTGAATCGTTTAATTTTATATTTTGCAATACAAATGTGTTATAAAAAGTAATAATATTTTAATAATATATAATTGCTCAATTTACTTGACTCTGCTATTAAAGAACTGTGCTGTGCACAGCCCTTTGACTGTTCGTGTTGATATTTTCATAGATTGCCACCCGGCTTGTTTCTGAATATCGCGTATACGCTCCAATGGCTTCCATATGGCGGGCCAAAAACGCAATGAAATTTCACAAACAAAAACACACTGTAGTATATCAATCTCTGACATTTGCAAAAGTTGCAAATACTTTACGTGTAATTAATATAGCTTCAATTGAATGCAAGCGTTATTTTACTCAATTTTATTGATGCATAGATAACATCTTGATTTGACTGTGACCTTTAATTTTGATAAAGCGCAATGACACATTTGATGGTTTTTTGTTTTATGTATGTATGTGTTACGCCGATAGTTTTCTTGCGTTAGCTGAGTTTAATTAAACATCCAATCTGCCATATGCTGCGATAGAGTTGTCAAGCGACTCGCAGATTCTCGTTTGCCAACGACAGTTCTATTTTTAGCTCTGCTGCCCTGCTGATTATAATCAACAACACCAAAACAACAGCAACAACAACAACAGCAGCAATCCATGTTGATGTAAATGGCAAATGACAAAGCAACACCTAATTCGAGTCGAGCTAGCTGTTTTTTATCGTTATTATTGTCATGGATGTCCAATACAGATATGGACTCTGTGTGCCATTGACACACGAACGAAAAGCAAAAATATAAAGAGGAAGGCAGCAGCGATTAGTTTGATGAGAGTATTGAAATGGCAAACTTAATTATTGTCATCAAAATTGAAAGCTTTTTAGTATAATGGAATTTTAACAGGAACACGACATTTTCAGATATTTCTCAACAAAAATCAAATAGCAGGCTTCGTACAAACTGCTTCTATTATTAAAAAAACAAAAATTGAAAAGCAGTTTGAAAAGCAGTTTTCATTTTTTGATAGTTTGAAAACAAATCGCATTACAAGTTAAAACTACCAATATCAATTAACAATTTTAAGAAAATGCCAAACTTTAACGGTGCCATCATAATGCATACGCTGCAAATGATCAAGACTCCAGCCACGTTGAGGGAAATTGTTGTGGCCATTGCGAAAAATACAGATTTGCCGGAGGAGGATCTAATGAAGCCAGTGAAGCAAACACTCGACGTGGGCAATCGCATGGGATTTCTGCAGAAACTCAATGGTAAGCAAACATGAACTTGAAATACATTTAATTTTTAATCAATTTCGCTCTAGGCCGATACTTTATGGTATCAATGACCTTTGATACACTCCTGGATGAAATCAAATCCCTCAACGAAACAAATAAATTTGATTTTAAGCTCGACTTGAAGCCAAAAACCGAGAAGAGAACCATCAAGAAGTCACTGAAACAGCTCGATGCCAGCAAAAAGAGCATTCTGCAAAAGACGCAGTTGGATAATGAAGCCACCTCGACCACCACATTGATACCACCGCAATTGCTCAAGGCCGAAGCCCTATTGCGTCGCAAACCGAAGCGTGCAAATCTGCCAATTAAATAGCTAAAAAGGCTAAAAGGTAGATTGGTTTTACAATATGACCAAAAAGTTGGCTGGCAATTTTAGAGAGACACTCAAGAAATCGAAAATTTACTGTTTGCTTGTTTTTGTTGCTTCAATAAAGAAAAAAGAAAAGAAGAAGAAACATGCTTTGATTAATATACACCAAAAATATTTCCAGACTCGCGAACAATTCAACGTCTCGCTTTTGTCTTTCGACTGCCAAGCATAATATTCCCTTTGAAAAGTATGTACACACTGAGAAATTGCTTCTCATTTGTGGAAGTTGACAAATGTCTCAATTAGCGGAGCTCCACGCTGCCTCCATCTTTGACACAACCAAGAAGGAGAGAAGGAAGGCGGTGAATGTCGCGTCTCTTCCTTTTCAATTTGAAAACCAAATGAAGCGTCGACTTTTGCCAAGTAGCAATTTGCAGTGTGCACTGACCATATGGTTGCAAGCAGTCAGTCAGTCAGTCATTCAGTCAGTCAGTCAACCAGCCAGCATCCCACGAAACCAAAAAACCCACATTCCACGACCTCGCGTACGTCCATTGTCCGTTATCACATCTCCCTTTGGTCTTCTGCTGGTGACCTTTACGATGACGTCGACAGCGACACCGACAGCGACACCGACACCGACAGCGACGATGTCTGCTACGTAGGCAGCGAGAGCAACGCACGGCAAGCAAATGCAATGTAAACACCGGCCACCCAAGACACGAAGCCGAAGACACGAACGAAACACACACGCACGAACGGACGAACAAACGCACGAATGCACGAAGCGCGAGAGCGCCAGAATATGGCTGGGTGGTGTGGTGAAGTTCAATGTGGTGAATGAGAAAGCTTTGCACGAGAGTACGAGTGCAACAAATGTATGAGCCAAGAAGATGGTGGTAAACGAAGGCGAGGGTGTTAGGGCTATAGGGCCGACGTGTCGGTCGGTCCGCTTGGTCATGGAATGACACCGTGATGATGATGATGATGGGTGGTGATAGGTGGTGATGGTGGTGGTGGTGACTTTGCCTTTGGCGCGTGGGCGTCGTTTCACTCACGACAAGCATTGCAAAAAAGCGAAATGTGAGGTGATTCTTCATGCTCCATACTCCGCCCTCTTCGCAATATTCTACAATGCCTGGCATAAATACTTATGTATACTTGCATACATCTACATACACAAATACCGTTGCGCGTGTTTTGCGTCAGTCCATCTATCCTATCTATGTGTGTGTATGTGTGTGTGTGTGTATGAGTAGTATATACCCGTGTGTTTGTGTGTGTGCGCGCATTTTTTGAAAATATTCATTGTTTTTGTTGGTAGCTGCATAATGTCAAAGCGGCTTGCGGTTAAATACATACATGTATACTAGAATACCTGCACATATTTATGCATAATTATTGCAACTTCGTGCATGAAAGTTGGCATTAAATATTTATGCATTTTTCGTTGTTTGTTTTTCTAGCCTACTTTACAACCGGCACATGCAAATTGAAATTGTTAAATATTTGCGTAAATGAATGACAGGAAATTACAAAAGAAATTAATTTTTTGGGCCAGTCAGCTGTCATTAGAAATCTATAATTTGTTTTTTACCTTTTTATAAATTTTATGTTAATTATTTTCCAATTATATTTTATTTACTCTTATTTTAATATATGCAAAACATAATTAGAGTTCTCTTTATAATCTATTAAACTATATACTAAATGTACAAATTTTGGTATATTTAATATTATTTAAGAGTTCCAAAAATTTAAAAACTTTCTCATTTTAATTTATTTATGTTAAATGTCTTTATTCAACTTAATGTTGTCATTTAAATTAAAAGTTAATTTTTATCTTCAATTTACTTTTTTCCCAATACTAAATTAATTTTATTTTTCTAAACAACTGAAACTGGGTCAAACCATTATTTACTCTAATTAGGGTATCTCGCTAGTCCATGCCGGCAACTTCCTGTGTTTATTTTTAGTTCATAACCATATGTTTGTCAGACGAAGATGTCACACGTCATTCGTTATGATATTTCCATAGAATAAGCGCAGAAAAAGAGGTCTAGTCTAATCGCAATTCGAAGGTCAGAGGAACTGCTCACTTCCGCTGCAGTTGAGTGACAAATTACAAGCTAGATAACAACTGAATATCTTATCGCATTGTCGTCAGCTGCGATGAAATTTCAAAACGATCGGATAATCAAAAACAAAAAACGAAATTACACAAGTATGCAATTTGCATAGAGTTAGTGAGAGTGACGGAGATAGAGCGCTGCATAACATGCACTGCTTGCAATCTGCGCGTTCCTACTGCAAGCAGTCCGATTGCATACGCTTGCATGCATATATGTGTATCAAGCTGCAAGATAACCATACGCACTGCTTGTGCGTTTCTATGTATGTGTGGGATGCGTATTAGTTTTAACAGCTAGTTTTCGAATGTTAAACCAAAGCATGCGGATTTCACTCAACACACATGTTGTCTTTCTTTTTCGTCGACTACGCGGAAATTGGAAATTGGCGTGACTAGGACAGTGGATTATGATTCAATTTATATGATTCCCATATGGTGGCAGATAATAATTGAATATTATGGCTAACGAAATTCTTAAGAACTTGAATGCGGCAACATGTGTTGGCAAAACAATAAAAACACATTTAATACGCTCTTGGTCAATTAAACTATGCTCAAAGTGAAACGCGATCAGCAAATGTAATTAAAAGTCAAATGGAATTGAACAGCGCGTGAAAAAATATTTGTAACACAAACAAAATTGAAAAGCTCAACCAGTAACAATTTGTGTGTTTGTATGAGTGGTTAATATGCAATTTGAAAATGCCAAAAGACACGAACACACACCTACACACACACACATATGTAGACACACGCCAACGACAGCGCAGCTTACTTTGACGTCGCAGCAAAAAAAAGGCTTCATTTTGTGCTGCGCGCATGGTAAAATAAGAAAGCGTCGCGGCGCTGCTCGCGGCGACAGCGACGCCGGCATTACTAAGTATTTGTTGCTGCGTCAACTGGTTGAGTTGCTTTACTGCTTGCTGGCTGCACTTGCTATGCCAAAGTCGCAATTGTTGTTGTTGTTGTAGTTGTTGTTGCTACATTTTAC
The DNA here is from genome assembly GCA_019972355.1 of Drosophila kohkoa. Taxonomy (NCBI): domain Eukaryota; kingdom Metazoa; phylum Arthropoda; class Insecta; order Diptera; family Drosophilidae; genus Drosophila; species Drosophila kohkoa. Next base: position 445,720 of record BJEL01000036.1, on the reverse strand, counting down.
TGCCGTTTTGCTTTGTGTGCTGCAAGCTATTGGCAAATCGCACACGCATACGCGCACAACCACACATACATGTGTGAGTGTGTGAGAAGTTAACATATTGTTGCCTTTTTTGTTGCTTAAATGCAATAAAATGCAGATTAAATGCAGCAGAATCATTGCAATGCATGAAAGCAGTAAGATAATTCTATAAAAAATGCGAAAAATGAAAGTTTCTAATCATATTTGCCCCCAACTTACCAGCTGTGGAAAATGTTGTTGTTATTTTGCACACACAAATACACGTAAACGTACACTCACACCGACAAAGACGCGAACACGCACGAATAGACGAGCACGAGCACGAGCACGAGAAGAGAGCGAAGAAAATACATAAACCAGTCCACCGAGGCAGCAGCAACAATTTGTTGTTATTTGTGTGACTTGTTGCTGTTTTTTTTTTTGCGCTTTATGTTGCTGCTGTTGCTGCTGCTTTTACAACTTTTATTGTTGTGGAAAATTCGTTGTTTGGAAATGCGTAACAAGCTGGCAAATTCAATTGAATTTTTTCTTGTGGCATTTGCGCGCTATAACTTGAAACACGGCGATACAAAAAAATCGCATACAACACAAGCACACACGAGACGAAACGACACGACGAACCAAACGCGGCAAACGTTTGATTTTGATTGACGCTGCGCCACTATGGAAAACTGCAAATGAGCTAAAATACTTGCACAGACACACATACACTTGCACGTGAACGTCGGACGATACGAACAAATGAGCCGACACGAGCACACACGAAGTACAAATTCGCAAAAGCATCAGCGCCAACAGCGCGTGGGAGCAACAGCAGCAACAGAAAAGAGAGTGAGAGAGAGCGCACACAAGCACGACAAGTAGTTGCATGCAAATTCTTTTGCTGGTGGGTGGCTAAGCCTCGTTTAGTGTGCAAGACGAGTGTGACGAGAGCGCCGTGCTGTACAAGTGTAAGCGAGAGCGAATGATAGTGAACGACTGAGAGTGAGAGTGGAGAGCGCACGTGAAGTCAGTCAAAAATATTTCGAGTGCTTTTGTCAACTACACAAACAACCTGTGTGTGCAGGCAGGCAAAAGCTGTTGCGAGCTTGCTGCCTGCCAAAGCTCTTTGGAGCCTACCCCACCAAAATGCAATTAAATGTCTACAATAGAAAAAAACAAGCACTCGGCAATTTTGCTAATTCAGTTAGTTTTCTATTAAGTGCTTAATTAAATGCGTTTGATTAACTTCACAATTTATGTGCATAAACAATTCCTATGCTGTTGGTTTGCTGTTTATAGAGGAAATTGCGCATTAAAACGCGGCCAGCCATAAATTGAACTTACAATGTGCCAAAAAGCTTACGGTTTGTGTCTTTGCTAAAACACAAAAGCTACTGAAAACTTTTGCATGCAATTCGCGAAATGTGCATAAAAAGCGCGAAGCTTTTTGATTTCAAATCTCAGATGGGGCAGAAACATTTGGTGGTTTTCCGCAATTTGAGCCACCAGTCAAAATCGTTCTTAATAACCTTTTTCTTGCGATTCAGATCGGTTTTCGCCTGAAATTCATCACGGTCCTTTAGCCACATTCTGGCATATTCGTTACCAATGATCATCGACATTGAAGGACACGATTCCTAAACGAAAATCAAATTAAACAAATTGATATAATATTCAAAATATTTACTTCTTTCTCGATGGTAGGCACCATGGTATATTTTTGTGCTCTCAAACCCGCCTCTGTTGTTAGATTATCTTTTGGCCTGCAGATAATGGCACGTGACCATTCTTTAGATTTCCCCAAGGTTGCCATAGTTTTTCATTTGCAATAATTTAGCTAAAATTAACTCAATTTGATTTTGAAAAAATTCACCAAAAATAAAAAAAAAAAAACAAATTTTTAGAAACGAAAAGATAAATTACTAAACAAATGTGAAATAATTATATGTATTTCATTTTGACAACTTTATCCAAGCAAAGACATACAAAGATAAAATCTAAAAAAATGTGTTTAATTAAATTCTAAATAACGAATTTAGAAGTTAGATAAACATTTCTAAAAAAAAAAAATAAAAAAAGATGAAAAATTATAATAACATTAAATATGTATATGTAATTGACTAAGTATTTTGAAGTTATTCGAAAGTTACAAATATGTAGTAAGTAAACAAATTCTGAACCCCTTAAAAAAAGTTGTACATAAAGGGATTATAGTGTACAATAATTATTTTGTATATCGGGGAAATATGTATATTGCACATGGGGAATACTACGTAACGTCCGATCTGACCTCTGAACGGTGAACAACGCGCCCCGAGACAAACATAGAAATGTTTCAAGGCATTTCCGTCAGGCAATAAGCAAAAACAAAACAAAACAACAACAACGACGACGCGAAACGAAACGAAACGAAAGACAAAGAAGTACAACAAACTTTAAGTCAATACGGTACCTACACAAGAAATAAATAAATAACAACAAAAAAAGGAAAAATGGAAGAAAAAAGAAAATAATACAAAATTAAGTTGAAGAAGAAGAAGAAGCAGTGACAGAGTCAGAGGCATGCAACGTTACCGTAGAAAACAGCCGCAAACCCAGTCAAACCCCCAGAAGACCAGAAGAAGAGGAAGAAGCAGCACAAGTAAAACAACTAGGAAAGCTAAGTTGAATATGATAGACTCGGAGATACCCATTAACCATTTTTCGAGAATCGAATTCTTGAGCTTTTAATCCGTGTTGACTTAATTTATAATTATTTCTTGAATAGCTTCTATATCAACTTTGTTTATTTTTGTATATCAAATTTTTTTATTTAGTTAAGAGTTATTAATTATCAAATTTTAGCTTACTATTTCCATTTTATTTACAATTACTATTCCATCTTATTACTATTTCCATTTTATTTATTTTCATTTAAATTTATTTTGTTTTATTTAATGAAAGGTTCACACTTTTTTAAGTATTGAATAAAATTAAATTTTTGAAATGTCTTATGTATTATTATGTCTTTAGTATAATCAACTAATACAAAATACATAATTGTTATTTTTTAAATTTTAGTATAGTTTTCGTAATATTGCTTAATTAAAATTGAAATACTTGAAAAATATTTAATGATTAGCAAATAAATATTAAACTTAAAGAAAATAAATATAAAGAAAATAAATAAATGTATGTAATATACTTTATGTGGCCGATAAAATACTTCCGGTTCACAGTTAATTTAGAAATTCCCCGTTAGCTTTCTAGGGTAGCGAGTATAACAAAGCCCGGAATATGTAGGTGGTTGTGATGAGGAGTGTAGAGTGTGGGAGGGGAAGGGGGATGTTTGGGTGGGTAACTGGCAACGGTACTGCCAAACGTAAATCAAACAAAAATAAACAACAAAAAACAAAGCAAAACAAATAAAATAAACAAAACTACGCAAAAGTAGCAGAGAGCGCAAGCAGACGTCAACAACAACGACAACAGCAGCAACAACAACAACAGCGACGTCGACGACGACGACGACGATGATGATGGCAAACAAGGAGCAACAACAATGGCTGAGTGAAAAGGGCAGTGGGCATGAAAGAATGAAAGAAGCCAAAGTAAGACACCCACACACACACACACTCACACAGCAGGCAAAATGAAATGCTACAAAACAAGGCAATGCAATGATAATAATGATGCTACCAACCAATGCTGCTGCTGCTTCTGTTGTTGTTGATGATGATGATGATGATGAAACAAACGAAGCATATTCCGTTTGCTAAAACAAACATTTGCTAATGTTCTCAACAAACTTTTGGGGCCAACAAAACGAAATAGAAAATGCAGCCCCAGCATTCGGACGTGGATTTTAGTTTGAGTTCTCTCAATCTCTCCCTCTCGCTCGCACATGTACAACTCTATATAAATACACATACAAACATCGAAATGTACATACAAATACGAATATGCAAGTGTACGTGCCTGTGTTTGTGTGTGTGTGTGTGCTCTGCTTGCTGTGCGCTTTACAAACAAAGCTACTCCCAAATACGTCCTCTTCATTTTTGTTGTCTTTCTCACTCGCACCACAACTGTTGCTACGCCCCCGCAACGCCTCAGTTTGTTCGCTCCTCTTCAACCTCCTCCCTCGCCTACTGTGTATGCGTAAATAAGCGTTTTACTACAACACAGCCTGTCCTTGTTATTCACGCTGCTGCTACTGCTACTGCTGTTATTGTTCTTGTTGTTGTTTTAGCTCTATTTGTTTATTTCAAAGCTTTGGCGGCAACAGCGCGACGCTGACGTCGACGCCGACGCCGACGTTAACAGCGCTTCTCTTCTTATATGCGTTGCTGTTGTTGTTTTGCTGCTCATTAGTCGCATTCGCAATGCTCCTTATTTTGAGCTTGTTGTGTCTCTGCAGCTGCAGCTGTATTTGTGACTATGCGTGTGTGTGTTGTGTTTGTGTGTGCGTGTTTGCATTTGTTTGTTTTAAAATTTTATTGTATTTCATTCAGAGCAACAAGAATAACAACAAAAACAACTGGAAGAGCAGCCATTTATATTATTGCTGTGCTTGCCTTTGGCCACAGTTCTCCCGCATTCCGCTACCTCCGTTTCCGTCTCCCATCACTCGTTGGCTACATTCACCCTTGATCCACTCTGCGAAAGAAGGAGTGACAAGGGGAGCAATCATGGACTTCAGGGATGCGGTTTCGGGTGTTGACATGGCCATTTGCATTCTGTTTTGTTTAAAACAAAAACAACAAATTGCTCGCATTGAGCGCCTTCAACGTACCTATTCAGCATGACTGACATTTCAATCAAGTTACGAACTAAATCCTTAAAAACTTAGATAATATTGCTACTTTTGAAGTTCATAGACAAACTAACTCAAGAATTCGTTGAAAAAGAACTTGATTTATCAATTGCCGCAAAATGAATTCGATTAATCGATTAACAATAGGTATTCGTAGCTTTGCAATAGGCTCAACAAAGCAGTTCAGTAAAGCAGTTCAACAAAGCAGCGCAATGATCTTAGCGTTCGCACTGCATGCAAACAAAGCTTTGCACAATTGCAAATGGCCGCTGCTTGACATCTTAAAGGATGGCTTAGTATTTTTGGTATTTTACATATTAAATGAAATTTTTTTTTAATATTACCCGTTTGAACATGTATTTTTGGTATATTCAATATATTATTGTACAGTCTTTTTTTTTTGCAACAAGTTTATTTTTATTTTTTAATGTATTGGGCTTTATTGTGGATTGTAGTTCATTAAATTTTTAAAGCTTTTTAGGATGTAACTTCAATAAAAACTACAACCATTGTTTTAGTTCGTTAGTTAGTTAGTTGTTTTAGTTCATTTTGCATTTTGAAAAAATTGCATTGGCTTTGAACACTTAGCTAATTTACTAGAAATTCTTTTCATTCTGAATAATAAATTAAGAAAAAAATTTCTAAAAAAAAAAGATAGAAAAAAAGTTGAAGAATTATAATAACATAAAATATATACAATTGACTGTGTTATACTCGATAGTAGTTCATTAAATTTTGAAAGCTTTTTAAGGTGTAACTTCTATAAAAATAAGTTGTAGTAGTTTATTTTGCATTTCGAAAATATTGCATTGGCTTTGAATACTAAGTTAATTTACTTGACATTCTTTAATGATCAAGCGACGGTCACACTGATTGTAGGGCAACCGTTAGTAGGCAATGCTTGCCGCCATTGGATTTGTTATTGTCCATTTTGCCAAAGTGCGAGCTGTGACCAACCTTGCGCCTGGTTTTATGCAATGCTTTTTGCAATTGTATTTGCACATTGTCAATCGCTACTAAGGCCAAAACACGTACACAACACACACACACACACAAACACAAGCATACTCGCATAAACACACAAATGCAGAGAAAATACGACAGCTATATGCAACGTAATTATGATAAAATGTATTTCGAGTGCTGTATTTTTTTGCATTGTATATTTAGCTAGAACACAAGTTGCATTATTATTCTTGTTGTTGTTTATTTGTTTTATGTTGAACTGCTGCTGTTGCTCTTGTTGTTGTTGTTGTTGTTGTTGTTGTTGTTGCTGCCACTGTCCCATGTTGACATTGTTTTGACGAAAATACGCTTGTAGCATTTATTTACTAACCAATTTATTTCACTTTTTTTGTCGCCCCGCTTTTATCGGCCACCAGCAACAATAACAGCACTGAATATGTCGAGAACTCCCCACACTACTACTCCCCCCTCTCTGCTCCCCCTCCACCCCTTTGACTGTCACTCCCCCGCCTCACGTTTCACATACAGTACGATTGCTTGGGCCATTTTTGTGTGCATTCAGCAAAAATAGATCGTTGTTGTTGTTGTTGCTGTTGGTCGGACAAGTTGTTTTGCTTTCATTATCGTTGTAAATTCGCAAAAGTACAGCTGTTAACAATAACAATGACATGGAGTGTCCAACACAAATTGCCAGCTATGCCAAAAAAATTAATTAATTAAGCATTTTTTGCATTCGCTCGCCACACACAAACACACACACACACACAGCCATAAAAAACACGTGAACTCTGAGTGGGTGTTCAGGTTTAACCTTACTCTTCTGCTGTCTTAGCTTGCAGCTGCATCTCAGGGTTGTCGCCGTGCCTTGAATTATCGCACTGTTTGTTCTGTTCACCCTCCCCCTCACCATCCACTTTTCCCCATTATCGCATTCTACTTAAAAATAATACTTGCATTTTCCGTGAATCACGCAGTAGAAAATTCCCCATTCTTTATTCTAAGTACTTTGTCACTACATCCGCTTCTTTTATCTCTGCAACTTTCTTCAAAAATGTGACTTTACCTTTTCCTCAGAATTTTAATATTATAAATGTGGAATAAAGATTTTGTTTTTTAATATTTGCAGCTTTTCTTAGAATCGCCATTTTTATATACTATAAGTGATTTCGTTATTTTATTTCTTTAAATTCTTAACTATTATAACTAATTATATTTTATGCGGTATATTTCGAACTTTCACATTTTCTTCCTAAGAAATTGAAGTCAGAAACTCCATTTATTTAAAAAACAAAAGATTTTAAAAACATTTAAAAACTATAACAGACTAATCCTTCAATACGCATTAAAAACAATTTTTTCTCAGATTTTTGTTTACCAAATTACAGTTGATTACCTTATTATTTAATAAAATATTACACATTGATTTTTAAAATAAGTATCTGTATCGTAGTTTCAATCAATTACATCGCGACCACTAAAATAGTTAAATTTTTATTTAGTATTTTATTTAGTATTACGTCTAACTTCATAAATAACATAAGAATACCATTTTTATCTGTTGTTATCAATAAATATAAATTTTATTAACACTTTATAAAAGTAATTATAGTAGACACAGTTTGAAAACTTTAATAACTTAATCAAGTGGCAAGTCATCGTTATTTGTATAATTATCTTGATCTACTAAAAATAGAAATCAGCAAACTTTACTTTGGTATATCAAGCGCTTATCGGATGAGTTTGTTGCTTTTATCAAATTGACCTTGTTGATACAAATATAAATATTGATAATGATAATTTAAGTGTTTGCACTAATTTGTAAAGACGTCTAAAACCATTTTACAGGGTATTAAAAAAAATTCTGTGAAGATTTTATCAGCAATTAAGCGAAAATTGTTTGTTTGAAGAAGGAATCGATAAATCGTCAAGCAATTGACCGAGTGATCGATTAATTGCTGCTCTTAAGCATACACAACACACATACTTACATTAATATGTATGTGAATACGCACACACACACACACACATGTGCATGAAAACATGCTTGCGCTGTAATTATCATGCTCACCTTCCCTTTCGCACAGCAGCAACAAATAATTAAGTTCATTGCTTCTATTTACGTATTCACTGCCTTGCTTATTTTTTGCGCGTTCCCGTTTCTCTTGTTGTTGTTGTTGTTTTTGCATATTTTTGTAGCCGAGCAACAAAAGCTACCAGCGGCCAAAAGTAAACAACAATAACAACGCAACAAAAACAACAACTACAACAACACAGCAGGCTCATCTTCATTAGCTCTGCTCTCGTCTGCCGTTGCCTTTTGTCGTCTTCCTCTGTCCTGCTGCTGCTGCTGCTGCGACATTGTACCACCGACATCTTCTCTCTCCTTCTTACACGACTCAACTTTCTTGCATTGTCTCTACTAGGGGCTGGCGTAAAATAAAAGAAGAAAGAAAAAAAACTTTGTTTACTCGGAATGCCAGCGTTGCCTTTGTTTTTGTTGCTGTCATTGCCGTTGCTGTCGTCGTCGCCGTCGCTGCCGGTGATGTTTACACAATTCCATAGCCGAAGTCCAACAATAAAAAAAACAAGCAGCGCAGAAAGCTCAAGAGAAGCAGCAACGACGACGACGTCGGCATAATGACCTTCAGCTGCGCCAACGTCACCGTCAACGTCGCTGCCCGCGTTGTGTTTGTGTGTGTCTCTTGTATGTGGGCGGCTGTTTGACTCGGCTCGTCTCACTTCGGATTTGATCGGCTTGTTGGACTGTGTTGCTCGGGTCAGGTCTCGGTGCCGCGTACGTCTTAATTTTTATACATGTCAGCGGCATACGCCGGCGACCCACGCACAAACATTGTAAACAAGCAGCGACTGCGCTGCTGGCGTCGCAGTAACCATCGCTGCCTGTGCCGTTAGCGACGCTTCCTAGTTGTAAATGCTCTCTCTCTCTCTCTCTTTTGCTCGGCCGCACTTCGTGTTTGAGCTCACTGTGCAAACAAGTGTTTGCTCGTGGCGTCGACGGCGACGTCAGCAGCAGCCAGGGCTCATGCCTCATGATTTCAAACATTAAAGGGCTTAGCCTACTGACCATCCTTCATCCCTTCATCAAACTTATTTGATTACTTGCCCATAGAGACAGCCGAAAAGGAGTCTTAATTAGCATTTCAAACTGCGCACAGTGGGTCACTCTGATTGGAATTCCTCATAGGCAGAATAACTAGTTCATGCTGAATTGCAATTTCCATATCGAATGACTAAGCTAAGGCCACTGTGCATTAGACAAGGCAGTGAGCAAGCAATTTGATTCCGTCTAGCGACACGTGAGAGTTTGCGCACGAGAGATTGCAAGATAACAAACAACAAAAACATCGAGCAAAACAGAGACAGCAATACTATTGTCGACGCCCCCCACGCACAGCATGAAAACGCAATGCACTTTGACAACGGCAAGCAAGAACAACAAAAGCAGCAACCGCGAGCAGCGCTGTTGGCTACAAAAACAAAACAGCTGCTGCAATAGCACAATGCTAGCAAATAAGAATTACAGCTACATGTATGCATATGTATGTATGTTTGTGTGTGTGTGTCTATACGCACGCATACAAATGCATTGTTGTTTGCATAGCAGAAAATTGAACAACTGCAGAAAGTCTATGACGACGACGACGCTGCTCAAGGCGAACTACAAACACATACACACACATGCATATAAACATATGCATATGTGTGTGTGTATCATGCATACACTTGCCAGTTTCTATGTGTATCAGCGCAGCAGTCAACGTCAGCCTTTAGCTGAAGACGGAAATACCAAACCAACGATGACGAACGTAAAAACTACGCACCAAGCAACAGCAACAACTACAAATACGACTACAACTACAACCATAAACAATAAAACACGGCACGCAAAACAAACAAACAAGCAAATGGCATGAAGGGGGGGCTGCGGTAAACAACGGGGCCCGCCATGCTTGAGTGTGAGTGAGAGTGAAAGAGCAACTGAATGGGGCGATAGCAGCGCAGCACCTGCCTGGCACTGTTCCCCCCAACCCCCCTCGCGTACACTAACCACACCACATGCCGCCCCCTCCCATCGTCCCTTCTGTTGCTCAGCCCAGCCATCCACTCAGTTAACGAGCAAACAAAACTAAACAAAAACAAATAACTACAGCAAATGGCATATTGAGGCGAAATTCTACACAATCAACAAAAAAAAAAAACCTTTCTAAAATTTTACTACGACGTAGTAGAAAATATATTTCTGTTTCATATGTTTTGTTGTTTTATTTTGGCGTTCAGCGCCTTTTTTGAAGTGTGTTATTCTTCAGGCGTTCGTTCAACTCCTCAGCAGCGGCCCCTGTCCAACGTCGCCACCCGCTGCCCTAGCAACTGGATTCAAACCTGAACCGCTCCTGTCTACTTGTTTGTTTAATTTTTTGCCATTTCTGCTTCACATTTTATTTGTTTGTTTGACTCGCTGCGCATGTGTTGGTGAAGAGCAACTAGCCTTCGTGCGAGGGCTGCACGAAATGTATACGAAAAGCGACCTTGGTGTAAATGAGTACAAATAAGACAAATATTGGTATTTTCGTTTTATTTTATTCTTTTTACTACTTATATTCTTATCATAATAATTATTATAATTGTCATTAGTATTACTTTTACATATATTACTAGTATTTAATGTAAAATAAATAAACCATAAATATAATAGTGAACAAATAAATAAATAAAATTTTATTATATTTAATGCTAAAATGTTGTATAATTTATTAATAGATTATACACATAAATAATTGTACATACATTTTGTAAATTTTCGAACTCACAACTGTTGCAGCAGCCCTCGATTTTGTGTTTTGGCGCGTACTCAGATCGTCCGCTGTGTTGCTGTTGTTATTGCTGTTATTGTTGTTGTTGTTGTGTTTTAAGCATGACAAAGCACCGTACAATTTCACAACAGCAACTTCATTATGATGTTCGGCTTGTTTTTCCACGAAACAACTGTTTACCGAACGTGGCTGCTCTGCCGTCGCTGACGTCAACAGCGCCGCAAACAGCGCAGCGCTGCCTGTGTGTGTGTGTATGTGTAGTTGTGTTGTGTGCGTTGTGCTCATTTCATTCAAACGTCCAACGAGAAATTTCATTTCAATACGCAGCCCGGCCAACGAAGCGTCGTCGCCTCGCCTTGCGACGCGTCGCAGTCACTGTCTCTGTCTCCGTCTACGTCTACGTCTCAGTTGAGTCTCAGTCGCTGTGCTGGCGACGCGCGTCGTTTTGTGGGTTCGTTACAAATCGATTTCAATAAGTTTGTCAGTGTTTGTCGGGAAAAGGCGACGCACAGACGTTAGCAGACGTTGTTCGAGAGCGCATCGCAAAGCAAAGCAACGCAACGCAACGCGTACGAAAATATTTTTTGGGCGCGCAGAAGAAAGTTGAGTTCGCTTCATTTCGTTCGTTTCGTTTGTTCTGGCAAAAAGCAAGTGTATCCGTGTGCGTGTGTGTGTGAGTGAGTGTATTAGTGTGCGCGGGGTGGAGTGCGAAGCGAAGATGCGATAAACAGCAGCAGCCCACTGTTGTTGTTGTGTTTGCTAAACAAATAAAGGAAAAACAAATACAAATACAAATACAAAATTCAAACACAAACATCATGTACAAGGAGAAACGAAAACGGCTTCAATAATAATAATTATCAACATCATCATCGTCATATTTCGAATGTGGAATACAAGAAATGTGAATTAAATGCTGTAAAAACAACGAAAGCGAAAAAAAGTATGAGTTATTTAAAAACAATATATTTCACTACTCATCTCTCGCTCTCTATCTCGTTCTGTCTCTCTCTGTCTTGCTAATTGTGCGTTTGCGTTTTTTTTACGCGCCTTGAAATTTATTTTTAAGTTTCTGATCTGATTTTTTTATGTTTACTTTTTGCGTTTCGAAAATAACAGCAATAGAAGGCTAACAAAAATAAAAAAAAAACAAAGCCAAAAGGTTAAATTAAAGAAAACATATATAAATTTCATTAAAAACAAAAACCAAATACAAAAGTAATTCAATTGAAATGTGTGATTAAAAAATTTCAATCTAATTGATATGAGTAACTTTAGTTTACACCGTAATTCAAACAAGTTTGTGATCTATAAAAAAAAGCCCAGCAAGCTTTTTATTTTTATCAAGAAATCCATCCACATGCAAATGATTTTTTGTGAAAAACCCACAACTAAAAAAAGAAGAAAACAACAAAAACAAAAACAACGTGACCGCAAAATTCCCAGTAAATCGCACAAAACTGTGCTACAAACAACAATAAATTGATCAGGCCACATAAACAATTTCTAATTTATTATTATGCAAACATATTGAACGCATTTCAAGCATAACAAAACAACTAAAAAAAAATTAAACGCTAAAAATAGCTAGAAACAAATTTCAAGTTAAACTAATTAAACATGAAAACGCAAGAAAAATCCAGCGTGTGTTTGTGTATCTGTGTGTGTGTGTGATTTTGTTTACCGTTGTGATTCATCCAGCTGATTGCGCAGCAACATTTTTGCTTTCTGCGCAAAATGCTCTAAACAAAGAAACAACTAAAACAAAAACGAACAAAAAAAGTTTAATAATTGCAATATGTGCCAAACGTTGTAGAAATGAACATGTTACACATATAAAATATATGTAAAGCACACACACACGCGCACACATAGACACTTTGACCAGGAAGCAAATCGGGCGACAAAGATTGATGTAAAAGCGAGATGCCCAATGCGTACGTCACACACACACACACATGTATGCTTGCGGTATTGAAGCTTGTCGCGCAGTTTCGAGTGCGAATGAGTGCGCACGTGTCCCTGGCTCTCTCTCCGTGTGTGTGTATTAGTGAATCACACTGTACGCGTGTGAGTGTGCGAAATAGCTTCCGTCTATTGTGAATGGCGCACTGTGTGTTTTGTTATCGATGGATGTTGTTAGCATTTCTCCCCTGCTTGCTGCGACTTGTGACTGTGTGACTTGTGACATTTTGTCACACACACACACACACGGGTCTTTTTCTTAGAGCGTCTGTGTAGCAAGCTCGGTGAATATTCAAAGTGAATTTAATGCCAAAAGAAAAGCGCCTCGTCATTTGCAAAACGCGCACATTTTCCGACAGGTTCGCTGCGTTCGTTGGCCAACGCTACGTATGCGCGATAATCAAATTGGGACGATAATAATAATAATTCGAGTTGCTTCAAACATTTGTTCATTTCGCTTTACATGTTTCCTTTAACGATAAAGCAAATTAAAAATGGTGAAAAACTTTATCTTTTCCCAAAATTTCGATTTTATTTTTCATATTTCCTTTATTTGACATAAAAGAGATTTCTTTTAATTTTCATGTTTTATATTTATTTATTTGCCCACAAAAGCCATATTTAAGGTTTTTGCATATTTCATTAATTAACCTTTATGGGTAATTCCCTTATTTATTCAATTTAAAAATAGATTATTATTTTTTTTTTTTTGTAATTCAAATTATTGTTTATTTAAACATTTCATATTGTCACCTTGGCCAATTTCATGTGAAATCTTTATCGCAGAACATTCGTGAATAATTTCCTTATTTAACTAATAAAATTATTGTGAAATTTAAAGGCACATATTACTAATCTTGATAATTTAGATAGAGCTTGCGAAAATAACTTCAATTACATTTATGTTGAGTAGTTTGGCTTAATTTTAATTAACAAGTGCTGGAGGTCTCATCTATTTGGCTTGGAAAAAAGCATAAAGTAAAAGGTGTAATGTAAAATAGAGAGAAATACTTTAAGTAGACCAACAACATTTGTGCATAGAAACTAAAGTCAACGTCTTTTGTCCACATCAAAAAATGTGCTTGTCACTCTGATCAAGCGTTTTTTATACCCGCTACCCATAGGGTAGAAGGGTATTATAACTTTGTGCCGGCAGGAAATGTATGTAACAGGTAGAAGGAGGCATCTCCGACCCTATAAAGTATATATATTCTTGATCAGCGTCAACAGCCGAGACGATATAGCCATGTCCGTCTGTCCGTCTGTCCGTCTGTGTGTCTGTGTGTCTGTCCGTCCGTCCGTATGAACACCTAGATCTCAGAGACTATAAGAGATAGAGCTATAATTTTTTTTCGAAAGTATTTGTTATGTTTGCACGCAGATCAAGTTTATTTCAAATTTTTGCCACGCCCACTTCCGCCCCCGCAAATCAAAAAAATCGAATAACAAGCGTAATTTTTAAACTAGAGTTTCGAATTTTGGTATATACAACAATAACTGTAGTAGTTATGATTCCTGAAAATTTGGTTGCGATCAGATAAAAATTGTGGAAGGTTTTAAAGAAATACTTTTGTATGGGCAAAAACGCCTACTTACTTGGGGTCTGAGTTGCTTTGGCTGACAATCTGGTATATTGCGCCGTCTATGGTATATTTTGAATGCGGTACTACTCCGATATACCATATATACCAGTTGGTATAATTTTAGTATTTTTGCAATATATTCGGTATATTTTGAGAATAATACCGCAAAATATATTGCTTTTATTTAAAATGGGTAGCGGGTATCTCACAGTCGAGTACACTCGACTGTAGCTTTCTTACTTGTTTTTTGATGAGACTAAGTTTAGCACTTTAAGGAAAGTAAATATGTTTGACACACATGCGAATCACAATTTTAAATCTTTTATTTTTAATTATTGACATACAAATTGTTTAATACTAAACTTGAACTTTGAATACTGAAAGTTTCTTGGATTTCACGCAGTTTGTCAAATAAATTGTATGGGAAATTTTCATGGTTATTAGGAATTTACCTATTAAGAGATATGGTTTATAAAACACATAATTTTTTGTGGTTTGTTTCTATGCCCAACAAAAGTTTGCTCAGTTCAAAAGATTGTGTTGATAAACTTTTACCCCAAATAGTTGGGGAAATAACGAACACAAAAAATGAACGCGCAATAAAAGTTAGTTGGTTGATTTATAACACTAAACAGTTTGTAATCTTGAATTGAAATTGGGAAATCCAAACAATCGTATTTATCACCGATATGCCAAATCAAACACGTAAAGCAATTAGCAAGTCTCAGAGAGCAGAGAGAAGGAAACTTTAAATAATATGAGATAATAAAATTAACTTGCAAATCTTTTTAGTAAATAAATGAGGTAATATAATTAACTAATATGTATGTTTATTATTTTCTACTTACAGTGCAGCGTAAATTACCAAGGATCAAATGAAAAGATGCTGATTGAATGCATTTCGCAGGACATTCCTTGAAATCTACAAAATAACTAAAAAATAGTAAAGAACACAGAGAGAGCAAGAGACAAGAAAAGTTAAGCAAAAGTTAAGAGTTAATTAGCCAATGAACTACAATACAGAGAACGTTGTAGCCGCAGCCGCAGCAGCCAGCCAACATCATCATCATCGTCATCATCATCATCCGTATCATCAGGAGGGACATCATCAACACATTATTCCACTGCCCAGTTATTCCTCCAGCCAGGCAGCGGCGGCGGCGACGTCCGGCAGCGGAGGGGGAAGCGGAAGTGGAGGGGGAGGAGGCGACAGTTCACCGAAAAACATGGAATGGACTAATGATGATGCGTTGGAGCTCATTGAACAGTATCGCTGCCACACAGAGCTCTGGAATCGTGCCGATCCCAAGTACAAGGATAAATTGTGTCGATTTCGCGCTTGGTCCGAGATCGCGGATCGTTTTGGCTGCAGCAAAGCGGAAGTGGAGCGCAAAATGAATGTCCTGCTCACGCAATACAGGCGAGAGAAGCACAAAATGTTTGTGAAAATCTATCAGGGCATTCAGCCCAATCCGTCCAAGTGGTATGCGTTCAAGCGCTTCGACTTCATGGAAGCCGGCGGCGGCAGTTTGAGTGGTTTACCCAACAGCGGTGCCGTTGCCAATTCCTCCACCTCATCCGCCACATCATCATCGGTCAGCCACAATGGTCTCAATGGCCTTGCCGCTGCTGCCGTTGCCGCCGCTGCCTACGAGAGCAGCACGATTGCAGCGGCAGCGAACGGAGGCGCCCCAGGTGGCATCGCTGGTGGAGGAGGAGGAGGTCCTGGTTTGAGTACAACTGGAGGAACAACGCCCGCATCGCAGCACCACAGACGCATCAAGACCAAAGAGCTCAAATATTTTGGAGCGGTGAGTAATCGGCGAATAAATAAAACGTATGCGTAATCACAGAGTCAGACCGAGAGAGAGAGAGAGCGAGAAAGACAAAGACGTTGACAAACACAAGTATGACAACAACAACACAACGTGAACAGAGACGATTGTCAACGACTGCTTTGACTAGCGAACACACACAAACCTATTAACCCCTTGCTGACCAATGGGGTTGCAAATTGCACACCTTAAATATTTTCATAATACAATCCGAATTCAAACTCATTAAAGTAAAAAATAAATACATTTATAGTTGAAGTTAACATTATATGATATAAGATACACAGAGAGAAAACAAATCTATATTGAAAAAATCTTGATTTAAGATTTTCGATATTACAAAAAAAAAATCTTGAAATAAGATTTTTGAGTTAAATCAAGATTTTTGTGCAAACATTGCATTTTAAGTTTAAAATCTTGATTCAACCTAAAAACCTTATTTCAAGATTTTTGTTTGTAAGATCGAAAATCTTAAATCAAGATTTGTATGCTACATTTGCATTTTACGTTTAAAATCTTGATTCAAGATTGTTTTATTCTAGATTTTAAAGAAAATTGCAAATCTTGATTTAAGAACTTGTCGGTCTTAAAAATAATAATTAGGTTTTTGTTTCTTAAAATATGTATATTTTCAATTAAAGTTACCTGACTTTTACATTCATATGTTATTCAATTTCTTTTTGACAAGGTCACCAAATATTATCGTCGATTAGCAACAGAAAAAATCATTTAATTAGAAAAGTTATCAACTGAAATGTACTTAAAATGACATTTATTTTTTATGTCAAGTACCGCAAAATTATTAAAGTTTTATACACTTCCATATATCAAGATAATATTGGTTTATTTTTATAGCCCTTTTTTGACCAGGTCACCAAATAATATCTTTAAGCACACTTATGTCTAAATGACTCTCAGATTCCCTTTTTAACTGCTGCACCTGTCGACGTTTTTTGATTTCTCATTCAGATAAGATACCACAGAAAATTCTACTCCATTCGATAGATAAATGTTAATTCAACTCTTTCTAGAAGGATTCTAAGCACTTGAACATATTGATCGCTTTTTAATGATTGATGAGCATGCAGAGAAATACAAAAAAGTAGAAGTATAGAAAGAGAGTTGATGAAAGTAAAATAAGTCTAGAAGAATCGCAAAGATTTTATTTTTGACATTAAGAGTTTTAACTCTTGAATTCATTCGATGGAATTTTTGTAGAGAAACTATAAACATGGAAAAATTAAATACAAATATACAGTTAAAATAACAGATTTACAAAAAAGTGTTGCATTTTGTAAATTAGGAAAAAAAAGATACCGCATTTCCTTCCTTAATGCAAAAAAAGTCAATTAGATGCTATTGCTGTTAGTGTTAAAGATAGCAGAAAAATGCACTGCTTGCATTGTTTACACTTGTGGTTGCAAGCAGTTCAGCGCATGCTTTTAGTTGTAGTTGTAGTAGAGTACTTATTATTATTTGTTGAATGAGGAAATCGCTAATACGATTTCATCAACTAATTGCAAAGCGAAAAGGGTTTTTGATAGCATTTTGATAAGTGCGTTTGTGAATGTCATAAATATAA
Organism: Drosophila kohkoa; assembly: GCA_019972355.1. NCBI lineage: Eukaryota > Metazoa > Arthropoda > Insecta > Diptera > Drosophilidae > Drosophila > Drosophila kohkoa. The sequence goes on along the minus strand of BJEL01000036.1, from coordinate 428,165 downwards.
AAAAAACAAACTGTATGAATGTGCATATTTAAACAGTCTTGATGACGTACATACTTTATTACACATTTTACACTTGTTAATGCCAAGCAGAGCGCGTGTATTTAATGTAATAAACTATTTCTCAGAAGTTGGACAGGTGTTAAATCCTATCAATCAGAACTTTGATTTTTTAACACGCACACAGACACTTGGAAGAATCAAACGCCGTTAAGTTAACTGTGTTTGAAATTGAGAGAGGTCTATAGAGAGCGACAAGTGAGAGAGCGCCAAACGGACCGCCATGTGCGCAAGTGACTTGCTGTTTTTGTGTTGCCGATTGTGCGAGCGAGCTAAACGAACAGCATTTTCGCCATCACAGTCGTGCATGCAATCGGCAGTCGCCTCGAAAGAGAGACAGAGAGAGAGAGTGAGTGCGGAGACTACTCATGCTTCGTGTGTCTGTTGTTTTTGTTTTGCGACGACGATCAAAACAGAATTAAAATTTTTACGCATAAATTTTTCTTAGAATTCCGTCGTTGTATGCGTGAGGCATTGGCCTGAGTTACTTGAGCTTGTTTGTATGTATGTGTGTGCATATGTAAATATGCAAGTGTGTGGCGAGTTGGTTTTTTTTTGTGTTGTGTTGTTTTATGTATTTGCTTTGTCGCGCCAGACAAACGAGCAAAGCTTTGCGAGAGCGAGAGAGCGCTGTCTGATATTTCGTTGTCGCTGTCGTCGTTGTCTCTTGTTCGCTCACATGCTCTGTTTTTGTGTGTGATGAAATGTTTGTTTTGCACGGCGAAATGCGCGTAGCACTTGCCAGCGTTGTTGCTGTAATGTGGTTGCCCAGTGGCCTCATCTAACTCAACCTCCCTGCCTCCCACTTCCTCCCTACCCCAAACTCATCGTCCCTCCTGCTTTTGCGAGTGTGTGTATGTTTGCGTGTGTCTAGTGATTGTGTGATTCGTTTGGCGTATGTTTTCGTAGCTATACCCGGGTAAAAGGGTAGTTGGAGGTGAGCATAAAGTAGATACAGAGGATAAAGATCATAATAGACATTATTCAAATATAATTTTATATTCAAAATATTTGTGATAAGCCAAGGCTTTGGTTACAATGATTCTCCAAAACTGCGTAGCGGGTATTTCAGAGTTGTGCGTATTCGACAATAGCTGTCTTACTTGCTGTTGTTGTTTGCTTTTGTTTTTACTTTGGCACTGTAGTTTTCACTTGTTCTGTGCCATTGTTGTTGTTGTTGTTGATGCTCTGACTGTTTGTCAGACTTATCAAAACAAAATGGCAAGCAGCAGTTTTCGTTGTGGTTGTTGTTGCTGTATTCATTTGCTCTTCTGTTGTTTTCACAAAATAAATATTATAATATAACACTTCGTTATGAGTAGGTGGCAGACGTAGGGTGGTTGGATGGGGGAAAAGGGAAATGTTGGCGATGCGTACGACTTGTTTGTGCAAGTTCGGTCAGGTTGTCTTCTGCTTCTTCTTGTTGTGGCATCGAACATTTTACTATTTTGCCAAGTTGAAATTCCATTTACCTTTTGCAGTACTTCCCCCCTTTACTCCCCCTCTTCATCGTTCCACCTCTCGCACTTTATTTGCTTGCACTTTTTGCTGTTTTTCTCCTTGGTCTCGTGTTTTTGTTTTTGCGTCATTATTATTTGCGTGTGCAGGCAGCGGCGTCGACGACGCCCACGCTCACGCCTTCTCCTCCCCATGTTGTTGTGTGTGTGCGAGTGTGTAAACACGTGTGTATGTGTATTGTATTTTTGCTCATATTTTACAATTGTTTTGCTGCGGCATTTTCTCCAAGACAGCAAACAACAACAATAAAGTCTGCCCGCCTTGCTTGTTTTTACGCTGGCGCTCGCTTGCGTCCCGCAATGTTGTGGTTAGGCCAGGCAGCGACAGCGACGTTGGCGTCGTCGTCGCCGCCGCCACACGCGTTGACTGCGTTTTAATACCGTTGCTCTGCTTTGCCCTGTCCCTCTGTTGTGTGCGCTGTTTTCTGTTTCTGTTTCTCTGCCCGTCCCGCTTACACTCATTTCATATTCCAGCCCCCTTCCAACTCCTTTCAGTTTGTTTGTGTTTATAAAATGCGTTTCCTATTGTTGTTGCAGTTGGAGCAGTAGCAACTGTTGTTGTTATTTTTGCTGCTGTGGCTGTTATCGTTGTTGTAGTTGCTGTGTTTGTAATTCGCGTGGTTTTGTTTTCTCTCGCATGCGCTTTTATAAAATGCTTGACTCTGACTCTGGCTCCCCTGCGGCGAGGCGAAGCGAAGCGAGGTGGGAACGAAAAGTGCAAGGGAAATAAGCAGCAACAGCAGCAGTCAAAGTAGCAGCAAATAATGCAGGCGACTGCAGTCGACAGCAGAGGCAGCGACGGCGACAGCATAAGCGACAGCGACGTCGAAGTCGACGTTTGTTTTTGTTTACTCATTCATTGCAAAGTTGTTTAGCTGTGCGCGCAGTGTTGCCAGCTTGGCTGGAAGCTCGACTTCGCTGATGGGATTGTGTGGAGAGTGGGAATGGAGAGTGTGAGGTGTGGGGAGTTGGGAGTGGGGCGTGGTGTAAAGTTGCACATGGTGAAGCAAAACGAACAGCAGGAAGAAGAAGCAGAAAGAAGAGCGTGAGCTGTTTTCAAAAGTTATGCAAGAATTTGAACTATTTTCGTTATGGGAGGTGTGTGTGAAAAGCAAAACAGGATATGAATGCATTTGAAAAGATGTGAATTTTACGAGGACCAAATGAATAATTAAGTTGAGCACTCCACCCCACTGACATTTTCATTATACAATTAATGAAATCAATAACAAACTAGAGTTATTTTTATGCACATAATTTAATTGTAGAAAATACGCAAAACAGACGAAAAAAGGTTTTTTCCACACCATTAATAAGTGGGCTACAACTGTTCAAAACAAGTTCATTTTGAATTTCGGGTACTTCCCCAGCTAATTGTGAAGTGCAAAACAAGTCAGTAAGCTGCAGTTGAGAGTGCTGGTCTATAAGATACTCCTTCACATGATACTGCAATGAAATGGCATTCAATTAAAAATAACATTTTGTAAACCTAAAACAAATAATTGTTTAACATTAACTAATATTCTTTGAAGCATTTAAGAAAACAAACAAATAGTTTTTTTCATGTTTAAAAAAAAGTAAAACCAACAATAGTTTAACATTAAACTAATATGATGCAAAACATTTAGGAAAAACATAAATAAATAAATTATTTTCTCATGCAGAAATTTTTTTGTGAGAAAAAAACCAATACTTGACCTACTATGCGTATACGCAATATTTCAGCAAACTGAAGGCTATTTTCGCACACTCAAATTCGCAACCATTTAAACATCAATAAATATCAAAGTTATTTTTAAAATCAAAAATAAATATTGCCAAATGAAATATAAAATGTAGAGAAAAATGAAGATGTTTTGAGTTTTATGCACATGTGAATTGATCCGCAAATTTTGGGGTCAATTAACTCGCTGCGGTTTTCTGCAGTTTCATTAGTTAGTTAATCAATTGTAAGTGTGTGCTTTTGTGTGTGCTCAACTAAAATAACGCAACACTTCTTGAACACTTGCGTGAGAAGAACTCGCGACAGCCGTGGAGAGTAAAAATAAAATGCAAGTGGTGTGGGGAAAATTGTGTGTGTATGTGTGTGTGTGTGAATTTATGCCCTGTAATCACTTGGAGAGAGCAAAAAGAGATTGCAGTGATTGCAGGGTATCTGCGTGTTGAGCCAATTCTATGGGGCCACACTTGGTTGTTTATTCATTGGATTGGATGATAATCAGTTTGTTTACATTTTTTACTTGCACACACACTAACCCACACAGACACACACACACAACGCACACGCGTGCATGCAAAAGTAAAGAGAGAGTGGGAGAGAGAGTGAATAAAGAGGAGCATGAAACAGTCAGCTTGGTCTGAGTGAGAGTGTGACAGCGACAGCAACAACGAATGCTGTTTTGCTTTATGCACGTACTTATGTATGTATGTAATATGTTCATAAATACCCAGTGAACGAAATTTGCGTAAACGATACTTAATATTGTGATAGTTTTAAAATAGTCGCCACAACATAGACTTTGTTTGACAGTTCGTGTTTGCGTGATTTCATCGCGAGAGGCTCACTGGGTACGTTTGTTAGTGTACACAGACAAACCTGCATGCTTAAGTGTGTGTACATGTGTTTTTTATTAGCTCTACCAAAATAATAACACCGACACGCACATACAAACACGCTCTTACTCTAAATGCGTAAACAACACAGCAAAAGCAGCTGCAGCAATAACAATAACAAACCAAACGCGGAGGCAAATTTAAAAACAGCAACCGACAACAACAACAACAGCAGAGACAGCAAATAGCATTCGACAGTTGTTTTTGTGAATTGTGGAAAGTTCTAGGCGCCATGCCGAACGACGAACTCGCCTCGGTCATGTGAGAGCAAGCGAGAGAGAGCGACCGAGCGAGCGAACTTGCGTCGATCGTGATGATGAGCAGCAGCGCGCATTAACATATTGTCGTAGGTTGTTAATATTTATGGGCTACTGCGCTGTTTGCTGCCATCTCTCTTTTTGCGTTGCGTTTGCCTTGTAGGTAATGTTTTGATGACACTGACACTTTTCACACACAAGTCCAATAAGAAATTTGAAATTATAATCTTTGAACCATTGAACGGTGCCGCGCTCTCTTCTGCTATTTTGTTTTGCACGAATGCGACGCTCTCTCGCAGACAGGCTACTCTCCAAAATGTGTGAGCATGTGTGCGTGTGTATTTTGTTTGTGCGGTTGCTGTTTCTCTCAAAACAGTGACGGCATGCTGTCAGTTAGCCGCCGCTGCTGCTGTCGCTGCTCTGCTCAGACGACTTACTGCGTTGTTGTGCTGTGCTATCATTTTTTCGACAATATGTTTTGCGTTGTCGTCGTCGTCGCGTCGTGCAAATAATCACAATAATATATCGAATATTATTATTTGTTGTTTTTTGTCGTATTGTCTATAGCAACTGCACATTATGCATTATAACGAAAGTGGCGAAGATTTCGCTGCGCCATCAAATTTGCATCATAGAATCACAACAACAGCTGGAGCAACAACAATAACAACAGCAACAACCAAAACTGTACTAAATATGTTTAAATATAACATTTGATCTTTCCCAACACTTGTAGACTCGGACTCTCCACTCTGTTTGCGCGACTCTTTAGCTCAGTACTTTGCGCATGCTCAATAAACAGTGCTCATGTGTGTGTTTGCGTCTGAGGGAGTGTGATTGTGAGAGTGTGAGTGAGGTTTTGCTAATTTGTTTTGATCGTTCGTGCTCGTGTGTTTGTCATTTGTTCGGCATGCACAACAACAACAAAAAAAGTCGAACACGAACGGTGTGTGAGTGATGTGAATTAACGGGCATTTTTGTTAAATTTGTTTATTAAATTTAGGAATGATGATTATAAATATGCATGTGCGCGCCCAAGTCAAAATCAATAACAATAACAAAAGCGAAGCGATTGACCGGCTCAAGAATTTTAATAGGCATACTTCACATACATACATATGTATGTATGTATCTTGTTTGCATTGTTATAAAAATATCTATGATAATATTTTTGAATTTACTTTTCGTTAGAGGCGATAAAGTACATGTGTATATACGATATTTATGCAAATAACTGCAGATTGTATTTATATTCGTCATGCGCTTTCCTTAACCTGCAAAATTCAGCACAAGTGCGCGTTGCACTGTCCATAAACGGCACTAGTGGCGCCATCTTGCGCTCATGGTTGCCGCATGCGTTTTAGCAATGGAGTTTGCATGCAGGAAAATGTTTTAGCTTATTTTGAATCATAATTACTATAGTTGTATTTGAAGAGCGATTGTTTATGTTGAATTTTTGATAAATTGATATATTTAGTTTAATAATAAATTTAAAAATCGTTAGGTTGTTTGACTTTTATGCGTTAAAAAAATTACGAATGGTCAGATTGGTTTTCCCCTTTATATTCAAAACTATATTTTTTAGTTTTGATTTATATTATTTCCATTTTTATATTATTTCTTATTTTATTTTATGTATTTTTTTTTTCTATTTTATGATTTGAGATTACTTTAACTTTTGCATTATTGATTCAAGATAAATGCTTTGCAATTTTTATCATCTTAAGTTTTGCTGAAAACAATCTTATTTCAAAAATGACCAAATGATCTAATACATTTCTAAAACTTTCCCCTTGAGTCATGATTTTATTCTTCATTTTGGAATGTTTTTTTCTTTTATTGCATTTTAACATACCATGATGACTATACTTGGTTTTCCCAAAGAACAACCAATTAAATGAAGTCGAAAGTTTAAAGTTTCTTTAAAGTTTAAACGACTTTTTTGACCTCTTATCGTTCGGTTTTCATTGGCTGATAGCAATCTAATTGAAACATATATTTAACTTGACATTTTTGTGCAGATTCATTTCTGTACATATTCTAGAAAGTTGATAAATTTATGGAATTGTACTTAAGTTCTCTTTAGGCTGGCTCATTGTGAGCTGGTGAATTTTGTGTTAGCTCTTCTGATTATGTCAGGGTGACTCTTCATTTGGAGGCTTCGATAAGAAAGAGAACCCGTAAGAGTGCGAGACTATAAAGCAACGACAACTCCACCGATGTGTGATAGCTGTTGATTATTTTACCTGGTTTTTAATGGTTAATTGCCATTTTGAAGACGTCTGTTCGTTTGGATGAGATACTGCTGAGTGTGAATGGATACCGATCATAGCGGGTACTCGAGATAGGTTAGTTAGAAAGAGAGAGAGAGAGAGAGAGAAGGAAACTGATGGGAGAGGGGGGAGTTTGTAGCTAGCTTATCACAACATTACAGACAAGTCAGATAGCTCAACTGTGACATTGACAGATTCTGTTAAGAAACACTTCTTAACATACATCTGTAATGTTAATGTGATTAGTCGTTAACAAGATCTTTTCGACGATCACATTAACATTCCAGTCCTATGTTAAGAATTTTTGTTTAACAGAGCTTTTAAATATGACATTGTGTAAGGACGTTAGCTGCTTACCCGTTGTTTTCATAGGTTTATGTTATATAGGTTAATTTAGGTAGAAAATTAAGGAAATATTCAAATGAAGTATGTGAAGAACAAAGATTTGAGTCTCCAATATTATATAAACCAAACCCTTCAATACAATCATATGTATTATATATTAATATTTTCGCTATATAAAATTTTCCAATAAAATTTTCTGAAATAATTTCTATTATTTCATACATCATACATATCGAACAAAAATTTGAATAACTCTTCTTATAAAGACTTGATACGCGTGGCCAACATAAGAAGTTATGTTAAAGTTATATAGAGTTGTTGCTCTATCTATCTGATAACTAAAAGACTTTTTGAAACGGTCGACAGTTATTTGAAATCTCTGCTAAAAGTTCATTCTGATGACAACTATTGCTATATTGCATCAGCTGTTTTAGATCAATATCGAACTCACTTTGCAGCAATAATTTAAACGCCAAAAAGTTAATCTAATTTTGGATTGTTTTGCACTTGTGTTGATTGTCGACAATTTGCAATGTAGTTAGGTCAATATAAGGGTAATTCTTTGGCGAAAAAGTCGCGTGAGACACTATCTTATGTGAAAAAAAACATATACCAACCGATTTTTTTTTAGTTTTATAGCTTTGATTAGCATAGAGAGTTTAGAAAGATATGGGTATCATTTTTCTGTCTTGAGCTAATCACAAAAATTAATGAATTTGGTTGCAAGAATGAATGAATGAAAAAGTTCTTAAAATCAATGTTAGCTAATCTTGAGCTCTAAAAATAATCTTTATTTATTTTTAAAATTGTTTCAGTTTATGTTTTTTTTTACTGTCGCTCGCTCGACAAATTCCGTCAGGGAATTTCCCATATACATTTATAATAAATACATAAATTGTTGACTTTAAACACAATTGACAATGTGACGTATACGTAATTTTTGTAAACTATTAGTTGGGTGTTGTTTCTCTGTCTTTTACACATATTTCCCGCTGCCACAAACTTGTCATACCCTTTTACCTTCAAAATTGGAAGCGGGTATAAAAAGCGTCATAATGCTGAATCGTGCGTTTTATGATGAGAACAGCTATCAACGAACTTTGCTCACTTCTGTGTGTTTGTGTGTGTGTTTTACCCCAAAGCCAAAACGACAATAAAGCCAAGTTTCCTTATCACTCCGAAGAGTGCTCTTTATCACTCTCTTTGCCTCACGTTTGCTCTTTTCTAAACTCTCTTTTTTACGCTCTTTTTCTTTGGTAGATGGCCCTCAACATACCCATGCTGATAGCGAGCGGACAAACGCTGGACAACTGGAACACGGCGGGCCAATACTCGCCACCCATAGGCAGCGCAGGGGGCGTGTCCAACTCCCAGCAGCAGCAGCAGCAACTGCGGGTGCCATTGTCCTACGGAGGAGGAGGAGGCGGAGCAGCGACGCCTTACCCAGGAGGAGGCGGTGGAGGGGGAAGCAGCAGCAGCGAGTTTCAGCCAAGTCCGCACAAGACGATCGACACCTCGGACAACGAGGACAACAACAACAGGGACGAAGCAACCGCTGCAGCACTGGGACAACTGGCTGCCAAAGTGGAGCGACGTACGCCGTCGGGACTTGCAGCCCCTGGAGGCGGCAGTTTAGACGTGGGCGTGGCCATTGAACCAGACGGAGAAACGGTGTCAGTTCCAACGGCAGCTGCTGCTGGAGGATCACATAGCGAAGGCGGCTCGAGTCCCATACCCAATACGAATGCGAATCCCAATGGCGGCGGCAGGACAACACCAACAACGAATATGCACGAGGCGCACAAGCAACAGCATCCGAATCCGCATTCGCATCCCCATCCGCATCATCATCTGCATTCGCATCTGCTGCAAACGAGTCCGGTCTCAGCTCGGGCTGCAACTCCGAGGCAAGCGCACGAACAGTTGCCGCATCATCATCATGCACCCCATGGACATCATGCCGATGAACTGGACATTAAGCAGGAGTTGGTCGATTACTTCCATGGCACATCCGCAGCAGGAACGGGAGCAGGACAACAAGCGGGTCCGCCTCCGTTGCCGCTGGACTCGCAGCGTTCGTACAGTTCGGCGGGCGAGGAGAGTCGCAGTCTGCAGCTGGACATGGCCCAGGATTTGCGTGTGGCCCAGGCCAAGGCGCAGGTCAACTTCGGTGGCTTTGTTCTCCCCCCTCGCAGCACTAGCGCTCAACTAGCGGCGGCTGCTGCGAATATGCCGCTGAATATGCGTAAACTGAGCTCAAATGCCGGTCAGCTGTTGATGACCTCGCTGATGGGTTCAAGGGAAAGCATGTCCGAGGATGGCGAGGCGGACAACGATGAGGCAACCGAATCCGCAGCGAGTCCTGGCCACATCAAGAGCAGCGTCTCTGCTCAGGATGCCAGCTCAGCGGTCCAAGCTGCGGCTGCATTGTATGCGGAGAGTTTGGGTCGCGACGATTGCGATTTTGTGGGATCGAATGTGTCGATGAAGCTGCGAACGATGGATCGCACACAGCGCATCATTGCCGAGAAGCTGATCAGCGAGGTTCTCTACTTTGGGCAATTCAATGAGTTGGAGCGCACTGCGCGTATTCAGCCCAAGTGACAGTGGCGCCTCAAGAAGTGGCCAAGAGTGGGCGTGGACCTAAAGCAAGAGGAGGGAGTGGCAGTGGGGATGACGGCACAGCGAGCAGCGGGTTTAACGCTCGCCTGGCACATGGCAAACACAACTAGACGCAACGAAATTCCATTGTAGAAAAAGAAAACGAAAGCAAAGCAAATCAGTACAATTTACTTTTAGTCCATTTCTTGGGGTGCAGGGGCAAAGTTACTTAGATGAAGAGGAGGGAAGGAGGGTCAAACAAACATACAGTTCACTAACCAAACAGCAATCAAAGAATTAAATACTTAACAACCTTCAATATTAAGTAGAGATGCGGGGGGGTCCTGAGACACATCTATAAAGCTGAACAGAATCTCAGTATTAGTTCATAAAATACAGCAACAACAACCACATACAACAAAATAGCAACAATACAACCTAAACATAGTTAAATTTAGTTAAAAAACACTTTACAGGGAAGTAAAGAAGAGTTCTACGTCTGCTACTTGGTCGCTTCAATACAAAAAAAGGCAAAATGAGAACAAAAAAAAGGGAAATCAAAAATCAAAACACGAAAGACAAAAAACGCCAACTCAAAAGTAAAAAAGAAAATGAAATGAAATGAAACTAAATAAATAAAATACTATGCGTGTATGTGTAGATAACTATTGTATGTTTTTTATATGTCAAACTATATATATATACAATATCATTGTACCTTATTTTGAAACAGCAATGTTTTCGTAGTCATTTAAGTCTGGTCGTCAACAAAAACAAACACACAACAAAACACCAATCGATACAGTAACTGAAACCAACTAAAAACTAAACTATACTTTTTAAAACATCAAACTAAAATTGTATAAATATATATATACATATATCTATAAATATATGTCGTCACTAGTTTGTAAACAAAACAGAAAACAAAATATATATACTATAATTTATAATTAGCAAAAAAAAAGGAAAGAAAACGAAACAAAAATTGTAAATTTTTTGCGTGCATGTGGTTCTTTTTTTTAGGTCATAATTATTTTTGCATAATTTTTAAGTAGTTTTATTTTTTTATGCAAAGCAAATCAGAGCAAAAAACAACAAAATGCCGAAAAAACATATATATATATATATATTGTATAGTATAGTAGTATATAAACACCACGCAAACACACACAAAGATAAAAAAAAAAAAACATTAAATTAATTTATACACACAGAGAGCGAAATTGGTAAATTAGTCATATAAGAGTAAGCAAAGCAAAAACAAAAAACAAAAGCGAAACCGTAGGAGAGAGAAAGATGATTATAATAAATATTATTATAATGATCATTTTAATAATGATAATAACGATGATAATGATAATGAAATGTGGTAGAGCTGCTTTTGCTGCTGCTACAATTTGTGTTTGTGTGTGCGTGTGTGTTTTTTTTAGCATAGTCGACAAAATGTCCCAAAGGTAAACAAAAAGTCAAAAAAATAAAGAAACAACAAAATACAAAAACAAAAATCAACAAATTTTATGTTCAAACTGTGGAATATTCAAATGACAGAAGAGGTCCAGCTGTAAAACAAATTTGGTTGTCCAACAAAACAAAAAAAGAAAAAAACAAAGATGAAAGATGAAAGCAAACGAAATTCTATTTGTTCGTGAGTTTGAGAACTACAACAAACAAAACAAAATAAAAAACACAAAAACCAAAAAAAAAAAATGCTAAAACGTAAATAAATGTGTACCTATTTGTCTGACAATTGAGTTTTACAATCGAGTTTTTATTACATTTTGCACAACATTGAAATACAACACAGAATGTGAATTAGCCATGACCTAGTCGCATTTTATGTGAATTGAGGTGAGAGGCCAATACTTTCAATAACATTATTTACATGCAATAATCCTTGAAGAAGTAAGTACAGTCATAGCTTTGGACAAAGCAACAATCTATTACTTTTTTGGCTGAAGAAATTTTAAATCAAAACTTCGAAAAACTAAAAAAAAACTATCTGAAATGTATTCAAAGCCTTGCTATATCTTTGCACACTTAAAAAGAACTAAGTTCTACAAGTTTGCTAAGCTCAACTCTACAAATTAAGATGTCATATAGAAATCCAACACAACAACAATTCAATTTCACCGCTTAACTTTGATGAAAATCAAAAATTCCTGTATATTAAAAATTTTATACTCAGGACCGCTAAAAATTGCTGAAAATCAAAAACACGTATAACACGAGAATGCACAGTTCGATTTGAATGTCCTTTGGTCAGTTGATAGTGCTTACTAAAACACTTCGTTTGACACATGACACGACAGGATCAACAAGGATATGCGCGAGTTGTGGCGTCTTGTCTCTAAACAAAAAAGTCCTTACAACTCTCTTGTTTAAAGGACATTCTAGGATTTTATTGCATATTCGATTAAGATACAATAAGAGCTAACTGTGAGCCAAAGGACATCACGAAAGTCCTTAAAACAGCAGAGTTACAGCTAATTTAGTGAATTTTCGAACAATTTTCCATGCCAACCCCTTAAAATTTTTTTCAGAATTTTTTTTTAATATGCTTCAAATCCTTTTATGCCAATCGTTAGTCCTATTAGTTTTGAATATAAAAATGCAAGCCTCTTTGAAATCCTTCAGTATATAACGAAGTTATCCAGCAATGCAAATTGACAATTTACAAAAATTTAAATTTATAAAAATTTAAGCATTAACTTTCTAATATCATTCTTAACTTTCAAAGGACCTCATTTTCTAGATTCATGCAATTCCATTGCATTTACTGATACACGAAAATCATTTCTTAATGACCAATTTGACTAAAAATAAGAATAAAACCATACAAATTTTTCAGTTTAAAACTATTTTTTACTTCAAGTTTGTTTTGTGTCTTTCACAAAAATTACACAAGATTAACTGCGATTTGCGGTAGAATTGTTTTCTGCTTAAAAATAAAACTTATGTGGCTGCTTAAAACAAATTAAATTGGTTAATTAAAAAAAGGCGACGGCTTAGTTAATTATCAATTAATTAGATCTTCTTAAAAAGATGCTCTCTGAACATGACGTGCACAACAGACACAATAACTAACGACTCGACTCGACTCGTCTTTGTCTCAACATCACAAATAAATAGTTAATTATTTTACAAGTCTACAATTTCTTTATAACATTTTGTTGTATTTGTGTATATTTTGCCAAACAGAATAAGGCTAAAAAGGCATCAAGTTGCAAACTTGGCGCATGATTTGTCAATAATCAATTGAGTTGAGGACAGTAACAAAAACGAAATGAATAGAAGAATATGTCTGTAAAATGCATAAACTTTGATTTGTGCGTGAGTTGCCGCAAATGTTGTTATAATGATGATATATATATATATATATATGTTGTATATATAGGTATATATCTGTGGCGATGACGCTGAACGCTAGTCTGGAGTTTTGTTTTGTTTTTGTGTTAAAGTCTGTAAATTGGGAGCAGTTGGGAGGCTTAGTACTCAAAGTTGAACGACGCATTGCGTCCGCCGCCGCCGCCAAACTGGAAGAACGATCGGAACATCTGGTTTGGATCGAAGTCAGCTGTGGAAGGAGCAAAAAGAATAGAATTAAGAAATGAATACAAAATAGTAATTTTCTCACTTACCTTGCTCTTGCTCCTCAATGTCCTGGCCACTGTCGTAACGTTGCTTCTTTCTCGCATCGGATAGGATGGCGTATGCCTCGCCCACCTCCTTGAATTTGATTTCCTCGTCCTGGCGCACCTCCAGACTGCTGCCCGCATGCCTGTCCGGATGATGGACAAGCGCCTTCTTGCGATACGCCTTCTTAATCTCATCCTCAGTGGCATTGCGTGCAATGCCCAGGATTTTGTAGTAATCCTTGCGCTTCGACTTCTTTAAGGCAAACTTTGCATCACGCAACAAACGCTTTATCTCCGGCGTCTTCTCCAGCTGCAGTGCCGTCTCATAGTCGGCCACCGCCTCCTCGAACTTCTCCAGATCACCGTGACACCGTGCACGCAACAGCAACGCCTTCAGATACTGTGCATTCAGCTCGAGCACGCGATTGCAATCGGCCACCGCTTCACGTAATGCACTGATGCGTGTGTTAACCAAGGCGCGATTGTACAGCAGCTTCGAGTTGATGTCCTTGTTGTGCTCATCGATCTTCAGGGCATCGGTGTAGACGACATGCGCTTCACGATACCGTCCGGACTTGAACAACATGTTGCCATTCTCCTTCATCTCCTTGAGCTGTTTGCACTTGCTGCGCATTTTCTTCGACTTATGATGATCGGGATCCAATTGCAATGCACGCTCAAAGTGCAAGATGCCCTTCTCCAGATTGTCCGTATAGTAGAGGCACAAGCCACGCACATAGATCGCATCCGCCGAGTTGCTGTCCAATTTCATGACACCCACGGCCAAATCTAAGGCCTCATCGCAACGTCCCAAATACGCCAGACACTCGGCCTTCAACAGGCGATAACTACAAGTACAAATCAGGCATTTAGTAACGCTTCAGAAAAGTGCTTTAAATACTTTACTTACCGCAGACAAGCGGGCGCCAGCTTCAGTGCACTGTCCAGATAGAAGACCACATTGCGATAGGCCTGACTGTCGTAGTTGCTCTGTATGGTTGTCTCCAGTTGTCGCAGCTTCTGCACCGCCTGCTGTTCGCTGCTCAGCGCCGTGCTCTGCGAATCGAGTTCGGCGACCGTTTTAACCGCCTGCTCCGTTCCGATGATGTCGCCCAGCGCTAGGCAACATTTCGCCACACGCACATAGGCCTTCTCGAAGCTGGGATCGAGGCGAATGGCATGTCGGGCATCCGTCAGGGCTGAGTTGTAGTTGAGCAGCATCATGTAGCAGGCAGCACGGTTTCCATAATACGCCGCAGAGTCGGGACACAGCGAAATGGCATCCGAATACAATTTGAGTGCGCTGGGATAGTTTTGTGCCTTGTACTGATCGTTGCCCAGTTTCTTTTTCTCTTCAGCAATGCTGCAAGGGGAGAGAGAAGGAAAGAGTTAGAACGTTATGTTAAAATAGTTTAAACAAGTAAGAAAGCTATAGTCGAGTGAGATACCCGCTACCCATATTGAATAAAAGCAAAATGTTGCGGTATTATTCTCAAAATATACCAAAATACTAAAAATATACCAGATGGTATGGTTTGTGTCCATAAAAAAATAAATCTTTAATACCTTTGACAATTTTTATCTGATCGCCACCAAATTTTCAGGAATCACAGCCAAATTGTTGATTTGCGGGGGCGGAAGTGGGCGTGGCAAATATTTGAAACAAACTTGATCTGCGTGTGAACATAACAAATGCTGTCGAAATTATAGCTCTATCTCTTATAGTCTCTGAGATCTAGGTGTTCATATGGACGGACGGCCAGACGGACATGGCTAGATCGATCGTCTCGGCTTTATAGGGTCGGAGATGCCTCCTTCTACCTGTTACATACATTTCCTGCCGGCACAATGTTGGAATACCCTTCTACCCTATGGGTAGCGGGTATAAAAATATGTAAAGGGTATTTTCCAGTCGATTATGCAGCCGTTTAACACACTTAAACGTTGGCACTTAGTTTTTTTTTTTTTTTTTTTGCGAAACGAAGCTTGGCTCAGCACAAAACTTTTAATTGCTGCCATAACTTGGCAAGCCGCCGCGGCCCTCTGCCCAGAAATTGAGGCCACAATTCGTCGTCGAATGCAATAACAAACACACTGTGAAAGGGGCAGGAAGAGGGGAAGAAGAGAGGGTGCAAAGGGCTTTTGTGTTGTCGTCAATCTCTAACTTTGCATAACAATTAAGCCGTGAAGCACACACAAAATTGCACAATTTTCGCTTGATTGCTGCACTTGTAAAACTTCTAAATATTCCAAAATGTTCTAGCTAATAATTGTCACCAAAAGTTTGATTTGCAACTGTTGACTGCGGTCAGTTTTTCATTCGAATTTTCCGGCAATTTCTCGCACTTACCGCGGCAGAAATGTAAATTCCTCAGAACTCATGTAAAATTTATTGGGCATGTGTATAAACTTTTTGTTTTTCTAACTAGCACAACATCGATGACCACAATTTATTGCTTATGGATAATTTTGTTGTTGTTGTCGTATACAAAATACACTCTTCACGTAGTTTTTAGTTGTATATAGAATTAAAAAATATAAATCAAAAGAGCGAACACGTCGTTTTTGCTGGTGGTCCCGGGAAGCCAACGGAAGCGACTGATGTTGATGATGCTGCCACAGTTTGTGGCTGCTTCTGCTGCTGCTGATTGCAAATGCAGCAAGCGCGCCACGCGACGAGCTTCAGTCGATACTCGCTCTCGTTTTGGCCACATGCTGCTGTTGCCTCTGCTGCTGCTGCAACTGCAAACAGCAAAGCGTGAGAGAGAAAACATACGACAGACAGAGAGTGCAACGACATGCACAACTTGGAGAGAGAGACGTGAGAGGTGAAAGGACGGGGTAAAACTCCATATCAATGCGTTAGGCCAAAAGCCATCTTCTTGGCCAACACAAAATATATATATAAAAAAAGAAGCAGATGCGATAACTTTGCTTCGCTTATTCATTCGTTCGTGTTTGATTTCGCATATTGTCCCAAATTTAACAAGACACCAACAAACAAAAGATTGCACTTTAAAAAGTTTGACCACTTTTAAGTAAAGTTTTGTCTCGTTAGATTTAGGTTTAAACTTTGATTTAGTTTTCGAATTCTACAAATTTAAATCTTTAATATTGTTGGAAGAAACAAAACAGAAATTGTGTTCAATATACAATATACAAAAATATTTAATTCAATTTAAAAAATCCAAATATAAATCAAAGCAAATGCTGCATTATGACAATAAATATCTCAAATTTTACTTCTTGTTTAAATTTAATGTCATGATAAAATTGTATTTCAATTCATTTCAATTTTCTTATTAAAATAGTTTTCCAAATAATTATGGAGTTTTGTTTTATATCGTCAATGTCAGATGAATACAATACTAAATCTATTTAATTTTTATGGGGATATTTAATAAGTTATTTAAACTGTATTTTATGGATATAATATTCTTTGTTAATTCATTGAAATTTCTTTTAGTAAATTGTTTAGCGAATAAGTATGGATAATATATTCTATATATAATCAACATCGTCAATGTTAAATGAATAAATCTATTTTTAAAATTATTTTCATAAATTTTTTGTACATAAAATAATATTTTAACTCATTTTATATTTTCTTACTAAAGTGTTCCCCTAATAATTTTGGATATTTCTTTTATTGAATCAAAAATAAATCAATTTCATTGTTTTTGGGAATACATTTATTAAATTAAAGATTTTTTTTTATTTTTTATGAATGTTCTATAAAAATAGTAGTGAAATTATTTTATATATTTTTTTCTGCCCACTTTCATGAAATTTCTAATGTCAATGATAATATTTTATGAATATTCTAGAAAAAGTGTAGCAACCGATTTTTTTTCTTCATTTTTTTATAAATTTAATAATTTATATATTTTATTTTTTTATTTTATGAATATTTTAGAAAAATTGTAGTGAAATTATTTTATAATTTTTTTTCTGCACATTTTCATGAAATTTCTAATGTCAATATTTTTTTTAATTTTTGGAAAAATTGTAGAAACCGATTTTTTTCTTCTTTTTTATATAAATTTAATAATTTATATATGTATTTTATTTTTTTATTTAATGAATAGTTTAGAGAAATTGTAGTAACATTTTTTTTTTTAAAATTTTTTCTGAATACTTTCATGAAGTTTCTAGTGTCAATGATAATATTTTATGAATATGAATGCAATTGTAATAACCGTTTTTTTTTCTTTTTTTTATAAATTCAATAATTTATATATTCCCTGAAGTTTCTAGTGTCAATAAGCACAAAAATATGAATAATACAAAGAACTACAACCACGATAAGAGCAAATATCCCTAGAAGTTTCAATGGACACGCTATAATCGAATTAACTAGATGCAGACATATCATAGAATGAGGAGCATAAGCAATGTTTACTCTCATAACATCGATTACCTTATAAAGAGCACAACAATTACACAGCAGAAAATAACGACATCATTCTGGAATGAAATTTATATACACAAACATGAAGAAAACCAATAAAAAAAAGCACCAGCTTAACAGAGCGTAATCGGTATTTGTTGAAATTGAAATTGCTCTATATGAAGCAATACCCAACCCACGTTATGATCTTTTATTTGACCCACTCAACTAGGCAACTAGCTGGAGAGCCAAAGAAATGTCTGTTTAAAGATGAGGTCACAAGACAATTTTTTAACGACAGCAGCAAGCAATTGTTTAACTAAAAGCTTATGCAGAAATATGGCAAAAACTTGGAAGTTTCTGCATAATATTTAGCACGATTTCAATGTTTGAGATTTAAGCTGCAGAGCAAACAATCTGACAAACTCTTCATTGATTTTTTTCTTTTCTTTATTGTGCTCCGACAGACAACAGGATAGGAACGGGATGCACAGGACACGGATATGGATATGGATGTTGATGTGGATGTGGAGGACAAGCGGCTGTCAGAAGCGTGAACTGAAGAGAGGAGGAGTTCATGTTCTATTGACACTTGCTGCAGTTGAGTGTGATGATGGAAGTGAACTGAGTGCAATCGGTCATTGCTCGCATCGTTATGGACTCAATTTACAAGCTGTCAATCGGGAGGGAACAATAGAAAGTGTCCTATCTCAGTTGTGTGCTATTTAGGGACCACGTATTTAATAACAAGTAGGGAGTTGTCTGCTTGAAAACATAATAGATAAGATAATAAGCAACGTGATGGGTAAAGAGTTGCAAATGAAAAAGATATTTCATTGAAAAATCAATTTACCCAAATTTCGTCATTATAACTCGTTCAAAAAATTGACCGAAATTTCTTCTTTATAATTTGTTCAAAAATGAATATAGCAAAATTTCTTATTTATAATTTCGAAACACTTGTTATTGATAAAATCAACATTATTTCATCTTTCTTACAGTGCTTGAAAATTCAAAAACATAAATGTACATTGTAAACAACGATATTATCTTAACCTTTAATCTGAGCCTCTGTGCATTAACATACAATTAAGGTATCTGTATTATGAAAAAGTATTTAAATAAATAATTTTAAGATTTGTACATTATTTTTAAAGTGATGTTGATTTGCAATGTAAGAAAGAACAAATCTTATTTATACAAGTTTAATCTTTTTTTTTTTTAATTTAATATCATGTTTAAAACTTTGTTTTTATTTAAAACAATTCCATGCCATAATGAAATTCACAAAAAAAAAAACATAATTTCTAAATTTTTTTTTTAAATATTTTTTAATTTTAATCATTTCTAATAATTGTCAAAAAAATATTAATCAAATATTTAAAAATCCTTTTAAATCAGCAACTCTCTATACGTATCTTTTTATGTTTTTCATTGAAGATTAAATCAACATCATTTTTGTTTTTTTTAATCATTATAAATCTTTTTTTCTAAATTTTGTCAAAAGAAAATCTTTTTTTTTAATCCAAAGTCAACATCATTTTTAATTGCTTCGTTCATAATACTTGGATAAATTCTAAGAAAATATCTATCCAGACTTGCAATTTGTATTAAACTTTCCTAAACATATATTTAAAATACAGGGTTATACAAATATTGTTTCGTTTATAATACTCGGATAATTTATAAAACAATTTCTTTTTGTAAAAACAAAATATCTTTCAAGACTTGTAATTTCTATTTAATTCTATTCTATTCAATTTTCCTGCACATACTTTTAAAATCCAGGGTATAAGAATATGCAAAACGCATTTTGAGACGAGCATTAAACAAGATTTTAATGAGCGGGCAATAAACGACACATCCCAACCCCCCTCCCCCAAAATGCACACTAAAGTTATATAATCGATAAAGTAAACAAATGTAGAGCGACGGCGGTGGCGGTGACGTTGGCGGTGGCGGTGTTGGCGGCATCTTAACATCAGCTATGCGAATAATAAATGCTTGTTTGTTGTTGCTTTGGCGGCCTCAATGTGCGACGCGATACTGGAACTATATAGACTTATATGCAAATGTGCAATGGAGGGAGGGGAGGGGGAAGAAGAAATAGGTGGCTATGTTGCCTTAAAAGAAAAATGCAAGAGACTAGAAAATTGCTGAAAAGAACCTGAATACGTGTTTATAGAAATGTGTGCTATTCGAAAGTGGAACGTGTTGAAGAAATTAAATGCACATTTCAGAGACAGTTTTCAGAAATTCGCTAAACCTTTAACTTTACATAAAAATTCTTGCAAAGTTCGAATTTATATATAAATGGTTGTAAAACAGGTTAAACCAACAAAAATTTGGAAAACATTTAATTCGAATAAATCGAAATTTGCAAAGTAGTTGTTAAACAGGTTAAACCAACAAAAATTTGGCAAACATTAAATGTGAATAATTTGTAAATATACGGGTGAAATGTGTGACATTTATTCCGCTGAATAATTCATATTTTTCATACAATAAATTAACCACAGTGAAAGCTGACAAACGAACAAAATTGGTCATAAATACATGCAAATTATTAATCAATTCATATAGGCTGAATAAAAACGAAGAATGCACTTTGAAAATCAAATTGAATTCAAAGAACTTATTGCAAATTGTTGCTCAGAGAAGCGAAGAGAGAGAGAGAGAAAATTGTCAAGCAAAGTGTGCGGAATTTCATTAAAAAGCCACTCACACGTGGTCAGCAGGTAGGTTTATATGCAAATACAATGCGATATACATATGTATGTGTGCGTATATAGTACACGACGTGGCGATGCCCCGATTGACCAGACGAAGAAGAAGAACTTGTGCGGTTTAAATACATAAGAATGCAAAAAAATGTTCGCTATGGCATTAAAAAACTTACTATAACATTTTCGATCTTTGATTTAACGTTGAATTACTTTGGGGAGTCTTTAGTCCTCTACACTTGGTAGGCAGCACTCGATTTCTCTTCTGATTATTCCTTGAGCTTTTTATTAACGTAACAAACGTTGTGTGTATGAATTGAATGTGTACAACTTGAATTTTGTTTTTAAGTACGCGACAGATAAGTCAAAAACCACACGATTTATATGTACATATATACTAGATATGAAGTGTAAATTATAATAATAATCAGCTCAGCGTAGCCTATTCAGAATTCCTCGACTTTCGACTTTAGTTAACCAACTGTTAATTTTAAAACAAAACCACATTTGTTGTACTTATTTAACGCAATACGAGAGGCGACGACAACGACGACGACGACACAAATGCACTGAGCTGCAACCGATCGCAAAAGAGAGGAAAATGTTTTCGGGAAAATCTAGTAAAAGCATTTGGGGAAAAGCTTTTTCCTTTGTAGCACAGCTAGCGCTTTTCGCACACACTGCACAACTTGCAACAGAATGGAATCGAAATCATTATGAAACGAACGCAAAGACTTTGACCTTTGCTGTAAATAAATCTCGCATTGCAAAAATAACTCTCAATTGAAAAGAAAACCAAAGAAAACTTGACCGAACAATACGTCCTTCAGATCGTGTCTGTCCAACGAATGCCTTTGCAATGATGCAGATAAATGACTTGATGGATAGATAAATGACCCACTAAGCAGCATTCAAGGTGCTGTGAACTTAAAGACATTTTGCTTCGACATTTTTCTTTCTAATAAATATAGAAAATAGCCTTGTACTGAATTAAAAGATAGTAATATTTCTTTATAAAGAGTGTCTATAATTTGGCAATATATAAAATAGCCCTGTACTGAATTAAAAGATAGTAATACTTCTTTATAAAGAGTGTCTATAATTTAGCAACATGATTAACCAGTTTCATCAGGTTCCTTGCAATCTCATATTATATGTTAGCTATGCAGCTATCTTATCTCAAAATCTATTTGTAGCACGATCTATTTAATGAAGACTTCAAATACTTTAAAATAGCTCACAGTTGATAACTATACTAACAAGTATTTAGTGCAGTAACTATAAATCATAAATAAAAACTTGGAAAGAGATTATTTCATAAGGCAACATTTAAAAAGATATTATATTACTTCAAAGAAATTGTATGAAAATTTAATTTTCAGAGGAAAAGCTTTTCAAACAATCCTTGAGATCAGAAACTGTTTATAATTTGTTTGTTTGTAATTTTCTTAAGTCAGCAATGGCATTGAGTCATCAAAACGCGTAATAATTTGTCATCTGTCTGTCACATCTTTTTCCTTAGCATAAAGACTGCTCCCTTTTGGCCCGAAAGACATTAACCTACATACCAAATTTGTTTCCTCAAATACAGCGACAGCTCAGACATGGTTAAAACCGCTTTTGCTGTTGAAGCTGCACCAATATTTTATATAAGATGAAGCTTTACACTATACTTAATTTTTTTACTAATAATAAATTTAATCTTACAACTTCTGCAATGTGCATATTACAAATTTGTTGACTACAGAAAACAAAATGAGCTGTTTAGACCAATTTAGTGCACCATGGAAACACATTTTAGTGGAAACAACCCTCGATAAGTGTTTGAATTACTTAGGAACAGTTTCTCCCAGATAGAGTGGATGAACATTTTTTTTCTCGGTATCTTCTCTATAAGTTGTATTTCAGTTTAAAAGTAAAAATGTATCGACAATAAAATTAAATGAGAAAAAGGGCACGCTTATAGGGTTTATTTTTTTTTATAAAGTTGACGTTACATAGCAACAATTATACTTTAAAAATAAAGAAATAGTTCTGTGGTTTTTTTTTATTTTTGTTCAATTGAGTTAAGAGGCATTTAAATAATATTGCATTGCGTATAAGTGAGCAGTAAATTTATTTGAGCAATAAGTAAGTGACACCTAATCTTGAACATAGGAAAAAACGTCCATAGTACATAGTCTAATTTTAAATTTAATTTACTACACCCATAAAAAGGTAAACCCCAAGTGCAAGTGCAGAACACCCCTTCCTTTTCTAATGACAAGGGGTATATGCAACTATAAACGAATTACCGGAAATGTTAGTATGCAAATGCATTTGTTGTTCCGTCAACAAATTTCACGCCCCATTAAGGCAGCAACAAGTTTGCTGTCAGTGAGTGTGGAGTCGCCTCCAGACGACCTCAAAACGAGAAACGACAAAATTGCCGTAGAGGGTATTTGTGCGTCGACCTTGCTCATGCAAAAGCTAATCAAGCGTGGCTGCATTTACAGTTAACAACTGTTTTATTGTTGGTCAATGTGCTAAAATGTGTATAAGCACTATTTGAGTTTTTAGTGGATTATAACTCAGTTCAATCAGGAAAGATTAGCGTATTAGCGCTTGTTGCTTCAAATTGAATTTGCATACAAATATAATTATTTTTTTTTTATATTTAACCATTTCACATAAACACAAAAAAATAAATAACCAAAATAAAGAGATGTTATATAGAAGCTAAAGTGTTATATTAATATCCTGTATATAAAAAAGTTTCGCAAGTTTTTTAGTTTGACCAGTAAAATGCTTTTAATTAAGAAAAAGTTGCCGTCTGATATTATCTGTGATTGACTGTAGATATGGAAAAAAGAGTTGAAGGTTTTTTTTCTTTGTTTCACTTTAAAGATAATTTTGCTAGACCGAATTCTTGGTAACAGAAACTGACTCATTCCACAAAACGAAAATGCAGGCGCAAAAAACTTGTTTGTCAAAACAGAGGAGTGGAGAGAAGAGGAGAGACGGGAGCTGATGCTTTGGAGCTTTAAGCGCGTGTGTTGGCGTCTTTAGGTTATTGAAACAAGTCCATGAAATCGTAAGAGGCGTCGATCGATTATATAAAATAAAAAGTACGTCAAAATGCTACACAAGCACACACACACACACATAGGCGCACACAGAGTCAAGTTCACCTTGCGCATGTTTGCATATTTCGACTTATTTTGTGGTTATCAAACTGTAAAATTGTGAGCAGAAGGGAAGCGTGGGGCAAGGGGGAGCAACAAGAACACATAGATAAGGCGCGTTGTTGTTTTACTCACGTTGCCGCGTCCTTTGGCACAATTTGCTCGGCATCAGCTGCAGAGTTGTTCACTTCCTGCGCGTCCACGTCCATTTCTGAGGTTGATGAGGATTCCTCGCGTTCGCTATCGCTAATTTCAATGACGTCTTCCATCCGCAGCAAAAACAACAATGACTAATTGGCGCGCGTGTTAATTTATTTGCCTTATTTGCTTGGCCTTTCTTTTCGTTAGCAACAATTTCGTGTGTACACCGCGTTTACTTTTGGTTTTTGCTTCTTCTTCACACACGCAACGAAAAAATGCTTTTTCTTTTTATTTTCTTTCGTTTAAACCGAACTCCGAAGCTACGAATTTCTTGTGCCTAAAATGTGATATGAATTGCTGACGCCCTATGCGGTTTTGATTATTTAACGATCCAATAATTATTTATTGTGAATCAATTAATTAATTCTACTATTCTAAAAAAAATTTTGACCCGACAACAGCGACAGCGTGAATGGAAAATGAACGAAACAATTAGTGATGGTGAAAAAGTTATCGATGTTTTTCAATTGACTATTTTGGTGGGATTTCAACGATGTTTTCAATGCAGCTCTGATTCTTGAAATGCATGGCGCGTACATTCTGAAGATAAGATATCTTGTAATTATAATGTATATGTATAGATAGGAAAAATGTAAATTGTTTTATTAATTTTAACATGACTATTCGATTATTAGCACATTGGTAGTGCTGTGAAAAACCGTTTCCACTATATGGTATAATTCTGGTATTTTAGCGTGTTACCAGGCGAGGGTATTTTAAATATCAGCTGTGAAGGTACAAATACTTGAAATTCTCTTTTACAGATATTAAAAATATGCAGTTGTATTATTATTATAACTAATATTTTTAAAATTGCTTCTTGAAAGTGTTGTTTAGTAAAGTATTTTTGTATTTAAAAGTACTCACATAAGGGGTGACCATATTTGATTAGTGAACATAGCAAAAGCTGCGTGCTTTGTAGCATGCAGCTTTTTGTCACGTGAAAGTGAAATTTGAAAATATAAAAGCAATGCACATAATTTTCTTATAAGGTATAAAAATACTTGACAAAGAAATTTCAAATGTTTTTAAATGACTATTTTGATAAAATTATTAAATTACATTGACAATTATCGTTTTAACATTTTTTCCCCAATTATAGACAATAAATAATATATATATAAATATATTTTAATTTCCCTTCGGAAACTAATGTTCATTAAATTATTAAATTAAATATTAGTAAATTAAAAGATAAATAAAATATTAAAATGACTTATTTTATTTTCCTTTATATCGAGAAGTTGATTTGAAATGACACATGAATACTTTATAATACTATAAAAATATATTGGTGTCATTTGTTACAATTTGTGGATAACCAAAAATCTGATGATATAAAAAAGATGTTGCTGCTTCTTTGTATATTTTTTACAATTCGTGTAAAATTCGTCTTTTGAGTTGAATTTTTCAGATAAAACATGTAACATGTACTTTACAGTGAAAAAACAAATGATTAATTTAATTATAATCAAATTCCAAAGAAAGAAATAGAAAAAAGAAGAAGAAAGAAAGAAGAGAGAAATAAAATTTTAAACATAAAAGTTAAATCAATAAAAAAGACTAACTTTATACATAAATGAATAATAATCTTATTATAATTATTTCTTTGTTGTGACATCATGTTTTTATTATGCTTATTTTGTACAATTCTAACAACAAAGCGATAACCAAGTAAAGTATTACATATACATTTAAATGTCATTGAAAGCACTTAAATAAATTAATCTATAAATGTATAACTTGATTTTATTTTTCGTTTGGTTAATTTAGGTTCTTTTATCCTATAGATTGACTTGTCATTTTCATATATTGATTTCTAAAAATATTTAATACAATAATAAAGAATACAAAAATGTATAAATATATCCAGCATATTTTTAAACGTATATACATATATAAATGAGTATGTAAAAATAAATTCAATGAAATCTACATATTGTTCTGCACCCACACAGACATATAAATAAATACGACTGTCGTTTGTATGTGTGTGTGTGTGATTGTACTTGTGTACACGATGTATGTACATAAATGCGAGGCAAGGAGCGGAGGAAGAAAAAGAGCATTGTGAAAAAAATTGCAATGAAACGAGCACGATTTCCGATTGGTTGTGCCAACTAAAATTGCAAAAGAAATATACAAACACACAGACATACATACATACAGACACAAACACAGAGGACCGAAAGAAAGAAAGCAGCAAACAGTCGCAGCGAGCAAATAATAGAAAAAGAGAAAATACACCCACCGCATTAACACCCACACACAAACAGACATATACAGTCACAATCACATCCATTTACTCGTATGCATGTGTGTGTGTGTGTGTAACACATTAATATTCTCAGAGCCAGCATACAGTTGTATATACTTACACATAGTCGTCTATATGTGTGTGTGTGTAAAGATGCCAAAAGGTGCGAGAACGACAAGCATTTGGTATTTTATTATAAGTACGAGTATCAACGCCTCAGGCCAGCCCCAAAGTCTGACATTCGTTCTTCTATTCGTATGACCCAGCCCCCGAACCCCTGCCCCGCCCCGCCCATCATCACACTCACTCGTACATGCTGCAAAATTAAAACACTATGCGAGTGGAACAGAGATGGGGCATGCCGAGTGTTGTTGTCGCACTGCTCAGAATTGAAGCAAAAAATTGCAGAGAAATATAAATACAATGCGACGACGACGACGACGTCGACGATGAGACGAAGACGAAATGGAAAAGTGAAACGAATGAGAAACGAAAAGGGAAAACGACGGTTGACAAACCCACAAACAGCATAAAAAAAAAAAACAACAGCAGTGAGCAGTGTGCAGATGAGATGGACATCAAAAACCCGGCAGCAGCAGCAGCAGCTGTCTCGCTTGCGCAGCCCAAAAGTTTAGTTTAATAAGGATCTGATGCGATGGAATGGGGGCTGAGGTGATGTGGGGTGGGTTGGTGACACCAGCATGTTATTGGGGAGGGAGGGAGAGTAAAAAGTTTGTCATTTACTTTTTTAATTGAAATTAAAATGCTTTTCCAATAAGAAAATGCGCTGCGCAAGCTAATGAAAATAAAGCAAAAACCAAAAAAACAAAAAAAGAAAATAATATGGTATATGTAAGCAGCTGCGCAAACGCCGCCGTCGCCAGAGTCAAAGTCGAAGGTTAGCTTCGGGAGTGCACGAAGTTTTTTTTTGCCAAATGCATTGCATTTATTTTAATTTACTTGCAGAAATGCAAAACAATTGTCATTTGTTTATATAAGCGACGTCGGCCATTGGAGTGAGTGAGCGCGCGCTACTGGGCAGTGCTCACACTTACACACACACACACATGGCAAATATGTAAATACGACGCTGACGCTCACTCATGTTTATTGGTTGCAAGCCACCTGCTCTGTCTGTGTGCATACGTTGCGTGTGTGTGTGCAATGTGTAAGCATGTGCAAGAACGAGGCAGAGTCAACGAGAGCGAGAGAGAGTGAATAAGTACTTGAGTGAGCGAGCGAGAGAGCGAGAGAGTGCGCAGCGTTTGTCTGAAACGAAATGAAACTGAAACGCAAATGAAATGAAATCGTCGCAATCAAAAAACGCCAAGCCAACAAACGAAATGAAAAAATAAATAAAACGAATGTAACTGTATTGTGTATAGGGCGGCCACAGCGACGACGACGTCGACGTCTACGTCGGCGCTGTGTTATGCCGGAAAGTATGAGAGAGAGAGAGAGAGAGAGAGAGAGAGCTGAGCTGTTGAGTGTGTGTGTGCGAGTGTGTTGCTGCTGCTGACGATTTCTTCCGTCTCAACCAACGTTCTCGTTCTGTCTGTGTTTCATTTCATTTGTGTGTTTGTTTTTGTTTGTATTTTACGTTTGTCATTGTGTTTTCGGGGATGCTAACACAGACAGTCTAAGACACACACACACACATACACACATTCGTGCTCACAGTCAGAGGTAGCAATTGTATACCACTCCCACTTTTTGCTTGTATTGGTGTATAATTCAAACGGCAGCACAATCGGATACATATCGGTTCGGCTTTTGCACAATCGGACATACACAGCACACATATTCGTATTCGTATGCCGTTTGCATGTATTTGTAATGTAGATGGGGGCTGCTGCTGCTGGTTCCACTACCACTACCAATACCATGACACGACACCACAGCAGCAGCAGCAACAGCAACAGCAGCAGACGTCGCCGAGGCGAGGCAAAAGGCTCGAGCTCTGGAAACGAAACACATTTGGTTCGCCTTTCATTACGAATTTGTCATTCGTAAGCGAAGGTAATGCAATAAAATTTTTGCGCGCGCATTTCCACATTTTGGACTCTCGACTCTCGTGTGACATCGCTGACGAAAATGTTGTACCTCGTTGGTATATAAAGAGAGTGGTGGTGGAGTGTGGGTGGCTTAAAAAAATAACA
Organism: Drosophila kohkoa; assembly: GCA_019972355.1. Taxonomy (NCBI): domain Eukaryota; kingdom Metazoa; phylum Arthropoda; class Insecta; order Diptera; family Drosophilidae; genus Drosophila; species Drosophila kohkoa. The sequence goes on along the minus strand of BJEL01000036.1, from coordinate 399,970 downwards.
TTCGTATTGAGTGCGCGTTTGTGTATGTGTGTGTCTGTGTGTGTGTGAGTGAGTTTGTATAGGACTGTGTGCGCTCTCTCGCTCTCGCTCTCGCTCTGGTGGCAATAGCAATATCGATGTGTCTTTGTGTATGGGCGGGCGTGTGTGTGTGAGTGAGTGACGATTCCCATTCGAATGCAATTCGTTTCCTTGATTTCTTCGAGTCTCGTCTCAGTCGTCGTCCGTCGTCGTCGTCGTCATCGTTGTCGCTGTCGTTGTCGCTGTCGTCGTCCTCTCGTATGCGAATCTCATAAGCTCAGTGACACGCCGTCGGCACGGTAACGAGTTTCGCTTTACGTTACGGTTACGCTTACGTATACATTTATACGTTACATCCTCTCTCTCTGTCTGTCGCACGCGTTCTGCACCGTGATCTGATTTGTGCAAAAGATGATGTGAATATTCAATTGAAAAATGCTTTCGAAACGCATCTAGAATTCAGTTGGATTGCGATTGCAATTGGAGAATGTTCAATTAAACTATTAAAAGCAACATACAAAAATTAATTCAAATTAATTAAATATAAACAACGTGCGCGTGTGTGCTACATGCAATCATCAATGCAAATCTAATTGTTCTAATCGTTAATAATTAGCTAAAAAAATAAAATAAAAAAAGGTAAATTCATGCAATACAACTGAATGACTTGAATCGAAATTAAATCATACACAAATAATAAATTCCAATTGGAGCAAACAATTATTCCGGATAACTGAATTCCTCTGAATGTTTTTATTGTTTAACAATTTCAATGTAATTATTTTTTAGTTCTAAAAAAACTGAAATTTAATTCCAATTAAGATTAAAATAAACAAAATGAAAATTATGAATTTTAAAAACTTTTTTAAATGAATTTTAGCAGAAAATAAAAAAAATATTTCTTCAACAAAAGTTAAATTTTGTAAATAGTACTACAAATAATAATTTGGCATTCTTAATTGTAGTTATTGGAAAGCAGAAATTAGTATAAATTTTAAAATTGAGCTACAAAAGAAAATCGATTTATTATTAAGCAAAAATTTAGAATAGCTGCAAAAGAATTTCAAATTCTTAGAATTTCTCCAACTTTTATAGCAATCTTAAATGTGCGAAAGTTTTCAAGCAAATGCTACACGCTGAGGCTGAGAGTTCATTAAAGGTTTTTTTTTCTTGTAGTTTTGTAATTTGAATAAATCATTAAAAATGAATTAAGAGTTCATTAATTATATATAGCATGCGTTTATTCTTTTTTTATAGTGAAGTCGCAAACACGAAATTAACACGCGTAAATAATAATCAAAATCAAAATCACAATCAAAATCGATAAAGAGAAAGAGAAACACAACTATTAAGAAGGAAAAAAAAAACAAAAAATTTGTGTGTGTGGAACCAATGACGAAGCATGGATTCTGTCAATGCCAATAGCCAATCCGTAGCAAGTGAATACAGTGAAAAGCAACTCGAGTGCGAAACCAATGAACAACAGAAATCAATAAGCAACAACAACAACAATAATTCAACAGCAATCAATAACAATTACAGCAACTACAACAACATTAGTGCACATAAGCTACTGATCGGCAGCAGCAACAACATGAATACAACAGCGATGCTAATGCATCATCAGCAACAACAGCAGGCAGCAGCAGCAGCAGCCGCCGCTGCAGCCGCCGCCGCACAGCAACAACAGCAACAGCAGCAGCAGCAACAGCAACAACAGCAGCAACAGCAACAGCAGCAACAACAGCAACAGCAGCAACATCAGCAACAGAATGGCGGTCGCGACGGCAGCAACAGTTCACGTGGTGCCGGCGATGAGCGGTCCAACAACAACAACAGCAACAACAACAACAGCGGACGCAATGGACGCGGATCCAGTTGCTCCCCAGCGAGCAGTCCAACGCGACATGGAAGCGCTGTGAGTCCAGTGAGCTCGTTGAATCAATCGATGATGGCACAAATGGCACAACAGCAACAACAGCAGCAGCAGCAGCAGCAACAACAGCAACATCATCAGCTCAGTCCGCCGCCGCATGTGACGGGTGCATTGCCCACAGGATTGGCACCAAGGATGCCACATGGTTTGCCGCCGCATTCCCTCGGTCTGCTCAACTCGCTGCAGATGATGCATCATGCATCGCCGCTGGAACTGATGGCTGCCGCACATCATCATGTGCCACCGCGTTCGTACAACTCGCCGCCACCGATCTCTACGTCGGATCCCAGTGCCAATGAGTGCAAGCTGGTCGAGTATCGGGGCCAAAAGGTGGCCGCCTTCATCATCAGTAATGAGACAATGTTGTGCCTGCCGCAGGCGTTTGAGTTGTTCCTCAAGCATTTGGTTGGCGGCCTCCACACGGTCTATACGAAGCTGAAGCGTTTGGATATTGTGCCGCTCGTTTGCAATGTGGAGCAGGTGCGCATATTGCGTGGCCTGGGCGCCATTCAGCCGGGTGTCAATCGCTGCAAGTTGCTCAGTTGCAAGGACTTTGATGTGCTCTACAGGGACTGCACCACTGCCAGGTATGATTACAAATCCTTTCAACTTTTCGCAGTTGCAATTTTGAACTCATTTCCTGTGTTTCGCTTCATTGCGTGAGGGCCCCAATTGCACTCTCTCTCTGCTTCTCTGCGTCTCCACTCCATCCCTGCTGCGTCGCCATCCCTGGCGAAAACGCACTTGCAACGCTGTGCAAATAGTTTTGATATCGATATCGATTCACGTGCCTTGCGCAACTAATCAAAAAACTTTGCTCTCTGTTGACATTTAGCGGAAATACGCAATGCAAACGTAACTGCTGACTGATCCCCTCCTACTCCTCCCCACACTTGCCACGCCCCCTCCCAAAACGAACTAACAAGGGGCGCGCACTTTTGTGTTGCGTAAATTTTAGTGAACGATTCTAACAATAGTTGGCCAACAGTTTTGTTTCAATATAAACTCGCGACGTGTGCGGTGCGCTGTCAAATCATTTCCGTTCCACAGTTGCAGTTGCAACCGTTGCAGTTGCAGTTCAAGTTGCAGCAAATTGTTGCAGTAACTAGCTACAGCCATGGCCACGTATTTAGCACAATTCGTGAAATTCTATTTAGAAAACTCTGCAAAGAATTCAAATTACTGTTCTTACTATAATTTTATAATTATCATTCATTAAGAATTTATTATTCTTACACGAAGGTGAGCTTTATAACTGAGATCGTTATTATTATTACTTTTTTTTTTGAATTGCAAAACATTTCTGTAAATTAAATTAATACTTGTGCAGCTCAGAACATAGAATTAAGTTATAAATAAGCTTTGCAACTAGTTGAAGAAAGTCTTTGATGGCAGCTTAATTTATTTATTTAATCATTTTTTAGACTTTATTTAAAATTATGTGAAAATCTGTTTAAAAATTATAGAAAGAAAGTTTTTTATTTAATGTCTTTACTTAATAATTACTTCGACTTTCAAAATTTTATAATTCTAATCATTTGTTAAATAATTTCTTAGACTTTATTTATGTGAAAACGGTTTAAAACTTATCATTTTAATGTTAGTAAATAATACAAAATATATCGGCAACTTTTTAAGGTATAGAAATTACATATTTTGTTATTAATATTTGTTATATTTTTAATTGCAATACATTAAAGATGAAATGAAATAATGAACATAATATTTTCAACTCAGCTTATAAATTTAAGTTTTGATATGAATAAATTAAAAATTTGGTAGTAAATAAAACTACTAAAGAAAAGAATTGTAGAATAACATTTATAAAGTTTGCCTAAATTAAAAAGCAGTTCCATTGAAGTACACAGGGCGGATGAGTGATATAGATAACTTAAGCAAAGGCATGTATAATAATACTGAATAATGAGAAAAGAAAATAGTATTAAATACTAATTAGAACACTTTATAAGAATAATGAGAAAAGAAATTTTACAAATTAATGTATTTTATATTGCAAACAACGAAAAAACGCTGATTTGACCTTTGCTACTTAAACAGATTAATTGAAAGAAAAAGAATTAGAAACATTTGAATTAGAACTCTAATTAGAAAATTAGACAAATAATTCTTAACATTATTTAATATGAAATATAATTATATACATATCAAACTTTAAAGTCTTGAAATATTAATGCACAAGGTTAGTAAATCATAGTCTAAAATATTTTGTGGGTTTTCATGTTAGTCGCCAAAGCTAATTGAGTTTGCTGCAAAAATGTTACCCAGAGAAGGGCGCGTCGAACCACTGAATGAACCCGAGAGAAAAATGCAATGAAACCACATCTAGTTAATTATGGAAATAGTGCTCCAATGTGCGCACATGCGCTATTCTCAAGTTGCAAGTTCCAAACCCAAGACTCAAGACCCAAGAGGCAAAGTTGTTGTTGTTGTGCCGGCTTGGGCCAGAAGAGTGCGTCCAACCAATTGAAGAACAGTTAAAAATGCGGTTAAACCTATTATTAGCTGGGCAAAAGAGTTTTGTGCACAAAATTGAAGCATGTGGAGAGCGCGCTGACAGAGTCCGAAAAAAGCGAGAAAATGAAACGAAAAGCGAAAAAGGGTTAAAGCCAAAAAATATACTTATACATGTATGTGAATGTGAGCTTGGCAAAAACCGCTAAAGGCGGCAGTTGGCAGTTTTATAGGCCTGTCCGTCTGCTGCGTTTTTGGGACCCGTAACGGGAACAAGGCCGGGCTCGGGTTCGGGCTTGGGTTCGGGGCCAAAGTTGCACCCCACTGCGTGTACTCTCTGGGATAATTACAATGTGTAGTCGTAGTTGTAGTTGTTCTTCTTGTTGTTGCCTCTACTAAAAGGGTCGACGAAGGGGTAAAGGCGTTTGCATTTTCACACCCGCTTGCCCCGAATGCAACGTTGTTGTTGTCGTCGTCATCATCGTTGTGTTCACTCATAAATGAAACATTTTTCGTGACCCCTGGTTTTTCTTCTTCTTCTTTTTTTTGTTTCTTTGGCTTTTTGTTGTCGCATACAACGTTTAACAATTGTTTTTTATACGTATATACGATACGATACTTCACTTGTCTCTTGTTCTTCTCTTTTTAATTGCAGATGCCTATCGATCAAGCCGCCAGAAAGGTAAACACACAAGTATAATAAAAAAAAAAAAAAAAAAAAAACAACTATGGCAATTTGTTGATATCCAAAATCGATCATCAATGTTACATTTTGTGTATGTGCACTTGAGAGTTTTTAGAGCGAAAACGAATTTGTTATTAAATTATTTACGGGGCCAAGCCCAACAACAACAAACAAACGAACGGACTTTGCGGAAGTTTTTAGGACCGTCAAATTAAAGCAAATAGAGCGTGTTAATGTATTAACGGATGTGTTAAAGGATAACTGCACAATATACTATATATACATATAAAATGGGTCAAGTCGAAGTATTATCAAGTCATCAAAATAAGCATTTAACAAACATGATTTCGCATCTTTCTTTTTTTATTGTGCCTTTTGTTTTTCACTCTAAAAAACACTCTTGAGCTCGTCCGTTTTTGTCACGTTACGTTTGCAATATAATTTTTTCTTTTTTTTATTATTATATTTGTTTGCCATTTTTGTCTATAGGCTTCTTCAGATGACAACTTCAATTCTTCACAATTTTTTTTCTTTTTGCTTTTATTCTCCAACTCATTTAGTCATTAAATCAGTCAATCAGTCAGTTTGTCAGTTTGGTGCGTCCATCAGTTAGTTTGTCAGTTCGTTCAGTCAATTGATCTGGCAAATTGAATTTGATTTCAGTTGATTGTTGACTGCCTCTTTGACTAAAACGCCGTTTAGAGCTATGTGTCTGTGTGTGTATGTGTGTGTGCCACATTGGCAACATTGTGGGGCACATTGCGGGGGCGCAGATTGTCGAATTGGATGCAAAGTGTTTGTGGCTATGAAAATTGGCCACACCTTTCTATTAAACTGGAGTAGTTCAAATCGAATTATGCCACAGCTATGCAATTAAACCCCCGCAAAATTCGACACCAACAAAAAAAATCGACACAAATTAATTTCAGTTCAATTCGATGATGCGAAGAATTGAGCAACTCGTGCTACTTGTCTTTCGGCTACGGGAAAACTGAACTGAATAGATTTTGTAATAATAAATGGAATAAAAATAATATAAATACAACAGAGTAGAAATTAAATAGAAGAAAAGAAATAGAATAGATGAAAGAAAAAGGTTTTAAAACATGTAATTAAAAGAAAGAAAAAATTCAGTTCAAGGAAAGAAAGTCAAAAAAAAAAATGAAAAAATTTTAGTTAGTATAAATAGAAATAGATAAATGATAAAAATATTCAAAATAGTAGAAATAGATTAAAAGAAACTAATTTTTACAAATAAATAAAGAAAATATTAAGAAGAAGAATTTAAATACTCAAAGCAAGTACACTAAAAAAAAATATTTTTTAAACAATAATTTTTAAAAAATTTGGATACTGTAAGTTACAGAAAGAAACCATTTTATCTAATTGAATATTGAAAAGAAAAAAATAAGGAATATAAATAAAAGGTTAAAAAAATAAATTCATTTTTAAAAATGAATAAAGAAAAGATTAAAAAGAAAAAAAATACTTAATTCAAGTGCACTTAAAGAAAATAATAAATAAATAATATTTTTAAAAATGATTAATTAAAAGATTTGGAAATAGAAAGCTCTGTTAAAAACATTACAATATCTGAAACTTGTTATGAAAAAGTAGTACGAGTATTTATTATTTACATCAGAAAAGACAATGCTTAGACTTTTTATGTTAGCAATAGTCTACTAAAAATTCTTTTATGATTAATTACTTTAACATTCATCGACTTCACACTTATAGTACACAAATTGAAAGACTTCTTCAATTAGAAATCATCACAGGTATTGCACACTTCGTGACACAATTGTTTTTATGGCCACAAGGCAAGGGTAGGCAAGCAATTTAAATAAGTCGATTTTCTAAATTAATAAATTGATTAATTTTGTATACATATATTTTTTTTTTTGCTTTACCGTTTCGCGGTCTGCGAGGTGTGAGTTTCAGTTAGTTGAAGCAGTTGTTGCGATTTGCATTTTGCAAATGCGACTTAATTGAGTGTAACCAAAAAACAAAAGCAACATTGTTGTACAAAAATATAAATGAAGCAACAATAGATCAATTTATTTTTATAATAAATAATTATAGAGCCACCAAAAAAACACAAATGAAAACTGAACTAAAGAAACATAAAGGAAAATGTTGTAGCTTGTAGCATTCTCTCAGCATCTCGCTGAGCTGAGCTGAGTTGAGTTGAGCTCTCAGCCAAGTTGCAAGTGGGGCGAGTTAAGTGCAAGAAACGGAGACGGGGAAGGAGATGTCGGTGGTGGCTGTGGTTGTAGCATGCTTGTAATTTAGTATGCGAACTAAATGAGTTATTAGCACGCCAATTGAAACCAGCAGCAAATGAGTTTCGAGTAGGAGTAAACTCACATGAGTTTTTGCTGCATTCGAAGTCAGAGATAAAGACATGGAAAATGGTTGCCCAACCCTGTAAAATGCCACCCGAAATCCCTAATTAGACTTGTAAGTTGCATTCTGTGTGTGTTCTCATTGACACAGCCCAGCAAAATTGGCAGTTGCACTGAGAAAATAGATCTCAAGATATGTCCAAAATTGCAGCGTTTCCAAAAAATGCTTAAATGCTGTATTAAACGTCTGTTTGAGCTGAATTATCTTGCGGCAAACTTCATAAGCGCGCTTTAAATGGCAATTAGAATCAGTTAAGCTCAAAACTAAAAGCAATCAGTTTAGCATAATTATGACTTTTCCGCATTAAACTGTAAATTCGATTCTTTTTGCATTCTATGCTTTCTTTTGAAAAACTTACGAGTATTTGCCATTTCAATGATATGTTGATAACTGGCAATTGCCAGTTGAACAACTCGAAACTTTTAGCGTGCGGATCTTCGGGGCGTATTCATCATCATAGTAGTAGTAGTCAGGTTCTCTCTCGCTGAGCTCAAGTCCACAATTAGCATTGAAGTATGTTGAAGTCCCCTTCTTCTACGTCCGCCGTCTCATCATACCTGAAGGCATGAGCTATGTTATGTATGTCATGTCATTTGTGAATTTGCATGTCCATTTACAATGAATCGCAAATGTTGGCCAATGCATTTGGTATCGACTCGTCTCAGCTCTGTGAACTATCTGAGGAAATTCGAGACGTCGGCTTCTGGCTTCTTCTGGGAAATATGCAAGTTGGCCTGGGTTCAAAGGCAAAGCAGTTAGCGATAATAGACAAATGGCATGCAATCGTGTTTGGAAAATAAAAGCGAACAAAATCTGTTTGCAGTAGATTCAATTAAGGCTTTGCATTGCATAATTCAAATGCGAAAAATTCAAATATATGGAAATTTCACTGCCAGGTAATTGCCGTTGCATTGATTTAACTGCAATCAAATTGGCTCAACTCTAAGGTGGCAACGTGGCCATAAATTTAATTGATTTTGCCAATTCGAAAGTGAGACTCTGAGGGAGGACCAAAGAGTGCCTCTTGGAGTTGTGCGATTCAAATCCGTGTTCCCTTTCGCTGGGAAAGCGCTGACAAATGTTGGCAACGCCCCACAATTTGATGCAATTCCAATTGCCAATTGCCAACTACGCAGCTATGCTTTTGATTTATGCAACTAACTGGATTTCATATTTATTTTTTCTTCTATATTTTCGTGGTTAGCCTAGGGGACTCGGACAGTGCCACACATTCGTTGGCTAATTAACAGCTCGACTAACCCTTGATTATTGATACTACGAGTTGCAATCAGAAAGAAACTTACAGCTGCAAACTGGTTCACAGCTCTGAGATGCAGTCGATATTTCTCTTGCTGTTGCTGTTGCATGTAGCATGTGGCAAGTAGCAGCCAACATTGAACCGGTTTGCAGAATGCCAAAGCCTGTGCATTTTTTGGTTTTTTTTTTTTGTTGTTTTACTTTTTGTTTACTGTTTGCTGTTTGTTGTTTGCTTCAGACTAAACGTTTGTTTTTACAAACATGTCAGCTCTGTGTTGTGTCCGTCAATGCACTTAAAATGCACCAAATCTGTTCGTTGTAGTCAAGTGCGGCAGTAAAGTGAATCGACTTGGTAGATACTCTTTAAAAGAGCATAGTTTAGTGAAGAAATTCTTTATAAGCTGCAGAAGGTTTTCTTCATTTTTAAGCTAAAACTTCTAAGATTGAACATTAAAGAATTAAAGAAAATGTAAATGTAAGGTATTCACATTTTTCAATTTAAATTTAAATTTAATTTATTGTAAATTTAAAGTATTTACATTTTTTATTAAATTTAAACTATTTAAATATTTGAGTTTCTTAAATAACAAATGCCCTAGAGCAACCTTTTGAATTTAATAATAAGAAGTAAGAAAGTTAATGTTGAGTGTGCTCGACTTTGAGATACCCGCTATCCATTTTGAATAAAAGCAAAACAGTTCGGTTAAATTCCTGAAACATAAATACTGCAAATTACTAAAATATACCAAAATTTTCGGTATATTTGGTATATTGATATACTACAAAATTCAAAATATAATATATACAGACACACAGACGGACAGACGGACATGGCTAGATCGTCTCGGCTGTTGACGCTGATCATGAATATATATACTTTATAGGGTCGGAGATGCCTCGTTCTACCTGTTACATACATTTCCTGCCGGCACAAAGTTATAATACCCTTCTACCCTATGGGTAGCGGGTATAAAAATCTCTATGGGTAGCGGGTATACAAAATAAGCATAAATATTTTTATTTTTGCAATTCAAATATTTTCCAAAGTTAGTCAAGTAACTTATGAACATTCCCTCACGGCATGCATTGCTACAACATTTTTCTAGACACTTATATCAGAAATAGCTCGAGATAACAATGCAGTTAAATTGCTGCCTCACTTTTGTGTATATTTATCTGATTGCAATGCATTTTTGCAATGCTCAAATTTGATTTCTTTTGCTATGTCGAGCAATAAATCAGATTTGAGGAAGTGCGCATAATATTATTATAATACACTGCAATATGTAATCAATTATCAGTAAATTCCTTGGCCTAATTTAAGTGCAAATTATGCAATCTTATCCGGAATCTGTGTAGTACAGATGTACTGCAGAGATATTCTAGGGAAAGCTGATTTCTGGGCAAAATCAAACATGGCATCTAGCAACATCATCTTGACAGCGAACTTTTCCAATGAAAGTGGCCACAAGGCAGTTGGCTTATCGGTTGGCCCTGTTAACAACAACAAGAAGAGTGTTGTGTGTTGTGTTCCAGGCAGTTTTCATCATAAATTCATTAACTTGACTGACACACAGAGTGAGGGAGAAGCATGTTTTGCACGTCATAGATACGTTTGTAGTTACGCTTGGTCCCAAAAAACACTTTCGCTGAATAAAAGTTGAATCAACAACAACACAAAAATAGTAGAAAAAAATAGATAGTAAAACACTTTTGCTTTTGTTTTTCCTTTTGGCCATGATTCATCATTGAATTGGCTTGCCTTGGGGGCTGCTTCTGTTGCTGTTCTCTTTACATGACCCGCGGGCCAAGTACACAGAACAGAATGGCTTTTGTGTTGTCATTAAAGCAAGCTGCACAATTAAATCTCAACTGGGCTTTTACATGCAAATATTTATTGTTGAAATAACTGCAAATATTTGCAATTACTGCCTACTACAGAGCGACAGAGATAGCGATAGAGCCCACGCACAATTATAAATTATTCAATCTGTGTCCACAAAAATGCGACTACCTGTGTTAACTGTGTTTATTTGCCCCGCTGTTTATGCAGAGCAAACAGTAAGAATTTTTCTTTCGCTTTTTTCCCTTAATTTGTTTAATTTTTTAATTGTCTGCCCTGGCGCCTACACAAAGTTTCGAAATAGTTGGCCACAAGTTCTGCACTCGTGAGGCGAAAACTTTCTTTCAATGCATATTTATTGAATATATACCTTTGGGTGACTTTAGGTCTCGTGTCACGCGCCCATCGCTAAGTGCGACATCAAATAATTGATCATAGTTGTCTCTATTTGCATTCTGCCATCTTTCATTACAAAAAAATGTATACAGATATAAAGATGCATAGATCATTCTAAGTGCCTAGTTTAAATAGTATATTATATAGTTAAATACGTCTCATCACGCGTTGTGTCACGCGCCCATTGCTAGTTGCCACATCAAATAATTTATTGTTATTGCCTCTATATGCACTTTAATTAAAATATATATACAGATGCATAAATAATAGTATATTACATAGTTAAATCAATCTTGTCGCGTGTCGTGTCACGCTCTCATCGCTAGATGCGACATCAAATAAATTATCGTTGCTGCCTCTATTTGCATTCTGCTTTTAGTTTCCCGAGTATTTGCGCCGCACTGTTTGTTGTATCTTTTGTATTTGTATCTTTATCTGCATCTCTCTTGTTTGCCATAGCTGCCTGCTGTGCAAACTTGCTTTATGTCTTTGCCCAACTAACTACTTGTACTACACATTCAGTATTTGTTAAAGACTTTGGAAAAATATTTGAAAATCAAATACAACCATAATTTACTGGAAAATTGTTAGTTGGCTTTTGCTTTTTTCTAATTATTACTATATTTTTATTATTTTTGTTGTTTAGATTTTTTTATGACAGATACTTAAAATGGTAGCAGATTTTATGGTTAAATCAACGGGATATCTGTGGGTTTAATGAGTAAATTAACGTACGGACAGGTTCAAGTTTACATAAATTAACATTACGGAAGAACAGAATACGAGTAGTTATGATGGTAATATTTTTCAGACTATGAATTAATAAGGGAAAAGAGCTTTAGGTGAAAAACTTAAAGGGAATGTATATAAATGATTAACTTATCAATTATTAATAGAACAATATACGAAGTAAAGAAAAAAGAAAAGACTTTTTAAAGTAATATCTGCAGAAATTTATAAAATTGTATTTAACGCTCTGAAAACATTTCTCAAGTGCCTTAAACAATATTTTGAATTGCCAAGAGACTTCAAAATTTTCCACAATGCAGCACAATACAGCCAAACTCCATAATACTAATAATAATAATATGTACTGTTAATAATCATAATAATAATATTAAATATACTTATGTATTCACCTGGTCCACCTGATCCTTTGGTGTTTGCTCATTGTGCTTCAGCATCTTTATACTGATACCAAGCCAATTGTCATTGCTTTCAACCCAACAGTAACTCTCTGCAATTCCGCAGTTCCAGACCGGGTCGACCGCCCAAACGTGGCCCCGTTGGCCTCTCACTGCCGCCCACGCATCTCACCCAGCATCCGCAGCTGAAGAAGCATCGCCTGGACAACGGTGACTATGCCTATGAGAATGGTCACATTAGTGGTAAGTACACTAAGGAACACATTTGATTTTGACTTCTTTTTTCTTTTTGGGGTGAGCAATTTCTTTACGGCCGTCGGCCATGATCAAAACCACGATCACAGAAAGAATCGAAGAAACGCAATTGTAATGGTAATGAAACCATTGAGAGAATTCCGAATCGCAACCTAAAAAACTTGCTCTTGGGCGTCTTTGGAATCCGTTTTATTATCGTTCACAACTCGTGCGGCCAATTGAAAAACGGAATAAAAATTTTTGTGATTTGTTGATGCCTTGATTATAAGTTGAGGCGAACGGATACACACACACATACACAGAGATATGCACAATGCTCAATTGTTGCCAGTTGGAAGTTGGCAGTTGGCAGTTGCTCTGAACGTTGCACGTTCCCAAACGCTGCCATGTTTTTCCCTGTTCCCAGCCCAGTTAAATGCCCATTTGTCCAAGACCAAAGAGTTGAAGGCAAAGCGAAGCGAAAACGCTTTCGAGTCGCAGCCATGTGATTTGTGATTTGTACAGGAAATCGCATTTAAGAGTTACAAACGAACAGCGGAGTTATGACTGCGGCTGCTTCGAATGCTTCGACTGCTGTTGCATGATTTCTTTCGCCTCCATCTGTATCTGTATCTCTGGCATTGTAATTATCATAAGTACTTTTCAGATACCCTCGCTATACAGCATGTATCTGTCTTTTTTTCGGCTGTGTACTTGCACATCAGAGCAGCAGACACAATAAAGTAACGCTCAATTGATTGATTTTTTACATATTGTACATAGCATTGTTGCGCTATGATTTCCTGAAGCCCTCAACTGACAACCACAGCCACGCCCCTTTCTATTAATGTTGCGCGCAGCAACAATATTAACGCGGCGTATTTAAAATCATTCCAACACTCGACGCGACTTCTTAAGAACGATCAACGATTGAGCCGCCGGCGCCTCTTTTTTAGAGATTTGCCAAGTCATCTGAGTCTGAGTTCTGAGTGAAATATGGGGCGTTGATTTTTGAGTGATATTGCAGTATTGCTGCATACGGCAGATGCAACTGCAACTGCAACTTCAACGTTGCGTTAATTGCATTTCGAATGCAACAAGTTAGCATTTTAAAAGCGCCTTTAAAGCATTGTCTTTTTAACTAATTATGCAATGCTATCCATTTAATGGTACACAAATTGCCTACCAGACAAATGTATATATATACATACAAGTATATGTATGTATCGCATTTGAGAAAATATTATATGTGCGTGGCTGTGTAAACACAAGGTTGCCATAAATATAGGTGTACTAACATACAATTGTATCGATAGCATATGCGTGTGTTTTCTTTGCTCTCTCTGTGTGTTTCGTGCTGTTATTTTAGTTGTTGTGTTTAGTCTGGGCGTGCAGACACACACACACACATACACACACATATATTAATTTGTTGTATATGATGGAATGGATGGCATCAAGCCATATCAGCAAAATGTACAATAAAATTGACTGCTCATTTCACGATTGCGATATTAACATGTTTTGTATACAAATCAGAGTGCAAATTTTATTATTATTATTTTATTCGCCATATTGTTTTGTGCATTCCTTTTGTTCATCATATTTTGCCAGTTAGGGATTGTTAAAAAATTTAATCAGCCTGTTAAATTCATAAAAATAAAACGAGATTTAATGTGCCTAGTTGTTGAATTTAGTATAACCATTATTACATTATACAATTGATTGAATTAGTATAAAAAAAAATTACCACTTAAATTGGTTTCATTATAGATTTTTATTATATTAATTTTGCTATAATTATTGAATTTTGTATGAGATTTATTTTGTATAATTTTCGCTAGATTATTAAACTTTATAAAACAAATTTATTTATTTCGAATAACATATAATTTCTAAGGGCTGCGATTGAAATAAAGTTATATTTATTATAATTATTATTACCATTTTTTGAACAGTATTAATCATAATATTATTTTGATTTGTGACTCGGCTAAAATAAATTTAATTTAAATTTAATTTAATTTATTTTAATTTTATGAAAGATTTCAATAAATTGTATAATGTTATAAATGTTTTATTAAATTTAATATTATTTTTATTATTACAACCAACAAGAACCTTATTTTGATTATATACAACTAACAAGAAGGAATATACAAAAAATCTGTTATTTAGTTTTTCTTTCTTTCTTTTTCTGTCGCACTGATATTTCAAAGTTCACAGCTGTATATATTTTTATTGTATTTTTTTCAATGCCTTTGCTTTAGGGAATTTTTAATGCATATTTTGTCAACTAAGTTTATTTATATAGTAATATATATATAATAGTATATTAACAGCCAATTTGTGCAGGCTTAAAATGCAAAGATTATTGATTTTTTTTATTCTATAGTTGTGGCATATCTTAAAATATTGATTAAAAGTTTTAAGTATTCCTTTTTTTGATGAATTTTATAGTTTATTGCCTTTAAATTGTATTGTATAATATATAATTGTTAAAACAATTTCCCTTTACTTAATGATCTTTAAGTTCTAAGGCTAGTAAAATATTCCATTTTATTTTAGACTGCAAATTGTTATCCCCTAATTAAATTTATATAACTTATAATATATTTATATATATTATTATTTATTATTATTTATAATATGTTATATATTAATATATTATATTATTTATTTATATAATTATAAAAATGTTATATTTATATTTAATCAACAAACAATTTCGCCAAATTCAAATTCAAACTGAAGCAGCGTACAATTTTGTTGTTGCAGATATGAATCGGCTAGAGAAGTCGCCGCTGCTGGCCAACGGCTACAATCCGCCGCCGATCAACCACATGGCCTTCATGCAGATGAATGCCCATCATCCCGGTGCCGCTGCCTTGATGTCCCCCGGGATGCCCCCGCACGGACTTCATGCGCGTCCCGAGAGCCAAATGCTGAAGGCAGCTGCCCAAAATGCTGGCATGTCGGCGGCCAATATGGATGCATTGACCAGATCGGGCATCTGGGAGAATTGCCGTGCGGCCTACGAGGACATTGTGAAGCACTTGGAACGCTTGCGTGAAGAGCGCACCGATGAGCGTCAGCAGGCGATTTGTGCTGGGGGCGGAGAGCGAGGTGGAAGTGTGATCAGTGAACGTGATTCGAAACCGCGAGATCTCAGCTCGCATAATTGTAAGAGAGAAGAGAGAGAGATGGAGATGAAGTGGCAAGTGCTGATGAGGAGATCTTCTTCTTCTTTAATGTATTCAACAGGTTCACCCACGCGCCAGAGTCCAGTGCTGAATCTGAGCAAATCCGGCGGCAATACGGATCATGGCGGCAGCAATTGCGATGCCGGCAGCGAGCGTAGCGATTGCTTGTCGGCAGCTGGTTCGCCACGTCATCCACGTAGCTTGGATGAGCGCAGTCGCAGCGTTGGCGGCGGTCCCATCATTGGCGTCGAGGACGATGAGGAGGAGGAGAACTTGAGCGATGAGAACCAATCTGAAGTCGATGAACGCTGCCTGGCCAAAGACGATGATGGTGAGTAAACTTTGCATAAGCAGATAACCCAGACTGATGACTGAGTGACTGACTTCCTCAACTTCTTGTTGTTATTATTTGTCTCCCTCTTTCTGTCAGACTTGAGTGACACGGAGCGTGATAATCTCTCCACGGGTTCGGCGGCCGCTGCTGCTGCTGCTGCCGCCGCCGCTGCCCATTTGCATCAGCACGCGGCGGTGGCATCGCATCATCATCATCACCATCATCATCCGGCGCAAGCCCATCATCTGGCTGGCGTGGGTGCCCAGCATGGTTCACCCACAGCCGAGGCTGCTGCGGCCGCTGCACTGCATCATCAGCGTGCCCTCAACTATTCCCAGCTCGCCGCTGCCGCTGCTGTGGCCAATGGCGCCGTTGCCGGCACTGTCGCCGCCAATGGTCCGCCTTCGGCTGGTGGCGGAGGCGCCTTGACGCCCAATGAGGCGCTGCTGGCTGCCAACGATGCCACAGCTGCAGCTGCTCTGGCTGGCGGCTTGGCCCTTGGTCCGCTGGGCATCGATGCGCATGCTGCGGTGCCAGCCAGCTCGACGGAAACGCTGCTGCGCAACATTCAGAGCTTGCTGAAGGTGGCAGCGGATAATGCCAGGCAACAGGAGCGACAAATCAGCTACGAGAAAGGTGAGTGCACGAAATTTACAAGTATTTAAGAGTGTTTCAAGTTAACTAAATAAAAGCACTCCCAAAAGTATACAGAGATAAAAGATAAATGAAAGATATGGAGATAGAAATAATTTAAAAAATGAGTTAATTAATACGAATTGTATTGAATATAAACTACAACGAAATAGGTGTTCAGCATAATATAAAAATAACTTTTTTTTAAGGTCAATTAGTCTGCCTAATTTAGTTAAAGAGTATTCAAGTTAACTAGATGAAATCACTCCCAAAGGTATACAAAAAGATATATGAAGGTATATAAAAGATATATGAAATAAATGGAGATAAAATGATTTAAAAAATGACTTCATTAATACTAATAGTATTGAATATAAATTACACTAAAATAGGCGTTAAAAATAACTTTTTTTGTGTCCAATTAGTCTGCCTAATTTATTTAAAGAACATTCAGAATATATTCTTTTTGATTACCTTAACCAATGCATAATTAATAGATTAATTAAAAAGAGTGTAGAAAAAAACAAATACATTTTTTTTTTAATTAATGTTGTAATATATTTTATATTAATTGTATTTGCAAGCTCTGAATATAATAAGAAATGAAATTTGGTATTTCATCTTCAATTTAATTTCTAATTCATGAAATCCATCTTGGCAATCCATGGACATAATATGACTAGTTTATTTTTATTTTAAATATTTCTATCTATTTAGTTTCACAGGATTTTTAGATGAAATTTATGGAAATTAATTTCCAATGTAGAATAAAAATAATAAAATATATATGTTTAATATAATATATATATTTTTTGAACCTCTTTCTATCATGTAAGTAAGTGGAGTATATTATACTCGCTACCCATAGGGTAAAAGAGTATTATAACTATATCAATATACCAAATATGTTATAGCCTTTGGTATATTTTTAGTCCGTTTGCGCTACCATTAGGATAGCGGGTATCTGATTATCGAGCACACTCAACTGTAGCTTTCCTACTTGTCTCACTGTGTACTAATATTTCCTTTGCTCTTTTCTCTTTTGTTTGGTGCATTCCACAGCTGAGCTCAAGATGGATGTGCTGCGTGAACGCGAGGTCAAGGATTCACTGGAGCGACAGCTTGTCGACGAACGCAAATTGCGTGGTAAGTTTAGCAAAAATAATGAAATAAATGTTGAATCCTCAGAGAGGAAATTAGAAACAAAGCTGATGCAGAAGAATCATTTGCATTTGACAAGCCAACGAATTGACAGTGTCCAGAGTTCACTCTCTCTCTCTCTCTCCCTCTCGCTCTCTCTCCCTCTCGCTGTCTCTCTCTATGAGTGCCTATGCCGATTCCAATCATGCGCGCTTAATGCAAGATGACTCAAATGACAATGACACCTGATATGTCCGTGGCACAGACGGAGCCACAGAGAACTCTTCAACTCCTTCCATGTCTCCTCCCCCCTTTCCACCTTTGCGTGTCTCTTGTGGCGCTCTGGTGGTCGTCGTCCGGGCTAAAAAGGGTTTTAATGCCAAGGCTGCCGTTTCTCTCTCAGACCTTGTTCGCGGGACCTTTTCAACAGAAATCACAATTCAAATGAATTTAATATCATTTCATTATTTAGTTACACTTGAACGATTGGCAAAAAGTAGCAAATGTCTTTCGAACCCAGCATTATTATGTTATGTTGTTGTGTCTCTTTTGGCCATCAGCAAATGGACTGTTGTCCTCATCGTCGTCGTCGTCGTCGCTTGGGGAGCTGTGGAATTTGAGAGTTGCTTTTGGTTACACAAGGCAAAAGTTTCATTTAGCACACACAGAGAAAAATCTTTTAATTGGTTGTTGTTATGCTTATGACTTGAGCCTCTAAAAGGGTTGTCAGCACTCCTTCCCTCCTTTCCCCTTCTACCCAAAAATCGTTGCTCTCTTAGGGGTGGGTTATGTCCAAAATAAAAGATCTTATACAAGTTTATGTTGAAATTGAAAACCATTTAGCCAATTACTACTATGAAAGACATTAAATAATGTATGAAGGCTGAAACCGGTTTGAATGCGCATTTCGCATGAATTAATATTAATCCCCCCCGCTCTCAAAGAAGACCCCTTTGCTCTATATATAAATTATGTATTATATAGTATTATAAATGTATAGTTTTCGCTAAATGTATGTTAAAAGCAGCAGCAGAAACAGCAGCAAAAAAATATGCAAATAAATAATTGATACAATACAAAGTATCGCAGTAACTATTTTGCACTCTTTATATAGCATGTGATAATGCCATTTGACAGACACTCTTGTTTTTTTTCTGTTCTGTCTTACATTCGATCAGTCTATAATTAAGGGGCATACGCATAAAGTCTGCTCAATTTTAAAGACAGCACTTGAGTCCAGTCCAGTGCAGTGCAGTTCAGTTTCTCCCCATAGAACGCATTGAGTATGAGTACATACATTCATATTCACATTCATATTCGCATTCACATTGGCAGCGACCGTGCATAAATCAATGGAAATGTCGGAACTTTTGTGGACTTTTGCCGGGGCCCGTCCCAGTTTTGTTGTTGTTGTTGTGCTGCGAGTTGAGTTGAGTTGAATTGAGTTGGGGTTGGAGCAGAATAAATTGCATGAAATGCTATGCAAAAGCCACACAGACATCTAATTGCAACTAATAATAAAGCGAGCCGGATAAACATCTAGAGGTTGTACTCCCAACTCTCGCGTATTCGTATTCCCAATGTAACTATTGCATTTGTATAAGTGGATAGCATGCCATAACAGCAACAACAAAATTGGCCATTTGCAACGGGAGCGTGGGTGCAATGGAGTTGCTAGATAGAACATTGCAATCCACAATCCACAAAGCGCAATCCCAATCCCAATCCCTATTCCGATGAGTGAGTGAAATTCAATCTGCCATTTGCCAGAGTCATAAATTTGCTCCACCCTCAAAACGGCTGTCACCACGCTCGACTGCTTCGATCAGCGATCAACGCTCAACGATCAACGCTCAGCGATCGAACTCAATTCGCGTTGCCTATGACTATGTGAATGTGCATTTCAGTCAGGATCAACAAAGCATAATTGCGCCCACACACAATCATAGCAACAACACACAATTACATCTGCAGATACACATACTGACAGATACACGTACTCTGAGATACTTTTATGCGGATGCGCAGTTGAATTGGCACAGCCAACAAATATCAATCGATTCGTTTGCCATTCTCTTCAGCTCTTTCACTATCCATCTTTAATTTGGGTGTGCTATATAATTATGGAAAATTTCATATTTCGATGCGGCAAATCGCTGAGCGATTTTTAAGTGAATGTAAAAGAATTACAGTATTTAGGATAGTTAGTCTACTTTCTATTCACAGGTGTGGATATAAAGTTTAATTAGAAAAATAAAAACTGGAATTGAAGAAGAAAAAATGATTTTTATGAAGTGATTCGATTAAAAATGATTTTATAGAGAATTTATCAAGCTGCAAATTTAATTAAAAATGTAAAAACAGGATTAAAAATGAAAAAATTAAATTTATTGGATTTTCAAATGATTTCATAAAGAAAATTTAAATTTAAAAAATATAAACAAGATTTGAGATGAACAAAATAAAAGTTCCTTGAATTTTAAAATGATTTCATAGAGAATTTGTCAAGCAAAATAAATGCTTTAGAAAATAATATTTATTAAGAAAAAGTGTGGAAATGTCTTATAAATACATATAGAATTTTCTATAAAAATCATTTTAAAATTCATATATTCTGTACTCTAAACACTTGTGATAAATATTATACCATTTTGAACAAAACATTTTATACTTATTTAATATTCGTATTTTAAAATTTCTATATAATTTCATTAAGAAATTCATGTTTTTTCCTATGTGCAAAATAAATTAAAATATTTTATTAACATTTTATAAATATAATTATTATTTTGTATTTTAAGAATATTTTCTATTGTATGTATGTATGTATGAATGTATGTATTTATGTATGAATCTATGTATATACAGCGAATAGATAGAACAAATGTTGACTCTAGACCAATTATAATCACATAACTGTCGAAAACATTACTCGATTGCAAACTTAAAGTTTTTTCTTGTCATTTTCTTGTTGTTCTTTTGCAGTGCTTTATCAGAAACGCTTTAGGCGCGAGCGCAAGATACGCGTCCGGTATCAACAGCAGTTGACTGGCAGCGCAGGAACTCCAGGAGGTGGCGCAGGAGCTGGAGGCGGAGGTGGCAGCAAGGGAAATCCAAATGCGAGTGACAGCAATGTCACCTGCAGCGACGCTGAGCTTTGCGCCGGCAACGCAGCGGATGCCAAATGCAGCAGCGGCAACGGCGATGCCAATGAGGCGCTTAAAGGTGAGTGACAAGGCAAAAAGCCAAAAGCGAATCAAAAAGCAAAAGCAACAGACAGATAACCGAAGCAATGGTCGAAGTAAAAAGCGAGCCAAACGCATGTCTAACAACTGCCCCTCCCCACCCCCCGTTCACCTGTCCAACGCTTTGATAACCAACACAGCGCCCTCTCTTTTACCTTTAATCCATTAAAAAAAAACAGATACCGACGGCAGTCATGGCGGCAGCGACAAGTCCGAGAAGTCTCTTGGCGCCTCCTGTGATGTGAGCGGCCATACGGTTAATTCGGCCACACGCTCCGATTCTCCCACCCACTTCAAGCGCGAGCCGCATTCCGATCACGAGGGCTCCATGGAGCATCAACAGCGCCCCATCACGGCCCCAGATAATCAGCCCCGCTGCTCCAGTCGTGATCGCGAGGATCAACCGCCCAGTGCCGGCTCCGTCGCTGCGGCAGCCGCTGCTGCTGCCGCTGCCGCTGATGGCAGTTTGGCTGCTGCTGCGGCTGCTGCAGCTGCTGCCGCTGCGAGCAATGGAAAGGCACCTTGGAGCTATCCAGGCATCGATCTGATGGCCACTGGCGCCTTCTGGCAAAATTATTCGGGTAAGTTGAGCGCTCAAAATCTGCATAAACTAGATGAGAGTTGAGAGATAGCAAAAGTTAGTGATGACTGGCAATTATTTAGTAAATTGGAGAGTTGAGAATTCAGTAGTCTCTTTTAGTTTAGTTCACCAAATGAGAAATATCTAAAGTGTTAAATTATATAAAACTTTGTGTTAGTTAGTTAGTTAGTTCATTTTTTAGAGTGCTGACTTGGCAATTATTTAGTGGAGAATTAGAGAGTAGAGAATTCAGTAGACTTGTTTAGATTAGTTCATAAAATCAACTATGTAAACTTTGTGACAATTTCTTTTATACTTAAAATAACGCTCAAAATCTGCATAAACTAGATGAGAGTTGAGAGATAGCAAAAGTTAGTGCTGACTTGGCAATTATTTAGTGGAGAATTAGAGAGTAGAGAATTCAGTAGTCTTGTTTAGATTAGTTCACCAAATGAAAAATATCTAAAGTGTTAAACTATGTAATCTTTGTGACCATTTATTTTATACTTAAACTAACGCTTAAAATCTGCATAAGTTCGATGAGAGTTGAGAGATAGCAAAAGTTACATAGTTCATTTTTTAGAGTGGTCACTTGGCAAATATTTAGTGGAGAATTGGAGAGTAGAGAATTCAGTATTCTCTTTAGATTAGTTCACCAAATGAAAAAATCTAAAGTGTTAAACTATAAAAAAACTTTGTGTTAGTTACTTAGTTAGTTCATTTTTTAGAGTGCTGACTTGTCAATTATTTATTGGAGATTTGGAGAGTAGAGAATTTAGTAGTCTTGTTTAGATTAGTTCACCAAATAAAAAATATCTAAAGTATTAAACTATGTAAACTTTGTGACCAATTATTTTATACTTAAAATAATATGAAATTAATTTTACGATTGCATAAAAACATGTTTAAAATATTATTAACATCTATTTTGTTTGATTTGATTTGCAGTTAATAATATTGTCTAAAGTCATGTTTAAAATATTACATTTAAGTGCAATTATATGGATTATCGATTGCTGGAAAAATC
Source organism: Drosophila kohkoa (assembly GCA_019972355.1). Classification (NCBI taxonomy): domain Eukaryota; kingdom Metazoa; phylum Arthropoda; class Insecta; order Diptera; family Drosophilidae; genus Drosophila; species Drosophila kohkoa. Next base: position 377,416 of record BJEL01000036.1, on the reverse strand, counting down.
AAAACAAAACAATTATATAAACTTTTTCTCTATATTATTTGCACTTAAACTGATTTGAAATTAACATTATGGTTGTATAAAAACATGTTTTATTAATAGTTCTATATTAAAAAGAATACAGTCTAAAGTGTTAGCTCAATAAACTTTGCAATTGAACTGATTTCAAATTAATGTTTTTATTATACAAAATGATGCATAATTATTTGATTTGAAATAATACTAGGGTATTAAATTTATCTACATATTTATTATTAGATATAACACAGCTAGATTTCAAATGTTCATATCTAGACTGAGCAAGTTTTTCTGGTTTTTATTTTTGTAAATTTCACTTAAATAACTCTCCATTTTTATACCATATTTTCCACCTCTTCTACTTAAAGAATCCCTAGCCCAGGAGCTGGAGATGGAACGCAAGACACGAGCTGCCAACGCTGAGCGCGATGTGAAGAGTCCTCTGTCGGAGAGGCCAACGGCTTATTACAAGAATTCGGTGCTCTTTGGCAGTGCTAATTAAACTGCATACTGGAACAGAGCTGTTATCTGTTAGCTGGACAAAAAAGGTGACATGGATATTTGATCTCAAAGTGCAATCCAAGCAAGCGAAAGAAATGGCAAGTGAATGATTGAAAAAAAAACAGTGGCAGGTGGAAAGTGGAATCGGAAGAAGAGAAACAAGAAACGCGGCCAGAACCAAAATGCAGAATCCCAGGCATTATTAGAGCAAACTTTTGTACATATATTTACTTATATATACTATATACATATATATTTAATATGAGATGAGAGTAGGAGAATATTTAGTATGTGGATTCGATTCGTCTGCAGATCGTTGCAAACGATTGCGACGGCCATCAGTTTGAAGTTGAGGATAATATAGGCAAAAATGAATGAGTAAAAAGCACTTCCAAAAAATTAAAAAAAAAAAAAAATAAATAAATATGAGTGCTCAAATGAGTGCTCGTAGTTGTACGTTACGTACATTCATGAATAGTTTCCAGTATTTTATATTTTGTACATAGGCATACAAAGACTTTTAATAAAAAACAAACAAAAAAAAGAAAGAAGATAACTCAATACTGGGCAGAAGAAAGAGTCTTCATGGGCTACTACAATAAAAAAAAGAAATAACAAAAATAGTTGGCATACCTAGCATTTAACATCCAAGCGTCAAAATTTAGCATCGTTTCAAATAGTTAGCTTAGTTTTTTTAATTTAAAACATATGCACAAACACACATACACATTCGATTACTGAGTATGTGTGTCTGTGTATTTAGTTCTGCTACATTTTATATGCCGGTTTTTATTAGTGTTTTAAAATGAGGGAAAGAAGAAAACTTAGTAATTATTAAGAAGTAAACCGATCATTAATGTTAAATGCTAAGATTTTAATTTATTCAGTAGCCTAGCAGCGGATTAAGCTATAATATTAACAACAACCAGAATAAAACATAATGTATTTCACTTGCTTAGACATTAATCCTTAAACAATATGATATACTATATAAATATATATATATATATAATACTATATGCTATTAAATGATAAACAGAACTTTAAACGGCCGACATTAAAAGATATGTTATAGAAATGACATTAAATACCTATTTAAACGCTTCATATGCTATTATACATATATATAAACTTAAAATTACATTAACTTTAGTCATAACAATAGTCACTGAACGTAATATATACAACACTTTAATGTGCTACATTCATCGCTCGCTGCAAAACAAAACAAAACAACAACAACAAGAAAAACAACAATTGTTACAATAAATAGCATGAAAACAAACAACAACAATAAATACAGCAGAAAAAACAACAACATAAGCAAGTAGAGAACAGAAACTATAACGAAAAGCGAAAAGTTTAAAAATAATACATAATAAATTATTATTGCATAAATAATAATGTCCAAATGTGCTTTTATTTAACTGGGTGACTCTTTAATGTTTATAGCATTTAAAGAGCTTACAACTGAACGAGATAAATAAGATAATATTAATCTCTGGGTGTTGAAGATTTCAGAAAATTAAATACCATGACAAAGACTGGATTTGGTGAGTTGCGAATATGATTTAATTTTTTTTATGATCTAAGCTTAAGAGTTGATTTAACATGAAAATGTGATAAGCGAATTAACTATTTGCAGCATATTTCTTATTCCAAATAAACTTTAATAGCTGCAGGAATATAAATCATTTAGTAATAGGATGTTGGTTGGAATAGAACTGATTTAATAACACACAAAATGATTTTCAGAGTTTACAACTAAACGAGATAAATTAGATAATATTAATCTCTGGGTGTTAAAGATTTCATAAATTTAAATGTCATGACTTTAAAGTACTTAAGACTGGATTTCGAGAGTTGCAAATATGATTAAAGTGTTTTTTTTTATAATCTGAGTTGATTTAAGATGAATATGTGATAAGCCAATAAACTATTTGCAGCAGATTTCTTAACCCAAATAAACTCTAACAGCTGCAGGACTATAGATCATTTGGTAATATGATGTTGGTTATATTTTGTTTGACAGTTGCTGGAATAGAACTGATTTAATAACACACAAAATGATTTGAAGACACAGATGAAGCCGTATCGACAAACTGCATGTGAAATAAGAAGAATCAGAAGAAACCCGGAGATTAGTTCAGATTAAATGCGTGGCAGACAAAAGAGAAAGAGTGAGAGAGAAATCGTCAAATGGTCTTGACGTGGCTCAGACGTTCGCTTAAACAGTTATCGATGCCATAAAGACAACGTCGGATGATTTATGCGTCTGGCTTGATTTAAGGGATCAGCTGAGAGCTTTAACTAAATGCGAGATTTGCGCATACAAAAAATGCGAAGTGAAGAAAAAGAAATGAAACGATGTGAAGCGAAGCGACGAACACAGAACTATATATTGTAATTATGATTATTGAAAAATTATATTTAATTTACAGTTAAACGATCACGTATGCTCACAAAGTCAGTCTTGTGATTTTGTTCTTTTTTTTTGGTTTTTGGGCAAAAGGCCTCGCGGTCAAAAATGCCAAAGCAGCGAAAAGATTTGACCTCAATTATCGATTTAACTTTATTATTGGTTTTGATTTGGACTTTTTGATTTGGTCTCGACTCTGATCGGGATCCTGCCAAAAACGAAAAAACTTGAATTCAAATGGAATGCTGTTGATTGCCGGGTTGCCAAAAAAAAGGAAGAACAACAACAGATCTGTTCTTCGTCGATACTGGCATTAGGTGGGCAGGTCGCTTAATTCTCGTTAATTTCTGTTTTGGGAACGTGCAACGTTTAGTTGATTGCGGGTTCCCCGCAAAATGCTTTCCCCCATTGCATTTAAATTGATGGCCATCATCTACAGTGTTAATTGCATTTCAATTAAAATGCACGAATTGACAAACTATGGACAACCTCGTTTCACTGTTATCAATTAAAGATTTGTTTTCCGACCCACTAAATGATAAACCATAAATGTTCGACAGCAAAACAAATACAGCAAAAGGTTAAAAGCAATTAAAGAAGCTGAAAGTTTGCCAACTTCCACCGCCTAGACACAATTAAAACAATCATTTTTCATATGCCAGCAAGGAGTTGTATCTGTTATTGCGATTGCACTTGGTATCTGCCCCATTGCTATTGGGTTAATTCGTATCGGGGCAATCGATCGTACGATTTGCTTTGGCAAAAAGAAGGAAAAACATTCAATTTGGAATGTTTGCAATTGAAGCTGCAGATTGTCCAAGATCTGTTTTTTGTTTGTTGTTTTCTTTTCGTTGGTAGGCGTGTTGCTTAATCATCGTTATGAAATTAATTTTTACTGCTAAACTTTACTGAGGGTAGTTGGGACTAGATAAGTAACATAACTTGGCTACTTTGGTTAGGGTATTTACAAGTGCGATGTGTTGGCTTCTTTTACCCATTTCAAAGCAAAGCTCTGTTCGCGTGTTGTGCATCATTTGGCAGTCAGAGGCCGCGTCGCGTTGCCAGCTAATTCGATTTGTTGTTGTGGTTGTTGCAACAAAAACCGATCGAGAGATGTGCGTTTTTTTGTTGTTTTTGGTTTGGTTTGCTCCTCTCGATTCGACTGCAGACAAACATATGTTGCATTAATTGTTCATGTTGCTCAAAAGCAACTCATGTTCAATGAGTTTTATTGCTGCTCAACACACAAACAACAACGACAACAACAACAACAACGACAACAACAACAACAACAACAACAACAAAAGCAACGGCAGCCAAGGAAACAAATGAAAAGAAAAATTGCAAACAAAACATTTTTCATTACGTGATATTTAAGCAAGGGTAGAGAGTGGAGAGCAGCAGCAGCGGCAGCAGCAACAACGAGTAGATGCTCAGCTCTTGGCTCTTAAGTGGCGACAGCCGGCAAAGTGCCATGTATACAACAACAGCAACAACAACATCTACAACTACATGCATGGAGGATTGTTTAGGGTCGTCGCGATGCCATAAGGATCTCGACATCGCCTCTCGTCTGCATTCCCACACGCGATCGCAATCGCAGCCAGAGCTTTGCCATACGTCCCATCGCCTAGGTGCTGAAGATTCAAACGTATCTATCAGCTGCACATGACCTCAGTCGTGAATCGCGACTCAATTACAATTTATTAAAAGCCGCGCAACTGATTTATAACCAGACTCCGAGTCAGACTTTAGAGAGAGAGAGCAAGCGAGACCCTTCTTCTACTTCTTCTGTGCACAATGTTAACGTGTCTGGCCATTGACGTTTTGTTGCTCGGTTGCTTGTTCGCCTGTCATGCTGGTGGGGGCAAATTGGCGGCTTATTTGTGTGGAAATTGCCGGCAAAAGAGACAGAGACAGAGAGAGAGAGCCACAGTGAGACAGCTCCGAGAGATGCCTTAAAGTGGAGCCATATTCCTCTAAGTATGGCGCTGCGAGCTCGGCGCTGGTGGTGACAGTTCCTTGTCAGCAAGTTACACGACCCCAAAAGGAGTGCATATTATATGTTGTGTATGAACGTGAACATGATCTATGTTATGTTAGGGTGAGATCAGTGCAGTGAGAAGGGGGGCGCGAGGGACACTGAAGTGTCCTCTGAAGTGCATCTGTCTAAATACTTATTAATTCTCAGATCGGCAATTTCTGAGGTAACAAAATCCGCTTACCATGTGTTTTCTCAGCTTTTGTTTAGCAAAATTCCAACGATATATATATTTCTTTTTTTTGAGTATGCCCGCAGCCGGAAAGCGGTAACAATGCATTTTTTATAAGAAACATATTTTGCGTCCATTATTTCATAAATCCTCGAGTATCTCGATGGCATCGACCCCGTTTACAGGGCGATTCTAATGCACTCAGGCGAACAAGTCTTGCCAATGCGGTTACCTTTTTATGGGTAAACACACATCACAACACAACACAACTCATGAAAAGGACCTGGATCCTATGAATGTAGCAACAACATGCAACAAATACGCAGTAGACGAGTTGGGAATTATTAGGCTTACATATGTTATATGTTATGTCGAGGGAGCGCGGAAATTGTGGTTTGATTTCTTCTGGTGCCAGCTCCTTGCAGCTGACGTTTCTTTCGGGGTAATTGCAAACAATCTGCCCATAACATGACCAGAATGGCAAGTGTGCACCGCAGTGCGACAGAGATAGAACGAACGAACGGAATGGAGAAAATAAGAGCGAGAGCGAGACAGCGTCGGACTGTTCGAGTGGAAGTGGCATTGCTCAGCAGTTGTCTCGCTCTCGCTGTCTGCGCAGGACATCTGATATTATTTCGCTAATTCGATACTTTTATTTCGTGAAACGGGCCAGCACACAATCAATAGCACTTTTCTTGTCTTTTGTGTTTTTCCTTTTTTTTATTATTTCATATTTTTTTTTTTCATTTTGCATAATCTTGATACCCTCTATGACGGTATAGAAAGGGGTATATTACTATATGAAATGTATGAATTAATTAATTGAATTTAAGTACACAAAATACATAAGAAAACTATTTTTAAACATTATTTAAAATGCGTTCTTTTCATGTTTCAAGAATAAATATATTTTAATTGATATGAAATTTATATTTTACACTAACAAGGCTAGAAATACTTTATATACATATAATTTCTATCATTATTATATTTTATACTACTAAGAAGGTTATTCCTACTTTTTAATTTTATTTTAGTTTCATTTTTTTTATTATTTATTTCCTATTTATTAGCATAACTTTAATTAAATTATTCTGCTATGAATGTTGCTCTTAATTTTTAATTTTATTATTATTTTGATTTAGTTTTATTTCTTTATTATTTATTTCTTATTTATCAGCATAATTTTAAATATATGATATTGCTATGAATGCTGCTCCTACCTTTTAATTTCATTATTATTTGCATTTGAGTTATCTTAATTTTTTATCAGCATAATTTTACTTCTTAACTTAATTAATATTATTATGTTTGTGTTATTTATAATATTTAATTTTTTATTAAATTATATAACTATAAATATTGTTTCTACTTTTGAATTTTATTATTATTCTTTTTTTAAATTTTAAATTGATGATTTAATTTAATTGTATTCATTTCTTCCCCTTTATAAGGTATTTGGTAGGCGAGCAAACTCTTTAACTCACACATTACATTACGCTTTGGCGAGCTGCTTATAGAGCAACCTTTGATTATGCTTAATAATTTCCTGAAAAATAAACATACATTTTGTGTGAATGCAATATGATCCGTTATTTATTTGCATTATCTTCGCAGCCTGCTGCAGTCTTCTTCTTCGGTGTCCACAGAGTTTACAGTGTCTGCGGGCTGTTCGTGTCCACACACACACACAGAGAGTAAGAGAGATGTTCAATGTACACATACCTCACTACTTATTCTTTTTTTTGTTGTGGTCGCTCCTTAAAAATATATTACCGTTATGCCAGCAGACCACACATTATGTTAATATTATATATTTTTTTAATTTCGTTTTTTTTTGTGAACACGTTCACTGCACAGAAGAGATTCTGTGATTTATGCTCTGAGGTCTGGACACAGGTGACAACAGCTGTCAATTGCTTGGCAATTGGCAACAGTTGCCAACGATTTTTGCTTGGTGCGTGGGAAGAAGAAGTTTCTCGGCAAGAGTTTCCATTGAGTTTTTCGACTGTTCAACTGTTCGACAGCCACCAGCTTCTCTTCTTCCGGACCTGGCAAAACCACAACTTGTGCACGTTTTTTGTTTCTGTTTCCACCCCCAGCCCCAGATTCCTTGCTAGCTACTCTCGGTCGTAGAGCTCGTGTTTAATTTCACAGGAGTAGAGCTGAAGCCCGCACCAGCTTCAGGACAATATCCATATCCTTATCCTTCTTGCTTAGCCTCTGGCATGTGGAATGGGTGTGTGGCATTGTGGAGTGAAGTGGACCGGGCTGAGCAGAGCAGAGCAGAGTAGAGCTGAGCTGTGCTGGGGTCGGGGACAAAAAGAAAAGAAATGTTAAATTTCTTATGGGAAGCATGAATTACGGCCACTTTTTCCTGAACGGAACGAAACTGAGCAGAACAGAACAGACCGGAATGGCTATGGCTGTGGCTATATGGCCTTTGTGGCTCTTTGTTGTGTGTCTTAAACAATGTGTGTGTGTGTGTGTGCGTACTTACTTCTAGTATATACATATAAGATGTGAAATGTATATGATTTTACGTGGCAAAGTCTTATAAGAATGAATATTGTGCATGTCCCCCCCAAATACAGGGTGCTATGGCAGAGTAATAATAAAACGCAAGTAAGCAAATAGATTGACATCTTAATGTACCAATATTATTATATTAGTATTTTTGTGTTGTTCAATATAAATGTAAATTTATTTAAAATATATTTTATTATTGTTAAGTTCATAAACTGCTGAGTTATTTTGTATTTTTTCTATTGAATGTAAATGTTTATAAACTTCGAATTTTTATATGTTCCTGTTTCCTAAAGTTTATCAATAGTAAGGTATCAATCAATGAACCTGTATAGAAGTTTCTTTATTCTCACACAATTACAGTATACATTTTGGTGTTCTACACACACACACACACCCCCACACACACACACCCCTACACACTCAGATTCAAGGCACATCAGAGTAAGTTTTTGTTTGAGTAAAATAAACGCCATATTGTAGACATTGTTAAGGTTTTTGAAAATTTTATAATTAATTTTCTGGTTAACATGTTTTTCATATGTGTAAATATGCGCAAAATCCATACAATACAAACGAATTTTCCACTTCCTCTCCCTCTATCCTACTCTCTCTCTCTTGTGCTTGTCATAGTTGTTGCTGCTTCGTAAAGTTCAGGAAGTGTGTTTACAAAGAAAAGCCTTTTGTACAAGTATCAGATTCCTGTGCTGATTACAGAAGCACACCCCAGCAAAAAATCAAAGGGAAAGAGAGAAACTTCAGTGGGCAGCCTCCATCTCCTAGGCATTTACCCATTTTCCATTTCCCTAAAAATTTCCAGCATGTGTGTGCTGTGCTGGGAATATTTATTAAAAATTTAAACATTATAAATGATTGTCTGTTCATATCCTGTGTGTGTGTGTGAGCTCCGAGATCTTAAGCAACAAAATCGTTGAAACGAAAACGCAGCCAAACAACATCTTGTCTTGTGGCGCCGTGACTCGGCACTTTTGGAGTCGCGATATTAACCATTAAGGCATTAAAGTCGGCAACAGCAATAGCAACAATAGCAGCAACAACAACACCAACAACAACGGCAGCTCAGTGAAAATCCTTTACAATACACATGCGTTCACATCTTGTAAGTTTTCAACGTCATTTACTGCGATTCAATTCAATTTGAAATTCAAACTCTTTTCGGTTGCTTTGGAGATTGAATGAGACGGACTGAGACTGGGATTGGGACTGGGACTGGGATTGAGACTGAGTGACATGACCATGACGATAGGTAGCCAAATTGCTGTGTCATGCCGCTGCTTTTAGTGACTGCTGCAAATGGCAAAGTCGTCGTCGTTGTTGTTGATTTCATCGGACAATACTCGTCTCGTAATCCAAACTTCATTTGGCTTCTACATCTTGTATTCTCGTCGTTGTCGCTCTGCATCCTTTATTTTTTTTCTTCTTGTGTATTTTTTTATTAACACTACAGTGGGTTTTTCTTATTCGTTTTCGTTTTTTGTGGCCGTCATGCCAAGTGATCCATCTTAATTCGTAAAACATTCGTCATCAGTTTTCCAAATTTCTATTGTGCAAGTCAATTTTTTGTTCGAGTTCTCCTTCTTTTTTTCTAGTCTTGTTCTTGATTGTGCATTTTAATTTGTCAGTGCAAAAGTATTGCATAGCATTGTGCGCTGTGGCAGCTGCGGACACAGTGAGCTGATCGATGACGATTCTATTTGCCAGACCAAAATAAATATCCACACGCAAAATAGATTCATTGCGTGATGGATTGCTCGGGTTGTGCTCTGTGAGGCTGCCAAAAGGGGATTGCTGTAATCTCTTTAATGCAAATTAAAAGTGCTGCGAAAAGTGCTACTCGAAATAAGCTGAGTTCTCTAATATGATAAGACTTGTAAATACTCTACGCTTAGGTTACCAAGTAACAAATATGAGATAAAATACATAAATGGGCAAAAAAATGTATTCAAATATTAAATTTTTTTTTTTATTTTATTTTAATCAAACTAAGTTTCAGATTGTTTGATCTTGATTTAAGATTTTGCCTTCTAGGCTTGAGATGCTTGCATTCTTGAATCAAGATTATTTCGTGGTTCAATTTTAACATCGATGCAAGATTTTATTTTTGACTAAATGCGAAGTTTGAATACATAATTTTATTGTTATATAGGTATTATCATAGTTTTAAAATGTTAAAAATAAACAATAATAAATGAAGAATTATTTTCTTTGAATTTGTTGTAGTATAATCAAGTTTAGGTTGCTTTAGAGTATATCTTAAATCTGTAAGAAAGCTTCAGCATTGTTTACTTTGAACTAAATGAATCTCATTAGGTTTTCTTCAATGATAATCGGTAAATGATTATGAATTCGTAAAAAGGGAAAGCAATATAAAATATACAGCAAATGTTACTCTGCAATACCAGCAGCTTTATGGCGAACCCGTTTCTTCTTCATTCTTTATCGCAAATGTCATCGCAGCCAGACGCAGTAGCATCACCAAATTGAGCTGAGATGATTTCGGGAGGGAAATTAGTATGCAACCCTTTTTTGGCTGATGTTTGGAAAAAAACGGGAATGTCAAACGCGGTTTAGCGATACGTCATCGTGATTTGGCAAATTTGACAGCCGATAACATGCAGAGAAAAGCCGAGATGAACATTATATGTAGTAGAATTGAATAAACATCGCATGGATGAAGAGGGAAGAGAGTCATGCGGACAAAGAAGAGTTGAACGTTTGCTTAATTTTTGCATGAATTGTTCAGTGATTGTGTTATGAATGTGTGCCTTCTAACAGCAGCTGAGATTGCATTGGATGATATAGTACGTGGTAGTCGGAGAAGAAGAAGAATAAAACAATGAGCACATGGACAACAACCACTTCGACACTTTGACATAAACACAATCTCTCATCATTGGTTGCGTGTCACGCACAGATTTCTCATTTGCTCGCAAAACGAACTGCCAACTGTCAAATTGTTGTTGATAAGCTGTGTGCGTGTGTAACAGTTGTATAAACTCCTCAATGCAAAAGGAGCTGTAGTTTTAGTTGCTCCAGGACCATTTCAACTCTCTCAGTCTCTTGTTGTTGTGTCTCTTTGGTCAGCAAATAACAAAAATTAAATTATCAGTGGCTGGTGCATCAGCCTTAATTCGTTTTGGCGCTGTACGCGTGCGCACGCAATTTCCCAAGACTGCTCCAATTGCCCCATGTCCCGTTCCCCTCTCCTTTAGTTGTCTACCCCAAAGACCCCACGCAGGGATCCAAACACAAGCGACTGACATAATCGTGAAATATTGGCACGCCAGCCATATCCTTATTTGTTCTCAGCCCAGGCTGAGTTAGGTATTAGCTATACTCTTTAAGCAGGTAAGCTGATCGATTTATCAGCATCATATAAAGAGTTATTGAAAGTCTACAAATTGGCAAAGCTTTTAAGACGTAATTTAGTATTAGATTGTAATACGATTGTGTATGAATTCGGCGCCTATCATCTAGGCAACAGTTATTTTATTTCGATCGAGAAATTTTGTTGTCTTACATCACAAAAATTAAGTGTAGATCTTTAGAACACGTGATGATTGAGGCTTGCTTTAATTATCAAGTCTCTTGCAATGTACACAAATAAGGAAAGTTTACAAGGCTTTTTGTATTTTTTGTTTTTAAATTTACCTATAATATTTTGACTTCTATTTTGACATAATTTTAGTGGTTAAACTTCTTCGATTGGTATTTAAATTTACCAATTTACAAAATTAGGGATCGTCTTAAAAATGGTGTTCTTAAAGTAAGACCCCCTCAAGAAAAAAATCATAAAACTAAGAACTGCAGTCTGAAAAAGATAAAATTCTCAAAATAAGACCAAAAATACTAGATTTAAGTTAAAAAATTTTTTAATCTGTAGCTTTGAGTGTTTCCGTTCATAGATCAGTAGTTGAGCTGTCACGAATTATTCTTAATTGCAAAAGAGGATGTAATAATAGTTTAATAAATTAGTTTATTGTCTAGAGGAAGGGTATTTCGCAGTCGACATGCTCACGATATTGGAACGTGTGACTCTGAATGAATGCTCCAAGATCATTCGCTTGAGCAATATTGACACACACAATAGTAGAAATGAATAGAATCGCCTCGTTCGATTTGGAAATGTTTACAGACAAAAAGGAATTGAAACAGCCCCCGATATGATAGCAGGCGACGTTTTACGAGTGTTTATTTGTACATCTAAACATCTAAACGGTTCCTCATACTCGTACTCGTACTCGTAGATACCCCCAAAATGCAAAGCAAACATCGCAAACACGCGCTGGGTGGCGCATTCAATGTTACGACGAGAGTATGGAACGTTTTTGATTTTAATGATATACGGGCAAGTATTTTTTGAGTTATTGTACAGGGCCGTCGTCGTGTGTAGTGTAGTGTAATAAAATCTCACCCAGACTCGATCGGGATGGATGCAGTATAGTTTTATTGTTTTTTTGTCCGTCTACGTCGATTTAATTAAAGCCAGAGCAAAGCGTACCGCCAGCGACGTTGTTACTTGGACAATTTACTTGCCGTTTATTTGTTTGTTTTAGGCGCGTCGTCATCAGTCCGCCTCAGTTTAATCCTCCTCCTGTCCAAAATGCTTTGCCACCTCATCCATTTATTCCATCATCCAGTCAGTTCAGTTGCAGTCGGATGGTTCGCTCTTAATCTCTCAAGCAATTTCACACGTTTTGTTGTGTTAAATAACTATATACACTACATTATACTGTGTATTCTGTTGCTTGCCGTTTTTAGTGTGGTAATTAAAAGTTGTGAATGTTTATGTTCATTCTTTTGGTGACCACAAGTCTAGGGCAATCCAAATTGCGCATACGTCGTTTATTGGAAGGGGAAGTTGTCTGAGTTGTATTAAAGTGTAACAAGAAATGAATTGTTAATGAAAATACAATATAGGAATAAGAAATACGAATAAGAAACTACAGTTTTAGACTTCCTTTTTAATCATTTGTAAAACGTTAAGTTTAATTTACGAATACATCATTTATTGGTGACATCAAAGTGATTAAATACACAGCGCCAATGCAGTTTATGCTCGACACTCCAGAGATGTCGATGTGTTTTATTCTTTTTTATAGGTAATCCATAAACTTTAGCACACGTTTCTTCATTAATTTCGACGTGTTTATTTGTTTAAACTAACCTTTTATGACGCAGTGGCGCTAGATCCACATACACTGTGATATAGTAGAGGGGCGAAGTGGGAGTCGACTGGGCGGACTCTGAGCGAGTTTAGGGCATCCACATCAGAGGGCATCGCTGCCACTGCCGACAGCTAATTGAATTTAATTGGCGTGAAAAATCTGTAGAAAAATAAACAAAAACTTTTCGTTTTTCAAAAAATTCAACTTCTTGTTTTGATATTGTTTTCTTTTTTTGCTTTGCTCTGAGGTTGTTGTTGTTGGTTATGTTGCATAATTTTACGAGTTGTTTATTTCGTTTAGCAACAATAATTTTAACTTGAGCCCGACCACCATTTACGGCGCATTTTTATTGTCGCTTGCAAATGAATAAAACAACGAGAACAACACAACAAATAACAAGCAAGAAAACAGCAATAACAAAGTCAAAATAATTGTGGTCAGCAACCACGATCGGGGCGTTAAAAATCTATAAACGAATGCACAAGGCTCTCTCTGTGCTCTCTGCACGGTGCCAGGGAGATTTCATTTTTGGCGCCACTTGGCCAAAAACTTGACGTAACTTGAGTTGGCTAACAAGTCATCAGGGCAATATGCTTAAATCATGTTGTGTGACAACCCGCTGACAATTGTACAGCTCAATTCAAGGTATTCAGATGATGATGAACTTCAAGCCAACGACGATGACTGAATCCACTTAACGATGCACTGCATCCACAGCACACAGCACACAAGAAAGCCCTTAAGGGTCTTGTGTGTCAGCAGCAAAGAATACCATTAAATCGCGAAGCGCGTGGTTTATTTAAAATTAACAAAGCAATAAAAATGCAGACCAGCGGCAAGCAAAACAATAGCAATACGACTGAGCGCACATTGTGTGTGTGTGAGCAGCAGCATTGCGAAATAAGAAAGGGAAAGATAATCATTTCTTTGCTCTGGTGAACTTCAGTGCTCTTCTCATACATTCTCAAAAAGCTTACATGGTGACCCCCAAAATTAATTGTCTTTGCTTTTGGAACTTCGGCGTTCTTTTCTACATTCTCTTAACAAGTTTTGAAGTAAAATGCATTTCTAATGAAAACTTAAGAAAAGGCAAAATATTAAGGAATGTTGTGGTTAGTATAATATGCAAATATGTGTGATGTGTTTTCTCTTTTTTTCTATTACAAAGTGTGTGCAAATGACAAGCTCTAAAATTAATGTTAATGTGATCAACTATAGACTATATTTAATTTGAGTTAGGGTTTGTTAAGTTCACAAATTTCTATGAAAAGGCTTTTCGATATCAGATATCACCAATAGTTGCCAGCACTAAATGAATTTCCCGTTTCTCTTATTCTTAAAAAGGTAAGTCAAATTCAGCTATTGATTTTGAGAAAATAATATACCGAAAAGAGTATCTTAACTATTCACAATACGTTACTCGCTTTATATTAAAAGCGTGCATTTAATTAGTATTTATGTACTGAGTCGATGATGCTTTCTACTGATAAAATGATCATCAACCTGGCCAGTTATAAAACCAAAATCAGTTTTATTAACAATATCTTTATTTGTAAATTATTAAAGAGTCAATTTAGCAACATTATAAACCATAAATTGGCAAATTTCTATGTAAATCTCTATTGATATTGTCAGAGCAGCTGCTGATATGATATATCTGCAGAAGTCGCCAGTCGGTAGTGCGCAGCTGACCAATTTCTGGTTTGGTTTGGCAAAGCCATGTTACTCCATGCATTTCTTATCGTCATCGTGAGCATCGACAAAGCAAAACAATGCAACGCGCAATCAGCGACACTTCATCGACGGCCACCGAAAAAAAAGATGCAGAAAACAAAAGGATACGAAGCGTAATGAGGGCGAAAATATCTTTATTTAAAGAGGTAGGTGAGTCGCAAGGTATAGGAGCTTGCCTTCCACAGAAGAAGGCAGCAGCAGCAAAAGCAGCATACATATTTGTCATTCGCATGGGGCGCAGGCTGTTGGCAATAATCGCAGAGCAAATATCATGCAAAGATCTCTTGTTGTTGTCCCACTAGCGACCAATGCGGCTTAATTAGATGAGGCGACAAGCTGCCAGGAGCCAGCATCGAATCGAGTCGAGTCACAAGTCGCAAGTCGCGTCGAGTCAGGCTAGGAGCAGCAGCCACGATCGGTGATACTTGCACAGGAATATGGCACACACTGAGAGCTGAGAGATCTTAGACTGTAGACTGTGGCTAAAACAATGCCATGTTTACAAGTTGTAGGCATGCATATGTACTCGACTCGTACTCGACTCGTAGTTCGCCCCGAGATAAGTTAAATTCTTCCTTAAGGCCTTAAGGGTCTCGTGTGCGATTCGGGTGTGAGCTAGTTTAAGGTCTCTGTGAAGCAGTAGCTACTGCCACTAATGGCATATTTTGCATTCCAAAGGGCATTGCGCCAATTGCAAATAATTTTCGAGTGTAGTTTGCTTAATAAGATCACGATTTTCCGATAAAACAACAGCCAGAGACTAGACCACAAAACTTGCAGTTGTACGAAGTCGAGGTATATGCACTAAGTTGTAACTGTATGAATTTTAAAAGTAAATAAATGATGTAGGGAAAAGTTTTAGAAAAGTAAATAATTGAAACTTTCAAAGAAGTAAGATCATTCGAAGAAAATATTATTAATAATATGCAGAGTATACGAAATTCTAGTTGCCACTGCTGCATTTCGCAGAAACAATAACTTAATTTAGTTGTCTTACATCGTGTCGTTGCCGGCAGCTCAGCAGCTCAGCAGCAAACTTGGGGCCAAGGCAGGCGCATTCAATTGGTTTCGAGTGGCCCTCTAAAAAGGCATCGCAGTGCCATTTGGCCAGTTGGCGTCGTCGTCTTTGCCATGTTGGCCGGGTGGTATGTCAGCATGTTTGGCTCTGTGAACTGCACACATGCGGGAGGGAAGAAAAACTACGCATATTGGGGAGCCAAGAAGAGAGCCACGAGAGTTGCAGCAACTATCGAACGTAGCGCCAATTATACAAACAAAAGCTGCGACGCAGTCCGAAATCTGTAAATCTGCAAGGCAAAAAACAAAGCAAAAAGCAGAAAAAAAAACCAAATACCCAAGTAAAATGCCATTTTAGCAAGATGGTTAAAAGGCGATAAACGAAAGGCGCACCGTTGGGTGCCAAAGCCAAAAGCGAAAATCGAAAACCAAACCCAAAGACAAACCAAACCGAAATACAATTAAAGCCAGATCGGCAATGAGTTCAGTATGGGAAACAAGCAATGGTTTTGCAGTTCCCTAATGGCCAATGAATTAATTTGCAGTGTATTTTAGTTTACAACTTTGTAATTAATTTGCAAGCGAAACAGATAGATAGAAGGAGAGGGAGAGACACTACTTGCACTCCCTGGATGATAGAGATAGAGGGAGTAAAGAGTAAGGATTGAGGAGTATTTAGAGCAGTCGATATTTGATGGCACGCAGCATGGGGAAACGATCTCCGGTGCATTGGCCACGGAAATCGTCCAGCGTCAGATCGAAGAGGGCGATGCCGCCCAGATTCTTGGCCCTCGCATATTGTGCCTTGCTGCCTGCCGTCTCTGGATCATCGTAGCTGACCCACAGTCCATGGGCGCCATCCGAATCAGCCACACGATATGCAAAACTTCCCCGACCCTTATTGGAATCGGAGACACGTTTGATGGGCGCATCGGCGCCTTTGCCATTGACATTGCTGGGATTGGGCAGCAACTTGCAGATCTCCGCCCAGTTGAGCATTCCGGGAGTTTTTGTTTGCGGTCCAGCTTGCGCTTCACCATTAGTGTTTGTTACCACAGGCTGGTCTACATGGTCCGAGTCCAAAGTCAATTTCCAGGCACGTCCATAGGTGGCAATGCCAATGTTCAGCTTGTTGGCTGGCACGCGTTGAAGCAGCCAATGCTCCATCTGGAAGTTGACGTTGTAGTGGGGCAGACGATTATCGCTGTTGATCTCGTAGAGCGGCGCAGTGTAGTCGGCTTCCTCCGGATTGCGGGCGGGTGTCAGGAAATCGAAGGTGCCCAGATTGATAAAGTCAACCTTAGTGGCGATGGCAGGTGCATCATAATACCCTATAAGGTAAACGCATTAAAGAAGATTTTCCCTTTAAATTTCCTCAACTTACAACTGGAGTTGACGTTGGGCAGCACGGTGAGCGAGAGGAGCAGATCGTTGGCTTTGAGAGAGTTACTCAGCTGAGAGACCAGCTCAGTCATCTGGGTTTTGTGCGTATCGGCATTGGTGTCCACAACGAAATCACCGGTGAAGAACTTCTTGAAACTCTTCCATGCCATGCCCACATCGGAGTGCACTTTGCGTGGCTTATTGCGCGGCAGCTCGAAGGCCAAGTCGAGGCCATCGAAGTTGAAGCGACGCACCAAGTCCCTGGCCGATTCAATGAAACGTCTTTGTCCCTGTACACCGGATTCCAGTAGCTTGACATATTTCTCCTCAAATTCAGTATCACGATCACCGCCAACGCTCAACAAGAACTTGACGTAGGGATACTTATCCTTAAACTGTGTGATCTGGGCAAAGTGACGATTATCGTAGTCCAGTGGTCGATTGATGCTCTGCATCTCAAAGGTTTCCGGATGAATGCCCGCATAACCGTAGATCACGTGAGTGCAAAACTGCAATGCCAGCTCCAAATCAGGTA
Organism: Drosophila kohkoa; assembly: GCA_019972355.1. Classification (NCBI taxonomy): domain Eukaryota; kingdom Metazoa; phylum Arthropoda; class Insecta; order Diptera; family Drosophilidae; genus Drosophila; species Drosophila kohkoa. The sequence continues at coordinate 359,884 of BJEL01000036.1, read as the reverse complement.
ATGTAAACTGAGCTAGACCTGCGAGTGTGAATCATCAAATACGTAATGAGTTAAACAGAGCAAGAGAGCGAGCGAGACACAAGCATAGTGCGTACCTTGTCGCAGAAAGCCGCGTGAGTCGTAATAGCAAATTAAATTTGGACCAGCGCTCACTTGCAGTGGAGCTGAGAGCAACACAACACTGATCGCCAAGCCGAAGCCGAGCCAAAGAGAGCGCATTTTTGCGAGAGCGAGAGAGAGAGAGAGTGAAAGCGAGAGCGATAATGCAAGAGAGCGTTAGACTGACAAAGGTGATAATGTGAAGCGAGATCACAATTAAAGACGTCCGCACGAAACGAGGCACAAAACGAAACTAAATCCGAATGGGAATGGAAATGGGATGAATAAAGCTTTGCTCAGAGTCAAAGTCGCAATAACAATAACAATAACATAAACAGATACGAGATCGGGTAATGGGCTTTATACGTATTATCAACGAAATTTCTACGGAATTACGCGACGACTGACGTCAAGGTCAATATGAGATCACCCCGCTTTCGGGTAATTTACAAACCTTAGCCATATAATCGTGTGTGCATAGTGAGACATTGCCAGCTTCAAGTACAATGCCATCTTATTTGGCAACGGCTTACAAACAACTTTAAATATGTATTTGGCGATAAGCTCTCACCAAGAGAATCATAGTTCAAGCAGCCAAATCTCTGTCAGCTGATAAGCACCAAATGATTTCATTCGCGAAATATTCAAGACAATTTTTATATTTATTGGAGAGTATTATGATTATTATTTGCAATTACAAGCGATATTTGATGGCACGCAATAATGGATATCTGTCATTTGTGCACTGGCCTCGGAAATCATCGTAACCCAAATCGAAGAACGCCACGCCGCCCAGATTCTTGACACGCACATAATACGCTTTGCTGTATGCGGTCGCTATGTCATTGTAGCTAATCCACAGACCCTCAGTGATGCCCTCCTGTACGGCACGGAATGCGAAGGTGCCGTGGCGCTGCGTTGGATCGGTGACACGTCTCAGAGGCGAATCGTTGCCCTTCAAGTACCGATTTTGATTTTCCAATTTGCCACAGATCTCGGGATAGCTCAGTATACCAGCTTTTTGGGATTGCAAGCCAGCTGGTGCAGCACCTGCAGTGTGTTCCACAACGGGTGTGCCTTCGATGCCCGATTCTGCGGTTAGTTTCCAAGCATTACCGTAGCTGGCAATACCCAAGTTCAGCTTTTGGGAGGGGAATCCTTGCTGCAGCCAGTGCTGCACCTGGAAGTCGATATTGTAGTGATCCAGGCGATTTTGGGTCGCAAAACTGTACAGTGGCGAAGTGTAGTCGGCCTCATCGGGATTGCGGGCAGGTGTGAGGAAATCAAAGGCAGCGAGATTGACAAAGTCAACGAGACCGTTCAATGCAGGCGCATCAAAGTACCCTAAAGTATAAAGAAAGACATTTTGAAGTGATATTGTCAATTAGTAACTACTCTTTACTCACACGTGGAGTTGACATTGGGCAGCACCGTTAAGCTCAGCTGTAGTCCGTCATTTCGCAGTGAATCTTTCACATCACGCACAAACGCGGTGAACTGTTCTTTGTGCAATGCAGTATTGGTGTCCACAACGAAATCCGCAGTGAATAGCTTCTTGATCCTATTCCAAATGGTACCAAGACCACTGTGCACCTTCCTGGGCTCGTTTCGTGGGAATTGGAATGCAAGATCGAGGCCATCAAAGTTGTGGTTCTTCACAAGGGAGAAGGCCGACTGAATGAAGCCTGCCTGACGCGTTTTACCGCCCTCGAGCAATTCAATATATTTATCGGGATGATCGGCATCGATATCATAATCACCGCCCACACTCAGCAGCACTTTGAGGTGTTTGTACTTGTTCTTCAGGGATGTGACTTCATCGAACTGATGCTTGTACACATCGAGGTTCTCGTTCAAACTGTACGCCTGATAGTTGTCGCCGCGTATTCCCAGATAGCCGTAGACCAAATGCGAACAGAACTCTAGAGCGATCTCTAAATCTGGATTTGATAGCTTGCCCAGACCTGCAAATGGGATTATTGTCACAAGTTTGTTAAGTGCGAACAGTTGCCTGAGAGTTTGCATAAATGTGGCAACAAGTTTTGAAATAGGATTTCCACTGCTTATTAACAAATATATTAAAAGGCATACAAGTTTAAATCGAATGAGTTACGTATTACTTTTCTTTTGTTTTTGGCATTACTTAAATACATTTATCCAATGCGACTGCCATTTGGTTCCACTGTGCGTTGTGGAGTCCAAGAGTCATTCGTTTGTTTGGTCTCCAACAGAGCAATGTTGCTGCGGCAGTTGTCGCGTTGGACTCGATGAGAGTTCGGAGTTTGGAGTTCGCTTTAGAGAGTGAGAGACGCGACTCGACTCTCTCGTAAAGCTTCAATGATAAGCCACTGACCTCCAGACCTGTCTAGTAATCGTAAGCTGCAAGTCTGCCTTGGTGTTGACTACGTGATAAGCTCTTTTAATTGAATTATAATTTTCAGAACGGTTTCTTTTGTTTGAGTTGACATAAATTTGTGAATATTGGGGCACTGTGCTAATATTATAAGTGTGGCCGAAGAAAACAGAAATTTTGTAAATTAAAAATGCAAAAAAGAACAAAGAACTCAATTGATTATATAAGAACAGCTACTGTCTTAACTTATAAATACAAAAAATAATCTCAAATTCAGAGTATTTTGGATTTTTAATGTCTGCTAATTCTAATAAATGGTTTTTATTGATTTTATTGATTCAAATGAACAATATTTTAGATAATCAGAGCTGCATTTATTGTTCACGTTATACGAATGCTTTGACGCGATTATACCCGCTACCCATAGGGTAGAAGGGTATTATATCTTTGTGCCGGCAGGAAATGTATGTAACAGGTAGAAGGAGGCATCTCCGACCCTATAAAGTATATATACATATGTCCATGTCCGTCTGTCCGTCTGTGTGTCTGTGTGTCTGTCCGTCCGTCCATATGAACACCTAGATCTCAGAGACTATAAGAGATATAAGAGATAGAGCTATAATATTTTTTCGACAGCATTTGTTATGTTTGCACGCAGATCGAGTTTGTTTCAAATTTTTGTCATGCCCCCTTCCGTCCCCGCAAATTTTGGTATGTTCAATAACAACTATAGTAGTTGTGATTACTGAAAATTTGATTGCGATCAGATAAAAATTATGGAAGATATTAAAGAAATACTTTTGTATGGGCAAAAACGCCTAATTTTTAGGGGTCTGAGTTGCTTTATTTGACAATCTGGTATATTATGCTGTCTATGGTATATTTTGAATGTGGTACCATATCGATATACAAAATATACCGCTTGGTATATTTTTAGTATTTTTATATTTTCGGTATATTTTGAAAATAATACCACAATATTTTGCTTTTATTCAAAATAGGTAGCGGGTATCTCACAGTCGAGTACACTCGACTGTAACTTTCTTACTTGTTTTAATTGCAACTTTCTGAAATGCATATATTATTATATAATATTTAACGTCATAATTCTAGGTATTTCGCTTTTGATTACGTCAAAATATTTATTAATTAGAAGAAAGTGAAAACTGGTTTTGCGAAATTAATTCTTGTTATTTGGATGTTATTTTCACTTTATGTTATGTGCTAATAAAATTTAGAATTTATTGACTTTGCCAATTGGCCAAACTTTCCTGGAATGTCAAGGTTGTGAATTGTACTTAAATTATCAATACAAATCACAATTCGATAGTGTCTTACCTTCGCGAGTGTAGCTGGCCGAATTATAGTAGCAAACCAAGTTTGAGGCTGCGTTGGTGACACTCACATGGAGACATGCGAGAAACGCAAACAAAACCAAAAGCTTCATGATGCGTGAATGTTGGCAAAATACACAATAGACACGACCGCAACGTCGTTTAAATGAAATCGAACTGAAGCTGAAATTGAAATCGAAAACGCAAACGCAAACACCGAACGACAAAGTTGATAAGTCTTGATAAGCAGCCATAAACATTTCTTTAGTTGATTTTTATATATTTTTTGTTGTTTTGTTTTTATTGTGAATTAAAAATCCAAGTCGTTTTGTTGGTTCCAGGGATGAGCGAACCAACTCCCAAACGATATTTGATGGGCAGTATTGATCGCCACTGCACAAGCCACCAAAGTCATCATAGCCCAAATCGAATAGAGCAACACCTCCCAGATTGGTTTTAGCATAGTTCGTCTTGTGGGAGATGGTATCCAAATCATCGTAACTAATCCAGATGTCTGCTTCACGACCCGTTGCTGGACGGAAAGCGTAATTCCCGAAAGCAGTGCGATGCAACGCCGACTGATCGTCCTTTTTAACATGGTTCTCTGGATTGATCAGCTGAGAGCAAACTTCCGCAGAGCTAAACATAACCGTAGATAAGGTGAGTGCAAAACTGCAGTGCCAGCTCCAAATCAGGTAATGTAAACTGGGCCAGACCTGCGAGTGTGAATCATCAAATACGTAATGAGTTAAACAGAGCAAGAGAGCGAGCGAGACACAAGCATAGTGCGTACCTTGTCGCAGAAAGCCGCGTGAGTCGTAATAGCAAATTAAATTTGGACCAGCGCTCACTTGCAGTGGAGCTGAGAGCAACACAACACTGATCGCCAAGCCGAAGCCGAGCCAAAGAGAGCGCATTTTTGCGAGAGCGAGAGAGAGAGAGAGTGAAAGCGAGAGCGATAATGCAAGAGAGCGTTAGACTGACAAAGGTGATAATGTGAAGCGAGATCACAATTAAAGACGTCCGCACGAAACGAGGCACAAAACTAAACTAAATTCGAATGGAAATGGGATGAATAAAGCTTTGCTCAGAGTCAAAGTCGCAATAATAATAACATCAACAGATACGAGATCGGGTAATGGGCTTTATACGACTGACGTCAAGGTCAATGTGAGATCACCCTGTTTTCGGGTAATTTACAAACCTTAGCCATATAATCGTGTGTGCATAGTGAGACATTGCCAACTTCAAGTACAATGCCATCTTATTTGGCAACGGCTTACAAACAACTTTAAATATGTATTTGGCGATAAGCTCTCACCAAGAGCATCATAGTTCAAGCAGCCAAATCTTTGTCAGCTGATAAGCGCCAAATGATTTCATTCGCGAAATATTCAAGACAATTTTCATATTTATTGAAGAGTATTATGATTGTTATTTTCAATTACAAGCGATATTTGATGGCACGCAATAATGGATATCTGTCATTTGTGCACTGGCCTCGGAAATCATCGTAACTCAAATCGAAGAACGCCACACCGCCAAGATTCTTGACACGCACATAATCCGCTTTGTTGGATGCGGTCTCCAAGTCATCGTAGCTAATCCACAGACCCTCGGTGATGCCCTCCTGTACGGCTCGGAATGCAAATGTGCCGTGGCGTTTCGTTGGATCGGTGACACGTCTCAAAGGCGAATCGTTGCCCTTCAAGTACTTATTGTTTTGATTCTCCAGCTTGCCACAGATCTCGGGATAGCTCAGTATACCAGCTTTTTGGGATTGCAAGCCAGCTGGTGCAGCACCTTCAGTGTGTTGCACAACGGGTGTGCCTTCGATGCCCGATTCTGCGGTTAGTTTCCAAGCATTGCCGTAGCTGGCAATACCCAAGTTCAGCTTTTGGGAGGGGAATCCTTGCTCCAGCCAGTGCTGCACTTGGAAGTCGATATTGTAGTGATCTAGGCGATTTTGGGTCGGAGAACTGTACAGTGGCGAAGTGTAGTCGGCCTCATCGGGATTGCGGGCAGGTGTGAGGAAATCAAAGGCTGCGAGATTAACAAAGTCAACAAGACCGTTCAATGCTGGCGCATCAAAGTACCCTAAAGTATAAAGAAAGAGATTTTTAAGATAAATTATCAATTGTAATTAAATCTACTTACATGTGGAGTTGACATTGGGCAGCACCGTCAAGCTCAACTGTAGTCCGTCATTTCGCAATGAATCTTTCACATCACGCACAAACGCGGTGAACTGTTCTTTATGGAGGGCAGCATTGGTGTCCACAACGAAATCCCCAGTGAATAGCTTCTTGATACTCTTCCAAGTGGCACCAAGACCACTGTGCACCTTCCTGGGCTTATTGCGTGGGAATTGGAATGCAAGATCGAGGCCATCAAAGTTGTGGTTCTTCACAAGGGAGAAGGCCGTCTGAATGAAGCCTGCCTGACGCACTTTTCCGCCTTCGAGCAGTTCAATATACTTGTCGGGATGATCGGCATCGATATCATAATCACCGCCCACACTCAACAGCACTTTGAGGTGTTTGTACTTGTTCTTCAGGGATGTGACTTCATCGAACTGATGCTTGTACACATCGAGGTTCTCGTTCAAACTGTACGCCTGATAGTTGTCGCCGCGTATTCCCAGATAACCGTAGACCAAATGCGAACAGAACTGTAGAGCGATCTCCAAATCTGGATTTAGTAGCTTACCCAGACCTGCGAATGGGATTATTGTCACAAGTTTGTTAAGTGTAATTTGTGTAAAATTGCCCGCACTTTCAATCTGAGAATGAGAACGAGAATGAGAATGGATATGTGGGACTGCAATCAAATGACCCCCACTGTTGTCAGTGGTGTCTTTGCCCACAACGTATTGTGATCATTGCCTCGCTGTGACTCAATTTAGACTGAACAACAACAAACTTGTTGAAATGATATGTATATTGAGAAATTTATCGTTTGCTTGAAGTGCGCACAGTTGCCTGAGAGTTTGCATAAATGTGGCAACAAGTTTTGAAATTGGATTTGTATTCCTTATTAACAAATATATTAAAGCGTATTAAAAGTACAAATCGAATGAGTTACATATTACTTTTGTTCTGTTTTTGGCATTACTTAAATACATTTATCCAATGCCACTGCCATTTGGTTCCACTGTGCGTTGTGGCGTCCCAGAGTCATTCACTTGTTTGGTCTCCAACAGAGCAATGTTGCTGCGGCAGTTGTCGCGTTGGACTCGCTGAGAGTTGTACACTCAGATTTCGCTTCAAAGTGCGTGGTATCTGTTTGTTTTCTTTCTTTCGTTCATTTACTTTGTTTTAAATATTAAAAGCGCTTTTGTTGTATTGTTGGTAAGTCAACTTCTAGATTCTAGATCTTGCAATTGAAATTCTTGTTTTGTTTTCTATTCACTACACTATTTTTGTAACAACAACATTCAGCGAGCTTGGAGTTCGCTTTAGAGAGCGAGAGACGCGACTCGACTCTCTCGTAAAGCTTCAATGATAAGCCACTGACCTCCAGACCTGTCTAGTAATCGTAAGCTGCGAGTCTGCCTTGGCGTTGGCTACTTAATTAGCTTTTTTAATTGAATTAGAATTCTCAGAATGGTTTGTTTTGTGTGAGTTGACATAAATTTGTGAATATTCATACATATATGTATGTATGCACTCTATATGTTTTGCATTGGGGCACTGTGCTAATATTATAAGTGTGGCTGAAGAAAACAGAATTTTGTGAATTAAAAATGCTTAAAAGAACAAAGAACTCAATCGATTATATAAGAACAGCTTCTGTCTTAACTTATAAATACAAAAAATAATCTCAAATTCAGAGTATTTTGCATTTTTAATTTCTGCTAATTCTAATGAATGGTTTTTATTGATTTTATTGATTCAAGTTAACAATATTTTAGATAATCAGAGCTGCATTTATTGTTCACGTTATACGAATGCTTTGATGTGATTTTAATTGCAACTTTTTGAAATGCATATATTGTTATATAATATTTAACATCATAATTCTGGTTATTTCGCTTTTGATTACGTCGAAATATTTATTAATTAGAAGAAAGTGAAAACTGGTTTTTATTTGGATGTTATTTTCACATTATGTTGCGTGCTAATGAATTTAGCATTTATTGACTATGCCAATTGACAACACTTTCTTTAAATGTCAAGGTTGTCTATTGTACTTAAATTACCAATACAAATCACAATTCGATAGTGTCTTACCTTCGCGAGTGTAGCTGGCCGAATTATAGTAGCAAACCAAGTTTGAGGCTGCGTTGGTGACACTCACATGGAGACATGCGAGAAACGCAAACAAAACCAAAAGCTTCATGATGCGTGAATGTTGGCAAAATACACAATAGACACGTTTGGAGTTACACGACCGCAGCGTCGTTTAAATGAAATCGAACTGAAGCTGAAATTGAAATCGAAAACGCAAAACACCGAGCGACAAAGTTGAGCTTATGAGCTGATGACGAAATCAAAAGCTTCCGCAGAGAGCAGCTCCAACAGAGTGTAATATGTATTTTACTCAAGAAAAATACGAATACAAATGTTTTTTTCTTGATAAGCCCCCACAAACTTTTATTGAGTTGACTTTTAAGTATATTTTGTTGTTTTGTTTTTATTGTGAATTAAAAATCCAAGTCGTATCTTATTTAATGTCTACGATTATTCCGAGAAGTCGTTTTGTTGGTTCCTGGGACAAGCGAACCAGCTCCCAAACGATATTTGATGGTGCGCAGTACTGGGTATTGATCTCCACTGCACAAGCCACCAAAGTCATCATAGCCCAAATCGAATAGAGCAACACCTCCCAGATTGGTTTTAGCATAGTTCGTCTTGTGGGAGATGGTATCCAAATCATCGTAACTAATCCAGATGCCTGCTTCACGTCCCGTTGCTGGACGGAAAGCGTAATTCCCGAAAGCACTGCGATGCAACGCCGACTGATCGTCTTTTTTGACGTGGTTTTCCGGGTTGATCAGCTGAGAGCAAACTTCCGCGAAGCTGAGCAGACCAGCCTTCCTTGAATATGGACCTGGTGGTGCGGGACCCTCAGTGTCTGAAACGACGGGAGTGCCAGTTGTACCTGATCCACTGGTTAGTTTCCAAGCATTGCCATAGCTGGCAACTCCCAAATTGATTTTGTTGGGGGCAAAACCACGGTTTAGCCAATATTGTGCCTGAAAATCAACGTTATAATGGTTCAAACGATTCTGAGCTTCCGGATTATGTAGTGAGGCTGTGTAGTCGGCTTCCTCCGGATTGCGTTCAGGTGTGAGGAAATCAAAGGCGGCCAGATTCACAATATCAACGATCTTGTTCAATGCAGGAATATCAAAGTACCCTGAAAGAGGAGATCCTTAGTAAATTTTTATGAGTTCAATTTTTTTTGTGCTTACAAGATGAGTTGACATTGGGCAGCACAGTCAAACTTAGTAGAAAGCCGCCAGGATAAAACGTATCCTTGATATCACGAGCAAACGTCGTAAACTGATCCTTGTGCTTATTGGCATCGGGATCCACAACAAAATCGCCTGTTCCTATCTTCTTAATAGATTTCCAAAATTGTCCAAGGGCTGAGTGAACTTTTCTGGGCTTGTTGCGTGGAAATTGATATGATAGATCAAGGCCATCGAAACCATAGTTCTTCACCAGAGCGAAAGCCGACTGGATAAATCCTGCTTGACGCGCCTTTCCTCCTTCGAGCAGCTCGATGTATCTATCATTTTGGGGATCGCGATCACCGCCCACACTCAGCAGGACCTTGAGCTTAGGATATTTGCGTTTTAGTGCGGTCACTTCAGTAAACTGATGTTGCTTAATGTCCAGATTTTCATTCAAACTGTAGGCTTCATAGGTGGCACCTCGTATTCCTGCATAGCCGTAAATCAAATGCGAACAGAACTGTAGACCAAGTTCCAAAACTTTATTAGACAACTGGCCTCGATCTAGGATAATGAAGTTCAGAAATTATTATTAATTTTATCCTTTATATTTTAATTTTTTATGCTCACCTTCACGTAATAAACTTTCGGAATTGTAGAAGCACACCAAATTTGGTTCGTCCTTTGTGACATAGCCAAATATGCATGGCAGTGCCAAAAGTAAAGCTAACACTTTCATACTGATAAGTTTAAGTTAACTTCTATGTCGACTGCTACGTTGACTAATCAAAATGAGACTAAAGTGAAATTTGAAAGCGCAGCGGAATTTATCTGATAACAAATGTACTCAACTGCAAAACACGCTTTGTTTATGACGATAACGAAAGCAAATATACATTAGCACATACTCATTAAGATAAATATAGAACAAGTCGAGAGAATTCAAGTTATCCCTCAGTACTGAAACAACCGTTGCATGTATTTAAATAATAATAAATTTGGCATCTCTTTATTATATTCATAAAGATATTACTGATGACTAAGAATTTGTTTGCAATTTCATTATACTTACATTATAATCAGAAAGATTCTTTTCAAAACGTATTTACTTTTAATTTCGATTCTACTCATTAGAGATACGATATTCCTACTTTCGATTTATATTATCTTCATTAGAGCACTGGACATGCCTTCAAATATTTTCAGAATAAATTATTTTTGCGCAGCACGACAGACATTCTAATTAACATCCATATGTGTGTTAATTTAATAACTTGTTTTGTTTATTTTGACGCTTTATTTAATTAATATTGTCGACTTTCTTCAAGTAACAGTTATCAATATTTGTTTCTATGGAACGTGTTATTTCAAATAAAGAAAAAAAAAGAACTTAAAGCGAAACGATAAACGAAACAGAACATGCTGTTAGTAATAAAGGCTTTAGAGTTCATGCATATTGTAGTTGATTTTTATTAGATTATTTAAATAAAAAAACAGTTTTATGTAATAGAATTTATACAATACATTCAATTTCTAGTCCTGCCATTTCAAAGGCAGTCCCAATTCTTTTCTTATAGTGCGCAGTACTGGGAACTTTTTGCCAGAGCACACTCCTCCAAAGTCATCGTACTCCAGATTAAAGAGAGCGACACCTCCTAATAATGGATCAGCATGCATTGCCTTATGTCTTATGGTATCCAAGTCGTCATAGCTTATCCAGATACCGTCATGTCCAGAATCCTTTGCTGGTCTGTAAGCGTAATTTCCAAAATTCACAGCCTCTATTGGCGACTGAACATCCTTCTCAATTTCATCTTCTACATTTGCCAACATCGTGCATATTTCTGTGTAGCTGAGAAGACCAGCTTTCTTCGTGTAAGGACCTGCTGGAGCAGGACCATTTGTGTGATGTACAATTGGTTTGCCAGTATTACCCGATTCTTCAGTTAGTTTCCATGCATTTCCATAGGCTGGAATACCCAAATTGATTTTTGTGACAGGAAAGTCTTTCATCCAGTAGTCCGTTTGAAAAAGAACATTTAAATGAGACAATCGCTCCTGTGATGTTAGTCCGATAAGAGACGCAGTGTAGTCCGCTTCTTCGGGATTTCGCTCAAGAGTTAAGAAGTCAAAGGTGGCAAGATTTACAAAGTCAACGAGACCGTTGAGCTTTGGAATATCAAAGTACCCTACGCAGAAATACTTTTCAATTATTTTGTTTAATTAAAAACAATTCTATTTTACTTACAAGTGGAGTTAACATTAGGTAGCACAGTCAAGCTTAGCAGAAAGCCATTTTGTTTTTATTGTAAATTAAAAATCCAAGTCGTTTCTTATTTAATGTCTACGATTATTCCGAGAAGTCGTTTTATTGGTTCCAGGGACGAGCGAACTAACTCCCAAACGATATTTGATGGTGCGCAGTACTGGGTATTGATCGCCACTGCACAAGCCACCAAAGTCATCATAGCCCAAATCGAAAAGAGCAACACCTCCCAGATTGGTTTTAGCATAGTTCGTCTTGTGGGAGATGGTATCCAAATGATCGTAACTAATCCAGATGCCTGCTTCACGTCCCGTTGCTGGACGGAAAGCGTAATTCCCGAAAGCAGTGCGATGCAACGCCGACTGATCGTCCTGTTTAACATGGTTCTCTGGATTCATCAGCTGAGAGCAAACTTCCGCATAGCTGAGCAGACCAGCCTTCCTCGAATATGGACCTGGTGGTGCGGGACCCTCTGTGTCTGAAACGACGGGTGTGCCAGTTGTACCTGATCCACTGGTTAGTTTCCAGGCATTGCCATAGCTGGCAACTCCCAAATTGATTTTGTTGGGGGCAAAACCACGGTTTAGCCAATATTGTGCCTGAAAATCAACGTTATAATGGTTCAAACGATTCTGAGCTTCTGGATTATGTAGTGAGGCTGTGTAGTCCGCTTCCTCTGGATTGCGTTCAGGTGTGAGGAAATCAAAGGCGGCCAGATTCACAATATCAACGATCTTGTTCAATGCAGGAATATCAAAGTACCCTGAAAGAGGAGATCCTTAGTAAATTTTTATGAATTTAATTTTTTTTGTGCTTACAAGATGAGTTGACATTTGGCAGCACGGTCAAACTTAGCAGAAATCCTCCAGGATATAGCGTATCCTTGATGTCACGAGCAAACGTCGTAAACTGATCCTTGTGCTTATTAGCATCAGGATCTACAACAAAATCGCCTGTGAATGGCTTCTTAAGAGATTTCCAAAAGTTTCCAATGGCTGAGTGAACTTTTCTGGGCTTGTTGCGTGGAAATTGATATGATAGATCAAGTCCATCGAATCCATAGTTCTTCACCAGAGCGAAAGCCGACTGGATAAAACCTGCTTGACGCGCTTTTCCTCCTTCGAGCAGCTCGATGTATCTATCATTTTGGGGATCGCGATCACCGCCCACACTCAGCAGGACCTTGAGCTTAGGATATTTGCGTTTAAGTGCGGTCACTTCAGTAAATTGATGATGCTTAATGTCCAGATTTTCATTCAAACTGTAGGCTTCATAGGTGGCACCTCGTATTCCTGCATAGCCATAAATCAAATGCGAACAGAACTGTAGACCAAGTTCCAAAATTGTATTAGACAACTGGCCTCGATCTAGGGTAATGAAGTTCAAGATGAAGTTCAGGTATTATTATTAATTTGCGTATTGTTTTTTAATCCTTTATATTTTAAATGTTTATGCTCACCTTCACGTAATAAACTTTCGGAATTGTAGAAGCACACCAAATTTGGTTCGTCCTTTGTGACATAGCCAAAAATGCATGGCAGTGCCAAAAGTAAAGCAAGTACTTTCATACTGATAAATAAGTTTAAGTTAACTTCTATGTCGACTGCTATGTTGACTAATCAAAATGAGACTAAAGTGAAATTTGAAAGCGCAGCGGAATTTATCTGATAACAAAAGTACTCAACTGCAAAACAAGCTTTGTTTATGACGATAACGAAAGCAAATATACATAAGCACATGTTCATTAAGATAAATATAGAACAAGTCGAGAGAATTCAAGTTATCCCTCAGTTCTGAAACTACCTTTGCATGTATTTAAATAATAATAAATTTGGCATCTCTTTGTTTTATAAAGATATTACTGATGACTAAGAATTTGTTTGCAATTTCATTATACTTACATTATTATCAGAAAGATGTTTTTCAAAACGTATTTGCTGATAATCTTATTTTTATACCCGCTACCCATAGGGTAGAAGGTTATTATAACTTTGTGCCGACAGGAAATGTATGTAACACGTAGAAGAAGGCATCTCCGACTCGATAAAGTATATATATGTATTCTTGATCAGCGTAAACAGCCGAGACGATCTAGCCATGTCCGTCTGTCCGTCTGTGTGTCTGTCCGTCTGTCCGTATGAACACCTAGATCTCAGAGGCTATAAGAGATAGACCTATAATTTTTTTGTTACGAATTTTGGTATATATGTACAGTAATAACTATAGTAGTTATGATTCCTGATCAAATAAAAATTGTCGAAGTTATTAAAGAAATACTTTTGTATGGGCAAAAACGCCTACTTACTAGGGGTCTTAGTTGCTTTGGCTGACAATTTGGTATATTGTGCCGTCTATGGTATATTTTGAGTGTGGTACTATATCGATATACCACATATACCATTTGGTATATTTTTAGTATTTTTGCAGTATATTTGGTATATTTTGAGAATAATACCGCAAAAAATATTGATTTTATTCAAAATGGTTAGCGGGTATCTCACAGTCGAGTACACTCGACTGTAGCTTTCTTACTTGTTAATTTAGATTCTACTCATTAGGGATACGATATTCTTACTTTCGATTCATATTATCTTCATTAGAGCACTGGACATGCCTTCAAATATTCTCAGAATAAATTATTTTTGCGCAACACGACAGACATTCTAATTAACATACATACATATGTGTGTTAATTTAATAACCTGTTTTGTTTATTTTGACGCTTTATTTAATTATTATTGTCGACTTTCTTCAAGTAACAGTTATCAATATTTGTTTCTATGGAACGTGTTATTTCAAATAGAGAAAAAAATAGAACGTAAGGCGAATCGATAAACGAAACAGAACATGCTGATAGTAATAAAAGCTATAAAGTTCATGCATATTGGAGTTGATTTTTATTGGTTTCTTTAAAATAAACAAACAGTTTTATGTAATAGTATTTATATGTATATTCAATTTCTAGTCCTGCCATTTCAAAGGCAGTCCCAATTCTTGTCTTATAGTGCGCAGTACTGGGAACTTTTTGTCAGAGCACACTCCTCCAAAGTCATCGTACTCCAGATTAAAGAGAGCGACACCTCCTAATAATGGATCAGCATGCATTGCCTTATGTCTTATGGTATCCAAGTCGTCATAGCTAATCCAGATACCGTCATGTCCAGAACCCTTTGCTGGCCTGTAGGCATAATTTCCAAAATTCACAGCCTCTATTGGCGACTGAACATCCTTCTCAATTTCATCTTCTACATTTGCCAACATCGTGCATATTTCTGTGTAGCTGAGAAGACCAGCTTTCTTCGTGTAAGGACCTGCTGGAGCAGGACCATTTGTGTGATGTACAATTGGTTTGCCAGTATTACCCGATTCTTCAGTTAGTTTCCATGCATTTCCATAGGCTGGAATACCCAAATTGATTTTTGTGACAGGAAAGTCTTTCATCCAGTAGTCCGTTTGAAAAAGAACATTTAAATGAGACAATCGCTCCTGTGATGTCAGTCCAATAAGAGACGCAGTGTAGTCCGCTTCTTCAGGATTTCGCTCGGGAGTTAAGAAGTCAAAGGTGGCAAGGTTTACAAAGTCAACGAGACCGTTGAGCTTTGGAATATCAAAGTACCCTACGCAGAAATACTTTTCAATTATTTTGTTTAATTAAAAACAATTCTATTGTACTTACAAGTGGAGTTAACATTAGGTAGCACTGTCAAGCTTAGAAGAAAGCCATTAGGGTGCAGGACATCCTTAACTTCGTGAACAATCGATATAAATTGTTCCTTGTGCTTTTCCGCATTAGAATCCACAACAGAATCGCCAGTGAAGAACTTTTTGACGCTTTCCAAAGCCGCTCCCAATGTGGAGTGCACTTCCTTGGGTTTGTTTTTGGGAAACTGATAAGCCAAATCAATGCCATCGAATCCGTAAGTCTTAACTAACGACAAAGCCGATTTGGCAAAACCTTTTTGGCTCTCACTTCCTGCCTCAAGTAGTTCAATGTATTTATTCGGATGCTTTTCATCGATATCACGATCACCGCCCACACTCAGTAGCACTTTAAGTTTAGGATATTTGCTTTTCAAAGACGTGACTTCAGTAAAATGATTATTTTTAATATCAAGCTCTTCATTTAAGCTGTGTGCCTCGTAGTTGTCACCACGAATTCCTGCATAGCCATATATCAAATGCGTGCAAAACTGCACGGCAAGAGCTATGTCTTTAACCGGTAACTTGACTCCATCTGATTAAATATGAAATAAGTGATTAATTAGTTGATTTTAATAAATGCAATTTGATTTCACCTGAATTGTAAAAGCACACTAAATTTCGATCGCGATAGAATTCGTCTTCTGCATAAAGACACGGGAGCAACAAAATTAAAGCTAACACTTTCATGGTGCTTGGATAAATCCTTAATTCACACGACTTTAGCATTGACTAATCGAATTCCAACTAAATTGAAATTTAAATCGCAGCCCTACTTATAGGAAACCAAATGCAGATGCATGCAAAACTAGCGTATATGATGACAATATCAAATCCGCACAAACAGCTTAAAAAACAAGTCAAGTTGATTTAGCAAACCGGAATTCGTAATTTAAATCATTAATCAAATGATGTACTTTATGACTGTTTTCGTTTTCTTAAACTTTTCTAACATTCAAATTTGTGCGATTCTTTTTAAGAAAGTAATATTAAATGTATTATTATCATTTGTAATAGTCACAAGAAGAAAGTACATTTGTCTTTATTCAAATAGTTAAGTATTCTCCTATTATGCTTACCGGATATTTCAGAGCCGCTCACATTAATAATTGATTGATTTTTATTTATTACTTTTCATTAAGATGCAAATACAAATACACAAAGATAGAGCTGCGTATTTGGCTGTTTAGCCTTTTTATTATTATACAAAAAATAGTGTAAAGGTGTATTTATATTACCATTGAATTATATAATGGGGTCAACTTTAGTTGTTACCACAATTTGCTGCTTTATTGTGTGCAGTATGGGAAACTTTTCATTAAAGCACGATCCTTGAAAGTCATCGTAGCCTAGATCGAAAAGAGCAACACCTCCTAAATAAATTTTGGAGTAGGCAGTTTTGAAACTCACAGCATTAAAATCATCGTAGCTAACCCAGATTCTCTCAGTATTTGAATCCTTTGCACTTATGAAGTAGCTGCCATATTTGTTAACCTTGCTGGTCAAAAGATCATCTTTCGTAATGGGATTGTTTGAATGCGCTAACATTAAACATATTTCTGCTAAGCTACGTACACCTTCCTTTTTCAAATAGGGACCTGGCGGAGCAGGACCATTCGTCTTCGACACAATGGGTTTTCCTGTTTCTCCGGAATCTTCGGTCAGTTTCCAAGCATTTCCGTAGCTAGGTATACCCAAGTTGATTTTCTTATTATCAAACCCTTGGTGCAGCCAATATTGCGTTTGAAAATCTGCGTTATAATGAGACAATCTCTCTTCTGATTCCTCTTTGAATAACGGAGCTGTGTAGTCCGCTTCTTCAGGGTTGCGTTCGGGAGTTACAAAGTCAAATGCAGCAATATTAACAAAATCAACAAAGTTATTAAGCACCGGAACATCAAAATACCCTGCACAAATTATAATTTGTTAATAATATTCATTGACAAATATATAAATATTTGTGTACTTACAAGTCGAGTTGACATTGGGAAGCACAGTCAAGCTTAAGAGAAAACCATCTTGGTGCAGTTCATCCCTCACACCACGGACAAGCGAAGTGAATTGATTTTTGTGCTGATCTGCATCAGGATCTACAATAAAATCGCCTGTAAATATTTTCTTAAAACTTTTCCAAATCATTCCAAGGCCTGTGTGCACTTTCTTGGGCTTGTTCTTGGGAAACTGATAGGCTAGATCAAGACCATCGAATCCGTAGTTCTTGACTAAAGAATGAGCTGACTTTATAAATTCTGTTTGTTTATCGATTCCCCCTTCAAGTAGCTCAATGTATTTGTTTGGATGGTCTCCATCGATGTCGTGATCACCTCCCACACTGAGCAGTACTTTCAGACCTGGATATTGGCGTTTTAAGGCGGTCACTTCAGTGAATTGATGCTGTTAAACGTCCAGTTGTTCATTTAAGTTGTGTGCTTGATAGTTGTCAGCTCGTATTCCTGCATAGCCATAAATCAAATGCGTACAGAATCGTAGGGCGAGAGCTAAGTTTGATGTCGTCAACTGGCTTGGAGCTAGTACAATAATATCATTGGGTAATTGTTGATCAATTACATAATGTTTTGAAGATAACTTACGCTCACGTAAAGTGCTTGCTGAGTCATAATAACACACTATCTTATGATCTTGCCCATTTGCAGGGACATAAAGTAAATGTATTAACAAAAATAATATGAACACTTGAATCGTATTTTCCATTCTGAAAGCTATACGACTGTAACGTCGAGTAAACAAAATGTTATGGAATTAATTTCTTAAATCGTATTGCTTTTAATAAATTTTTAAAATACCGTAACTTTCAAAATACTGGTTTTGATTTAATTATCATATCTAACCAGCTTTCTGTTGTTGCGTTCTTTTCATTATACAAATATCGATATAAAGCTAAAGCACCGACAACAAGTTTGACATAATCAAAATGCAATACGAATTTAATTAAATGGGCACAATTACTCACACTCAACTGTAGTTTTTTAATTGATTTTTTTGTGGATTCAAGATCAATATCATATACATATATTGTAGATGCAATTAGGAACCAGCTTAGGGAGAGGTGCTTAGTTGGCTGGTCACCATTTTCGCAGTAGTTAAAAAAGTACACTTTTCACATTTAATTTTTTTTATTTGTGAAATAAACATACACAAAATATTTTCAAAATGTCAATCAATGTTAAGAATCAATCAAATGTTAAGACGCTTGCACACATTAAACAATCGGATCAATTGGATATTGTCCCTGAACTTGTTGTATTATTGTGTGCAGTATGGGGAACTTTTCATTAAAGCATGATCCTTGAAAGTCGTCACTACCTAGATCGAAAAGAGCTATGCCTCCCAAGTACCTAACAGAGAAGGCTGTTTTGAATTTAACAGTGTCCAAATTATCATAGCCAACCCAGATTCTCTCAGTATTTAAATCTTTTGAACTTAACACATAGCTGCCATATTTGTTAACCTCGCCAGTCAAAAGATCAGCTTTCGTTACAGGTTTGTTTGGACTCTCTAGCAGCAAACATATTTCTGGTAAGCTGCGTACACCAGCTTTTTTCAAATAAGGACCTGGCGGAGCAGGACCATTCGTCTTCGCCACGATGGGTTTTCCAGTTTCTCCAGAATCTTTGGTTAGTTTCCAAGCATTTCCGTAGCTGGGTATACCTAAGATGATTTTTTTCTTATCAAATCCTCCATCCAGCCAATATTGCGTTTGAAAATCAGCATTATAATGAGGCAATCGCTCTTGGGATTCGTCCTTAAAAATCGGAGCTGTGTAGTCCGCTTCTTCAGGGTTGCGTTCGGGAGTTACAAAGTCAAATGCAGCAATATTAACAAAATCAACAAGGTCATTGAGCACCGGAATATCAAAATACCCTGTATAACAATATAACATATCAATTCGCAGCGAGAAATATAAAAAATATTTGTGTACTTACAAGTTGAGTTGACATTGGGAAGCACAGTCAAGCTTAAGAGAAAACCATCTTGGCGCAGTTTATCGCTCGCACTACGTACAAGTGATGTGAATTGTTTCTTATGCTGCTCTGCATTAGGATCCACAACAAAATCGCCAGTGGCTAACTTTTTAACTTTTTTCAAAGCCTTACCCCAAATATTGTGAACTTTCTTGGGCTTATTCTTGGGAAACTGATATGCAAGATCAAGACCATCGAATCCGTAGTTTTTGACCAACGAGTGAGCTGATTTTATAAATTCTATCTGCTTATCATATCCCCCTTCAAGTAGTTCGATGTATTTATTTGGATGCTCTCCATCGATGTCGCGATCACCTCCCACACTGAGCAGTACTTTCAGACCTGGATATTGGCGTTTTAAGGCGGTCACTTCAGTGAATTGATGCTGTTGAACGTCCAGTTGTTCATTTAAGCTATGTGCTTGATAGTTGTCAGCTCGTATTCCCGCATAGCCATAAATCAAATGCGTACAGAATCGTAGGGCGAGTGCCAAGTTTGAAGTCGTCAACTGGTTTGGATCTAATACAATTATATCATTGTTGGATTATAAATTAATTACAGAAACTTTTGATGAAAACTTACTTTCACGTAAAGTGCTTGCTGAGTCATAATAACACACTATATTATGTCCATTTGCAGGGACATAAAGTAATGGCAACAACAAAATTAGTGCGATCACTTTTATTGAATTTTCCATCCTTATAGCCAGGCGACCGCAAAGTCGCGTACACAAAATCGAACTGAATTGAGTTCTTAAATCGTATAGCTTTTAAATATTTTTGCGAATTTCAATGTGTATATATATATTTATATACTTTCGCTGTTGGATTGATTATCATATCTAACCAGCTTTCAATTGCTGCGTTCTGTTTATTATTTAAATTGCAATCTAAAACACAATTTCAAAGAAAAAACTTATGGCGTATGGGCAATTCGAAGAAATATATTTGAATTTTATAAATTTCAGAAATTTTATTAACAAATCGGCAATCAAGATTCATTTACCAAATTGGTATACCAGCTAGATCAATTTCTGGATAAGTCGCATTCTCACTCAAAAAATTTACCCTTATAAACCGCATTATTGGAAACATTCCCGCATTGCATCCGTCCTGGTAATCATCGTATCCAAGATCAAATATAGCCACACCTCCTACATGGCTCTTGGCATACCTCGCCTTGCTGACGAGGGCATAAATGTTATCGTAGCTTACCCAGACGCCTTCAGTGTTTGGTTGGAATGGGGAATAGTGAACGTAGTTACCGTATGCCTCCTGATCCTCTTTTGTCGTCGAATCTTTATAAAGAAGTGCATTGTGCAGCAAGGTGCATATCTCCGGATAGCTAGCCACACCATCTTTTCGGGTATATGGACCTCCTGGAGCAGGACCCTTGGCGTGATATACGATAGGTACGCCACTTTCACCTGATTCGTAGGTTAGTTTCCATGTATTTCCATAAATGCCAAATCCCAAGTTTAATTTATTGGAGGGAAATCCTTGCTGCTTCCAATATTGCACCTGGAAATCCACAGTAAAGTGTGGCAATCGATTCTGGGTTGCGTTGTGGTAAAGTGGAGCCGAGTAATCAGCTTCGTGGGGATTCCGTTCGGGGGTGATGAAATCAAAGGCAGCCAGATTCACAAAGTCCACGTGCTTGTCAAGTGCACGAATATCAAAATACCCTACGAAAAAGAATTTCTAAGTGACACTTTTCTTATTTCAATAAAATAATTGGGTGTTACATGTGGAGTTGACATTCGGCAGTACAGTCACACTTAAGAGTAATTCATCGTTTTGCAAAGTTTCCTTTAAGTTCTGAACGAGCGTTGTAAACTGTTCCTTAAGCTGCTCTGTATTTGGTTTCAGTTTTTCTATTCTTTTTTTGTTCCACGGTTGGTTCCGTGGGAATTGATATGCTAGATCAAGGCCATCGAAACCAAAATTCTTAACGAACAAGTGAGCAGACTGAATAAATTCATTTTGCTTTTCTTGTCCTGCTTCTAGTAGTTCGATATATTTATTGGGATGCTTCGCATCAATATCACGATCTCCGCCTACACTCAGTAGCACTTTCAAGCCTGGATATTCGCTCTTAATGGACGTTACTTCAGTCAAATGTTTTTTCTTAATGTCCAGACCTTCATTCAGGCTGTTCACTTGGTAGTTGTCGCCACTTATTCCCACATAACCATACACCAAATGTGTACAATAGGGAGCAGAGAAGAGCAAGTGATTTTTGGTCAGTTTTCCAGAGCCTTTGATAATAAAAGTATCGAATAAAGATAATATTTATAAGTTCACGTCATGACTTACCTTTGCGTAAAGAACTTTCGGAATTGTAATAACACACAACTCTGGACTCATTGCTTATGACTGTAGAGCAAAGACTCGCAAGCAAAATACAAACAGCTAAACGTTGCATACTTTTAATTGAAGTTAAGATCCACTTGAACATTCAAGACCGAATCTCTGATCAATTCGAAGCGAACTGAACTTGAATTCCAAATCAAAGCCTAATATGTACTACAGATGACAAAAGTGCTAATTAGAAAACGATATAAGCTTTTGCGTGAGCTTGGAACTCGTCTTCAAATCAAGCCTACGATTAAGAGAAAGAGAGGAATTCAATTAAGTTGTTAATTAAAAGAAGCTTTGGAAACTTAAAGTTATAATTATGCAAAAAAATTCAACTTATAAATATATATTAGCTCTCTTAATTAAGTTACTAATTTATATTGCCCAGATAATAAATTCAAATTTTTGAAGAATGCGAAATTTCTTAATATTCTTTTTCCCACTGTAGATTGTCTTTTATGAATTAAATATAAACGTAATTTATTCACAAATTGAGCAAACAAATAATATATAAATATAAAGTGTATTGATAATCTATTGTCACTTTATTTGACTTAGTTGACAACAATTATTGATAAGAGCTCATTACAATGTGGTTAATAGAGAATGTTGCAGTTTGGGTCGGGGAAGCTGATGTAGGTCAAGTTTGGGATCCGGTTGCTCAGGATGTAGCAAATATGATCGTATGTGATTTAATATTAAAAACTTTTCTTCATTGCAGTAGCCTTGAAAGTCATCAAATCCAAGATCGAATATAGCCACACCGCCAATGTATCTACTTGCATATCTCGCTTTGTTAGCAAGAGTAACTAAATTATCGTAGGTTAACCAGAATCCTTCGTGTTCAGCGTCAATTGTTTGATTGTATGCAAAGCTAGCGGCCAGTGATGAATTATAATAATTGTTACCATAACCGCGATGGAGTATATTGCATATTTCGGAATAGCTAACAACGCCATCTTTGCGGGAAAACAAATCTCCTTGAGCAGGACCATTCGTGTGTTGTACGATGGGTTCGCCAGTTGTTCCAGATTTGTGAGTTGTTGCCCAAGCGTTTCCATAAATACCAAATCCCATGTTTAAATTACGGTGACTAAAAGGCCGGCTTTCCCAATAGTGCACCTGGTAGTCGACATTCATGGATTTCTCTCTATTCTGAGTGGAATTGTGATAAAGTGGTGCTGTGTAGTCCGCTTCGTGGGGATTTTGTGTGGGTGTGAAGAAGTCATAAGTACCCAAATTTACAAAGTTAAGATTACCATCAATTCCAATGGCGTGTATATACCCTATGAAAAGTAGAACAATTAAAAGTAGAACAATTACATCAAAGCGATCTTGGGGTATTACTTACATTTAGGATTCACTCTTGGTAGCATAGTTAGAGTTAGCAGCAATCCATTAATTCTGAACCTTAAAAGCGCCAAATGTTGAATAAAATCATTAAATTGTTCCTTGCGTTTCAAAATATTCGCAGGCATGCTCCGTGGAAACTGATAAGCTAAGTCAAGACCATCAAATCCGTACTTTTTAACAAGCGCGTACGCTGACTCGATAAATTGTATTTGCTTCTCTAATCCTCCATCAAGTAGTTCCATGTATTTATTTGGATACGCCTCATCGATGTCACGATCTCCGCCTACACTCAATAAAATTTTCAAGTGCGGATATTTGCTTTTAAATGACGTCACATTGCCAAATTGATTTTGCTTTATGTCAAAATCTTCATTTAGAATCTTCACTTCATAGTTGTCTCCTCGTATTCCCACATAGCCATAAACCAAATGAGTGCAATTGATGAGAGGTATTTGTAAGAGCGCATTGGTAAGCTTTGCTGGTCCTGTAAAGATTTTTGTATTGATCAAATCTTCTTGAATGCAATTAGAACATTAGTTCAAATACCTTCGCGCAAAGAACTTAACGTATCATAAAAGCACACGACTCTGGGAACGTGTTCAGGTACGACTTCATCATCGGCATGTGCGACAATTAAATGCAAACTTAGAAAAAGAATAAAATATTCGAGCTTTATCATATTGTCGATTCTGCTCCTTTCAGTTACTCTACTCGAGCGTGACTAAAGTTTAATCTTGAATCATAAAAGAATCTAAAACGAAAATCTAGCAAAGCTTTTGCTGGCTAAGCTACGTGAAGCGATAAAAGAGAGTCAAGACAAGTCACGATTCTCATAAATCGGTTCTCAAAATATTAAATGAAACCTGTGTAGTTCTAGTTTTGGATCAGGGTGTTCAGGATAAATTAGAAGGTATTGTTCTTAGGTTATTAGTTAGGGGTAGTATTTATGGTAGACATCAAATCAAAGATCAAATTAGCCACACCGCCAACGTAGACTTAAGGGAAGAACTAAATATTCAATCGTAATCTTGAAAGTAATTCTCTTTCTTACAATAATATTCAATCGTAATCTTGAAAGTAATTCTCTTTCTTACAGCTACACCATTCAAGCGTGTATGAATGAAATGTTTGAATGAACTCAAGCTTAAATTTAAATCAAAGAAGAAGCTAATCGACATACGATCTAAGCTTTTGCTGGTGACGTTTTTTAAAAGCTTCTGTAGGAAATATCATAATCTCATTCATAGAACAAGAGAGCAGTAGAATCATGTCAGGGTTTTATTTAAAATTAATTGCTTTTGCAATCAGTTTATTATGGAAGTAGAGGCTTTTAAGTTGTTTCTGAAATATTTACATGTCAAACTATGTATTTGGTAAAACTAGTAGCGAAATGCATGTCCAAACTATATATTATGGCAGGAAAGATTTAATCGAACGAAGTATGGGGAATTTGTTTCCCGTGCAAAGTCCACGGAAGTCGTCGTAGCTCAGATCGAACAAAGCAACACCGCCCAGACCTCTGCCCTTAGCGTAGTTAGCCTTGATGCCTGCAAAATCAGGATCATCGTAGCTCACCCAGACTCCGTGCTCGCCATCCTCATCAGCCGGGCGGAATGCGTAGTTGCCATATTTCGCTGTGAGATCGGTGGTCTTGCGTATTGGGGCATTATGTCCACGATAGGCAGCTGTTGCATTCTGCGAGATTTTCGAGCAGATTTCTGGCCAACTCAGCAATCCTTCAGTGCTGGCAATTTGCAGTCCACCAGGCGCTACGCCCTGAGTACTAGGAACCACTGGCGCTCCACTTACACCTGAGTCTGTGGACAATTTCCAGGCACGGCCGTAGGCGGCGATGCCTAAGTTGAGCTTGTTGGCTGGGCAATGATTTTGTAGCCAATAGTTCAACTGGTATTCGATATTCAAGTGAGGCTGACGATTTTGCTCGTCCAAGAAGAAAATGGGAGCACTGTAGTCAGCTTCTTCCGGATTGCGGAGCGGAGTCAGGAAGTCAAAGGCAGCCAGGTTAATAAAGTCGAAATGATTGACAATCTTGGGCACATCGAAATACCCTAAACATAAATGATTTTTATTAATAAGTATTAAGTTAGGCAATTAGCAATGACTTACAGGTTGAGTTGACGTTGGGCAAAACAGTCATGGTCAGCGATAGATCCACGCTTTTTAATGCTCTGCTCAGCTTCGTAACAAGTTCTGTGTACTGTTCCTTGTGCACCTTAGCGTTGATATCGACAATAAAATTGCCGGTGAATAGCTTCTTGAAACTCTTCCAGTAAGTACCAAGAGTGCCGTGAACCTTGCGTGGCTTATTCTTGGGCAACTGGAAGGCCAAGTCCAAGCCATCGAATTTATTGCTACGCAATAAGATCATGCTGCTATCGATGAAATTTTGCTGCGTAGTGGCATTTGCCTCGAGCAGATTAAGATATTTGTTTGACTCGGATGCATCCAAGTCATGATCACCACCGACACTCAAAAGGATCTTCAGACGGGGGAATCTAGCGCGCAATTTCGTAATGTCTCCATAATGGAACATATCGATGTCGACATTTAAGCTCTGCAGCTCAAAGGTTTCTCGATTTATGCCCGCATATCCGTAGACCAAATGCGTACAAAACTGCAGGGCGATCTCCAGATTGGCGACATCAAGTTTGGCGAGACCCTGACGCAAAAACGAGCTCGAGTCATAGTAACACACGAGCTTGGTCTCGCCTTGAACGAGTGATAAGCTGTGAATGCCAAGCACACAAAGCAGCAAGAACAGCTTCATATTGAGCGATTAATACGACGCGTACTAAATGTTGAAACGTGCGGACTTAATGAGTGTTTAATTGAAACTGTCTAACGTCGAGCACATTCTCAGATTCTCACAGTCGCATCTCAAAAAGCTTTCATTCCCATTTACGTACGATTGCAAAGCTTATCTCACCTTGCAAGTTGCTGCTAATCGCTTGACTGGTGTTATTTTTTTTATGTATTATTCGTGAGATGAGTTCCGAGTTATTCGTTTTCCCTGGAAATGTTTTTTTTTCTTATTTACATCCGTTGTTCCAACAGTGAGTCAAAATATTAATTGCAAAACAGTTTTAAAATGTTGTGAATTATTGCCAATAGCTTATTTTTACTTTGTTCTGAGGCTCAGAATCTGAGCCTCAACCACATTGTACAACTCATTATGTCATTATTTTTGTTAACCTTTAGCATGACGGGCAATCGAAATCAGTTGCTTGTTGAGTAGCTCAATTATTATACTCATAGTTGTTTACGAGTACTTTGCTTTGTGATTCACAGTGTGACGCCTCGTTGCGCATCATGAGATCTCAATGATCAGCAAGTTGTCTTCCAAGACTTTGGAAGACAGGAGGCAACCTGCTGGGCTTTTCAGGCCGTAAAGGCAGAAAAACGTTGCACAGCAGCTGGCATTAAATTAAAAATCAATTGAAGCATTAAATACCCGAAACAAATACGTTAAAAATATTGTATTTTGTGGGCTCACTCACCAAGTAGCGAATCCTAATCACAAAACGGTCACAACAATGCCACATTTTGGCAACACGCATTAGTGTTGAGTGTGTGCGTTTGTGTGTGCGTGTGAGTGGATACGCAAGGATGAGAAGGATGCGAATCGCATGTGACACCACCAATTATACAAAAGACATGCGAGCATTATTTATCTGGCCCCGGAATAGAGAATGCCAGAATGCCATACACGAATAATCCTCACACGCTGCTTAGTGTTGACAATGGGGGGACAAGAGGACAATGACAATGGCAAAAGGCGTGTCCTGAGTGCGAGAAGGCGCACAGTTAATCTGTAATGTTCCCTGATGTATTACATAGCGACACAGAGGTACTTCACTTTGTATAACAACTATCTGTGCTTCCCATTGTTTTCTTGATTTATATCAGCTGGAATTTCTGGTGTTGCTGTGTTGTAAGTTAACATTTGGATTTAGATTGAATGTCTGTTGCGGCACTTTTGGCTTTGGCTTTGTGTGAAACCCAAAATAGGTCAAGCAAATATGAGAAACATAAAACTGGTAGCAAATCCACAAAATCTGTCACTCTTAGTACACAAAACATATCTCATTCATATCATTCACTAATGGACTGTAGTTTTGTCGATGATATTTACTCTTGATATTGTTTCTAAGCAAACATAATAATACATCTTCGAATGTGTGTTTAATGTGACTCGTGGCTGGAATGGAACTGATATTCTTGACTAGAAATCTGATATGTTTCAAGTGGAAAATCAATAATTTCAGCAATTTCATTATTAATTTAGTATTTTCATTATGCATTCTTATAAAATTCTCTTCAATTAGATTTTCCTTTTCACTTCACTTCTCTCATCTGCTTTGTTTTTGTGTGTTTCATTCTCATAATTTGCTGCAAAGTTCTGCGGCACTTTAGTTTGGCTTCTTCTATTCACGTCGCTTTCTTTGTTTCTTCTTCTGCTGATGCCTCCCCTCAGGTAAGCCAACATGGCATAATTAAGTCCAATAATAATTTAAATAAATACCTTTACCAATTTGGGGCTCCTTCCCCGTCTCCATTCTTGCCATTCTTGCCATTCACCTTTTCATAATTATCTATGCTTTTGTGGGTAGCAGGTGCACAAAACCGCAAAACCATTTGCCTTTTTACTTATTTGTAATTAGAAATCCAGCAGCAAGTTTGCTTCGATGTTTTGGCTCCCTTACAATGCAATGCAAAGATACAAAAGAAAATTCACTTTGCGCAAAACAATTGCCATTAGAGAGTGTTCAACCCAATTGATGTGCTTAATCAGTTTATCAGCAGAGTTTTCTTCTGTCTTTTTGAGGGCTTTTCTCCCCTTAGCAAATTCATCATTGTCAAACGCGGCTTGACATTTTCTCCTCTTCTATAGTTGAAAAAACGGGAAAAAAAATACAGTAAAAATGTAAACTTTTTTGAGGGGTTTTTTGTCGCTTGCTTTAGTCCGGTGCTATAATTAGAAATTCATAATGAATTTTATTTACTCTGGCCACAACCAACAGCAACAAAAAAAAAAACGAAAAGGAAACAAAAATTCGTTGTGACGTTGTGACATGAAAACGTTCCTTAAAATTGATGCGCATTTTTGTGCAAATAAAATTAAAGCCCTCCCCCTCACGGCTAACCGACCCCCTCAGACTTCTATAAGCCAAAAGGCATATCAAATTATCAGCCAAGGGCCGAACAGCAGTCCGTCAGCCGAAAGTTGAGTCGATGAGATGAATGAGGAGGGTGTTAATGCGGCATGCAGGTATCAAAGCGACGTTTGAAAAATGAAATTAAAAATGTTTGTTGACTTAAGCGCAAACGAATACAGACAAATAATTGAAAATTACAAAAACTTTACGAATTCAAAATACCCTCAAAAAAATTGCCTTCTTATCTAACAAAAATTGTATATTTCGTATGAAATTTTGTTCTTTTAAAGACTATTACTGCAACTTACTCAAGTTTCTTAAAAGTTTATTGGATTATAATCAGTGGTTGCATATTGGAAATTGAACTTCTAATGTAAATATTTCGTAGTAGAGTATACTGTAAAAAGAGAATTATTTAAATTTAATTTTTTAATGAGCCAAAGTGCTTTTCCTTACTGACTTTGGGTAGCGAGGAGGGATTCTGTCATTCATTAGGTAGCAACAATTTGTTGTCTTCATTAGAGGTTGCATCAAAGAAAACTTTCTGCATTTTTTTCTGTTGTCTACAGTCTATCCTCTCGACTGGAAAGCTGTGAAGAAAATGATGTCCAACATTGGACAATTCCAGTAACGGAAATTGGTTTGAGGTTTTGCACTCTGAATCTCCGATTCCCCATTTCTCTCACGCTCTCTCTCTCTCTGATTCGCTGATTCTTTGGCGCCACATGTCATCGAGCTTAAAGGACTCTGCTTTCGGTGTGACCTTCGTGCTGTTGCTCATATTCATTATAAGCCTAAATAACTGTTGTTTACAAGCGGTGGCAAGTGTCAAAATACCAGCCAGCAAGCACAAGGGTTCCACATTGACCATCGACTGGCTCGAGCACTGGCGCCTTCTGGTTTTCTGCTCAATTTGCTGATGTCTCAGTCCTTGGTCTCGGGTTACCAGCCACAGTTGCAGCTAACCGAGTGACTTCTTATTGGGTTAGCCCGGGTTATTCTTACAGTTTTGATTTTGATTCGACTCACCAGAACCAGAACCCCGGGAAGGCGCTCAAGTGTCAGAGAGAAACCTTACTGGCGTCACACAAGCGACAGTTGGCCATTGTTATTATTATATCAGTGCGCTTTTTGCCGTTGGAAATCAATATCGACAACAAAGTGCCATATAAACGACAATAACAAAATATAAATGCATGATATTTTTTTAATATGAATTGTTAATAAAACGATAACAGTATTAACATGTTATTGTTTCTTTGTGCATTTTAAATTATTAATTAATGGTTGAGACACGTTGCAAATAAAAAGAGGAGTTGAATAATGTAAGTAAATATTATTGCAAATATGTACAAGTGAAAATATATTTTTTATATGCTTTGTTATAAAAACAAAACCAGTTTACTGATGAATACATACCTCACAATTCTATATTTCTCCAATTTTGAATTGATCAGAAATATTTAAATTATGGAATCATTGTCTACAGTCTGCTTCTCCATTATTTATTTTTAATGGGTATCGACGGTAATGAATGTATAATATAAATTAAACGAATGAATACATATAAAATATATAATCACACATATTGCGCATTTTTATACAACTTTTGTTAGTTTTAAACATGAATGCATTAAGGGCAGCGGCTTCCATTATATAGTATTCTCATAAAAAACAGTGAGATGAGAAAATTGAACGCGAATGCATTTTTAATTTCATATTTAACGCCGCATGTAAAATGTAATTAAAACAGAATAACAACAAATTAAGTGGTTTGTAAATAAATTAAAAAGTCGCCATTGCTGTGACGCCAACTGCCGCGGTTAATTTCCAATATGAATCTCTGTGTAAATTATTACACAGAGAAGTAAATTAAAGTTGCTTTCATTGTTGAATCCTTTTATGAGTAAAATAAGCAATAAACTTTTTATTATTTATTTCCAATAAGCTCTTATATGCATCACCCATTCTTCGTCATTCCAAAATGGAACAACGACTTATAACTTAGTTCCACTTAACCCAGCCAAAATTAAAATAATATTTTCCCCACTCGAACCAACCCCAAAGATTCCCACAAAAGGAAAATCTTATACGCTACAGGCCAATATTACAGACAGACCAAGACCTCGCCACTCGCAATGTCTATTTTCTATTTTCTATTTTTCTATGCAAATGACGGGGACGCAGACTAAAACACAGTTCTAGAACTTGAGTAGCAACCCTTTACGCATAATGCGTAAATCTCGAAATGTTTTCTTTACTGCCTTATTATACACTTCCTGAAAAGTATGCTGCTTTTGTCGCAAATCAAGCAAGCCGTTGAATAAAACATTGTATATTCTCTTTACTTTTAGTCTACAAATATTTCTTCTTTCCTTTTTGAATTAACCTTTTACTTTCTAAGGGTATAAAGATTGTTGCTACTTCAAGCATAAATACTATTTCTTGTTTTTTAATTGTTAAGTTTTGTTTTCGCCCCTCCCAAGTAGTACAAATGCCGAATCCTGGAACGTTGAGGAAAAAAAAACGACCCCAATCTCTCTCCAGACCCTTAAGAACTTAGCCAATGCCAAAAAGTTTAACGAAGTGTGTAAAGTTTTTCTGCCTTGCAGAACAGAAGCGGCTTTTGCATTAAATTTGTGTAAATGGATTTTGCTAATGGATCCAATAATTCATTTAGAATTTACTTTTCAGCTGGCAAATGTTGTTTGCGCTGAGGTAAATAGACAATAACTTGGCGCTTATTTTCGTGGTGGCAACGAAGACAACGTGTCGTGTAAAATATAAAGATGTTGTCTATGAAGGAATATTTAAGTATTCGTATTATATATTCGAATAAGTGCCAGATAAAGTTATAAATATTTGATAAGTGACATGTTTGAAATTTCGTAGTATTTCTATCTTTTCTAATCATCTAACAGACATTTATCCTTCCGCAATGGCAAATAATATTCAAACTCTCAATTAAAATGTTTACGCCCAATAAATTGATTGAAAAATGCATGAGAATATGTTTGTGCTTAATTTTATTTATTTCAGTTTTTTTTTGTTTTGTTTGTGTCTGCTTAACAATATGAAAAATAAATCTGACCATTTTTTTCACACGTCGACGCGGACACGCAAGTGAAAAATGCGGAAAGAGATGAGGTCGAGTTGGACATAAAGGAAGAGGGTGAAGAGGGGGTGATGTAGGGTATGTGGCGACGCGTGCTTACAGCCAAAAAGGGCAAACAATAGACATCACTTTGTCTTTTGTTGATACACACCAAACACACTCGCACACACACACACACATTCGCATATGTATTTCATGATGATGGAAAAAATCAGTGCCGCATAACGAAGGTCCTTTTTGCGTTGTTGTTGTTGTTGATGCTGCACCATTATTTTGCTTAATTATTTACATGAGTAAACAGTTGAGTTGAGTTCAGTTCTCGGTTGAGAGTTTGAGGCGCGGGTGCGCTCGGCTATTGGGTTTGCGTGTAAATCAACAACTTCGCCAGAGGTATTCATATATATTTTTATATAAATTTCATAAAAAAGAGAATATTAGTGTGCGTGTGTACGTGTGTGTGTGTGTCTGGCAGCGTAAATAATATTAACGATAAACTGTCATCACATAGTTTGCAAAATCCCCAACGATCGGCTTATGAAACTAAACTAATTAAATTTGTGATTTTCTCGTTTTAAAAAACAAAGAGTCCTTTTGCAGGGTATTTGTGCATCGAGCTAAAACAAGAATGAACTCTGTTGGAGGCTGGCAGGCCATGCGAGTTCACTCGTTTAAATAACCGCAAGCGCGGCGGAAAAATGGTCAAAAGCACATTTAATGGGTCGCTGCGTGCGAGAATTGGAATTGGAGAGTGGTGGTGATGGTGATGGTGAAAACTTGGTCAAAGGAAATGTGAACTGTGGGTGAGATTGGCGGAAATTGAACGTGAATACACACACACACACACACATGCATAGAGAAACAGAAACATGTGAGAATGGTTTACGTTTTGGGCAAATCCATTTCGTGAGAAACTCAAGCAAAACGTCTGAAGTTTCTCGCTTTGTGCTGCGCTTAATGTCTTCTCACAGCGAATCAAATCGAAAACAACACAGCGCGCAGACGCTTCTCCAATCAGACGAAAGTTGTTTCTACCCAACAACAACAACAACGTCAGAAGCAAAAGCAGAGATTTCTTGTGTTGTGTTGTTGCTTTGTTTGCCAATCTGAGTTCCATCAACGCCATCAAGTTGAACGCGTGCAACATCTTCGACTCCTCCTTTTGCAACCCTGACAATAATAATTTTGAAATTACAAATTCACAAAACGTATACGAAATTATGCACAATGCCTCTGCCTGCCTGCACTTCAGCGTCGTTTGTGTTCGCTCTCCGTTTTCCGTTCACCTCTCTTGGCAACCTACTTGAAAACCGTTGCCAAAGTCGACGTCGTCGTTGTTGTCCTCTTTCTACCTCCTTTCGCCATATACCCGCAGTTGTATCTTTCCATCTTTTAGCTGCCATCTGCCGCTGTCGCTGTCGCTGCCGTTGAATAGCTTTGCCGCGCCTAAAGCTCTTTCATGCTGCTCATACGTATACTTCATATACTCTTATATATATTTGTATGTATGTCTGTATATTTTGATACACATTTATATAAAAATATGTTTATCGCCCATATTGTATATTCGTATGTAGGAGTATTCGTACATGAGCCCAAGACACACCAAGGATTACGCGTCGCGGAACTTTGGCCACATCCTCGACTACGTTTCTGCACAGTGGCGCTGAAACTGAGTAATTTCAATAGCAATACTTAAAAGCAAGCGCAGGGATTCTTAACAGTTAGCTTTAACCTTCATTTTTCCTCATCTTTGGTCCTTTCATAAAAAAAAAAAAATTACGATTTTGGTCTTAGTGCTATAAATTTTGGTCTAAAAAGAACATTGGATATAACACCCAAGTTCTTATAAATAAGTTGACAAAATCTCATAGTTTTATGACCAATTTTCTTATTATAAGATCAAAAAAATATTACATTTTATATTGTATTTCATTGCTATTTTATAACTATATATTTATTATTAATTGTTTGTTAATCATTCCACATACGAAATATTTATATTATCGATTCGCTCAGCATTTGAACCTATACCTCCTATCTTAGACTGACATGAAGAATAAATTTGCATTTTAAGATTAAAGTCTTCAATCAAGATTGTTTTTATTCTAGATTGAAAAGAAGATTGCACCTTAAGATCTTCAACAAATAATTTTGTTCTTGTTTCTTAAAATGTTGGATTTTCTTTCCTTTAAAATTAGAACCCAATTTTTTATGTTTCCGTTAGAAACAATTTTTAAGCTGGTGCTTTTCAGTGTTTATTTAATAATCTATTACATTTTGATATAAGTTTATTCAGCAATTGCTTTTAATTCATTAGTTTATGTGCCAAACTAAACATTTTGCATTGATTTATGCAAGTTTTTTAACCACTGCCATCTCGTTGTTCACCTTGTATAAAATCCATAAAATTCACATTTAGATATTGCTCAGCGACCGAGGCTTCCATGTTGCCGCAGCAGAGCAGAGCTCTGGCTCGCTTGGCTTCTTGAGACCGGGAATGGCATTCATCATTCATTCATAGCCTCAACAGTTGCTGCAATTTTTCATTGCAACATGGCGAAGTCGCTGCCGCTGTTGCTGCCGCGACGCGAGTCAATCAAATGCCTCAAGTTCATTACGAGCTGCCAGAGTTGTTTGGTAAGTAATAAGCGTTGAATCTGGTTGTAGTTGTTGCTGTTGTAGTAGTAGTTGTTGTTGTTGTAATAGTTGCTGCTGGAACAGTTTGTGACTTAGGCAGAGGCGAGAGCAAGAGCAAGCCACGTCTGGGCAGGCCTCCGTCCCATCATCATCATCATCATCATCTCATCGTAGTCCATTTTCCACTGCTACTTTGCGCCATGCTAAAGTTGCCTCCGTTGTTTACTTCGTCGACGTCGCAGCCTCTGCTTCTGCTTCTGCCTCTGCTGATGAGGATGTGGATGAGTTTGATGCATGTTTTGTTAGCTTCTGTTGTTGATTTGGAATGCAGTTTGGTGGTATTGCCCCAAGGCCTGTGATGCTGTTGTTCCCCACATCCGCTACTTCGGCTCGCCTCTGAATTTCGATTACTTTTTCTTATCAATATCGCAGTCAATACTTTATGTTCAGTCTCGAGCTGTTGGAATTTCGTCTTCCTTTTGCAATTTGTCTGCATAATTGACCATTGATGTGCTGATTTCTTTTTTCGCTGTTTTTTCTTTATAACGTAATCACATTTTAAATGATTCCTGTATCTCAGATTTATGATAATTGAGTTAAGACCACAACAAAAAAATGACTTTGCTGTAAATGTCATTTAAAATTGGGAAGTGATTTGAATTAATCTATTTATAGCTAAATAAATTACATTGCGAGTGCGTGCATAATTCATTTGTTGGCTATTTTAGGGTAGAGTATTGCTATCGCTAAATGTCAAAGGACATTGCTGTAATTACATTCATAAAATCTAGTTTCCAATACAACTCAATTCAGGCAATGGCCACAGCCATTTGCCTCCATTCTCAGACCAAAAATCGTTGCATGCAAATTTCAATTTTTCGCGAGTGACATAAATTTATTTTGGTTTTTCGTGTCGCCTGTAAAAGTTTTGCAAACAACTACTACATATGGTAGAGCAGAGGAGAGTTTCAGGCACTTGCATAAAATGGCGTAGTCATGGGCTTGAAAATGGCGAGCATTTGCATATTTTGCGCATTCTGCGACAGAACGCGACATTTTATTTGGAAAAGTGCAGCAGAGCAGCAGCAACAGCAGAGGGTGCCAAAATGGCCGCCAGAATTGTTGGAAAATGTCAACCATGAGCGCCGACCATTAAACAGCCAGAGCCTGAGCCTACTGTGCAAGTGTGTGTGTATGTGTGTGTGTGTGTATATGTGTGTGTGTGTGTGTTATTTGTAGTCGCTACAGTCAGCCAACCAAAGCGTCGGCCATGCAATGCCAAGCCAAGCGGCGTACGACGAGTCGAAGCTGTAATTATGCTGTAGACCAAAGCAAAATAATTACTTTGATCGCAAATGATATTATTTTGTCGCCAGCCAGCCAGCCAGCGAGCGAGAGAGCGAATGAGTGTGTGTGTGGTAGTAGTACGTACTATGTTGCAAGTGTGAGGGGCGTGACCGACTCTATTCTCTGCATGCAATTGAGCTGTGCAATGGCCGCTGCCACCCGGCGTCCATCGCGGACCAAGCTGGGCGACGACAACGATGGCCACCATTAGCCAAAAGTGCAATGCATTTGGCAAATTTGCATATGCCAGAAATTGGAGTTAGGGACATCGAGGTCGAGGTGTGCAGTAGTAGGGATGTATATATATGTACATACATATATACATACGTATGTAGATGCACTGAAAGTTTCTGCAACCGTTTTCCCGCCTGTGTCCAGCCACAAGTTAATTACTTTTTCGTACATTTTCGATGGCCGCTCGCACAAAAATGTTATTTATTTCACTGCACACGGAGCTCGCTGCCCCTATTTCTGCAGCTCCAACTCCACTTTCCAGCTCCAACTCCAACTCCAGCTCCAACTCCATCTCCACATTCACATCAACGTCCGCACTCGCGCCCTCGTTTCACCGTTGAAGCTGTATCCGCTTGCCATTGCTCTTTGTTAGTTCGAATGCGTTTTCGCATTTATATGTAAATTTTTTGTTTGCATGCTGGAAATATTGCTATCGTTGCTCGTTCCTAGAGAGTTCGACAAATGAACAAGGACTATTGAGTGTGCTCCGTGGTTGCCAGAGTTGCATTGAGAGGGGCAACTTTTATTTTACAACTTTTTTTTCTTTTTTGGGGTCCGCCCAGGTACATATGTTATGACCCTGAGCTGAGTGGAGCTCTCGAATTGGCTGGCAAGAGCTGTAACCAATGGGCGACCAAATATATCCATTTGTTCGCCAACTGAGCATGTATTTCATCATAATGAATCACGGGGGAGATCTAATTTCGTGCCACAACAAATTCAACAACGGATTTTAAACACTGTTCACTTTCCAGGGAATCAGATAAATCCCTTTGCTTGTAACAGGTGCAGCTTTCTATTGAAATGTGATGATAAATTAGACAGCGAATTGCAGCTGATACTCAAGAAGTGCTAACTCTTTCCAGAAACAGTAAAGTCATAAATATCAAAGAAAGGAATAGATTCGCATGCATATGCAACTTACATAACTTTTAAGCGATTATCATGCAGTCGCGGTGGTATCTAAAGCAATTCAAATTTAAAATACGCCTAAATTGTATTTAATATTCAAATTTTTCCTCCTTGCAAAGGGAAGATGAAGATGTGTGTGTAAGAAAGGAAGAAGATTACAATAAATAAAACCTTACAAATCTTTTCTATGCAATTCTCATATATTTGAGGTGGTCCCTAAAGCAGTTAAAATTTCAGATACACTTAAAATGAAGTTCTTATTTCAGGAGCGCTGTTTTTTTGCCCAGCAAGAGTAAATTCCTTGAACTTTCAGTTGTATAGGAAAATAACACATAAATTGCCACTCACATTTAAGAAGCGCTTGTTTTTCTCTTGCCCAAGGAAAAGGAAGATGGATATGTGAGAGTGGAAGAGAATTACAATCAATAGCATCGAACAACACTCCTCTAATCCAACACTATGGAAATTGAAGGCAACTAGAAAGTGAATTTCTTCAATTTACGAGAGAGGCAGCCTCTTTCTAGGTATTTCTGTAAGAGTAGAACGAAATTACAATAAATAGATTCTTCTATGCGATTTTCATGCATTCGAGGTGGTCCCGAAAGAAGTTTAAATTTAAGATATACTTGAATGGCAGATCATATTTAAGAAGCACTGTTTTTTCTACTAAGAGCAAATTCCTTGAACTTTCAGTTGAATGGGGAAAAGAATGATGCATAAGGAGGGAGAGCAGAATTATATAATAATAAATAGCAGCTGAGAACATGAATTTCTCACAAATTCAAAATGTTAGCAAATGCAATTGAAATTGAAGACAAACTAGAAACGGAATAGAAGACATTTAATTAGAAGTCATCGCATTGCCAAATATAAAAACAGAAGATATATGTGTAGGAGTAGATCGAAATTGCAATAAATACATTCACATGCTTGTGCTGCTTGCACAGACCCTCTCTCTGCGATTCTCAAACAATCGAGACATCTAACAATGCAAAAGCTTCCAATCAGATGCTCTTGCGTTCTAGTCGCCCTTTTCAAATTCATAAATTTTATCATTGCCAATCACATTGGGTGGAGGTGGAGTTGCACAAGTGTTGCGAAGTGTTCGAAGATTGCTGAACGGCGGCTGCATGGTCAGCAAACTCCACATACATACATTGGAGTCCTGGGATAAGCATATGCATTGGTTCTTTGTGGTTTGCTGCACAGGTACAGACGGGAAGGGGTACGAGGGGAGGCAATCTCAACCAGGGGATGAGACGACGCGTCGCCACCCAAACAATCACTCGACGCTTTTGTTCTTGCTGATGGAATTATTTGTTCGCACATTGTCAACTTTGCTGACATCCCAGTCCTGTCTCCTATCTGACCGTGTGCATCTCTCTCTCACTCTCTGGATGTGTGTGTGTGTGCAGGCTGTGTCTTTAACAGTGGCACGCCCCCATCCCAGCCACCACCCACAGGCAGGGCAGGGCACAAACAACATGCATATGAGGTCGCATCGCATGCAAAATGCAATTTACCGCCACCACTGCAAGAGGTTTTTTGCGATGTGTTTGGGATCGACTCGGCTCGGCGCTTATCTTTGCTTTCATTTCATAAACCAGTGACTCTTGCAGCAGGTCCCTGTCCTCTGTCCTCATCCGCATTCGCATCCACATCCACATCCACATCCGGTTTCTGCTCCTGCACTTTGGCTCTGGCATTTGGTTACAGTTTGTACAATTTTCGGACCCCCAACACTCAACTCGAAAAACTGAAACAATGAACTGCGAGACACTCTGTTGCAACTGCAATTGAGAGACGACATCTGTATGCGTGTATTGTGTATCTGTGTGTACTCGGATGTTTGCTGCAGTTTCAGCCACAATGTATCATCCGAGTATATCAGAGTTGAACTTTTGTGAGGCTGTCACAGGCTGAGAGAGAAGCACGTTGTTGCATGCAGACAACAACTGGCAAACAGGCAAATTCCTAGCCCAGTCTGCGACTTGATTTGTAACTTCATTAAGTCATCGCATATGCCGTATAAAGGGGGACCAAAGGCTTTTCTATAAATCATATGAAATTGTTTTTACTGGCCCTTTGGCTTGCCGATCATTGTCAACATTGTGCAGCAGAATATGATTGCTTTTTGATGCAGATCTGCAGCTTCCAATTTGTGTTAACATACGAGTAAATATAGATTTAAAGAGGTTTCATTTGCTGCCGCGTACTCTATGTGAAAGTCTACATTTTTATGACAGTCTTGTAGTCTATGATATATTTAAAATTATACCAAATATTGTCACAGGTAAATTCTCCGCCGTATATTTATTTGGTATAATATAATAATAATACCGCACCGTTTAGCTCATATTTAAAATGGGTAGCGCGTATCTGACATTCGAGCACCACTCGACACACTAATGGAAAACTCTACATTTTACGCACTTTTATGACAATATTGTACTCTATAGTAGCTTATTAATATACCAAATATTGCATTCGGCATATTTTAGTATTACTGTCGTATATTAATTTGTTATTTTATAAGAAAATTA
Source organism: Drosophila kohkoa (assembly GCA_019972355.1). Classification (NCBI taxonomy): domain Eukaryota; kingdom Metazoa; phylum Arthropoda; class Insecta; order Diptera; family Drosophilidae; genus Drosophila; species Drosophila kohkoa. The sequence goes on along the minus strand of BJEL01000036.1, from coordinate 321,074 downwards.
TATTTAAATGAGTATCGGGTATCTCATTGTCGAGTACACTCGACATAATCCATGAGAAACTCTACAATTTTGTACTCTATGGCATATTTTGTATGAATACCAAATAAAGCCTTCGATATATATTACTGTGCGGTATATTAATAAATTAATACTAAAGAAAAGTTCCGCAGTATTTTGCATTATTTCAATTATTCATAGTGGGTATCTCACAGTCGAGTACTCTCGACTGTCGTTTTCTTACTTGTTCCTTCTTTAGGTGGGAGAGAATTCTTGTGACAAATGATTACACTTGATTAACATAATGCAATATGTACATAAATACTAATATATACGTCAGTGCCTATATATAATAAATATACATTACTTTTAGAGTTCGCTTTCAACTTGGATAATGACACGCTACCATGCAAATTGGTAATTTAGATATAATTTGTTAACCGTCACTGAGTCAAAAGCAACTCCGGTTTCTTATTACTCATTCCATATTTAATTTTCACTACAACAAAATAATTTTCCACATCATTTTCCTTATATTAATACCCTGCAAAAGCGAGTTATGTCTGCTTATAAGAAAAGTCAATTATATTGTAATGAAATAAAGTTTTCAAATTTCCATTTTAAATCATATCTTTTCAACAATCCGTTCTATTAGAAGTGTAACAAAAGCAACCGCAAAGCCAAAGTAACCGCAATGTGTTATTTGTTACATGAAATTAATCTGTTAAATTGCAAGTCAACTAATTGAGGTCCAACAGATCCTCGACTTTTTATGGCTAATATTAAAATATATAAAAATTGTAATATTTAATAAGTTGAAGGCCTGCAGGCAGGGCAGTCTTCAAAGCCGAGAGAGTCAGACACTTGGGAAGCCATCAAAACAGAAAACAGAAAACCGACAACAGAAACCGTTGCAACAACAACAACTACAACTTATGCTAAGTGCTGGCAACAAGTGGAGAAATGGCTATAACTTGAATTGGCTATGCGATATCATGTCAAACAGACATTTCAATTCAATTAAGTTTTGTTGCACAAAGTTGCATCCAATGGCCAATTTGAAAAACTTTTATGCAACAATTTCCCATTTGAAGGCTGCATAAATTAATTAACGTAGTAGCAAAAAACAAAAAAAACAACCAGAAAGAGCGTACTTAGACGGTAATTTTATTCTCTCTTAACCCTTGGAAGCCATTTGACGTTTCGTTTGTGGAAATCAGAGCAAAACAAAAGCATAAATCGATTAAATTCGCTGTCATTTTAAATTTGACACATGAAACACAAAATGCTTTGAGCCAAAAGGGATGAGCTTGTGGAGATGGGGGATGTTCCCCCTTTTGGATGGAGGATGGCGCTTGTTGCTTGTTGTGTGAGTGTGTATGTGTGTGTGTTTGTTACATGTATTGTCACTTGGCGTGAAAACAACAACGCACCAGCAACAAAAGCAACATATGCCTGGGCACAAACACCCCGCAATTTCCACTGTCAGCCCTTTGATGAAGCTTAATGGTTGTAGAGATAGTAGAAGAGAAGGAAGACCGAGGTCTGTTGGCTGTTGGCTGTTGAGGGGGGATGTTGTTGTCCCCGCGACGTTTATGCAAATTGTCATTCGTTTGTCTGTGAAAACAATGTGAAGTCATTTGATCTTTGGCTGAAACAGCGAAACCAATAAAGCACTTTTCTAGGAAAGTGCATCAAAGTCAGAGTTTAAGTTGCATTTCAGTTAACTTTGCGTTTGCCTTGGCCAGCAAAGAAGACTTCAGCTACATCTCCATCCGGGCCAAGTATTGGGAACGCGCTTCCGAGTCGTGTTTGGCACATGTAGTTTGTAGTCGTCATGGCCCACACTCTCCTCACACTCCCCACACTCGGAGCGATAGCGATCTCATCAAATGCATCAACACCCTCAACACTTGCGACAACATTATTTTTTACGTTACATGCACAAGTCTTGAAGTTTCCGTTGGCTGACGGTTGTTGTGAGGTCTAAGACGTTGGCCCAAGTCTTTCAGCCAATTGAAAACAATCAAGCTAAAGTATTCGCAGTGCGTGTTATTGCACAATTTATATGTGTGTGTGTGTTTGTGTGTGTTTCTAATGAATTTTTAATTGTTTTTCAACCAAAAGATTCGATCTACTACTCAGCAAAATGAAACTAGTTCTTGTAACATAAGAACTCCCACTCCCACTTGCAACTGCCTCAAGTTGAAGCCACATAAATAAATTGCTGGCAATTACGGCGTTAACAAGTTTTATTGACTGGCTAAATGTGCTGTGTTGTCCTCCTTTCCAATCGCAATTGGCCCTTCGTCCTGCCAAAAGGACATTTCATGGGCTTGTACAAACGTTTAAATGTCTGTTAAGCTTCGCTCTCGCTCCCACCGAAAAATTTATTTGCGCTTTGTCGCCGTCTGGCCAATTTTTTTCCTTCTTTTCTCTTCTTTTATTTTGTGCTGCTGTTGTTGTTGGACATCAGTCGCTTTGAGGGTGTTGTCTGGCCTTTTTGGAAGGACCCCGAACAATGAATAATACTCTCGCAGCCAGTCAAAATCACTTGCAGTCAGTCAGCTAGTTCATTCCCCACTGACCTCGCCTCTCCCCATCATCTCACACACTTCGCTGTGTTAGCCCCATTTATTCCGCCAAATCAATCTTCGTTGTTCGATGTGAACATCCACATAGTTGGCTATCGGTTGTTCGACACTTTGTTGCATTTGAAATTTATTAGCAACATTCACCGGATCGACGACGACCAAACCCAAACTCCCAAGTGTGTGTCCGCGATAGGAAATGGAAATCCAAATCGAAATCGCAATCAGAATTCGCACATTATAAATGTAGGCGTGTGAATTAACATCACAAAAAAACCTAGTAAATAAAATCTTTGTAAGGGAAAATCTTGGAAAAATTGACTAGAAATATGAAAATTCTTGTAATGTGGCTTTTTCTATATGTTTTTTGTGCTTCTTTCTACTCGCTTGGGAGTCGACGACGACGGCAGCCAATAAAAAGATAAAGGAACAACTCATATTGCCCCGGTTCGGAACATGTGCCTGCTGCGTTGTCTGGGCCATGTGTAATGGCCTCGCTCTTGGTCTTGCTCTTGCTCTTGGGAAGTCTTGTTGCCGGTCTCGGGTGGGTTGTCACCACGCGACTGAAGGAGGTGGAGGAAGGAGCTCAGTCATAGCCACAGCGCTATCAGCATATGCGGTTTAAGTTGCGGTTGACATTTATTTCACGCGCCATTGCACAAATAAATGCGTTGCGGCTTGCCATTTGGGTATTGATTAGAGGTCGACAAGGGGGAGGGGGATTGGGACAATAAACGAGAAATATTGCTGCAGGATAACGGGTAGTTACAGCAAATACCATTCACTATAATCATTCGCCTGTCATATTCAAGAGTCTAAAATATGGTTCAAATACTAAAGCTCAATTCTGATTGATAGATCTCGCTTGAAAGTGGTTGAAAACTACAATTGTATTTTTATTTTTTAATGTGTGTTGCAAATTAAGAACAATTTTACCTATTCCTGAAAAAAAATATACAATCCTAATTCAAATTTAAAATGCTGAATTTACGCAAAGCTTAATCCAAACAAAGCTAAGACAAGTCTAGTCCCAAAACTTGTTTTGAGTTACCGAATCGAATTGATTTACATCTAATTGTTGATTTATCATAAAGTCAATTGAGTATGTAAATTAATAGTAATTAATTATAATTAAAAAAAAGGACTTTGTCCTAAACTTGCTATTAATATATGTACATCTTTATCGATCTTCATAAAATTCACCATTTTTAGCTCTAATTGTTGCATTAGAAACAAGTTAATTCATCTAGTGAAATTACCATAATTAATTTATTGAAATATATAATTTTTAAATCACAAACAAGTCAATTCATCTAATAAAATGAACTGCACTAAATGAACTATTATTAAAAAGTTAATAATTCTTTGGACTTTAACTTGAAATTAATGTATTTTTTGTTTTCCATTAATAGTTAGATCACAAATATGTCAACTTAGCTAGTAAAATAAACTTCATTAAACTAATAGCGGAAAGGAAACAAACCCCATTTTCGATATCGACCTAATCTTGAAATTAATATATTAACTAATCTTCATAAAATGAATTTATTTGGTTATATTTGTTAAATAGCAAACTGCATTAAATGACTAATTATAAATTATTTTTAAAAACTTTAAACAAGCCCCCTTTTCTTCTTTGGTGACTTTAACTTGAAATCAATGTATTGCTTGTTGTCCATTGATAGTTATATCACAAATAACTCAACTTAGCTAGTAAAATTAACTGGATTAAACTCCATTTTCGACATCGATCTAAACTTGAAAGTAATATATTAACTAATATTCATAAAATAAAATTTATTTAGTTATATTTGTTAAATAAGAATTAAGTAAACTTAACTGCATTAAATGACTAATTGTAAATTAATTTTAAAAACTTGAAGCAAAACCCTTTTTATTGTCTTGGACCTAAACTTGAAATTAATATATTAATTGATCTTGGCGTTTAATTAAGTGAATACCTTGACACTCACAACAATTCATATTCGTATTCGGATTCGCATTATCGGCATTATCTGCTGCTCGTTGTTGTTGGTGCAACTTGGGGCAACGCCCACAACATTTGGCCTCTTTTTTCGGGTCATCCGACTTTGGCTTCAACTCGATTTCTTCGACGTGTCTTCTTCACTTGTTGTTGCTGTTGCTTCTTCTCTTGCCAATTTTAATTTTACGCTTCAAAGTTTCATAATTTTTATGCATTGTTTTTTTTTTCTGTGTTGCTCGTTCTTGGTTGTTGTTGTTGTTATTACTGTTGTTGTTCTTTCGGACCGAACATCAAAAGTGGAAACTTTCGACTGCTGCTTCTGCTGCTTGCTGCATGAAATTCTTGTCACGTACGCAAAATTTTAATTGATGCCATTAAAAGGCCGGCCACAAAACGAGTTAGTAAAAAGGCATAGAAAAGGCAAAATACTCGTACAACAATACTTTCCGAGGGCGGTTTCGAGTATAGGAAACAATTGTGTGTTGCCAAATGAATTTAAAGAGGACGATACACCGCAGATGCCTCACGATTGCCACGATTGAACGTGAACTAATAGAGTGTGACAGTTGAGTGTGCTTAGTTGAGTTACTTAGTTTGAAGTCCAGTCGGGTTTAATTACCAAGATTCGAGATTTCAACAGCAGCATCAGTTGGCTCCCAATTAGCTGAATGATTGAGCACCTTTCTGTTCAAGTGTTTAACATACTTCTAATTCCAAGACTAAGAACAAAAGACTGTCAAATGGACTTGAGCTGACATTAATTAATGGAATCGCTGATCATCTTCGCACTAACTCAACACACAACATATATCACAAAACTAAATTAAACCGTAAAATGAATTAAATGGGGGAGGGAGGGAAAGCGGAGAAAACTTGACGTGGCATTTGAAAATTTTAATTGCGTCCCCACGGGCCTCATATGTGTGTGTGTGTGTGTGTGAGTGTGTGTTGACTTTAATTGTGTGAAAAAGCAAAAACATTCTAATTTACGATGCGCGAACAATGTATGTGTTTGAGTGTGTGTGTGTGTGTGTGTTTGGAATGTGATAGCGTAATTATTATGCAGACTAAAAGTGCTGGCTGGCATTCAAGGACCGACTATTCGTATCGCATCGCATCGCATCGCACTCGCAACAATTGCAGCCAAGATTAGGCAGCTTAGTTGTCACGCCCTCCTCCTCCTCCTACCTCCCTTTGCCCTGCTTCTGATCCTGCCACACAACACACCCGGCACAAACCGGCAAGTCCTTTTAATCTTTCCACGTGAGTCCTGTGTGTGTGTGTGTTTGCCTTTTGCATACGCACATTGGCATTGCAAAGGCAATCGGAAATCTGCCGGCAGTTGGCATAACAGAGACCACAATGTGTAAATGTACGCCCAGAAAGTGTTTTATGCAATTTCCCTTTGTTTGCCATTGTAATTAAGTTGACAATCCATCATCATACATCATCATCATCATCCGCATTGGGCATCAGGCATCAGGCATCATGCATAGGAAATATATTTCTCCCTCCTTTCTCCTCATATATGTTATGTATTTCGATCCCTTTCAGTGTGACGATTTTCTAATTTTTCACAATTTGTTTAATACATTTCAAATTCAAATTTAGCCAAAAAGATTGCCACATGATGTCAGGCATGTGGTCAGCCACAAATAAATTACATTTGAAAAAGGTGCAGAAGTGAATAGTTGAATGAATGAGTTTTGAGAAGCTATTTCGATTACGAATATTAAATAGTTTAAAAGAATCTTTATGTGAACGAATATTAAGGACTCTTTATATAATTTTCAGACTATATTCTACCCATTTATATGTTAGTTTATATTTTGGCAAAGTTAAATAAATATTTATGCAATGAGTTTTTATATAATTCTTAAATTATATTTTAAGCTATTCTTCCCATCTATAATTATGTATATTTTGCTAAAATCTAAACGATTAAGATATATTTCAATCATGAACATTTGAATAATTTTAATACTAAGAATATTTATACAATACGTTGATTATAATTTAGGAGATTCTATGTAATGAAATTGTAAAAGTGTAATAATAAGAATATTTACAGAATCTGTATTGCATATTTTAAGAGATTCGTCGTATTTATCTATAATTTTCAATTTCGCAAATGGTTCGTATTTAATAATAAATATTTAATCGCCAGTTATTCCAAAGATATTTTAGAATAACCTTTACATTAATGAGCTAGTTTATATATTACAAAAGTTTAATGGATTGTTTATGCTTGAATACTTTGTGAATACTTTAACAATATTATGCTAAGAATTGTATTCTATATTTTAATACATTCTTCGCCATTATCCGTTGGTCAATGTTTCCAATTTAATATAATTTAATTTAATTGCGCGTTTCTTACTTCATAAGTAAATACTGGCCAATGTTTTAAAAAATTGTAAAAGTCTGAAAATGTTTTAGATAGCCAGGTCTTTTTAGTTTTGCCGCAACCATCATCAGTCTGTTAGTGGCAGGCAGCATCGAACCCTTTCCAAACTCACTTCAGCCACAGCACAAATATGACAAAAGTTGCAGGCAAAAAAAGAATAAAACAAAAAAAAGGCAATGACTGCAAAAAAAAAAGCAGATAGAACAGGAGACAGCGAGACGAACGAAAAGATGTATGTAAGTGTGTTTAAACTCAATTAGCATAAAATGCAATCCATCATACAAAATGTCAAAAACTGCTGAGCAAAGTTTTCACAAGTCAGTCAGCAAACTGATAAAAAAAAAAACGAACGAACGAACGAACCAAAAAAAAATTAGAACCGTGAATAGGGGAAGGAAAATGGGTTCAGCTATAGAAATTCTAATATATTAAAGAAATATGATAATAAAGTTGAGTAGGTAAATTTTGGGTTCGTGTTCAAGTCAAACGATAGAAAAAAACACTAATAGAAAATCGCCACAAAAAATCACATGTGTGTCAGCTTATACCCTTTAAATGTTTGAGTTGGTGAATTGAAGGACCTACAAAATGATATATTATTAGTAAATCTGCTAAAATATAGAATTGTGAACAATAATTTCATTGCAATTTGTTAGATTATTTAATATTAATTTATAGATATTTATTACTCATTTTATTTATATTTATAAATCCGGCTAAAATATGGAATTGTGAACTTCAATTTCAATGCAATTTGGTAGATTACTTAATATTCATTTATAGATATTTACAACAAATTCTATACACCTAAAGGGTATTTAAATTTATCGTAGAATTTGTTTTGCCAGTTCAACGATTTTCTCTTCAGGTATTTACGAGCTTCCTGAACTATAAAATGCGCCGTTATGCCAAATTTGAACTCTCCAAATAGCAAAGAAAAAAGCAAAAAGCAAAAATATCTAGCACGTGGCCTGTTGAAGTGGGTGGAGAGGATCATAAATTTGCAGGTGAACTGAGCTAGCCTTTTGTCTGGCTTTGAATTATTGTCACATCTCTGGCGATGAAAAACCTGACCAGAGTGCTATAAACTTTCAACAAAAGGCTCACAGGATATGGCCAGGAGGCGCAGGACACTGCCATAAAATAGCCTTCGTCACACACACACACTCACACTTGCTTAATAGCCGATCAGTGAAGCAATGATGTAATAAAAATATGTAAAGAAATGCAAGTTTTTCATATCTAAATTACGTTTATCCTTTGGCATATCCAGACACCGGACTAAAGAAGTAGTTTTCAACTAGATAGATATTTTTTATTCAGTCCTAATCCCAGACTTAAATCCTCTTTGGGGGCGTGGTCGACAGTTGTTTGCCCAATGCGCAGATCATTTGGCCTGCAGCGAGTTCCGGGCAAGGAAGCGAATGCAATAGCAGCAAGGAATTAAAATGGCAGCCGGCAAACAGTTAAAATTGCAAAGAAAATAAGCGAAAGAGTAAGAGAAATGTCGACAAAAGGAAATTTTCGCTTGGCATGCCAAGAAAATTGCATTACGCAGATGTTGCCAATTGCCAAGGAGGAAGAAGAAAAGGGAAAAACTAAGAAGCAGACGAAGAATTTGGCGTTGGGAGTGGTGTGTAGGCGTGGGCGTGGCAGCCAACGAAGTGCTAAAGAAAAAGTCATAAAATGCAAACATGAAAAGAAAATTGCAAATGAAATGTTGAGAGTTTTCCTGCCAAGCGCAAAACGCCAATAAAATAGTGCAAATTTTGCTTTGCAAAAACCAAGTTCTCTTTCTCTCTTTGGGGAAGTTTTCCTCCCAATCCCTATATATAATATAATATTTTTTGGGAGAAAAATCTGAACGTTAACATAAAATTTTCATGAAAAATAAAGAAACTACGACAAGAACAAGAACGAGAACGAAAACGACGACTGCACCTACAAAAACCAAATTGCCCAGCAAAATGTATAAAGCATAAATTTTAAATTAGTCCATGAGGAGGAGGAGGAGGAGAAGGACGAGCAGGATGTGAAGCGTGATAGGATATTCAACAGAGAGCTGACAACGGCCAAATTAAGCAGAGACTAAAACCAAAATATTGTTTTTACCTTGCAAGTAAAATATTTATTTAATATAGTATCGTACAATATTTTTCGATGAGGGAGCGAGCGCGCGCGCACTGCAAAATTCAAAGGAAATGCCTTTAAATTGTAAAACGAGACACATCAACAATTGCATACCAGGACAAACGTAAATATATACACACACACACACACTGTAAAAAGACAGCAGCAAAAACAAAAGCTCTTAAGTAAATAATGAATATTGTACTCTTAAAAGCCAGGCGCAAACACAATGCAAACACACTGCAAAGTCACAAATGCAAACACACAGTCCAATCGGATTGTACATAAGAAACGGAATGGAAGTGAAACACTGCGGGCCATCTTTAGGGGCGGAGCCAAGAGCTGTCGCAGCGGCAGCATGGAAATGAAATCTCGCAATGAAATTGAAATGAGTAAATGAAATATAATGGCAGTGAAACACAGTGCAGAGCGAGAAAGAGGGAGCGAGAGCGAGAGCTACCACCACTCACACATACATATACCAGAGAGACGCACGCTCAGAGAGCGCGAGCCAGAAACGAATACTAATGCAGAGTGTGCGAAACAGGATTACATACACACACTCACACACTCAGTATGTACATACGAAGTGTTGTAACGTAACGGCAGCAGCAGTTGGCGCTCGGGTCGTGCATTGGTTGCCAAGAAGCCTTTGCAACTGTTGTTGTTCAGACAGCGGCGGCTGCAGCTGCTGTTTTATTATAACGTCGCTCTTACAATGCCAGACGACTACCAAAATTATGTGCGAGCAAATAAGAAGAACTCAGCGAACAAAAAGCGAAAAACGAAATTCAAGACAAGATTAATAAAATGTTGCTGTCATTAATTTCATTATTATTATTTCTTATCGAGTTTTGCCCCGCCCATCGTCTCATTTGCATATTGCAGATGCCTTGGTGTGTGTGTCTGAGTGTCTCTGTGTGTGTGTGTGTGAGTGTGTAGTGTCCACTTATCGTCTTTGTAGCTACGATTGTTTTGCTGCTGTTGTTGTTGTTGTTGTCGCGTCTCGCCAGCAATTAAAAAAGCAAAGTACAAGCTGCGATTTCTGTTGTTCACAATTTCCATAATGAAAATGTTTGTATGATAAACGTCTCAGGCCAATTTCCATACGCTTAACAAGTCGGTGTAGTTTCATGAGTTATGGCTAGAAATGCAGACACTAACTGACTCCCATATATTAAATACAATATTTCAACTGTAGTATAATTTTGCAATTTGCCCCGAAGATGACACCTGCAACATTCATTCGTGGCAGGACAAACCCCATTTTAGTGGCCCATACACATGCTAGACTGGCCAATTTTGCACAAGTCCAGAAATTAAGTTGAATTTCTTACAACTAAATCAAATGCCTTGATAAATTGCATTACACACGCAAACTGTACGTTCAACAAAATGGCCGAGCGACTTTTGATGCCTATCTGCCATTAAAATGGGACCAAAATAGTGCCCCTTTTCCCCTTCCCCACCTACTCCTCCACTCCCTCTTCCCCTAGACTGCACTGTGAGTGAAGTGCAGTGCAATTTGCGTGTCTTTTAATGCTTTTTCTGCGTTTTGCATTGGAATTCTTCTCTCACTCGCGTTTTGTATTACACTTGGCTGTCTGCTTAACATTGTGTTTTCAACATAACTCTATACATATGTAAGAATTATGCACAGAAAGAAATAAATAAATCAAAGATCTAAAAATTGTTGAAGAAAGAAATATATAGAGAGAAGTAAAGTAAAAACTTTATTCCAAATATGTCATAATTTCAAAATGTATTTGATTTATATTTAATATTTATTTCAATTTATATTCAAAATAAGTTTTTCAAATGATGTTTATTGCGTGTCATTCTTTAATGACAAAATGAGTTTTCTCAATTATTTTTAATTCGCATAATCTTTTAAATTGACAAAATTTTAAATTTAGTCAAGGATTAAATGATAAATATTTATTGTGTATAACTTGTAGAACTCAAAAATCTTAGTCTTTCTTCCAAGATTTGTGCTTTTCATTTAAATGGTTTTTACAAATGTTTTTCTTGCTGTGTATTTTCATAAGTAAATAGTGAATTGCATATGTAATACATAGAAATGCATAATGCATAGTTACAACTGGCTGTCAACACAATTGAGTAATTAGATAGAGAATCATTTCGCTGTCTGAGCTGCTTTCCCATTCTTTATCTGGTCATCTTCAAATTTAAGGCTGTCTCACTGTCAGCGCTTATTTTCCCAAGTTGAAGAATTTTCATTTAGATATCACGTGATGCCATCAACGGAACTTTTACACAGGAAAAGCATTTGTTGATTTACAGCGCAGTTTTTGTTGTCAGCAGTGAAGATCTTGGGAGTTTTTCCTTTTTTATTTTTGGTTTTTTAGGTTGTCATCGTTTCGCATATTTACGATTATTATTATGATTGCAACTCGCTCGTGAGCTTTGAACTGCAATAAATGCTGAAATTCGTTTGGATTTGCCGTAATTGCAGTCTGCACTCAACAGATTGAAGGCGAAGGCGAATTGAAGTCTGTGTTGTGAGTGGAGTTTTGAATTTGATCAGTCTATAGGAGGTCTATAACGATGGAGATGGAGATGGCTTTAGCTTTAGCTTTGCTTTTGTGGCTTTCTATTTTTATGCGGCATGTGTGCGGAATCAGCGAGTGGAAGGTAATTGTACCGAGCATTTCACATTATTATTTACATTAACATGAACGACAACAAACACGCTGCAAAGATGGAACGCCTGACGATGGCAGGAGCAGTTACACGTGTGAAAATCAAATTCCATGGCATCACCTACGCAAATTACCAAATGAACACACGCACCACAACAAAAAAGGGTGAAGGGGGAAAGGGGCAGGGAAGAGAGGGAACCTTGTTAACCTGGAGGGCCTCGACTCCACTTGAATGGGTTAAACGCGCGTTGCGTTGCGTTCGTTCATTATGCCAAGCAGCTCATTCATTCGCAATCGCATTCCCCACCACCCCCTCCCTACCTGCCTGCTCACTCATATTATATTCATTCATCGATGATTATTGCGTTAATTATTATCCTGTTGGCTGCCCGGGGGAGCAAACACTGGATAGAGAGCATATTTGTGCGTAAACTTCAAAAGGAATGCCAGCTATTTTCGTGTAAGGTCCAGCCTGTCTATAGTACCTGTATTCCCCTTCCCTTCCCTTCCCTATCCTCTACCTATTCCCTTCTATATGGTACACACATAGGCATGCCGGCATATCCTCGACCAGTCGAAGCAAAAACATCCTGCTTTCAACATCATTAACACAGCATCATCATCATCATCATCACCATCATCTTCATCGTGGTTGCGACGACGCCTCGAGCTGCGTCCAACTCCTGTTCTTCCAAAGCAACTGACCTAATAAGCATTCACACAGCGACCACCAGTAAGCAGCAAAGTGTTGTGCTCAATTTTAATGCTATTAAGTATTTATAAAGCTACGTTTGTGAATATGAATATTATTGACAGCCAAATTAACAATTGTAGCAAGGAATGAAAAGCTTCTAACTAAAAGTATAACACAATTTGCAAGGCAACAACTTCAGGTTTCAAAAGCATATATAAAATGTTGAGCTTAAATATATACTTATCTTTTAATTCACATTTTTAGAATATTATTACAAAGTTAACAATTGCAGTAGCCAACAATTAAAAAGCTTGTAAATGAAATAAAACCATTTCAGATAAAATTGCCAAGACAAAGAGTCCAACTTTTAAATGCAATTAAATAATATTGGCTAGAAACATATGTATGTATATACTTAAAATTTGACAGCAGTAGAAAATAATAAAATACCTGCTGATTTAAACAAAGTAAAAATGTATTTTAACATATTTTTCTCTTAGTTCATATTTTTTGAATATTACAACAAAATAACAATTGTTTTAGAGAACAATGAAATAGATTGTGACTAAAGCAAAAACCATTTTACATAAAATTTCCCCGAACAATCAGATCAACTTTTAAATGCAATTAAATAATTTAAATAATTTAAAATGTAAATTTAACAATTGGAGGCAACAATGAAATAAGTCGTAACTAAAAAAAACCCATTTCGGCTAAAATTCTCAAGACAAAAAGTGTAGGCTTTTAAATCATATTGACTATAAAGATATTTATGTTAATTCATACTGTTAGAATATTATTGCAAAGTTAACAATTGCTGCAGCCAATAATGAAATAGATGTTGTCTAAAGCAAAAACATTTCAGTTTAATAATCAAGTCTAAAAGTTTTATTCTCAAAAGAAATGAAATTGGCTGTAAACAACATTTATTTTTAAATATGAATAATATCGACTATTAGACTAACATTTGCTGAATAAAATTGCTGCGCAGATAGCAATGACTTCAAAGAGTTTGGCTTTCAAGAACAATTAAACATTTTTCGACTATAAATACTTCTATTCGCAGAATCGTTTTAACCTGGCAAAGCACTTCAAAGCCTACTCGCTTTCTGTTGCCAAGAGCAGCAAGAACAACTCGGAAGTTGCTCAAAATTATAATCATAATTTTAAAGACCAGATTCGTTTACAACATTCTCACACTTGGCGTATACTTAATGACATAATTACAGAGCAGCAGCTGAATTAGAACTAAAACTTAATCAGTCGCTCAATTAGTGATTCGAATGCAATCGAATGCCCATTAGCCACTGAACTTCCAAATGCCTCCAAGTCATTTCTCTTTCTCTGTTGCAAGTTTGTAGGTATAATCAATCAAGAAATTAATTGAATGACGTTTTGTGGCAGGCAATGAATAAATGTCGATAGCCACAGATGAAATCGAGTTGTGTTTGCAGTTAAGAATGTATTCTTCCTTTATGTGCTCAAATTCTGCAAACGCCTCAAAGTGCCAATTAAGCATTTTGTACATTGCAAAAGTAACAATTACCTTTGAGGTTCAGGTCAGGTGTGCCATAGTCCGCGCCTTCAAATTCTCAATTCCCAATTCCCAATTCTCGATTGCATGCGACATTTGTTCGCTTCATTTATTTGTTTGCCTGTTGTCGCCGGTTGTTTGTCTGAGGACTAATCGAAATTAAATGACGTGTGAATGCTGGCAGCTGTCAGTCGAACATAGCTTTCAGCTTTCAGACTCGACTCTCTTGATAATTTTTCGATTCTCAATTGCCACTGGCTTCAATTCAATTGCCACGTAGTTTTTTTTTTTCATGACGTCTGCTGCCTCTTGATTGTCGGTTGTCATTTTTGTGGTTCTTTTTATCAATTTTGTGCTCGACGCTTTTCGATAGGGGCGAACACAGGCGACACAATATGCAGTCCTCATAAATTATGACGATTGTCGATTACGACTACGATGACGATTATGATTATGATTATGATTGCCAACTGCCGTTTGCAGCTTTCATAAATAACATTTTTCCAAAGCATTTTACGCTATTATCAACTACACTGCGCAACAAAATATAAATAAATTAAGTATAACTACATATTTTTTATGAATTATTCCTGCTGACTATTTCTGGTATTTATGGTTTTAGCAGCATGTGTGTGATCCCAGGCTAAATATTTAATTAATGCTTAAATAAAAGACGCTGCTCTTTCGGTAGGTAGCCTTAAGGCATTTTCAACCAAAACTGTGAGAAAACTGTTGGCAGAGGAGATCATCAATTAGCTTGGTCAGAGCTTTCAAGTTGAAGTTTTAAGTTTGGAACCTATAAAATGTGGAACACAGTTCTATCTGCTAAATTCCTTAATACGAAATTGTTAATATTCTAAAAACTATAAATACTTGCAAATTAGTTCTGGCTATAGATCAAAGTTGTCTTTACTTGTTTTTATTGTACGTATTCGAGTATTTGATTAAAAGTATTCAACTCTATTGTGTGCTGCGAGGTTAAAAAGTTAAATGGACCAAGTTGAACTCGCGTGTAAAATGTTAATTGTTATGCTTGATTTGCTATGGTTTCTATTTGAGATCTCTTATGAAAGGTAATCAACAATGAAATTCAAATGATTTGCTTAAAGATACTGAGTATTTTTATACTTGCTAGCTATAGAAGGTTGAAGGGTATTATAACTTTATGTAATAGGCAGAAGAAACCATTTCTGACAACATAAAGTGTACATATTCTTGATCAGCGCCACCACCCGAGGCGATATAGCCATGTCCGTCTGTCTATCTGTCCGGACAAATCTCAGAGACTATAATATGTCTTTTTTCTAATATTTCTTCCCCGTAAATCGAAAAATATCAAAGCGATTTCGACATTCTTGGTATATATGTACTACTATTTATGATTTCTGAAAATTTTGTTACGATTACAAAAAAATTGTAAAAGTTATTACAAAAAAAAAATACCTTTTAATGCAGAAAATTCCTGCTACAAATTGGAGTATTTGGTATTCTTTGTAATCTATGGTATATTTTGAGTGCAATGCTATATGAATATACCAAATATAATCTTTGACATAATTGCAGTATTTTTGTGGTATTGTTTATTCGAAATGCTTTAAGAATAATAACGAATTGTGAGTATCTCACAGTCTATTCCACTCGACTGTAGTTTTCTTACTTGTTTTTATTGAAATTTTAGAGTAGATTTTTCGTTATCAATTCACTTAGAAATTGGTATATTTTAAGGTGATACTATATCAATATACCAAATGTAGTACTTCGTGTAACTTCAGCATTTTTTTTTTTAGGTGAATTAATTTGGTATGCCTTAAAAATAATTCCAAATTTAATAAAAATGAATTGCGGGCATCTCACACTTGTTTTTATAGAAATTGCAGGGTAGATTTTTCGTTACCAATTCACTTAGAATCGCCCCTCAAGCTGTGATGTGAGCATAAAAATGAAGCTGTCTGCAACTGTCATCAAATTTCACTCAAAGTGTCATTATTTGCAGTTTTGTGCTAATAGTTTTTGCCTAGTTGACGATGAGCAACATACGAGTGCGAGTGCACAAAAAAAGATGTGTATAGCAGGCAAGCTGTGTCTACGCGTTAGACTTTAGAAAAAACACAAATAATTTACATATAAATTAAAACTTAATAGCAGCTCTAAAAGAAACCGAGTTACATACTTCACATAAATTGCTGGCAATGGAAGATGTGGAAGCTGTAGAAGCTGGAGAAGCTACTTGTCAAGTCAAGTTTGTTCACCTCGTCTTGTCTCGCACATTTTTGCTGCTCATCTCAAATTCCGCACAAATTTCATAAATGACAACGAAAGCAAGTTATAGACAACAAATCTTAGAATGTAATACGACTGATTCATATGACAGGGCATAGGACAACACATGTCCTGCCAGTGTCATGGCTACACACACACACACACACACACATGGGAAAAGCGTCCCCCACAGTTTATGGCATGCACAACAGACCGCAAAATGTTTAAATGTCTTTGATAGCTGACAAACCCTGGAAAACGAAACGAAATTTTTGCTTTTGGGCTTTGGTATTTTGTGTCAGCTTCAAAGAATGTTAACAGTTCGAATTTGAAATATTTTGTTGAAACTATAACGGAAAATGTGCGAGTACAAATAAACGAGAAGGTAACCTGTATCCAGAATTGAGGAGAAAGCAGCTAACATAGTAAGTAGTAAACTAGATAGAAACAGAAACAGCATGTTTCTGCTTCTTTAACAACATTCAGTGTTCGCCTTCTTGACTTGAAAGGCGATTGATATATCCGATCATTAATTATCTCACTCAAGTCTCTATCTCTCTCTCTCTCTCTGTGTATAAGGCGCCTACTTTCTTGCCACATTATTTGTTCAATTTCACGGTTCATATTCGTAAAGATACCAAAAAAATGTTGTGTTATTTTATCCGATGGCAATCTCATCAATTATTTATTGTATTTTTTCGAAATTCGTTTTAGCTACTCTGCCGAATCATTCGGATTCATTTGTTGTGTGGCATTGCCTAATGATTGGAGCTCTGATGTTTAATTAGTGTTCCAAAAAGTAATAGTAAGCTAATGCGAACAGAATTGAAAGTAAAATAAACCAAATATTTTCAAACTCAAGTGTCACAGTTAAATTAATGATCAGAGAATTAAAAATAGCATGTTTAATTAGAAGTCGATGCTTTGTATTGCTATTGTCGACTGACTTACACTGAAAAATATGTCAGCACCCATCCCCTCGATTACCTTTCGTGTCTCCAGACACACTCTCTAATTGGCATAATCCATTTATGGAAGGTAACCGCAGTACAACATGAGACGAGTCAGTCGACGACAATGGGCAAAAGAACACAACAGCAACAGCAGCGAAAAAAAGAAAAAGAAAAAGAGAAACAAACAAAATAAGTCGGGTAGTTGCAATATGACAAGTCTAGTAAATAAATAATGCCCCCTGTCCATCCACATCTCTTGCCCCGCCCGTTCGCATCGACCGCCCGCTGACTGGCGCACAATAATAAAGAGAAATACGAGACGCCTTCGACGAAAATCCTTTTTATTAGTCCGATAAAAGCGGAGAATGGAAAACATGAAAAGCCAATGGGCCACCAGGCGATTTGCATTGCCTACTTTGCGGCGTCTTTTATTTTCGTTTCGTTTTGTTCGCTGCGAGTTGGCAAAGTTGTACTACAAGGCTACAACGCTGTGCTTATTATAATTTCCTCTCTATTGTGCATTAGTCGCATCGCCCATTCCACTCCATTCCATTCAATTCCACCCACTGTGCACAGTGGGTTAAATGGCTAAATGCCATTTCGCTGTAAGCGTCTGTTTTTTATGTCTTATGTCTTTCTTTATGCTTATTACAATTTATAAGTGCAGTTGTTTGTTGCTATTTCGCCGAATGCATTTACCACTCTCCATCTCCCCCATTTGACTTAAGGAAAGCAATGTGGAAAAAACAACAGAAAACGGAAAAACAAATACCAGATAAGTCGTTTAATTTTCTAACAAGATTTCGCGGTATTTTTGTAACAAATTCATGAAAACTCCCCCGGCACGTGCTACGCTAATAAGCCCAACCAACAACCAAAAAAAAAAATAAAATAAAATAGAAGAATCTCCTTCATCAAATTTGATACAGAAATTACCCCAAAAATGCCAAGAATGTTTGTGTTTTTTACAAATCTCATCTTTCCATGGGGTTTCAGTTTCATTTGGCGTAGAATGACTTTGATTTGTTTGCTTATCTTTTAAAATTTTACTTCTCGCGCGCTGTCTTCATTTGCAGTTCTCATCGGAATGTTGCCGACTAGTAAATACACTTAAGATAAAGTGGTTTTAAATATTAATACATTTTTATTCAAATGAACTCAAATTCGCTTATTAATAAGTATTTATGTTAAGCTATGCATGTACCCAAAGCAATTCTATAAATAGAATTGCTACGTTTATTAAATAAAGGCATAAAACAAACAAAATTAATAAGAATTGTCTGTTGTTAAACATTTTTTTTATTATATAGTATGTCATGTATTATGTATACATTAAGAAAATAACGAAAAGAACAATACCAATTTATGAAAAAGGGAAGATCCTGGCGGGAGAAGATTGCCCTTGTATATTGAAGAATAAAAAATAAATGTTGCCTATCTCTTAGGCGCAGTCATATGTATATGTACATAGCCAGCTCGGTTATGATATGATATGACAAGGAAATATATCTTTGTAATCAGGATAGAAGAATTATCGATTAGAATTCAAGGATTTTAAAGATTTCATAAAATATTTCGCGTGCACTTTTTTAAGGTGTAAGCATATAAAATTGGTAAAAAAAAAATCAGGAAATCCGCTATGTCTCGACCATTTCACACAAGGATGGGTCAAATAAATAGAAACTGATTAGTATACCAAAAAGAACAAATGTCCTTCAAACACCCAAGTTACAAGAACTTTTTCGTATATAGCATATAGCATATATCTTGGTCGTATCCTGCCTGATTCTTGCGAGTCCTGTGTCAAACACAAGATGTTGATGAAACTTTTCATCATGCCAAAGGACATTCAAATCGTTCTTTTAGTTTTTGAGTTATCCTGAATTTTGCAATATTTATCTTTTCCGCTTCAGCCGCGGACCAAAAAATTACAAGTGTTGGATTCTTAAGTGATTCTATATTATTGTGAAGCAAATCGATGGAGTTTGTTCTTGCAATCCTAGCAAAATGCTTTGAAATTTGAAAAAGCGGTGTGCTTTGGCTGAGATATAGCTTATTTTAGAAAAAAGACATTCGTTTTTAATCAATATATCGGTCAACTCGTTAAGAATATTGTCCGTATGTAACTTTTGCATTACGAAAAGCCTTCGAGACCAGGTGCCTCGGTGCTCGATAAATTTTATTGAGAGTTCATTGCAAATTACTGTCTAGAAGTATTGGAATAATAGTTAAAGAATGGGAGTGAAGGCAAATTCGATTTCATGAATTTAAGTAAGCTTATTACTTTAATTATTCCACTTTAAATACTTACCATACCTACCCCTGCCTGTTGACAGTTGTTTACCTCACTTAAAGTTTCAAATAATATCTTTGTTTACTTTTTGCTGTTTGTTTATTTAATGCATATATCAATAGTTATAACAGTGATAGCATATGCAATAGTAAAGGTTTATTTAAACATCGAAGCTTAAAGTGCTTGAAAATAATAAATAAAAGATTAAAGTATTTGCGTTCTACTACATTTGTTTCAATTCGCCAACAAACCAATTGCTGCTGCTTCAGCTGCAATAGAAAATGAACATTTGTATGGAAGCTTGTGAAAAGTGCAATTTGGTTTCCACGTGGCTGTCGTATATTCATTAAACTAGTTGTCGCATGAGCATGAGTACAGCTGTCAATTTGAAGTACTAGATAAATAGCGCGCCACATTCTGATAGATAATGCAATGAGAGAGATATAGAAATGTTGACATTGTATTGTTGTTAGCAATGTCTGCTGTCTGGCCTTATGTTTGTTGTGGGCTACATGAGAACATGAACACGAATACGAACACGATTGTGACAGTCCGCAAATCAGTCAAATAATAGAGATATGCAGTTGATGAGCTTTCTATAAATGTATCTATCCTCTACTCACTTAGTTCAGGCTGGCAACAAAGTTGCCGTCACACAGCTTTGAAGTCGACCGGCCGCAGAGCCATTCCATTAGCTACTCATGAATATATTCACACTCTCCAATAGTCACTTGTTCAGAAGCAGCCCCCACAAACACACAAAAACACAAAACGAGCTGTTTCCTAAGAAAGAGAATCGCAGATTCACAATGCGGCAAGCTTTAAAGTCTCAGTTTCAGTCTCAGTTGCAGTTGATTCTTTTATTGATCGTTAAACATGATTTAGGCCTGACAATAAGACATTGTTAAGTTCGAAGCGAGTCATAAACTCTTCGAACTCTTGTGGTTTTGCTGTCGGTTTTTTTTAGCCACATTACCTTGCCAACAATTTGCAGTTCAAACTTAACAATTTGCTTACGGTTGCCTCTGTTGCCGACAAAAGCTGAACTGACACCAGCTACCGTTTGGTTTTCACCTCAAAAAAAAAAGTAACATGCATCGTTCTGAAATTACATTTTGTATTTGTACTTATACCCTGTAGAATATTGCGAGTAAATACCTCTTATTTTTTAATTTATGAATCATTTCAAACTAGTCTTATATCAAAAGTGGATTATTTTCTACGCACTGTCGCCACCTAGCGTTTGTTTCTTGCAACACTTTCGCCTCAAGCTTCACACGTTTTAGATCAACGCAGATCTGAGCTGAATTTGCGAATATTACGCACCAGTCACTAATCATACGATAAGCTATGTATTTTTATTTTTTGCTGAAAGGGTATTTACTCTTTGGCAACTCTCGCTCCTTTTATTTCTTGTTATATTTCTGTTGTGTTGCACGCCTAAATGTCTTCTAAGTGGCGTAAATTTTAAATTGTTGCCTCAAGGCGCGTCGCTTATTGCTGTTTGCTGTCTGTGTTTTTTGTGCTCTCGTTTTTCGACTGCAACATTTTGATTCGTACAAGCAAAGTGGTCAAGATTTTATGGATTAGTTTCAGACATTGCATTCACATAGGGATTTATGCATAATTTGATATGCAAATTATAAAAGGATACATATATACTTATGCATAAAATGAACACGTTTTTGCTGATTCTTTTCTGCTTTTTCAGTAAGAATTTGGGAAAGAAAAATGTTACTCATTCACGCAGACAAATTCATAATTTTGCAATCCTCAACATTATAATCAATTTCAGCATATTTAATGTTGAACAATATTAAAAATAAAGCATTATTCCAAAGGGTATTCAGTCTCAAGTACTGCCAACTTGTTAGGCAATTTGATTGATTGTTGTCTATAGTACAAAGCGAATAAAGCAACTAGGTACAAATGAAATTAGCAGTAGTTCAAGTACTCCGCAACGTCTGTCACAAGTTTTCGCATCCACCATAAATTGGCAGTCGACAGCAATCGCTATCAAGGCGCACAGCTGTCAAAGCGACGCATCAAATAAATGACACTGAAAGTCAAAAATTTTTGTCACGCAGCCTTCGACAGACGTAATCAGTTCCGCTTACGCAAGTCACACAAGTCGAAGAGCTACAAAAGCTTCAACTGAGAACTAGAGACGATAGGCAATAGACGGTATAGATGGTTTTGCTTTATGATGATGGTCATGTGGAGTCTGAAGGCTGAGGCTAAAGTCTGGAGGCTGATGATGATGACAGTCGAACGAGGAGAAATTTTTTTTGGGGGGAGTGTGTCACGCGTGTGATTGACAAGGATTTATGATTGTTGTGCAAATGTTTTTAGTGAGTTTCAAAATTTTAATATCATCGGGGCTTGAAGTGCGACGACCTGCTTAGATCACTTGAAAAGCCAGGCAAACAAACATTCAATGAAATGCTGATGCTGATGCTGTATGTAAAGTACATATTACACACTCAGTTCAGTCACCTCAGTCGGACAGACAGACAGAAAGACAGACAGTTGTGGCCAAACACTCGTGGCCACCCATCTGTGCAAACATTCGCTGCAAATTTTTCTATGCGCATTGCATTTCATCTCTAAGTCGAGATATGGGCGACTAGCAGGAGGACAAGTCCCTTTCAAGTTGAATGTGTGTGTGTTTGTGTGCATGTGTGTGCATGAATATTCATGCCTTGTTTATGCATATTTACGTGTCAAGTGAATTCGTTCTCCTTCTCCTTCTTCTTAGCACGCTCTTTGTCTCGCGCTCTCTCTCTTTTTCTCTCGATCTCGCCATCTCGCTTTGCCACACTTGCAGCTTATCTATGTGCTACTTGCATCCTGTCGTATGAGCAATGTTGTTTCCCCAGTAATTCTGATCCTTCTCGTCTCGTCTCGTCTCGTCGCATTTCAAGTTTGTTTGCCTTGGCAAATGTGACGGCGTCGGGCGCTGTGTGAAAATTTTTTGTTTATGCTCACATTTCATTTAAACGTGAGTTTGTTTGTTTGCCAATTTGAAGTGCTATAATGGTGGTGGTGGTGGGAGGTTGGGAACTGGAAACTGAAAACTGGGCAAAGTACGCCCGCCAGGGTGCCAACGAGATGATGCAGCAGACTTCGATTGCAGTTTGTGCTGTGCCAGCAAAAAATGGTTGTATACCAAAAAAAAAAAGAAAGAAAAACGAAATAAAAATGGGGTCTATCTCTGTGTGGGCAATGGCCCTTGATTAGAGTGCTTAAAGCTGAAAATGTTAAGCGAATTTGCTCAACAATTCTATTTAATTTCATTTACTCAAAGACAGCTAAATTGCAGTCATTTTGTAGTCCATTAAATTCAATAAAAAAAGTGTGTGTTTGTGTATCATGATAGTGTTGATAGCAAACAAAGACAGGCCACATTGTGTGTGGATAATTGAACTGAACTAAGGCGAAAAGAAATGGCCAACAAACATTAACAACATCTACAACAACAACGACAACAGCAACAATCAGAACAACTAATTAAATGCTACAACCCCCGCGAAGTCAAAGTTTGTGAACTCGTTTTCATTACGAGTTAATTTGAATGTAAATGAACACAGAGCCATGAGGGATGGAGGAGACACAACAACACAGACCAGAGAGATTGAGGAGGAGAGGAGAGTAGAGTAGATAAAATGTTTTTGGCTAATGTTTCAATTAAGTAGACAGTCAAAAATTTAATTTTCTTTCATTTGGCAAGCAATGTGGAAATGAAAATTGTTCGCTCTGCGCTCAACTGAAAAGTGCCACCCAAGCTGAACCCCACGAGACAACAACAACAACTCAACTCTGACTTTGCGAAAGAAGAACAAAGTTGGCAATTGAGCTTGAGAGATTGGTTCTACATCGGTTGTCCTGGGTGATGTTCACAAGGAATTTCAATGTTCCACTCATAATTTCATGTAATTTCCATTAATTGTATAAAATTAATGCCGTTGGCTTAGCGAGCGAGCGAACTGAAAGCTTTGCTGCTCAGTAGCCATTTTCATGATTTTCTACGCACTTTTGCCATAGCTGCAAGTGCAGCCAAATGACTAAAGAAGCAACCAACAACCAGCAACCAGCAACCACAACTACATCAACAACATCGCCATCGATGGCGATGGCGAACAGCAGCAAACTGTCTATGCTAATTTTGGACCTCTGATGACTAGCCGGCTACTGGCTACTGGCTACTACTCCAGCTACCTTTTGTTTCAAGGCGACGGGCAACGGTGACTGCCCGTAAAACAAAAAACAAAAAAACAGCAAAGGAGAAGAAAAAAAACTTAAGCACGTTTTGGACACGATCATGATCGCGGTATCCAAATCCTACCGCGCACTTTTTGAAAAAACACCACTCAGGGGCATTTTCTAGCTTATGCCTTCGCCTAGCTTCAGCTCCTACTACATTGTTGATCTGTTGCTGCTGCTGTTGCTGCTGCTGTTGCTGCTGCTGCTGTTGCTCGTCTGTAACAAAAGGCGGTGGTATGCAAAAATTTACTGTTGAAGGCTTCGGTCACGCCCCTGCTTCATGGTAGTCGACTTTAGTTCACAAGGAGTAGCTGCAAAGCAATTGCAGTTGAGTATTCAGGCCTTAGAAACGACAAAGAAAGAAATTGTAGATAAAAACTGAATAAGTAATTAGAGATGGAACGAGTCCAAGAAGAAAATTAAACAAGTAAGAAAGCTACAGTCGAGTAAATAAAAGCAAAACAGTTCGGTATTCATTTTGAAATATAAAATACTAAAAATATACCCATTACAATATTTGGTATATTGCAAAATATACTACAGAAAGTAAAATATACCAGATTGTCAGGCGTTTTTGTTCTAATATAATTTCTATAATTTGTTTCCGATCACAACCAAATTGTTTTAAACAAACTTGATCAGCATGCAAGTGCTGTCAAAAAAATTATATCTCTATATCTTTGAGTTCTAGCTGCTCACGGTCAAACAGACAGATGGAGGCTTTATCATCTCGGCTGTTGACGTTGATCAAGAATATAGGGTCAGATATGCTTCCTTCTGCCTATTACATGCATTTAATAGAGCCACAAAAATATAATACCCTTCTACCCTATGGGTAGCGGGTATAAAAACATGTCACTTGGAAGACTGTATTACAGTTAGTTGTACTTGAATAAAAGCGATTAAGTCGAGACTAAAATCGTCAATAATGACAAAATTTAAACAAAAAGGTAAAATCTTACATCAACATCAAAATGCCACAAAAAATAATAATACAACATTCAATAACATATGTACAAATGTATGTATATTGTGTCCACAATTTGTAATGTCCCAAAAATGTGTCGACTTTCAAATATTTGGTAAGCAAAAGTGATGCCTCAAGGAAGTTTCAGGTAATCACTTTTACAAATAATAAATATTAATATTATTTATTTATATTTATATGCAGCTTTATGCGCAGACAGAAATATACCGTTCTAATGAGAAATTAACAAAATACTTTACGTACACACTTACGTACGTACGCCATCATATGTAAGCTTATTGTTATGTTCTGATTAACCTTACTTATTAAAGGCGTCAGCTAAGCAAAATGGCAGCACTGGCAGTTAAATGGCAGTACTGCACTTTGGTGCCAAGCCCGATTTGCACGCAAAACGACCAAAATTGGAGGCATGTTCATCGTTTTCACTCACTGTGCAAGCTCTCAGCATATCGCTCGCTCGCTCACCTCACTCGCTCTATCTCGCTCTTGCAATTTCGATATTTCCATACAAATTTGCCTTATTTTCTGTTGTTACGCTAATTATGTCAAATGCTTTCTTAGTACAAAGCGCTGCTCTGAAAGAGCTTGCATTCAAAAGCTTTCTATGAGAGCTTTCTACCTATGATCCGCTGTTACTGCATATTTGTGTCAAATTCGTGGTGGACAACAACAAACACGCTGCCAAGAGTCACAATTCGTAAGTTCACATTTCGCATTGCAGTTTTTGAGCTTGACTTCTGTATGCTGTCTATTGATAATTACACAGCTGGTCTTAGGTCAAACGTTTGCTTACTTGCGTTAAAATTTGTGTAATATTTATTGTTTTTTTATGAGAATTGAAATAAAGTTGATTGCAAAAACATTTGGTATTTAATGATACTCTAAAAATAATATTCAAATGATTATACAAATTTAACAAAATTATGTTTTTTTAACATTTTGTTAAACTTACTCAAAATAAGGTGAATTTTTCTTGGTAATTAGAATATATGCACTTCATTTTTTTAAATTTTTTATAAGAAAAATAATGTTTTTTTAATAGAAATTTTTATTTGGAATATTAGAAATACGAAATAATATTAATTTTAGATATGAGTTTTGCTTTCTTGGTTAGTAATAACTTCAGGAAACCTGAGTACATATTCTTTATAGGTTTGGAGATGTAGGCACAAATTTATAATACCTTTTTCCCCATGGATAGCGGGTATAAAAATATTGCTAAAATACAATAGATGGTGTGTGCTAAGGTATTTGTTTCAGTGTTGAGGCTGTTCTCGATTACACTTTCGTCAATTCAATGAAATTTCCTGCTGTGTTGAAGTTCTTTTCTCAGTTCCATTTTCGGTTTCTTGTCGCTAAAGTTGGCTTGGCAAATAACAACAAGAAAATAGCAACACGTGTCCGTTTTAATTAAAATAAATAAATAGGCGGCAGCACAGAAATAAGTAAGTAAGTATAGAGAGAGTTGCTTGCAGGAAAAACTCACATTTTCGGGAATGGGCGTTGCCCGCGTTCATGTTGCCATTACCATTACCATTTCCTTCGTTTCCGTTTCTGTTTCCATTTGCATTTGTTTTCAAAAGCAAACGTCAAAAATTGTTCGTACTATTAAATTTCATGCGTCTATTTGATTTGCCACTGAAGTGAGTCCGTGAGACGCACTGAGGGTGACGCACTTGCCTCAAGGCAAAGGGTTTGGCTGCCTCTCTTTCTGCTCCTCCCCCCTTTGTTGGTTGCGTGGGCGCTGCAGGCAGTGTAATATTTTTTGGCTGCCTTGTATTATTTTTCTTATAAAACGTGCGTATTCGAATTTGAGGCGAATTATTATTTGTATGCGGGGGAACAACTCTGCCAAGTATTAGCTCAACTGCAAAACGTTTCTTGGAAAACCATTGCAGAACAACTTAATTTCTGTTTTCTCGTTGTATTTTTGGTAGGTTGAGCTACCAATTTGCATGCGGCGTATAATTTATAATAAATAAATCAAATGAAAAACGCATAAAAAGAAGACCACCAACCCCATTGCTTTCTGGCTTTCCATTCTCCCCATTAGATGGCCCCAGACATTCTTTGCTCTCGCTCAGTGTATGAGTGAGTTATTAGCTTGGGCTGAGAAGGCCGAGAACGAGGCCAGACCAAGTCAAGACAGACGAAAGCAAACCAGGGCAGAGCAGAGCGTTTCCCTTTTGTGAATTGCAGCCCTTTGTCTGGCCAGGATTATGACCATTTATTTGCCTGTCATGTTGTGCGGCAGTCTTATAAAATTATTTACCATTCGAGGTACTACATAGCTTGAGGTCCGTTTACCTAGTCGAAAGTCTAGGCAAAAGTTTTAGCATAAGACGATTTGGCGTGCCACTGAAAGAAATCAAAATCAATGTGGCTTCCAGTTGCTTTTGTTGCCCCCGATTTATAAAGTTTTGAGCCTATTGAATGTGGATTAGATTTGGCATCGTTTACTTACCGCAAAACTTTTCATCCAAGTCGATGTGGCTTGACTTTTGGCCATTTTTCCTCAGCGATTAGATTAAAAGTTGTTCGAGAAGTTAATTAAGCGTAATTTGGCAAGCCAAACATCCTGTTTCTGTCTACTATTTTGATTGCGAATATCCAATCCATCGCAACAAATGGAAACCAATCAAAATTAATGCTCTCGATGCTGCCAGACAAAGTTCTCTCTCTCTCTCTCTCTTTTAGTTGTATGTTGTTGCTGGCCATTGGCAAGCCATAATAATAATTTATGTTGTGTTGTTGAGAAGATCTGCAAACGATATATGCATGAGTATGAGTTGAAGTTGAAGTTGGAGTTGGAGTCAGAGTCAGAGTCGGAGTATGGCGGCCAAGCTTTTATATAAATGCGCATTTTTGATTGATTCAATCAAAACGAAGAAAACCCAACAACGGGCGACGATCACTCAAAGTATCTGTATGTACATGAGTGCATGTTCAGTGGAGAGGCATCGAACATCGAGCATCAAGTTTTCTGCATGCCTGTCACGTAATTTATTGATTTAGCTCTTGGGAATACGAAACGTCGGATCGCAGCGCAGCGCAGCACCAAAAGCAAATCGTGAAAAATGAAATGTTTGCCACCGCAGTGCCTTTAGTGCCAACGGCATGGGATGGGGACGAACATCAAGAGACGGAAGGCAAAGATACTAAAAGAGACAGAGAGAGAGAGAGAGAGAGGCTGAAAGTGCCCCGAATTGAGACTGGCTAGCTGATTGGTTCATGTCGAAGTCGATGTCGATGTCGATGTGATCATATGGCTGGCGGCTGCAAATTCAAATGCATTGGCCACATCTGTGAATGCAACTGCGTAAAGGAGGCGAAGCCATTTACGCATGTACACATTAAACGATACGATATACCCAGCATCTTGAGTGTAGCTCCATCTTGTACCTCAACTTCAACTTCAACTTCGACTGCAACTTCCAACTTCCAACTGGATAGTCAGCCAGCGATCATCGATCAACAGACGCGAATGCAGATAATGGCCGACTTGCCATTTTGCATTTTTGCATTTGTAATGAAAAAGAAAACCAGAATAAAATGTAATTTCTTGTTGCTGTGCATGAGAAATACAAGCAGACAGACGGACAGACAGACAGATGGACAGACAGATCAGGTCGATCAACAGCAAAAGATGTTCAACTAAGCCGACAACTTGCATCAAAATAAATTGCAGGCGCATTGAACTTCAGCTGCTGCACAGTGGGACACATTTAAATTTAAGAGCTGTTTTGTCATAAATCAATCAGCGAATAAATATATATAGCATGCGTGATGTATCACAGCATAAATCATCACATAAATATAAAATATAGTGCACGAAAACTTACCTTTTAATTGGTGTCATTCGTGTTACATAAATAACAAATATTACAAAAAATATTCTAATTTTGTAAACTTGAAAAACAATGCACTATACGAGTACATATGTACCTAGGTAAAAATAAATATTATTAAAATTATATAATTACATATGTAAATATGTATATAGCTCATCATACCTTAATTCATGACATTATTAAAAATAAAAAGAAAATAGTAAACTCTAAAATCAAGTTAAATCTTGACACAGAATACAGAACAAAAATAAATACATTGAAATATAAATTAACAAACATGTATGAATGGCAATGAATAAAAATACTTATGTAGAAATAAACTTAACTTAAAATAAATAAATAAATAGACACTAGTAAATAAATATTAATAATAATTCTTGACAGGCAATATATATAAAAAGAAATAAAAATAATAAATAACATTCAATAACACCAACTTTTGTAAATACGTAAAGAAAAAGGTGTGGTAATATTTTCCATCTCAAGATAGATTATAAATAAAAAAATATCAAAGTTAAATGCACAGAAAGATAAATATTTATAAACTTATATTATACATTAAATAATATTCTATCGCAAGATAGTTTATAAATAAAAACATATACAGATAAGCATAAATAAATAAAAATACTAAAACTGCGATCTTTTCTCGAAATTGAAACTCGCTTATCGTTGCTGCTTCTTGGGCTTCTTAGGCTTCATCGCGAGTTTAAAGCTTAACAGGCTATTAAATGCAGACATTAGGGTGTGTAGACACAGGTAAGCGGTTGGCCGAATCTGAGGTAGCCAGCTACCTGGGTAGAAAGATGCAGCAGAACATGATGATGTTCTTACATTGCCTATCAATTTTTGCGTTTAATCTTTAGCCCATTATAAGCACTTCCAACGAAACAGAATTGCATTTTTTTACCTGTGCTGTGAAACAGCTGTTTGTCGTATTTGCTAATCGATGTTCGATGCCTGTGTAATTCACTCTCGTTACAGCACTCAGCAGTCTAAGTGTGAGCATCATCAGCCAAGGATGTTGTTGCTGGTGTTTGTGTTAGCCAATCTTCTGCTGCTGTCCAGCAGCAGCAGCCTGCAGGACAACGTCACCAGCATCAGTTCGGATGGAGCACCGGCATTGTATACGACCAAAGCGGGCTGCGAGGCATTGCTGAAGGGGAACAATGAGTGCGAGTGTAAGAATCAACGGATCAAGTGCGGCATGGTTACGTTAAGCAGCTCAAATCAGCTTTATAGCATCAGCTGCAGCATTTTCGATGTGCGCGGCTTTGGCTATTTGCCGCCATTGAAGGCCGGTCGCATTGGACCACTGAGCATCAACAATTGTGCCATACCCAATGAGCAGACCATTCGCCAAGCGCTGCTCAAGCTGGGCGTGAGCAACTACACTCAACTGGAGGTATCGAACTACTTTGAGACGCGTGACGAGCGCGATGAGCTACTGCAGCAGCATTTCACCAACTATCCGGGCCTCAAGAAACTATCGCTAATCGGCTTCAAAGCAACGTTGCCGGCAAACTTTTTTGGCAACGTCACAGATATCACAGACTTAACGCTCAAGGGTCGCAGCGATTTGCCAGGCACACTCTTGCATCCTCTTGTGCATCTGAATCGCCTCTCGATTGTTGTGCGCAACATGGCAAATGTGGCAAGTGAAATCTTTGCCAAGCAAACGGAATTGTTGCAACTCTCGCTCGATTGTTCGCTGAAGAACAGCAGCGTGGACATGTCGTTGCTTAGCTCACAGGAGCTGTGGCACATGACCAAATTGCGAGGCTTCGAGTTGCATAACTGCGGTGACAATGTGCCCGCTGAGTTGTTCTGGAAGTCGGAGAATCTCTCATACATCGGCATACGCAGTAACATCAGCTATCTGGGCAGGGATTTCCTGAAGGCGCAAAAGCAATTGCTGGTACTGCACTTGGAACGCAACAACATTGCCCGACTGCCAGATGAACTGTTTCATCACTCGCCGCTGCTGCTGGAGATTCATTTGGCCCACAACAATCTGGATCGCATTCAAGGGTAAGCATCAAATTTGTGCAATCTCCCCCCACACATCTCTTAAGCATGTTCTACTTTGCAGTGGACTCTTCGATAAGCTGAATAATCTCCAAATACTGAACCTGGAGCATAATCCAATCACAACCGTTGCGTTCAACGCCTTTGCGGCGGTCTCCACGGCTCGCATCTACATCGGACATCTGTTCAAGCAGTTGAATACCGCGGATTGGGCGCGTGCCACAAATGCCACACTCTGCGAGGAGGAATATGTCAACGGTGTGTGTCGCTATTGCAAGCGCGATGAGTTCCTCGATCACTTCTCAGACAAGGAGACGTGCAACAAGCGCAATGATCCCGGCAAACTGATCGAGGTGCTGACTCGCAAAGTATTTGAAAATCGCCTCAAGTTCTCGCCCAGCTATCAGGCCAAATTGATGGACGACAGTAAGTAGAGAAATACGAGCTAAATTTGAAGCATTTCATTACAATAGCAAACACACACAACTGACAACAAGCGAAACAATATTAATATTTGTGCTTATCTTTTAAAATCGATAACAACGTTTCGCTCATATTTCACAATATTAAATTTGGCATTTGAGTCGTCCTCCTCCCTCTCTGAAGTTGTCCATTCAGTTTTGCGCCTCCCCTCATGGCAAATGAAAATGAAATAAAAGGCAGCAGATATACAAACAATATTAATATTTGTTGCTTCCTTTCAACACCAGCGATAAGAAACCAAAGAGAAAGTAATGTCTTAAAAGAGCAGGGGTTGGGAATGCTGCAAGTCAACATCATATTTTTATATATAAATCATGAACAAAAACAATTTATCTTTTGATTTGTAGCAAGGGATGCTGCGCATAAGCAACATCAACAGCAAAAAAAAACGAAGAAAACAATTTTCCTCCTGTTCATCTGTTACTGTTCTGTTCTCTGTTCTTTTCGGTTTGTGTTAAGGGAAACGAGCGCAACATGTCAAATGTAATAAGGTCTACATTTCTTTTATGAACGCAAAATATTGTAAGTGAAAGTTAGAGGCAGCTAAGCAATCGATTTAAATTCAGATTACTATCATTTGTAATACAGCAACAGCTGTGAAAACTCTTCTCGCTTTTATTATTATGTAAAGACGCATTTGACATTTGTTAACATGACCATAAAATCGTTTTTTTCAAATAGGATAACACCTATGAGAATTACTCAAATTGAGCTTATAAAAGTTAAGTACTCTTTAGGATTTATTTGTTGAACTTTAGCCTTTTGGTCTATACTTAGCAATATCTTGCATGCTGTCAAACGCATTGACACTTTCGCGTAACATACGCAAAGCTATCGAACATATGTTTGTTTGTCTGTGCAATAAAAGTATCTTTAAAGTCAACGCTTGAGTCACATTTGGCTGCGCATTAATGCATGCTATAACTCATGGACTCAACATGAACGCTTTCAGTTTGGCGACGGCGCCCTTATCTTAATTTGTTGATTGAGGTGCCACTAATGAAACGCACGACAAACTGACGCCGACAAATGTGCAGCACAAAAACAGGGCAAACCTCATGTCAGACATTGGAAATGCATCTCTCGAATTTGCAGAAATGTCTGACGTCGATAAGCTGCAATGGAAGTGACAACAATTGGAGCTAAAATTGTATTAGAACCATTTGAGGATGAGAAAATATATGAAAATATTATTTCAATTTTCTAATGCGTGAAATATAACAAGTAAGGAAACTACAGTCGAGTGTGCTCGACTGTGAGACACCGGCTACCGATTATTTATGAAAGCCAAAAAGAGCGGTATTCATTTTGAAATATATATACTTAAATAAAAACTGAAAATATACCAAATTGTATGTTTGATATATTGATATAGTCAAAATTTGTCCATATAGTGTCAAGATGTTCAAAAATATATATTCTTTATATGGTCAGAGATGTTTCCTTCCTTTTTGAAGGCAACAAGTTATGATACCTTTTTACGCTATGGGTATAAAAATACAGAAAATTAAAGTATTTTGGTAGTACAACAATTTTCGAAAATGTTTCTCCCAGACAGTCAGAAATACTAGCTCACAATTTGCAGGCATTGGTCTCTTCTTTGTGGGCCGCTTAAGCTACTTTAATTTTATCCGAATAGCCTCAACTCCAACCTGACACAATCTGTGGCACAAAACAAAGCCAACATACATACTACAAACATATTCATAGGCTGCGACGCACGACGCGCGCTTCACCAAGTGCTGTGCAACACGTTCGTATGTATGTATTTTGTCTGTTTGTAGTTGGGGGCATGTGGCAGATTCATTTCAAAGCAATACCAACTGACCGAACCGAGCTGAGCTGAGCTGAACTGCGGCCTTATAAGCTGCGTTTATCGCTCTATAGCTAAAAGATGCCTAACCAACAACAGCAGCAGCAACAGCAACAGCAACAACAACAGCGGTCAACGCAAGGCAGAAACAAACAAAACCAAAAACGAAATTTATGGTCATCAACGTTGATTTTGCATCGGACCACCGAATGGACAGTCAGTGGATATATGTGTGGCTGTGAATCGGGTTGTCGGGTTGTGGATGTGGATGTGAGTGGATTCAGATTCAGAGTTGGCGGGTCCCGTGCTGAACTCGATGCTAGTCGGTGGCTGACTTGGCATTTGTAATGCCTAAATGCTTTAGCGAATTGATTTTTGGTGTAAACGATGTGCAATTTTAATGGATTGTGCTGCCAGATAAGCCAACTCATGCTCAACTCTCAACCAGGCTTCAACTTGGAATTGGCCGCCACTTCGGCCATCCCGAATTTCGTGTCGTTTAATTGAATTTGTTTTGATTAGTTGTATCTCTGTGCCTATAGCCTGTAGATGGAGAAAAATGCAAATGCAACTTAAAGTGTCTGGCATGCAAATTGACAGTAAAGGAATTTTAAAGTCTACCTCTGACACGATAATGTTTCTACATAGTCCACATACTCCAGGAGTACAGGAGTACTTGACGTTCAGGAGGCGTATGTACATATATCATCATCATCATCATCATCATCATCGTGATGGTTTTGAACCTTTTTTCATCCTGCGGCTGCTTGTCGACAAATTGACATTGTTCATATTCATAACATGGCAGCGGAAAATGCAAAACCAGGAAGTCTCACAAAAAATGTCAATTTAAATATTTACAA
Source organism: Drosophila kohkoa (assembly GCA_019972355.1). Taxonomy (NCBI): domain Eukaryota; kingdom Metazoa; phylum Arthropoda; class Insecta; order Diptera; family Drosophilidae; genus Drosophila; species Drosophila kohkoa. The sequence goes on along the minus strand of BJEL01000036.1, from coordinate 287,280 downwards.
TTTTCTTTTCTTTTTTTTTGCGCTTGTCTATAACAAGACACAAGAGGAAGCAGCGCTAATTTGCGAAAAACCAAAAAGTGTGCGAAATACAAATTGCGAACATTTTTAACCCAACGGCAAAAGAGTTCTAGGCAAATGAGCTCGACTAAGAGATACGCAACAGCAAAGTTGTTAAAGACGAACTCAGTTAGTTTATATAATCCCACTTCCTACCCGTAAAGGGTATTCGAAATAAAAGGTACAAAACCTTTTTTAATTAATAAGTACCAAGAATTTCGCAAATACAAAATCCAACAAAAAATGAAAAGTAATATGAGCTTTTTTCCACAGACAATAGAATGAAATATTTGCACAAAACAGGAATGCAATGTGAAGTATTCGAACCGTAGCCAGGATTAGCTCCACAGCAAAAGTCAAGTGGCTCAGTCAATTAGGAATCGAGAAAATAGAACAATGGAAAAGGATTTGTTTTGGCCTGCAAGACTAAATGACAGCCAGCAAATGTGCAATGCTGGAGCAATGCATTTAACTTGTTGATTTTGATAACGCACAAGTGTGGAACACACAGAGAGCTCTGCAATTTCTATTGTTTATGCGTAAAAGTCAATTTGTGAGCTAGCTCAGAATGGAGAGACAGAGAGAGAAAGAGAGAGAAGCTGTGTATTTCAATTAGAATAAGATTGACAGCCCAAGCGTTAGGAAGGGTTTTTGCAGCAGCAGTTGAGCCATGAACTTGAGCTGAACTACACAGAGGATCTGGCACTGGACGTTGGCGATAAGGTTAAGCGCCTACCCAAGACAACTGCACTTGGCTTGTGGTTTTACGAATTTAATTGAATTTAATTGATTTGGTTTCGTGCGAAGGGGCAAGCATGGGTTCCTCAACTCAGTTCAGCTCAGCTCGAGAGTGTGTGTGTGTATTTCCTTTTGGGGTTGGTTGCACCTTCAGACGTGGTGGACCTGCTGCACATTAAAGTTGCCTGACTTCTTTTGCCCAACAGTGAAAAATTGCAGCTGTCAGCGTTGAACAAAAATATAATTTGTTGATATTGTGCAGAGGCTGGCAATGAGCTACATAAATCATGAAATACTTTACATGCTTCAACTGACAAGTTAGTTGTTGAATTCCGTGTGTGGAGAGAAAAATGAATGCGGTTACAAATTTCTAGCATTTTTTCACTTATTTCGCAACCGAATTCCGCAAGCTTATATAACGTTTTCTTTATCTATTTTACAGCTTTGAAAGAGACCAAATCGCTGAAGCAACGCGATGGAGAACAACAGCAACAATAACTAAATATTACTTCAAACTAAATTGTAAGACTAACAACAATTTTCATTTAACAATAAAAATCGATTCTAACAACAAAAGAAGAAGTAAACTCGACTATTTTATTTGCAGATACATAAACTACAGTAAAGAAATAAACACAAAAGCATATAACATTTGTTAGGAGAGTATGGAACCAATATTTGCCAAAACGACTCCACATAAAATCACAATAAAATAAAACAAAACGGCAAAACGGACTATTAACGAAATAGAATTGGCTTAAACAAACAGTTTTGGGGATGGAATCGAATGGAAACAATCGCTGAAAGCTTTGCTTTAGTCTTTCTGCTATGTTTACTCACTGATATTTTAGCACGCGATATCCTTTTTGACTTCAGCCGCTACTTTGCATTCAGAAAGCAGCCTGTTTTTCCATTTTTGTACCCTATAGACCAATGTGCTAGAAAGGTATGTTGAGTTCTTTGGTAGGACTTAAAACTATATCCATTTGCATGAAGAGTGTTTTCTTAGTTTAGTATTCTTCACATTCAACTTAATATGTGTCTGTTTGGTAGTTTGTTTGCTGCTGCTAGCTGTCTTAGAGTCCATCAAAAGCTCTGACACATTAGCCATTGTTTACGCTCGTATGTTGGGGTCTTTGCCTCGGATTTTGTTAGTAAACGTTCCACGTAAATGTTGCCGATGCATTGTTCGCCCTAACAAAAGAATCGACCTGTGTAATAATAACAACATTTGTCGAAAGTGCATTAATAAATATTCATTTATCTACTTCGCAGTAGTAAATTCATAAAGTTTCCCTTCTATACTGACTTTCGAATAGTCTTCAGGCCATAACACAAACCAATCAACAACCAACATCGAAAACACATGAAATATGCAGGATTTATGTGACCAAATCGCCATTGGAATCACCCAAAAGCAAAGCAAACCATCACCTAAGCATCAAATTAGCATAAGCAATTAAAAATGCTTGAATGCATTTAATTAGTTCGTTGATTGTTGGTGCAAATATAACGAACATGTCAAAACTAATCAAAAATTCTATCGAAAAATACTTGACAGAAATTTAATTAAAATTATCGAGCCGTGGCAAAGCGAACAAATCAACAAAAGCATAGAAATATAAACAACAAATAAAAGAAAAACATTGCCACACATACACATACGTACATACAATTAATTAGTCGATTAATAAACAATTAGTTCAGTTGTTCATATTATAAAAAAATATTGTGCACACAATTTAAATGAACTCGTATTGGCAAATAAATGACGCCCTTTTCGCCAACTAATGACGACTGTTCAACAGCCCCTCAAAAAAATCAAACATGCCGTTAGCAGCTGCCAATCCCAAAATTTGATTCAAGATAACTGAAATTGAAACAGGCTTTAAGTGAGTGGGTGGAGTAGTAGCTGAAATAGCCACCGTCTGATCACTCCCAGAAAAAAGCAAGTACGTTAGCTACAGTGGAGTGTGCTCTACTATGAGATACCCGATACCCATTGTGGATTAAAGCAAAAAAGTGTGGTATTAATTTTAAAATGTAATAAAATAATATACCACAAAAATATTAATTATACTAAATGTTATATTTGGTATATTGAGTATCATATCAATATACCAAAGTATCATATCATATAATATACAAAATATACCAAATGAATATACTACAAAAATAATAAATATACTAAATGTTATATGCCAAAGTATCATATCAATATAATAAATAATTGAAAATATACCATAGACGTTTTTCCCCAGACAAAAGTATTTTTTAAATAACTTCCACAATTTTTATCTGATTGCAAAACCATATTTCCAGGAACCATAAGAAAAATTCGAGCTCCACTACTCTACATTGAAAATTACGCTTATAATACCCTTCTACCCAATGCATAACGGGTATAAAAATAAGACTCTGCATTTGACTTCTGTTTGTTACCAACCAAAACCAAAAACAAAACTTGTTATTCAAGCCCTGAATCTAAGCATTGAATAATGATATTTAGCTGTTTTATTATTGCTTAATCTCTGTCAAAATGGTTGATAAGTTGTTGGCAATTTTCAATGGAAATTAACATCTGTTTTCGCAAAGTTTATGTTAATTTTAACGGCAGAACCAGATAACTAGAGTCAATTCAAATAAAAATTAAGTGCGTTAATTGAAACATTAGAGTAATAAAAATGGAGCGACATTGTTTTCCCTAATTTACATGTAAATTAACTAGAATAGAATAGCGGAAATCTCGGAAAGAAAAACTAAAAGTCTTGGATTTGATGTCGAAAAGCTGTGAAGATGTCGAAGGACGAAGGAATGAAGCCACCCTCTGGTATAAGGCAGACAAACAAACAGGCCATAAAGACGCAGCCATTAAGACGTTTTAATTCTTGATTTCGCACCCCACTGAGAGCTGACCCAGCCATGAACCTTCTCCTTTTCCGTCTCCGTCTCGGACTCCAATCCCAATCCCATTTCCAGTTCACAGTTTGCGACCCACGCGCTGTCAATTTCTGTGCTTTATGCTTTGATGCACGCCAAATGTTTGTCGCTTTTCCTTCGTACTTTTAATGCTCTTTCTCAGAGTCTTAAGCACTTAGCTTGAAACTTGCCAATTTATAAAAAAAGAGCAGTGGTAAATATATAATAAATTTGCTCAAGTCAACTTGTAAAATATAATAAACTTACTTCATATTAATAACCAGCAGAGTATAGAGAAGTCAGTTTATCGTTTGCACTAGCATTGTTAATCTTATTTTATTTTTTTAATTTTGTCTCTCTTTTTTTATGCCGTCGAGGCTCATTAGATTTGCAAACTGTTTTGAGGGCAGCGGTTCTGGCGGTCATTAATGTTATTAAGTCCTTGCCCTTGGCCCGCCGAGCACAAACGGAGTCATGCAATTGGATTAATAAATGCCATTACGAATAGACACTGACTGCAAATGCTTTATTTTTATTCCCGTATTATGGGAATATTTCTGGCAACAAAAACGATGTTATGCTACATTTGATAGAAAGCGTTGGTGGTTGTGGGAAGAATTAATGACTGCTGCCGAGACGCTCAACGCACATGTCACACTCTCTCTTCAAACAGTGGGCGGTGGCCAAACACTTAACAAACAAATTTTTCAACAGCAATTAGAGGAGAGAAAATACTGAATGCGTGTGTGTTCGCGACTCTTTTTTTTTTTGTTAATATAAATGAAACGAAATTAAAAGTCAGATGTTGACAAAGGCCACGTTGAAATTTCTGTTGACCAGCCCCTAATGGTCTCATATGAGAGAGAAAACTCTGTTGGTCAGTGCCAGCAAATATTCAAGTATATAAAATGGTTACATTGGCGGCATCAAAGCGACGCACGTGTCTGGGCGGCAAATGCGTTTGACACCTCCAAAAAAAGGTTACAAAGCAGCCTCAAACAATTAGACAGTTCAAACTGCTGACCAGATGACCAGTGAGACTGGAGACCGACCTTCACTGACAGACCAACGCCACAACACCTTTTGTGATGTGCAAAGAGGTAATCAAAATCAAAGCGTATGAATGCGAATAAGGGTTAATGAAAGAGTGTGTTGCCATCAAGCGTAAATAAATTGTATTCCACACACTTTAAGAAAGATGAACACCTAATGATCGACTGCTATTTCCATCAGAGTGTCGACACTTTGTAGATAGATGAACGTGTTTATTGAATCAGTCTATAAATATTACACAAACTTGCCTGCTCACTCACCTCTTTAATACTGTCTGCCTATCACACTCTGCTGTCAGCTTATTTCGGGGGGGATAACCAAATAAAAGAATATCCACAGGGACTATCTGTGCAATTTGTCAGACCCTTGGCAACATTTTCTCAGGGCAACAAATTGAATCCTTTTCGGCAAATGAATCTAATCAATTTAAAAGTGCGCTATATCAACACTAACGACACCCACATAAATTCTAGTAAAACTGGGTACAATAATGTATTTAACAGACTGAACTCCAACCTCTGAGGTATATAAATTTCTGTTAAGTAGCTCAGAGCTGTTCGTCTTCAGGATAATATGATCTAGGGTATTTCGTAGTCAAACCCTGCATGCTGCTTGTGTACTCAAATCAAATGCAAAAAATAATTAAATGATAAACTAATCTAAGGCCTTAAATAAGCACCAACAAGGACAGCGGAACAAACTGAGGCACAAACTGATAGAGTTAGAGTTATTAGACTCGAAGGGAGATGGAGTGGAGATTCAGTGTCAGCCTTGTGCCTGTGCCTTCCCCTGGCCATGTGTAAATAATTATTATTTTTCCAAGCTATAAATCTGCTTACAAAATATTTTCATACATATTTTTCTCTTCTCGTCGCCGCCCACTTCTATCATTTTGTGGCTGCGGCTGCGGCGGCTGTGTGGCTCCAAAAGCTCTGGCAATGATATACAGTTTTTAATTATAAAATACAAGTATATTCTAATAAAATTGTGCTTGGTCGCTGGCTGATGCTGCGACACTCTTTGATTTTTAATAAAAATAGAGAATTCTAAGAGACACAGCTTTAATTTCTATCGTGTGCTCTAAGTCGATGTCTGCGTAGTGGCTGTCCTCAAATAGTTTTGTTTTCAAAAATTCCCAAAAATTGTTTTTCTCTGTAGTTTAACATTTTTGTTTGTTTGACCAAAAATTGTGCATCCCTTTGAAAAAGGTGAACACCTGTCCCATGGCCGGATAGTGAGTGGGTTTGGCATGCCTTTCAGAAAAAGAGTGAGAGAGAGTTTAGTTTTTCTATTCGACACTATTTATTATATATGCTGGGACCCCAAAAAATGTGTGTTGTAACAGGTAACGCCACATGTCCTGCACAGCCATTTTGTGTCCTTTGTTGATATTTTGTTGTTGTTGGTAGTTTGAGTAATTTGCTTTTAAGCGGTTTTTAATATCAAAGTGCGATTGCCAACACTATTGTTCAAATATTTTATTACTTCAAAATAACTTAGAGCTGAATATTTCTGAAACACACAAAGCACCCAAAAAACAAAGTCTGCTTGAAATTGTTATAGCATTTTTATGCAAAATATTTTTTGGAAAATGCTGAGTCCACGCGTAATAATAAAGGTAAGGAAAAAAAGGACCACGCAAAAACCGAAAGAAAAACAAGTAAGAAATCTACAGTCGAGTGTGCTCGACTATAAGGTACCTGCAAACCATTGTGAATAAAAGCAAAATAGTGTGGTTTTCATTTTAAAATATACTAAATTAATATATCGTAAACATACCAAAAATATACCAAAGATTATATTTGGTATATTGATGAGCTAAATATACAATAACCATTGTGAATAAAAGAAAAATAGTCTGGTATTAATTTTGAAATATACTAAATTTATATACCGTAAACATACCGAAAATATACCAAAGTCTATATTTCGTATATTGAAGTGCTAAATATACAAAATTGTCAGCCAAACCAACTACGACCGTTAATATTATTTCCTGAATAACTTCTACGCTGATCGAGAATATATATACTTTATAGGGTCAGAGATGTCAGCTTCTGCTTCTTACAAACATTTCGTGGAGGCACAAAGTTATAACACCCTTCTATCCTATGGGTAGCGAGTATAAAAATCCTCACACTTTGGGACAGTCATAAAAGAAGAACATTTTTAACATTTAAAAGCTGCTATTGCTGAGCATAATGGGATTAGGGGCGACGACCCACCCAAAAAAGCAAAGAAGTCATCAAAATGTAACTCAAGACATTTGCCGCGACGGGGTGCGACTAATTTGTGTCCACGGCAGGTCTTGTCAAGTTTTGCCTATCCTCATTTTTTCGATTTGTTACACTCTGTCGTCCCCCATTCCCTCTTCTTTTTACGCCATTTCGTTGGCTTTGCAAGTTTGTCTGGAGCACCAAAAAAAAGAACAGCTCGTTAGATGGACTTTGCAGTTGCTACGAAAATGCAACGAAATTGTACATGAGATGTCAAAAGAAAAAGGTAAATATTCTTTTTGCTTTTAAGTTTTATGCTGTTGATTTTCAGGGGTGAGTGGCATCGCTGTGCTGTTTTTTGATATTACTTAAATATGCGTCCAGCAGCTGAGCCCAAGGTGCAATTACCATGAATATTAAGCCACAATAACTGGAGATAAAGTTGGAGTTAAAATTGGTCGAATCGCAGCTGGGTAAGTGGAATTTTATGTAAAAGTTTTGAATTAACCTAAATGCATTTTTAATGAAATTTATGAAAGGTTGCACAGGCTTTTACATTAAAATTCTTGAAAATAAATTAAATATAGAGAGAATAGGTTTTACATTTGTAATTTGTGATGTTCAAATACAACTACGGAAAAATATCAAAAATGCCTTGGACAATAATGATTGAAAAATCTTAAAAAAAAAACTTTATACCATTTGTGATGTTGAAAAATGTCTTGAAAAACAATAAATGAAAAATCTAAAACTAAATGAAGAGCGAATCGATTTTTCCATTTCAATTTTTCAGTTCAAAGACAACGATTCAATAAACTCTCAAAATATGAAGCTGAAATAAACCTTGCAAAAAAATGATCCCTAGAGAAATGCCCATTCGTTTGATTCCTAACATAAATTTGAGCCAGCAATGCAAAAGTAGCCAGCAGTCACTTCCCTTCTCTCTCTCTCTCTCTCTTTACATATTTGAGTCCAAAGCGATTCCCTCATCCAATCCCCCTTCTAAAACATAACAGAAGCTGTAACTGCTGCATGTAAACTCCCATTACATACGCACTTAACTCGATTTTTCTTTGTCTGTCCGCTCGACCTCGAAGTTCAAGTGCACTGGCAACCAAATTGAATTTAAATTCAATTTGAACTTTTCAATTTTGCTCGGAGGACAGCAGAGAATTTCCACATTTCGAATGCGTAAAATATAATGAGAATTATGAAATGGTAGCACATGGAAAAAAAGAGAGAAGCAAAAAAAAAAAAAATGAAATGAAAATGAAATTTTACAAACCAAATTGTTCATGCACATTTAAGCAGCACTTTTCGCGTTAGGCAGACAAACACACAGCTCTAAATGAAATGAAACATAAATTGAAATTGAAATACGTAACCGTACGTGGAGATTGTGTCAGACAAGCGTCAAAAGTGCCGAGGGGCCAAAAACCTTTTGAAGCGTTTTTGTACTCTTCGTGGAAAAGGTGTCACATTTACACGGTTTGCCAAGGGACGTCGCCACATTGGCTAGTTATGGCCAGCTAGTACAACAGCAGCAGCTTTAATCAGACAGCAAGGACTAAACTCTATTACTGTCCGCAGCAAACTTTTATGAGTCACTTGCCCAGTGTTGATGACGTGCCCAGGACATGAACAGAACAGAAAGCACTGAAGCAGTGTGTATCCGCTATATATGGCTGGGCTATTTCAGGTACCACGTTCCACAATGTTGACCAAACATAAAAAGACGCTTTTTGTCAACAGCAATGAAAATGTTGTCGACAGCACTGAAGAGAGAAAGAGAGAGTGTGTGTTGTGCTGTAATCGTAGTCGTAGTTGTACAACAATATCATCAGGCATTGGAGAACACGTTGCACTCGCCATTCGAGTCCCTTTTGTATTTAGCTGTCAATCGAGGTGCAGTCTCTCTCATATATCTATATAGAGCGGGAGGAGCTGTAGATGGAGCAGACACACATATGCCAGCTGGAAAACTCAAACCAAACACAGGCGGCTCGAGCAATTATTATTTAACAAATTGTTATTTATGAAGCAATTTACAAAATGTTTTTACTCCAAACGACTTTTTCACATGTCCTCTCCTCGCTCGAGGCGAAGCCTCCCTCCTCTTCTCCCCCTCAGCTCTGGAGGCTTGTGCAAACATTGCACAGAGTGCATTGCAGTCAAAATAGCGTCACAGGCATTTCACATATTGCAATGTCATTGCAACGACCAAAAATTGCCATGAATATCAGCCAGTCAGGAAAAAAGGGCGAATCAAAGAGCAGCAACAACGATGGCAACGGCAACAGCAACGTCCGAGGCAACACACACACACACACACACACACACACACACACAATAAACGTTGGCTTTTCGCAATGCCCACAAATGTTTATAATTTTATTGAACAATTAATTAAATGCGGCAAAACGTTTTCAACCATTCCCAGAGAGTGCCAACAGCTGCAGACAAAAGGCAAGGATGCGTTTTCACTGCGCCTGCAAGTATGCAACACAATATTAAATTACAACAACTCGCCTCAATCCACGTGCAATTTTTACACATCGACACAAGGGTTCTATCAGTTTATGAATATGGAAAATGCATTTAACAGGCAGTCAAATTGAGCTAGAGGAGTATAAGAAAAATCTAGGAAATTGTAGAAATGTAATCGGAGACTGAGGTTTAATTATATCCAAAACCATTTGGGGCTGATGTTTAACAATGATTGTTGGTCAACTGAAAAGCAAAGAATATGCATTTGTGGCACTAGTAAATCAAACTCAGGAGTCGCAACCCCAGCCGGACTCACTGAGAGGGTGATTTGCATCGAAAAAGGTTTCGCTTTTGGCACGCCCTTTTTATATTCGTACATTCACGGACATTTGGCGGACTCGTTGACTTGAGTAAATACTAATTTACATTTCGCTGTCATAAACACTTTAAAATTGGAATTTCGTTTTGTTTTCCGTATATTTTTTGTACACATTTGTATGTGGTGCACTCAGTGAATGTGTTTACAACGAGGTTTGTTAACTGTGAATTCCTTTTTTTTCAGATCTTTTTGGAATAGCATATATAAAAAAGCCACTTCTACTGCTACAGGGTATCATGGTGTGAAGCACACTCGACGCAAGCACTCTGCCTTGTTTTTTTTAATGCATGCACATGCAAATTGAAATTGATGCTAAAGTAAACAGTACGAAAAACTCAAACAGCGTTTGTTTTTTTATATTTTTATTCTTTTAAACCCCACTTTCAGCCAGGCAATTGTGTTGACATCTTGACTGGCTAATTTTCCGTTTCAGCCTGGTCAACAGCCTTGCTCTAAGACCGCTTTCGAGTGCAGATATTGAGACACTCGAAGACAGCTACTTAGAGGTAGACGCATCGACATTGCTGTGGTGACTTGTTGCTCCGGTTTTATTTATCCCACTAACAACCTAACACCTTGACTTTCACTCCTTTTGAGGGGTTTTCTTTCTTTCTGTTTTCGGCAATTGAAATTCGGCTTTTATTTCTGCACTTGTTGCTCGCCTATTTCAATAGACAGATGGCTTTTCTTGAAACTTTACCACTGCGTTTGCCCTGTAGTTTTTTTGTTTTTATTTTCTTTGGTGGTTGTTCAGCTCAACAACATCTAGCATACAGATTGAGGCTTATTCAGAGCTGTCTAAAGGAAAAACGTCGCTTAAAAAGGGACGTTTAGTGTCGGAAAAAACCGTAGCAGGGTGTGTCACCCTTATTGTTTTTGTTAAATTTTGCAGAAAGTCCTCGTCCTCGTCCTCATCGCCCCTTTGACCTTCTTCCACATGGATTTTGTTTGTATGGTGGTTTTACTACCATACCCGTATATTTTTTTCTTCTCTTTTTTAGCCTTTCGGGTATTTAAACTAAGCGGATTGTGTGTGTGACATGAGTGGGTGTTAAGTGGCTCTGTCACTTGCCAGTTAGTCTTTCTTTTAAGTGTGGGAAAATTCCACTGCTACAATTGCACTGCAATGCCACAAAATGCCAAATACTATTTTGCAGTGCAAAGTGAAGCAGAAGCAAAAAGCAATCGTTGTACTTGATCGATTTGCAGTCAGTTGAACTTGGAAATTGCTTTTTGCAAATCAAAGTCGAGTTAGTGTGAAATCTCATAAAATTAATCAGTTTTCCTCCCAAACATTGCCGCTTGCAATTAATCTATCTTAATTGACTGTGGACTTGACTCTGACTGAAGGGCTTACTCAATCCAAATGCCGAGTAAGCAATAAATCGCCGCTCTCTCTCACTCGATGTTGTTATTGCTCTGCTGTTAATTTGCAATTCCGATTTCAATTTCAACAAACATTTTTGCACCGAAAAATATGCCAACGGGCATTTGTCGACTTCATTGGCATCCAACTGGTTGCGGAGTTTTGTGGAGTTTGGGATTTTGAGGTTTGCCAAACCGCAAACAGTCGACGTGTTTGGTCAGTATAGCCGGCAGTCATGTGTACGTATGCAAGTGGTTTCCTGCTGCCCACCGTCCTGCTGTCCGTCCGGCTGTCCGTTTCGAAGCCATTCATTTGTCCAATCATTCAACCGGAAGCTATACCGTTTGACACACATATACCTCACATGGTTCCCCATTTCCTGACCCTCTCACAGTGTGTGCGTTCAGCTCCACTCCGCCTGGTGTCACATGAAACACCCGCACTCGGACACTTTCATGACACATGCAAATTTCCAGCTGCTTCGCATCCCCTCCACAGCTGGAAATCACCACACGCAGCTCCAGCTTCAACTCCATCTCCAACTCCAACTCCATCTCCAATCCACATCCGCATCCTGTGTGTTATGTGAAACGCGTTGCCGCTGTGCGCCACTTAATTCATTTGATGCCGTAATTTGGCAATTTCTCGCAGATTTCAGTCTGACATTCGGATTTGATCAATTAATTTGAATAACACCGGTCATTTATCATGTCGCTGGCAAAAAAGGGTTGTGTTCTTCCTGGATGTTGCTCTTGCTATGAAGCCAAGTGTCTATTACGTCTATGCCTTCTATCGACGGCCAGGAGTCTGAACTCAACTCAACTCAACTCGACTTAATCTGCCTGATTTGTTGGTTTTTTCTGTCTCGGGAAATCGTCTTTTTTCAATTGTTCAATTTGCAGACGAAGTTTGTTTTGCAGTCATACTAAAATACTTTTTTTCCTTGTAAGAGAACATCATTCCATTGTCACAAATAATGATAATAAATGATAGATAAAATGCTGAAATTATGTTTTTTAATAAAAAAAGCAACAATACTTTATGTCAAAATGCCACCCACCCTTCAGCTCATATTTTTCATATACTTTCCTTGACTTTTTCCTTTGCTTTTTAGCATCAACTCCCCACCAGCCAGAAATCACAAGACGGGGAATATAAAAAATAAGCTTAATAAGCGGAACAACAAAGAAATAAGCCAAAGACACGAGCGCTTAGATAAATGAATGAATACAACAGGAACACAGCCTTGTATCATATTTGCGACTCAGACATACTTTACATACCTTCTTCTCGGTAGCTCGAATTGGAGTAACAGGCGTGAAGCAGAAAGGAAAACCACATCAGCGGCAACGTCAACTACGGAATTTAAAAAAAGGAACAAAAAAAAAAAACACAACATCAGGAAAAAATATATAAATGACTTTTTATGTTGATTTCATGGACGCAGCTGTTCCAGCAATGGCTTTGTTGTACTCATAATTTATTATGCTTTAGCCTTGTTTTATGAACTTTTTATACAAATTTATAAGTAATCCGGCAGAACGATGAAACGATGGCGCAACCAAAGCAATCAATACATATGTTGAAAATTACAAATTTGCAAATTTAAAATATTTGGAATTTACATAAAAAGTTGGTTAGTTAAAAGATAGAATTATAGAATTTCGTTAGTTTTAATATTTCTTTATAAGGATCAAGAAAATTCGATTAGGATACTAAGATCTACGAAATAATTGAGTGAACGATTTATCTCTCCACACTATTTATTGCGTTTCTTTAAAAAAAATTGATTTTTTGTATTTATTAATTCTATGATTTTATTAATGTATCATATTAAAAAAATTGTAAATAAAAGGAAAGTATTTAAAGCTCCTATTTAAACTTTTCAAGTCTGTTTTTTACTTGAACTATAATAAAACTATTTATTAACTCTGATATAAGGATTATTTATTGAATTTATGTTGTATATTCATTATTTATTTTATTAGCCAGCTTATAATCACAATTTTATATTTATGAATGCGGTATTTACATTTCATTCCAATATAAAATCTCAGATATCTCTTTATAGCAAAAGCTCTTTACGTTTAAGCTCATTATGGGCTTAGCAAGCAATAATCTATTGAATTTGGCAGCCTTTGTCTGAGAGTATTATACAAGTCAATTCCATCTGCTTTATCGTCGATTGCACACATGATTGAATTTAGCAATTTAAAGAGTCCTAGAGTACAGGGTATCTCTCGGTTACAGCTAACCTGTAGAATTACAATCTTGGCTTTCTAAGCTAACCCCGAACTATATTTAGTTGGGATTTTGTGCTTTGCAGCCTGTGACAGGACACAAGAGATGCATTGAACATTAGGAATTATCGAGCATTTTATTTTCCACTTTACTTATTTAAATTCGTACTTGGGCAATATGGGTGATATGGTCCATGATAGCACAAAACGAGTCGAGTTGAGTCGAGTCCATGAACTGTGGCTTATCGCTTGCTCAGCTTATTTGCACAGGCGATTGCTGAAAACCAATCAGCGTAAAATTGAAACCAGCACAACACGGACATGCAAAAACGTAAACAGGGATCAGTCAGAGAGAGAGAATATTCTGTTGGGTGGGTTTCACCCACAGCGAGAGCTCTGGGTGCGTGTGCCAGGGCATAATAATAAAAACCAAATAAAAATGAAGTGAGCGACGCACCGTGAAAAGTCAGTCAATGTTTTGGCAACTTATGGGCGACGAAATATGAATTTTCAAATTAAACATACCGCTGGGAGTAGAAGGGGGTTGAGGTCTCTTCTACATAAACATCGATTGATTGACGCGCGATTTGACACGTGGAAAATGCATAAAAAACGCTTAGGCTGCCATCTGTAATTGTTGCAACAACCCCCACAGCATGAACACGATACTCGCACTTTGCTTTTCCCGTTGCGACAGTTGAAAATTTCGTATGCAAATCGACACAAATCGACGAAGCGGAGATACGGTGAAAAGGGGAACGGGGAACGGGGGACAAAACCGCGTTGTTAAGCGTGAAATTTGTTTTCTACACTTGAGTGGGAGAGGTTTTCCTCTCTATGCTTGACACACATTCAAATCGAAATTCAGCTGCAAAGTCATAAGAAAATATTTGAACAAAAGAAAGCGGAACGAGCGCTAAAAAATAAAGATGAACTCTGCTCTTTTGGGGTGGCGAACGCTTAGCTTCTGTCTCATTTCTACTTGATGCGATTCGTTTTTCATTCTTATTTTTTTGGCACATTATGCAAAATGAACATGCAAATAAGGTTTGCAGTTAATAAAATTGGTGTACAACAGTTGTTGGTGGAGATTAAAGCATCCCCAACAAGGAAAAACACAAAAAACATAGACGAACCCCTCCATATGCTGCTTTTGGGAACAATTATATGCAATTTTAATTTTATTGCCCAACGATTTTGACGTCAAATTGATGTCAAGTTAACTTTATAAGCTTTTTAAAATGCAAAACGTTGTAAGTGGTTGTAGATAGAATATTTCAAGGAAAAACTTAAATATTACGTATACGACAAAGAACTCTTCCAAACGATTCTCTCTGTTGATTATTAGTTTAGCTTTGCAGCTAACTAATTTATAAATATTTATCCACTCAGCGGCAGCAGTTGCCACGCCACTAGGAAATGCTCAAAAGGAACTCGAAAGTTATTAAAAATTTAAGTGTTGCCAATTTTATGTTGCGTCCTTTGTCAAGCCAACAAAAAGGGCCAATGTAATGCGATCCGGCTGCAGATTGGAATGAGAATAAAGACACATGCCATTGTCGACAAGCCACTTACAACAATGGTAATGATTTTTGCATAATTTATTCGATGATTATTAGCGAGTCGTCGCAACTGGGATACCAATTTTACAGTGTTGTGGATCCCTTGCTACTTTGACGTGACTTTCCGCTTTCCACTTTCAGTGAATGTCGCATTTTATTGCAATTAGAATATTTTTCGCATACAAAAAGACTGTTGTCGTTGGTTGCTCTGGTCTCTGGTTGCTCACGGTTTCGTGTGTTTCAGCATATTCCTTGGATTTAATTTCATTGCTGGCAAAAGTGATTATGTCCTGTGTGAGGTGCACCTTTTCAACTCGACTAGAATTGTGTCCCCAGTGGCCTACACTGCCAGCTGCCTCCATCATAACATCAAGAACTCTTACACATGGGGCCCCGTGAAGTGGTTGTTACTCAGTCGCTGTTGCTTTGCTTTCTGTTTTGCTCACTTTTATTTCGACTTCAATCATATTTCATACGCTTCAGCGTCGCCTTCGCCGTCGCCGTCGTCCTCGCACTCGTCTGTCGCACTTCTGGTTTATGTTTATTGTTTTTGCCAGCTTTTTGCCGTGTGCCGTGTGCCAAGTGCCGAGTGCGCTCTCCACACACACACAGTGCAACATAATCAAAAAAGGTAATCAACATAAAGTTGAACGTTGACAGCGATGTTGTCAACTCCAAGTGCGACAGCACAGACTTTCTCCAATTCTCATTACAGAAGGCATCGCAGTCTCGCTTTTGGTCTCAGCTCGTTTCTCCCCATAAGCTCCGGGGCTTAGCATCGTTTGAGCCGCTTGTCGCATTCTCACAAATGAATTAAGTGCCAAAAGCACAACTGCGACACCGAATTGATGTCGAGACTGGCTTAATGGATAACTAGATTCTTGTTGAAGTATTTGTGAATTATACATAAAGTGGCTCAGCAGTGAACCGAAATAAGCAGGTGAAAGAAAACGAATAGAAAATGAATCCCACTAAATTTAGAATATCTCGTAATTTAGAAAATACAAAAAAAGCCTTTAGTATAAATGCATGACTACGAAAATCAGTTTCTGTTATCCTAATATCTTCTTCATATCGAGCAACACACATGTGTATGAAACGCAAATTGATTAATCAACTCATTCGGTTGTGTACTTGCGTTTTGTGTTTCATCAAGCAGAAGAATTCAATTATTCAATAGACGAAAACAACGTCAAGGTAGAATCGAGGGTTGAGCTTGGTGATTCGATTCCCTCAATTTCTAGGGAACTGTTTTGGTCAACAACATATGCTCTGTTACATC
The DNA here is from genome assembly GCA_019972355.1 of Drosophila kohkoa. NCBI lineage: Eukaryota > Metazoa > Arthropoda > Insecta > Diptera > Drosophilidae > Drosophila > Drosophila kohkoa. The sequence continues at coordinate 270,981 of BJEL01000036.1, read as the reverse complement.
GTTTAGCATGAAGTATAAATGTGTTTGTGGTGAACCAAATAATAGTCAGTGTAATGAGTTTCCATTTAATTGAATTATAGAATTTAAATTTCGAAATTCTGCCCACGAATTATACGAATAATAATTGAATTGAAATAACACAACAGTTTACTATTCAAGTACATATATCAACTGTTCATACTTATCGAGAAATTATAATTAATTAATCAAGTAAAAAAGAGCTTTATATACTCACTTTGGCAGAATGCGGTTCATTATGAAGACCCCTTGTTTTTATAGGCACCACAAGGCACGTCTCGAAATCAAAACAAACACTTATTATCAGATGCTATGGTCAGTGTGCACAATTTTCCGTTGAACTCCAGCTGGAGTCTCAGTCTCCATCGCTCCATCGATGGAGTCACTGTTGCATGTTCATTTTGTGGCCATTCTACACTTAATTAAATCATAAATAAGCATAACGCGACGCATCGACAATAAAACAAACATAACAAGTAAGAAAGCTACAGTCGAGTGTGCTCGACTGTGAGATACCCGCTACCCATTTTAAATAAAAGCAAAATATTGCGGTATCATTTTCAAAATATACCGAATATACTGCAAAAATACTAAAAATATACCAAATGGTATATTTGGTATATCGATATAGTTCACCATTCAAAATATACCATAGACGGCACAATGTACCAGATTGTCGGCCAAAGCAACTCAGACCCTAGTAAGTAGGCGCTTTTGCCCATACAAAAGTATTTCTTTAATAACTTCCACAATTTTTATCTGATCGTAACCAAATTTTCAGGAATCATAACTACTATAGTTATTATTGTATATACCAAAATTCGTAACTCTAGCTTTAAAATTACGTTTGTTATTCGATTTTTTTGATTCACGGGGGCGGAAGTGGGCGTGGCAAAAATTTGAAACAAACTTGATCTGCGTGCAAACATAACAAATGCTGTCGAAAGAAAATTATAGCTCTATCTCTTATAGTCTCTGAGATCTAGGTGTTCATACGGACAGACGGACAGACGGACAGACACACAGACGGACAGACGGACATGGCTAAATCGTCTCGGCTGTTGACGCTGATCAAGAATATATATACTTTATAGGGTCGGAGATGCCTCCTTCTACCTGTTACATACATTTCCTGCCGGCACAAAGTTATAATACCCTTCTACCCTATGGGTAGCGGGTATAAAAAACAACCGAGTGGCAATGTCCTCAAACTTGCAAGAAGAACGAAAACAACCACAAACACAGAAAATTGCGTACTCAAATGACCGAAACGCATTTAAAATTGCATTTAATTAAATCAATTCTCGTTCAGCCCTTGTTACATACGTTGCAAAAGCCGTTGCATACTTTTGGGATTTGGGGGAATTTTGGTTACGGCTAAATGCCTCCATGTGGGTAAGGTAAGTCGACTACGAAGTTCAGTTGATGAGACTCACTCTGAATGACTCCAAATTCACATAGTTATTTTCATTTTTAGTTCGGACGATGTCAGTTTTAACGTATGAGAATCGTAGCGAAGGGCAGCGATTGCCCATCATTAATTTCACTTTTACTATGACCAATGTTTAAGGCAAGTCTTTTATCAGTTTTAACATATGAGAATCAATTAGAAGACTCTTAGTACACATAATTAATTTATTCTCTTAGTTTAAGGCTAGTCTTCCATCAGTTTTATCATATGATAACCATTGCTACGAACTGCAATTTACCATACTTATTTTACGCAAAGTTTAAGGTTGTACTTTGAAGAGCTGAAACTATGGATAATTAATTGTACGCTAAACAAAATTGTAAATTAAGTATATGTATATTTTTTTTAGATTTATTGAATAATTTAAATAAAGTAAAGTATTTTCTATTTCTTTTAGAATTTAGATTTATTAAATAATTTAACCAATACAGAGAAATATATAGAAATATAGAACCATAACAAAACAGAGTAAGGAAACTCATTCAAGCCAAATCTTCAACTCATATAATTTAAGTATATGGCAACAATTGAATGAACAACTTTGTAAGTAAATTGCATTTTTAACAAATGGCAGTGTAAAAACACTTCGGTGTGTTGATTTCATTTATGGTATCTTGTTGACTTTGACAAAACAAAGTTGACGTTGCGACTCCATCGGGGAATTGCATGCAAATGCATTGCTTGGCAAACGGGTGAGGAGTGATAATGAAATGATGAGAGCTATGATAATTATGACAGTGTTACATCTGAATATGATGACTCCTTCATAGACCATTGACCAGTGCACTGGCTCGGCCACAATGTTTATTTTAATTACTGAAATTGCATTCGAGTGCCAACTGCCAAATGGCCAACTGACGTTCCCCACAGTTCTATTTCCCCATTTATGGTATCTCTCCTCACATGCTGCTGCTCACTCGCTCACTCTCTTGTTCACTCACCCTCTCACTCCCCCACTTGCTTGTTGTGCCAACATCCACTGCATTGTTGTTGCATTGCATTGTTGGAACTGCCGCTGACATGGTTGCTTTCATTTGACTTTGCGTTTGGTTTGGCTTGATTTTGGTTTTGGTTTGGTTTCGTTTCGTTTGGCTTGCGCCATTTGCCTTCGGCTCGTTGTCGAGCATATGTACGAATATCCTAAGTCCCTCTCCACTCTCCACTCACCACTCTGCGAATCGAGTATGTATCAAAGTTTGTTCAGTTAAAATGCCGCCCCGCAATGGCCGGGGCAATTGTTATGAGTGTCATCATCAGCATCGAAGGCAATGCCAACACGACACGACGATGGCAGCTGCGGACTGCGGAAGGGACGGTTAAACATGCGACAGGCCACATTATCGATGCAAGCGCTCCTATTCAGAGAGGTGGCGGCTGCAATTCCGCAGTCCACAGTACACACAGTACACAGAGTGATGTCCACATGAAGTCTGTTGTTGGTCAGCGACCACGCGCTTTATGCAAACACTTGGCAAACAGAAATGAAAGCATAATATTGAACGCACTCTGCAGTGATAGCAGTGAGCAGTGAGCAGAGAGTTGACTCTCACTCCAGCTGCCGCTTTTCGTGTTCAAAGTGGGCACTTTGAAGTGAACTTGTTTAAGTTTTAAGACGTCGCAACTTTTGTGTGCAACAAAATTGCAACATTTTAGAAAACATTAATTATAAATTGCTAGCGAAATGTATTCTTTTTGAAAGCATCAAACAAAATAACTTTTGAATGAACTCACAAAATGCATAAATTATTGCAGGCACACTCACCTCTTGTAGTCTGCAACTCGTGAAATTGTCGATAGCCAAAGTTACGCGGCGTATGAGTAATAAATTTATAAGTACCCCAAAGAAAAAGGGGTATGCAAAGAGAACCGCGACAGCCAAAAATGTGCTGGCAACGGCACGTAATCAGTGCATAACTGAGTTATAAGAAAATAATTTTTCGCCAAACATTAAAAAAGAGCAAAGCGAAAGAGACAGCCGCTCCCCATGGTGGTAGTTTAGAGCCGCAACAATAATAGACAAAAATCACAGCGGAGCTGCGAACGACGACGACGACGACGATGAAGTTGGAGAAAGAGTCTGAGACTGAGACGGAGACTGAGACGAAGATGCCTGGCGTCATGTAAATAAGAATTATGAAAATAATAATGGAAAAAGGATTAAGACGCCCGCATACGGCAGAATTTCCACAGCACTCTTACCCTTCTTCTTCGCTGAACGGGTGGTTGGGCTTTTGGTCTCGCAGACATGAAAAGCCCCACGTAATTGTAGTCAAGCAATGAATTTCTTGAATTTATGTTGCTCGTATACCCAGCATAATGTAGACTTCAAATAAAGTGCAAGTATTTTGTATTATTAAAGATTTTTAAATGATAAGACAATGTGAAGATAAAGAAGAAGTTGTGATAAAATACATATTTGAATAAGATGTTGTTATTAATATTATGAAATGTTGAACTATATATTTGAATATTATAAGATTATTTCTATTATGCTACTCCAATTGTATTCATATTTTATTAACAAGCGTCGCAGATACCCATCATTATTTCTAGAGTTAAAAAACCGCCAAAGAAACTGACAGGCAAAAATATGGTGATTGTAAGACGACGACGACGACGACGACGATGACAACAACGATGTTGCTGGCTGTAAAAGGTTATGATGGTTGGCGTGTGTGCGCACCACAGGTAGTCAAGAGGAGTGGAGAAAGAGGCTAAAGAACGCTAAGAAGATGTAGCTATAGTCGCATATAATTATGGCATTTTTACACAGTGGATATGTTACGTTCTCTTAAATTTAATTACTTTCGCTTTTGCACATGAAATATTGAAATGCCGCTGAGCTGTTGAGTTACTGAGGTGGTAAACGCTGAAGGTTGTAGGTTGCTTTGCTAACAGGTAATAGGTTAGAAACTAGCTGCATTTTAAATACGACCGCAGCCAAGAAGAAAAACAGCGAAAAAGAACAAAATGTTCACGACGACACCTGCGTGATTTATAGCGAAAAACGCGACAATTTCCCAAAGCGATGTCTCTCCCCCTCCCTCTCACTCCGACCCCAAAACTTCCATTCACCCTGCACCAGAGACGACACCACAAGAGTTTGTTAACATTTTAGGCTTTTTTTTGTGATACCCTGTGCTGAGACACATATTTTGGGTTGTTCTTAATTGCAAGTTGGATATGATTTAGAGTATCATGCAGAGTATCGCTGTAGTCCTACAACCTCGACTGCAACGTTCCCACTTGTTTTGGTTTAATTTCAATTTTCTACTTGACAAACGACGGCCCTCAATTTGTCGGGTGTGGTGGTGTCCTTGTTAGTCCTGCGAGCATGGCAGGTACAACAAGGAGGGGAGAGGATTGCTGTCTACGCTTCAGTTTCAGCTCCAACTCCAGCTTATTTTGTATGTGGTGTGTAATTGTCTAGTTATTGTTGCTGTTACTGCTAAAAATTAATTTTTATTTATGAGACTTTTCTCACCCAAGAAGCCGGCAAAGATGCGCGCCCAAGGTGCCAAAATGGGGCAATTACAAGAGCACTCTTACCAAATCGTACGCACAACGAAACAATAAAGACAATGCCATTGCCATGAAGTAATTATATTTCGCCCGGGAAAATTTATTGCATTTGTGATTTTTATTTTCCTGCCGAGCGCTAAGCCCCACAAAAGTTTTCCATGCCGAATATTTTTCTGTGTTCTGTGCGTGTGTTGTTATTGTGTGAATTATATGGGGCAGAAATTAATTAAAAACAAGTAACAATGCCTAGAAAATACATTCCGCTGTTCCACAAGCCTATCTTTATATATAATTAAATTTTATTTGCCATTACATATGTCTTTTGAAAAGTATAGGAATTAAAAATACCAAGGAAGGAAGCTACAGTCGAGGATGCTCGACTGTGAGATACCCGATAAACCATATTTCACAAAAATACTCCAATTTTACAGCAAAGATACAAAAATAGACCGAATATGTGGTATATTAGTATAGTACTGCATTAAAAATATACCATAGAGTGCAACATATACCAGATTGTACGCCAAACCAACCAATACCCGTAGTTAAACATATGGACAGATAGACAGACAGATAGACGAACATGGCTTTGTAGTCTCAGCTCTTCACGCTGATGAAGAATATATATATACTATATACTTATGACACAAAGTTATAATACCCTTCTACTCTATGGGTAGTGGGTATAAAAACCATTCATAGAACACATTTAAAGTACAGAAGAAGGTAAAAATTGTCATCATAATTTACTAGTGATTACAGGATACTAAAAGGTTTTGATTTAGTCAAGAGCTATGACACATTAGCCTCTTAAAGATCATAAATGTGATAGCCTCTCAGGTGACCAAAAATATATACATATTCCTTAATACTATTATTAATCCCTGAGAGCATATGTATGGCATTAATCTTTACGCCCACGCACACATTATAAGAGGTACTCCCGTCTGTTACTGTATTTGTGAATAAATTTTAACAACCCAATGCACAGTTTTATAACCAAGAGATAAATATCAAATGTGACTTTTTGACTGTGCCATAAAAATTGATAGAATATGCTTCACAGACTGAAATGTGTCCACACATGAATTTGATACCCTGTATCAGTAATTATGACTAAAGGGTAGTCACAAGAATGGAACACTAACCAGAGATTTTTCGCTTGCAATATGATATAAGGTAACTCCCAGTTTTGGGAGTTCTTGTTGCCACTTTTCAGTTAAAATTTTCAATAATTCAAAACACTCATCGCATATAGAGGGTTGCTCTATGTGTAATCGTGTGGGTAAGCGTTACCTTTTGACGTACTTAATCTGTCAATAAAAGTAAATCAAAGTCAACCCCCAAACCAATAAGCGCATCACTTCAAGAGGCATTTCCTGTTTTAAATTGAGGTAGCATCCATATGACATGTGTGAATATGCCGATATGGATATGGGGAAGTGGGAAGTTGGGAGGTTGGGATGTGGGATGTGGGATATGGCAAATTCTTTGCTTCGTTTTTTTGTCAATAAATTTGCCTTGTCTTTCGGCTGAGAGAATTCCATTCAGTTCTATCTGTGTGCAGTTTGTGGGCTGAAAAGTGTAATTTTAAAAAGTCATAATCGCAGATAAGTGCGGTCTCATTGCCCAAGCCAAGGCTATTCATTACAGCTTCTGGGATCGACAAGGGCGGTTATATCGTATATAACATAACATAATATGATATGACTGTGTGCGTGTGTGTGTGTTGAAGTATCTCGCAATTTTTTTATACAATTTTTGCCTATAATCTGAGCACACCCGCTCACACACACCCTCGCATCAAATACTCGCAATATGGCAATTTGGTTGCACTGCAAAGAGCCCATTGTTGTTGTCGTCGTGATATATGTGCGTAGGTATTAAACGTTATTGAAAAAACTGCTGACAAAAGAAGTATAAATATTTACCCAAAATACTACTATTTGAAAATCAGCCAATGACTGAAAGACACACACACACAACCAAGGAGAGAGTGAAGGAAGGATGGCAAAAAGCTTGGCGATTAGCATTGTCAAGCACTGCTGTTAAATGCAAATTATTGCTCTTTGATGTTGAAACGGTTTTAGCTGCCCAATAAGATAATGAAGCTTCGACTTCACTTTGCTTGATTAAAAATCTGAATCTGAATTATATAATATAAAAATTACTCATACGAAACAAACATTTTTGTAACGCTGAAAATAAACCGTAAATATTCGTTGCCTTAACAAATTTAAATAACAAATCTACACACATTATTATCGATTTAATTATGAATTAAAAATTTAACACATTTCTGAAAAAATAATGAATGAACCACATAAAATGGTGACTGGCTCCTTGCTGGGCCGAAATTCAGCTCATTTAAATTAAAATCCATGCGTGTGCGCTTCGCTCATTTAATCTTAATGAAAAACCGGTTTGTTGGGTTTTTCAGTTGTTGTTGTTGTTTTTGTTGTTGGGTTTTGTGTTGAGAAGATTTCCGTTTTTATTGCCAAGGCCAAAGGATTGTAACGCACACAAAATCCTGTGTCCTTAACGCACAACTTTTACTTAGTATTCATCAAATTTCTGATTTATTCAGTCCAAATGGGCAAACGAACGTATTTATGCTTATAATTACCCAACAGAACTTAACCTTAACATAATATTGTATAACTCACATACGCCCATTCACACATGCGTGGAAACACAAATAATAACCCTTTGTATAGAGATATAGGGGTGGGAAGCGAGGGTGTGGATATATTTATTCATAGAAAAGCTGAGGCGTTTATTTTCGTCACAAGTAAATTTACTCCTTTGGGATTCGATTACAGCAGAGATGGAAAATTGTAACTGTAAACTAAATGTTGAAAATATCAAGAAAATAATATTTAATCTTTAGCTACACAAATGTAAAATTGTAATTGTAATCTAGCTGTTAAAATTCCAAGTATATAATATTTCATCTCTTTCTGCCTTTGTTTTCAAATACAATTTTAATCATTCAAATGAACTTAATCTCAATTCGAAATTGTTATCTATAATTACCCAAACCCGCTGCAATGTCCAAACACTTTCTCTGCGTTGTGTTGTGAAATAAATTTGAACTCTTTACATGCGGAAACCTGGATGAAAAGATGGCTTTGATATTCAAATTCAACGAATTCCGCTTAAAAGTTTTATTTTGCAGCTTGCGCAACTAATTTTCACATTTTATGCATAATTCAAAAGTACAGCTCACCATTAGGCACTTTTGGTCACCTAAGGGTTAAAGCGGGTTAAGGCTGGAAGGTGAAGAGAGAGAGTGTGAATCGAGATAGCATATTTCATGGTTTCATGACCAAATAAATGCAATGAAATTCATCAATTGACGTCGACGTCAACATCTTCAGAGCCAACTACGCTACCGGCATCGCAGTCGCTGTTGCTGTCACAAGTCGCAGTCGCCATCGCCATCGACTGAGCATTATTTGCATATAAATTGGTTTTCGGGTTCGTGTTTGGTATATTTTTGAGTTTTTCTTTTCATATTTGGGGAATATTTGTACTCCTCGTACTCACGGTTCGTTTTTTGTTGGTCGTGCCAACTGCTAATCGTGTTGTTGGCATCTGTTTTAAAAAGCAATTGCAGAACGCAACATCGTCGATTTGCTCATTATTAATTGACGCAATTTGAGCTTAAACGATTTGGCAATTCAACATGGCCTGCAGCAGGCATCAGCATCCACATCCGCATCAGCATGAGAATCAGCAACACCCATGGTGACAATTATACGTATACGCAAATTGGAAGACGGGGTCTTCAGCGTACTGCCCTCAGGCCAATGCTGGTGTACAAGCCCACCCATTAGTTCTGGGGCTTTCGAGCTTTTCTGGTACAGCTAGTTACTAAAAATAGAAACAAATAAGTCAAATGAAAAAATAAACGACATTTGAATGCTCTAAAAATTGGTCAATATTATAAAAAATTATGAAATATTGATGTGACAATGTCAAAGTATTATATTTCTAGTAGAAAACATAAAAAAAAATTAAGAATCTTTTTAGTTTAATGAAATTGTAACACTCTTATTAAATATATATAAATTAAAGAAGGGGTTTTTATGTCCTATATTTGCAGCGATACATAAATAAACTAGTTTAATAAATCAATATCGAAATCATTTTATTTTCGTTTAATTTTTTTGAACTAATGGAGTTATTTTACTAAAATACTAAAGTACACTTAAAAACAATAGTTATAAAATCAGAAACTAAGAATTTTGGTCTAAAAAGTGAGTTAGGAATTTCATAATCTTATGTTTAAAAACACACATCTTGATTTCAAGAACATTTGACCAAAAAGACCAAAAATCTTATTATAAAAACAACAAAATTTTACATTTTATCATTCTTATTGTTTTTTACTACGGAATTTTCTAACCAAAGTCTAGTATTCTTAGGTATTATTTTGAGAGTCATCTTACTTTAAGAACACAATGTAAAATGTCCATGATTTTAAAAACTGGTCTTATTTTCAATGAAAATATTTAAAACAATCACAAAATTTGAAAATATTATACTTAAAGTAGTCTAATTCTAAAAGTCAATCTATAAATTAAGAAATGAATATTAAAATAATTTCAGTTTCGCTTGTTTTTTTGAATAAATGAGATTCTAAAGTTTTCACTAAATATTATAAAATTTAATTTCCTTTCTTAACACCCCAATTAAATAAGCAAATTTGATGTTATAGTCACAATACCCTTCGAGAAGCAGCATTCGCAACACGTTCTAGAAAACCAAAAACACGGCGCTGACAAAAAAAATCGTTAAAAAAGCATAAGACGCGTTTTCAAAAAGTCGCGGGACGTCGTCGAGAACAACAGCTTGGGGTTTTGTTTTTCATGGGGAGGAGGGTGACATTATTTTTCATGTCGATGCCTAAAAAGGTCAAATGTCTGGCGGAGTTTTTTGGTGGTTTTCTGGTGTTCTCGCAGCGTTTTGTTTGTCTTGCTGATTCTTTTGCATTTTTTATATTTTTTATGTCAACGAAGCGAAGAGTAGCTAGTACGATTTGTGCCCCAAGGGCAGGTGATGCCGTCGCGATGCTGTTGCGCTTTGTTTCTATTGTCATCAACTGAAATTGGCTTTTAATGTTGCCGCAGAGATATCTTAAGAATAATTGTTTTGCGTGTTTTTCTTGATTTCTGCGCCATCTTCCAGGCCCCGCAGGTGCGTTTTATTCGAAACTCGCGTAATTTTTACAACAACAGCACCGAAAACAAAAAATGTAATGTTTGTTTTGGGGTAATACTTTGGAAAGTACTGAAACATCTTGGGAGCTTTTATTTTACAGCACAAAAGGCCAAAAGTTTTCTTCAGCAACAACACCTGTGGAGACTCATTTTGATTCTGTTACTGCGCAAACTTTTCTCCAAGGGTTCAATTACAATTTCCAATGTCCATTGTATTAGTTTTAATTGATTTGTCGTGGCGACACTTTAAACTCAGTCGGTATATTAAATCCTAGACCAAGTCACATAAGTCACAGTAATAAAAACTAAACTATCATTTTTGTATGTGGTTCCACCCCATTGAAATTGATTTCCGTCTGATACTCGATTTCTATGCTGCGTTACACGAATTGTTATCAAGCAGCCAGCGACCCATATAACTGTTTTTTTTTTTTGTTAAGGGATTGAGATGTCAAGTGAGAATACTCGACTGATAGATACCTCAACTTTAACATTATTGACTGAAATATGAAATATATATCATTTTCCGTAAAAAAAAATTATATTTCAACATATGATGATTCATTTGTCTAGACAACACCCATCATAAATATCTAATAGATATTATCTATTCTAAATGTTGAGAAATATCGATTTTGAGCCATCGATAGTGTCGATAGTGCTATCGATTGTTCTCCACCTCTAATCTATACTCCTTATTCCTGTTTTACAGGGTAACATACAAAAATTAGCAGAGGAACACACTCAAAATGAACTCAAAGCAAAAGAAAACAAAAATTTAAAAAAAGCCAATCCCATGCAAAGGAAGAGGGTACTAGAAAACGATGCTGGGGGTGAGTTTCATATTCATTTTTTTTTGGTTCTTTCTGTGGTTCAGGGAGGGTTCAAGCTATGCTCCAAGGTTCAGTTTGCCGGCGGCTGCAGATAGGCACAATAATTGTATCAAAAGCATATTTTCCATTCTGGTAGAACGAATTTTATGCTTTTTCAATAAACATTAACCGATTTTGGTATTTTTTCATAAAAGAACAACAACACAAGCGGTAGCATGTAACGCACTGACAAAAAACAAGTGCGAATGCTGAATGAATTCAAAACGAACGACAATTAGATACTCTAAGTTTGGCGAATAGAATTCCATAGAATACATTCCATATAAAATATATTTCTTAACATTTTCTAAAGTAAAGAAAATATACCAACAACTTGTTTTTTTTTTTTTTAGTAAAGATTAAACTTATAATTAACACTTTAGTTAGAGCTAAGAATGATTTTAGAATTATTTTTATGTTTTAACATAATAGCAAATATAGTACGCAAATCAAAAAATGAACGAAATATATATCTTATCGTAAAACAGAAAAAGTTCGTGCTCTAAATTTATTTTTAATACAGAGTTTACTTATTTTTAAATTCGCGCAGAGAATTATCCATAGATGTCTCTTAAAGTTCTACTTCTCTTCACCATTCCTGCCTTCACCATTATTAGCATTAGCTTTTTTACAAAAGAAGAGTATTCAGTATCGTGTATAGAGAGAAGCAAAAAGTGCCAGTGAGTATGCAATGCTTTTGTGCGGCAATCATTCATGCGTTCATTATTTCATAGACTACGAGATGAGTGCGTCGCTTGCGAAGCTCCCACACACACACACTTACACATACGCACAGACCGCTTAAATATTTTACTGTCCACTTTTTGTACAAGGATATGCAAACGTAAGAGCCCCAAGAAAAATGGCAATCAATGATTCGGAAATATTTATTTTTTTCGTTTTGCAGTCTAAGCTAATAGCATTTTTTTTCGGTTTATCAATATTTCCATTGATCGCATTCCTGCAGCAATTTGAACATTTTTCATTACAAGAATTTTGGGGGAATATTTGTTTTATATTTTGTATGAATATTTCTTTCCGTTTTAAGTGAAAATTAGCCTGCTTTTCAATACATCTCCCACTCCCTTGAAATTCCTTATATACAATGAGTACTTAAATAGGGTTACAACAAACGCATAATAAACCTTAAGATTTATGCCGAAAACTATATTTCATAATGGCAACCAAATGAGAAGGCAAAAGAAGCTGTGCTGAGGCTTAGATACTGGAAGTTGGCCTTATTATTGGAGCCATTTGAAGGCGTAATAGCAAACGCTCCACATAATTATTTCCTCTCACCATCCTTTGGCAGACGTCGCATCGATTTTGTTCTCATGTTACGCGCTGCTTTTGTTTACACAAAAATTATGTTTAATGAGAGTGACTCCCCCCCCGCGCAGATGCCTCTCACTTCCCCTGGCCACCCCATTGACTACCCTTCTCTCTTGGGCTTGGGGTTGGAATCGCGCGCGCGGCTGGGCAACAAAAACTGACAATTATAATTACAAGGTCTTAAGTTTTTCGTGAAAATTATTATTTTAATTATGGTTTGGCGAGGCACAAGGCGCAAGGCAAAGGCAAAGGCAAAGCAAACGAAATGAAACGAGGGTTGCGCAATAAAATTTCCCCAAATACGCGTATTTATGGCCATATCGAGTGTAACACATAGATCATAAATCGCTCAACAAATAAATAACGTCTTCGTATTTATATCCGTATTTATGCGATATGCGACTGACTGTCGCTCGCATAATAAAAATCAAAAATCATGCACTGAAAATAACCTAATCAACTGGTCCAATCTGTTTTTATGGCTCAACGCCAATCATAACTTTTACACATTCATAATATGACTGTGACTGTATGGTAAGAGTGAAGAAGTAAACGCTACGAACACGTTGATAATTTTTATTTGCAATTTCGCCGTTTACCGTCAGCGAATCCTGTCCTGGTGATGATAACTCGACTGGTCTACATACTTATTATTAGCACTGTCCTCTGCAAATAAAATAAATTTCTGCTGTACTTTTATTTCCAAGAGACGAAAGAGAGTGCGAGAGAGAGAAGTAATAATCATTTATTTAATGTGCCCAACATTTATTATTTCTGCTGACCTTTCTCGAGATGGCGACAACGATGTTTGACACTTACAAAGGACAGTCCACTGATGGTCAAAGTTAGATTGGACACTTGCGCAATTTGCGCGCTCTGAATCTAATTGAGTTTATCGAGTAACTAGCAGCCAGCCAGTGAAAGTTTCTTCACGGTTTAACCTTGAGCAATCGCACTGAATTCAGTTCGTATTTTTCTTGCCAAGCGAACTACGTTTTAATTAACCAAATTCCTGTATGGATGGCAACTTTAATTTCACCCTGTTTCATCGAAGTATTTTTTAACCAAGTCATCATTCTACCCCATTTAGAACTCGGTTTTTTGTTTGCACACATTTAGATGTTAATGCTGAGAGGATTGACGGGCTTCAAAGCTACTATTAAAACTGACTTATCAAAGTGCCCTCGCACATAGGATATAACATACATATGTGTCAGCTGTTTCACATGTAATTATCATGTAGAAGTTAACAACTCAATGCTGTGTGGGCTTTTGCTGACAAGTCAACTTTTGTAGAATAAGCAAACTCATTTGCCAACTATACAGATGAGAGAGAGAAACCATTAATTAAGTAGCTGATTGCAGCTTCAAAGTGCCTCGTAAAAACAATTGACATTCACAATAAGAGTACTAACTGGGTAATTGCAGAAATGCAAGACTTAAAACAAAAAAACGACTGCTAACCACAACCGCATGCTGATGAGACAAAGCAACACAAACGGTGTCATCAGAAACGAGCTGATGCCTGATGTCGAGCCATATGCGCAGTTTGTGCAGTTGACCACAATAATATGCCACACAAAATTGTCGTTGCCAGCGGCAAGACATTGAAATCGAAAAGTGAAGCGTATTGAATGCCAAATTGATATAAAATTGAAATGTGATTAGAGTCTGGTCATAAAACCAGACGGCGGGCTACACAGTCGATTTATGCCTCAGGTCAATTTGAGAAAATGTGTTGCATGCTTTTAGGCTGCAATTAAATAAACATAAAATGTCAGCGACTTGGCAAATAATTTCAATAAGCACAGCACAAACTTAGAGCTGGGCTATGGGAACGCTTGTGGTCGTTTTAAACAAACCGCAGGTATTGCATACATTTGCTAGCTTTGCATTAATTATGATACGAGCTTGCCGTGGGTCGAGGGGCGTGTTTAAACTATTTGCTGCCGTTGCTGCTGCTGCTGCTACGAAAATTGTAGCATACTTATGGGCTAAAGCAATTTTATTGCCATGCAGAGGAAGCTGCATAGACCGACGACCGAAGAGCAACGAGCAACGAGCTCCAACGTCATTGGAGTCATCGCTATGCTGCTGCTCTTCGTTGGCAGTGAAGAGTCCTGGGAGCATGCACCGTGTGACCCGTAAACTTTACAATTTCTTTGTTTGGACTTCTACTCGTACCAACGATGCGCTTGCTTCTGCTTCTGTTGCTGGTGAAGCAAGTTTGTTGCTATTATTATTTTAGTTGGCTGCGCACTGCACAGTTTTCGACAGACGCTCGAGCAAGTGGACGGGCGCAAGTTCGCATAAAATGTTATTGCAAAAAACTATTAAATTTCTCTAGGGATGAAAATATGATCAGAAATTTAAATCGATTTATTAAAAGCCACAGTTGTTGTTGTCCTTGTGCTGCTGTAGAGAAAAGGGTCTCTGCACCTGCACACACACACGGGCACACACAATAACATATGTTGCCAAAAACTTTTCAGCTGCAATAGCCCCAAAAAGGTTCTTGATGAAGACATGCATGTGACTGCTGGACTAGTTGTTGTTATTCTGCCACTGTGGCTTTTAAATATTGTTAAAGTGATTAGCGCAGAAGATTGCAAGAAAAGCTAGTTAGGTAGAGTTGGTTCTTTGCTAAATAATTTAGTTAAAAATACATTAGTTGTGAAAATACCGATGACAAATCAAAGTTAATCTGCTTATCAATTGAATAAAACTCTTTCCACTGTGCACAGTTGTCGCAAGCATCAAAATGCCCCGTTCCTCAGTTGAGCACAACTTGAAAAACAAATTTACTATGTACACTTAATGTCTAGACAAAGCCTCCAATTACCTTATCCGATTACACGAAGATTTTCGCTGAAAAGTGTTACCCAGAGTTTTGGGCCAAAGAATGAGCAATGAGAATGGGCAAATAGCCGAAACCCAATGTAACCCGTTGACCCAGCATGCTTCTCGTGCCGCAAAAGACGACTTTATGCACTCGTATTACACTCTCTTTGTCCCTTTGGTCCCATCTCACATCTCTACTCCAACGGTCCTTGTTGACGTCATCAAAAATGTTTCAAATTATTTGCGAGGCTAAAGAAATATTCTCACACCTGAGCACCAACCAACACACAGAAAAAAGGAGTAGCAAAGCACTTAAGTGCCTGCTCCGGCTAGTATTCGGGATTTTTAATTGAAGTGCAGTGGTGATCGCAGAGTCCTTGTCCTTTGTCGGTATTGTTTTCATTGCGACTTTCTACACCCCCATTTTTAGTGCGCTTCCTTGGGAAAGCAGGTGTAAAGTTAAATCAGAAAATGAAATTAAAATAAAGCAAAAACCAAGCGGAGCAAACGTAATGAAGTGGCCAAAAACGAAAAAAGGATTAACTTGGCTATTCCATCTTGGGGGAGGGTTGAGAACGAGAACGAGAACGTTGCGCATAATTAGCTGTGCCCGAACACACATTTTTTTGCCAAAATGTGTTGAAAAATTCATGAGGAAAAAACCCCTTGAAAATTATCATCCCTCGCTGCCTAGCATTTTGTCATTTTACAATATAATTTATTAAAATTCTTATTTCGAGTGCAAGTTGTGTAAAGGATACTTTAGTAAATATTAAAACTGAAAAAAATGTGCATGCAAAGTATATCATGCGACTTTATAAATAGCATGCGAGAAGCTTTGATTGCGCAACCATTTTGTGGCCGTTTAATAGATACAACTGGCTAAAGCTGGGCTGTGGCTTTGACGGTCTGTGGTCAATAGCCATTTGCATATGAAACGCAATCAAAATGTCAAAATAAACACCGGCAGGTCAACAAGAAAAAACGTCAAACGTCAGGCTGGCAAACACACACAAAACAAAACAAAACAGCCGGAAAAGTGGGCGGAAAAGTGACCGAGGCGTCGCCTGGGCAGGAAACGTTAACGTTGCTTATATCACAACTTGGTTCTTCGTATAATTGTTTGTACTTTGACATAGGCACACGCCTCCAAAATTCAAATGCAAACACATTCACATACAGTACTCAGATATGCACACAGTGGCACCCACATTGTTGGATCCGTCATCCAATGTTGTGTTTGCTTTTGAGGCTACGCCTCAGCAATTCCAGCAAAAAGAATAATAATATCATACGCTGTCTGTTCATTTGAAAAATGTTTTATAAAAATATCTATAGAGAGCATTTAATCAATAGCAAGTTTAAGCATGAAGAGCTTGGGGTTAAATGAAAATCAACTTTTCAATTGTTGTTTCCAAATCAAAGCACAAAAATGTCGTTTTTCTGTCGGGGGGAGACACAGCAATTCATCTAGCAAGTCTAAGAAATTAGCCGAGCAAATGATGCAAGAAAAACCAAATGCCAGGCACAGTCTACATCTCCCTCCCCTTCTCTAGCTCTATCTCAATCTCAGAGTTTGGTTGGGCAATTAAAGGACTCCCAGCTACGCGCTATTCTCACTCCAAACTCTCCAGCTCGCTCTCTAGCAAATCCCTGAGGCTCTTCAGCTCTTCAGCCTGAGCATTTGCACACGCAGCGAAGTAAACGGAAAATTCATTACAAACAAATTAACAAATAAATCAAATTTCAATACGAACATTTTGTGTTTGCGAAAACAATTTTTGAGTGTGATTCCGGGGGAGCTCATCGCCCGTCGCCAATCGCTTGCCACGCCCAAGTGCGATGTGGGGGGCTTGACTGACTGACGGACTGACAGCCGGCAAATCGTTGGAAAATCTTTGGCAACTGGCAACTGTAAACTGAAACTGAAGCTCTCTCCACTTGAGAAATCATTTGTCTAAATTAATTCCTGTCGTTTACATTTGCCAGCCAGAGAAACGCAACGCCAAAAATCAAAGATTAAGACAAACATTTACTACAACTACGATTCCTACTTCACATCCACCACCCCAGTCAACTTCTTGATGCCAGGGTTGAATAAATCTGCTTTAAGCTGTGTGCAACTCTCTCTCACTCTTTCACTGAATGTTGTTTTTTGGGTTTTCGCCTCCACTCACGCCTTCCCAGCCATGATAAATGACATGATGCGCATTTGGTGGATCAACGCTCAACGTCGCGTCGTCGCGTTAATAACTCATTCGAAAATTCCGTGAAGAGAAGAACGCGACCGACGTATGTACATTTTTGGCCCCAAAAAACAATTAAAATTGTTGTCGAGCTGAGCGTCAGGTAGCGTCGACGTCGTCGTCGACGTCGGCATAATTATAACTGCTAAATCCAATATTATATAATATCCCGAAATGTAACAGGATTTCAACCCTTTGCATACTTTCAGGGCTCACTCTTATGTTATTTCCTTCTCGGTTTTCTGGTGTGGCTAAAGTTCTTCCCAATAATTATTTCTGTCAAACGCAGATCCAGAGACTGTCAATCGCAGTAATGCGCCAGATTTCAACACAGTGTTAAAAATATGCATTTCTTTATCTTTCAAATCATTTGCAAGCCATGATAATTAGCAACTATATGTCTGCGATTATTAGGTACTATTAAAATTGTTGCTATAATTACTATGATATAAAAATATGCATTTCTTTACTTTGAAATCATTTGCAAGCCACGATAATTAGGAACAATATCGTTACCATATCATATGACATAAAAATATGCATTTCTTTACTTTGAAATCATTTGCAAGCCATGATAATTAAGAACAATATATTATAAGACATAAAAATATGAATTTCTTTACTTTGAAATCATTTGCAAGCCATGATAATTAGGAACAATATATTATAAGACATAAAAATATGAATTTCTTTACTTTGAAATCATTTGCAAGGATAATTAGGAACTATTTGTTTACCATGTCTGCGATTATTAGGCACTATTACTATGATATATTTAACTATATAGAATTGGGTTTTCTCCAGCTTAGCTAACACCTTTGAGGCTCTTTGTGCTCGACATTTCACTAAGCACATTGCCCAACAAAGTGGAAGACTTACGAGCATAGGCCACAACCAGTTTATAGGGCGATGCAAAGCGTTGTTGCTGCTGATCGCCTTCAGTTTGTTGCTTCAGATTCATTGAGACAACAACATCAACGAAATCATCTAGGAACTCTTCATGCAAGTCAGCTGGCATGCGCTCCAGAAAAGGACAAATTGCCTTGACATTATCTACAAATAGAGAAAGGAAATAAAATGAATTTAAAAGTAAATAAATAAATTTCAACATCTTCGCCAGGAAAGGAAAGGCTACAGAAGTGGCTCGGAATATACGTTCTAACCATAACTCCTTCAACATGCAACATATGCAGGCTAATGATCGGCATTTTAACTGGTCACTTTTTGTCGGCTGCTTAAAAGCTAAAGCTTTAACTTAAGCTGGGCATTACGAACAGGAAATGGAACAAGTCAGGAAAACTTGGGAATCTCCTCTCTGTGTATGTCCAATGTTATACCGACTCCAGCTGAAATAACTCGGATATTACCACCGAGGAAGTTGCTAGCGGCTTCTGAGGCAAAGATACCTTCTACTGACTCAACTACGGTCCTCCTCATGTCTATGCTATACTATCTCTCTATACTATCTATGAATACTATCTAAGACCTAATAAATAAAACCAAAACTCACCTTTCAATGTGCGTACTCCCTCGTAGACGAAAACCTCGCTGCGCACCTCAACGTTCTTGTAGTGGAAGCCAGCTTCGTTCAGTAGCTGCTTGAATTGTTCCGCAGGCTTTGAACTCGTGTGCAGCGGGGATATAAACTGTTCCACATCCTGCATATAGGCAGCCCACTTAGCGTTTGTGTGCAACACTTTGTAGACTTCATAAACGGGATTGGAGGCCAGAAAGACGAGCAAACAGTCGCCTCCTTCGTTGCGCAACAGATCGTAAATATTATTCAAAGCCACGCGAAGATTCTGCACCCAATGCAGGCAATAAAAGGATGTGACATGATCAAAACGTCCTTTTAACTGTTCCGGCAAACGATCGCAGCCAATGTCGAGCACCTGGAACTGCGTGCGTTCATAGCGTCGATAGCAATTGTTGGCATAGCCTACCATCTTGCTGGATATATCGGTGCCCACCAGCTGCTCATAGCCTTTGGGCAGCAGTGGATACACAAAGTCCATCAGCACATTGCCCGAGCCGGAGCCCACGTCCAGCAGCGAGTCCTGGCCATCGGAGCGCCATTGGAGCCGAGAGGAATACTCATCCAAGATGAGCTTGGCATCGTGACGCTGCACTTGGTTGGCGCGCTGATAGAGTGAGGCCTGGTTCATTGTGGCCACTGATAATGTCGAACACAAAGTGCCCAGCTTATATAGCGAATGCGGGCAACAATAGTGACGCGGCGTATGTAGATTTATTTATAAAGCTGACAATGATCTTCAAAATTACTCACTCTCGCTCGCGCTACACTGACAAATATTGCATGCACTTGTTATGTTTGCACGCAGATCAACTTTGTTTTAAATTTTAGTAGAAATTCTTTTTCATGGGAAAAACGCCTACCAACTATGGGTCTTAATTGCTTTGGCCAATAATTTGGTATATTTTCTACTCTATGGTATATTTTGTATGTAGTACCATATCAATATACCAAATATAACCTTTGGTATATTTTCGTATTTTTAGTATATTAATTTAGTATATTTTACAATTAATACCTCATTGGTATATTTTAAATTAAATACTCCATTGTTTGGTATACACCTACTTGTTTACTTTGGCTGTCAGTTTGGTATAATTTCTACTCTATGGTATATTTTGAATGTAGTACCATATCAATATACCAAATATAACCTTTGGTATATTTTCGTATTTTTAGTATATTTTACAATTAATACCTCATTGGTATATTTTACATTAAATACCCCATTGTTTGGTATACGCCTACTTGCATCTGGTCTTTTTACGTTGGCTGTCAGTTTGGTATATTTTCTACTCTATGGTATATTTTGAATTTAATAACATATCAACATATCAAATATAACCTTTTATGTATTTTTATATTTTTAGTATATAATTTGGTATATTTTACAATTATTGGTATATTATGTTCTTCATATTATTTTTTGAATGTAGTTCTATATAATTATACCTATTAAAGCCGCTGGTATATTTTAGTATTTTTATGGGATTTTAATTCGGTATATTTTAAGAATAATACTGCAGGTATCTCACAGTCGAGCACTCTCAACTATAGCTTTCTTACATGTTTTAATTGTCGTCATGATGGGTTTTTCATATGTGTACTTCACTTTGCTTTTTCAAGTATTTCCAAAGCCAGAAAATACTTGGAATAATTCAAATTTGCAAACATATGCAGTGACGACCTTCAGATGAACAATAGCTGCCACCTCGCTGGTTTTTCCTATCTCGATCAACGCACAAAACAGTTCAAGTTCTAGGTCATTTGTGCTTAGACTTCCTTCCTACGTAACAAGCTTATTCAAATGCTAAATGAAATACAACATTTTCTATAATTTATTTCGTGCAGTGTATGGTAAAGATTTTCGGCAGCATAAAAATAAATATTTATATTTGACCCAAGAGTACCACGAAGTGCTTTAACCAAAAGTGCATTGATCTGTCATCAGTCCCCAAAAAAAATATATGGAATGAAATGCATTCAGTTCAACGACCTACCTTAAGATAAAAATAGTGAAACTAACAAAGTTCTATTTTAGTTGTCATCTTCCCAAAAACTAAAGAATAAAGAAAATAATTCAATCTCACTCCCTTTCGACCCTTTTTGGCACTCAACATTGAAATATAAATTCATTAAAACATTCCATTTCTGTAATTGCTGTCAAACCTTCCCTTCAGAGATAACTTGTGATATGCTTATCATATTTCAAATATTTCCACGTATGACAGACAGCAGAGACACAACAGAGGAACAACGTTTGATGTCCTCATGCATGTCGTCTGTGTTTTATGTTTTGATTTGCCGAAGTGACATCAAAAAGGCAGCGTTTGCTTCAAATTTGTGTGGGCGTTATGGCTGGTTAATTGCATTTGCAGGCAACGCATTGTCCTAAAGGCTTTTCGCCCAAAACACAATTAGAGCGAGCTGTTGAGAACAAAAATCAATTAATGTGCCACAGCTTAATGGGGAATATATAATGCAGAAAGAGTTTTTGGTTCGAGAGCAGTCTCTAATCTAATCTGATTTGAGACAATATCTATTTGAAGCTAAAGTTCATTTTCGACAATATCAATTTTAAAACGAAAGTTCACGCAACTCTTAAAGTCTAATAGACTTGCAAACAAAACTACAGTTGTCTTTCAGGAAGTAGTTGCGCTTATTAAATTCATTGTTTTCATCGACAGAGCAAACAAAATACATATTCAAGAAAGGGTTCATCTGCCGGTTTGGTCTCAGTATTTTAGTTTGCCAGAAGTAAACGAGATTTTAATGTCCCATAAGGGAATTGCACACACAGCCATATGAGTGTAGGGCAAGTTTTAGGATTTAAAATCCAAAGTAAACGGTGATTTGTTGTTATTGATTAAAGCGGACGTTGCCAAAGCGAGAGGAGAGGAGAGTAGAGAAGACCGAAAAGGGCAAAGCCAGACAAACATTGGATCAGAGACGGCAAAAACTGCTCGTGTGTATCTTAAGACGCAGCCACAACTTGATGAGTATTTAAAAGTTTTCTATTGTGTGTTTGATGAATATTTAATTAAGCATAAAAGGAGAGACTTTTATGCAGCAAAACTGTATCAGGCAAAGGTCTAAGGGTTGCTTCCCTCCCCCCTCCGAAAAGCTTAAGCGAGGGAACAACACGCAAAAAAAAAGTATAAAATAAAATAAAACAGAATCAATTATCGCTTTGTGCGCTTTGCTGCTGGTCGTTGGATTTTTTTTTCTTTTTTGCTTATGCTTTTTATATTATTTTAATATGTGTATAGTATATACACGTCTAAGAAGCCTTCACAAGGCGAAAAATAATTAAATAGTGAAATCTCCCCCCGAAAAAAAAACCCTTTGGCCGAGGGAGAAGGAAACTTTTTTGGCTGCTCATTAAAGTTGAAAGGGTACGAGACGGGAGATGGGAAAATGGGAAATGGGCGAAGAACGTTACCCACAAATAGCCAAAAGCGTGCGAATGTTGCTGGCAGTCTCTCCAGCTCCAACTCCGTCTACGTCTCCATCTCCAGTTTCCATATACTTACACAATTTTTCTTATATTAATTTGTTTTCCTTTTGTTTCGATTTGCTGCTGCTGCTGCTGCTGAAAAATTAATTAAAAATTACATAAATGAAACGTTGGAGGATAACGAGCCCCTAAGCTGATTTTGCGATGGAAAATATTTAACAGCAACAAAAAAAAACAACAAAAAATAAAAGCGAAAAAAAAATTGTCGACCTACCGCGTGCCACATGACAAAAGGAAAAAGCAACGAAATTATCTCACCACTTGCCACGCACACACACAGACTCACACACACACACACACAGGTATACACAGGGTATAAAAAGCAGAGGCAAAAAACAAAAAATGAACAACGAAGCTGCCATTTTTTGTCGCTTTTTGTTTTTATTTAATATCGACGAAACACCAACAAAAGCGAAGAAGTAAAGGAAAAACGCTGTGGAAACCCTCTGAATGCAATGAACAGAGAGAAAGAGAGAGAAGGGAAAGAGAGGTGGATAAAATTGGAAAATGTTCTTTAACATAACAAAATATTTTTATAAAATAATCAAATTTTTATTCTTTTTTGTTTGCTGCAAATTATTTTTAGCCCTCCTCTTTGGACACGGATGCAGAAAAAAAATGGTGAATGGGAACTTTGCAGCTCTTTGGCATTGGTTGTAAATTAAAATTGACAACGCTGCGTATTCCGTGATGAATTTTTGTGGTTTGTTTGAGAAAAGCACAAATTAACTTTGATAAAAATCACAAGAATATCTTCAGAAATTCACTTTCGCAGTGTCGACGACATTTTTCACCTTCTCTCTTCAGTCGAAGCAGCTATTAAAAGTCAATTTCAATGCAATTATTGTCTGGCTGGTTGAGCTCATAAGTCTCGTCGGAGTGTCGAGTATCAAACTACAACCCCATTTGAAAACTTTAATTGAAAGTATAAAATTATTTTCAAGTTAACGTCAGCAGAAAAATGCCCAACGAAGAAGAAGAAGGCGACTGCCAAAGGTAATTTCATATACATACACATGCATGGTACATAGAAATCTATAAACTTCATACATATTTACGTTGAAATGACATCGTGGAAGTCCTTGCAAAGGATCTGCTCTTGGTCTTCAAGTCAAGAAAGTTACCCAATTCAAATTGTAATGAGTTGGCATTTTCAGAAATTGTCGTAGACACACAAGACTCGGGCTGCCTTTGGCCTAAGAACAGCTTGTTGGTTGTAAAGTAGCTGAAATGACATTAAAAAGACAACACTCAAAACTAAAGACAATGCACAGTGGGACAAAATATTGAAATGTGATGGAAATTAACACACGTTAGAACTTTGTAAATATGAGAAACTAATTTTAGAAAGAACATCAGATTATTTCTGATTATTCTTTAACTAAATTACAACATTTGCTGACCATTTGTACCACTGTGCAGCGAACACTGTGGGCGTCGAGGTCCCACAGGAAAGTAGCGTGGACACGACACACATTCTCTTACCCAAATGAAATATGCGATAAACCCAAGCCGCCAAAACACCACTTCATCCTTCCTTTCTTCACTGGAGTCGTTTCATACTTAGTTTACAATCTTATTATCTGCGCTGGCATCTCAAGTCCGCACACACTTACACATCCACACACTCACACACATATGAGGGACGGCGCCCAAAAGTATACACCACATTATCCAAGGCAATTAAAAAGCTTGCAGGCGTTGATGCCATTGCGTCCTTTTTCGGTTATTTGCTGTCGCTCTTGTCACCCTTATGTGTGTCTTGACAAACTTGATTGTGTTTATTAAACATATTTTGCATAAAATTCACTTTATTTGCACTTTATTTCATAAGAAAATTACAAGTTTTTTGGAAAGGCGAAGATAGTTTCTCCCACACTCACAGCTTTTACTACTCGATGCACCTTTTTCTCCTTAAAATTATGTTTGATCACGTTTTGCATTTCGGCTTTGTTTGATGAATATTTATACATATAAATGGAATGTAAACTGGCTCTTTTGCTAGCCAGAAAATCTATTCAATTTGGATTTTTTCCATAAGGTCAGTCTGCAATAAAACTTGAAGATAAGAAGACGAGTCGATGAAAATGTTTGCTGTCCTGAAATAAAATCTTATCAGCAACTACAAGCGTTTCCTAATCCATTCTCACGTCTGCCTTATGTTCCGGCCCCAGAGACGTGGATGATAGTGAAACCTCTCCACTTTAGACCAGCAGCAACAAACCAAGCAAATCCCATAAAAAACAGCTCAATGATATAAAAAGAAAAATAGATAACGCAACATTTGCAAAGCAACCGACAGAAAAAAAAAAAGTCGAAAGGTCATCAATGGGCCAGTGCTCAACTTATAGATACCCTGTAATACCCTAAAAGTTATTTTAAAAATAAAAAATTATATGCTGAAGCTGAGAACAAAAAAATATAGAATGTAGCTTTAAAAAATATTAATAATTTTAAGTAACGATCTACTCTTCTTCATCCTCCAACAGGGCATAATCAAATTGCAAAAATATTAGAAGCGTGTCAAGAAAGTCAGCTTTAAACTAAGCCGCAAAAGCACTCGAAACGATGCGTCGTCAAGTGAATAATGGGCAAATCCGCAAAGTAAATATGACACATCGCAAAATGGCATTTGGCGATAAAAAAAGAACGAACGAAAAAATGTAACCCGCCTATTGACAGCATCATTTCAGTGACATTCACATATCCCGGTCTTCTTGTATCCGGTAGAAAGGTGTTGTGACAAGTCGTCTGTAAGGGGTTAATCTTGGGTCTGCCACCCTCTCGATACATTTCACCCTCTTGAAGTCGTAGAAGTCATCGTCATCGCCATCGTCCCCCATACCGTAAAAAAGTAACAACAACAAATGCGTATCAATAAAAAGATTGTTCCGCTGGGCATATATACGTCGTATTGGCTGAAGAGAGCTTGTTGATTATGGGGAACGGATTCTCGATGCCCGATTCCCGATTCCAGATTCCCACTCGTCGTTCCATATACAAATTTTGCGTTTTTCGTTGTTATACCCTTCTAAAAGTTATTACAGTTTTGTGTTGAAGTTTGCAACGCTTTTAAGGAGGTGTGAAAATCGAAAGAAATTCAGACTTCATAAATATGTATGCGAATATATGTAAACAAAATTAATTATAATACTGCAGATTAATTTTTGTTGTTCAAAGCAAAATTATAGGCAAATAAAAGTTATACATGGATAGAATAAAATGAAAAGAAGCAGTCAATTTAACCAAGTCGCCATTACTTTTTTAGAAAGATACGCATTTTATAATATTTAAACTTGCTTAAGGGGAAACATCTTTTTTAAAGCGGTTTTTTTATTTTATGCAAATTTGTCCCTCAGTTTAGCAGCAATTTTAATTAAATTTGCAATAGATTCGTATAATTTCTTTATTTAATTTTCATAAAAGTATTTGCGTACAGTACTAAATCGATATACCGAATATAGCATTTGAAATATTTGTAGTATTTGTTCAGATGTATTTAGTACTATATCGATATATGAAATATAGCCTTCTGTGTATTCTAGTATTTTTTAGTATAATAATTTGGTATATTTTGTTTTCCATTATCGAATTTGAAAAGCGGGTATTTAACAGTCGAGTGTATTTTTACTTGTTTTGATTGCTTTTATTTAGAAGAAATTACAGAATTACAAAACCTATTCCTATAGGAATAAATACTTTCGTATTCTTTTTCAATTATTGTAATATATATAGTATTATATCTTGATAGGGCATTTAATATTCGGTCTAACAAAGTTATAGCTTTACCTTTCGTGTTTTTTATGTTACGAGTGGCAAGCAAAAAGAAAGTGCAACGCAAATGTGGCATAAAGATTACATTTGTGTGGCTGGCTGAGCAGCCTAAAGGGTTTGTTTTTTGTATGGGGAAGGGGGGTTACTTCTCCATCATTGTCTTGCAATTTATGAGTTTTTGACATTGAATCTTTATTCGAAAAGACAGTGGGCCATTCGATGTGCATTAAAATTCAATAATCATAAAATAAGCAACAAACAGCAACACAACAAACGACTCACAATTAACCCTTCGCACAAAGAAGCCAAACTAAAGACTAAAGGGGCAAAAAGTATAGCAAAATGTGCTCTATCTCTCTCACTCTCACATGCGCACTCTTTCGCTCTAGCTGACTATGGAATCACAGTCGCAGGCAATAACGTAGAAGAAGTTGGCTACGACGCACGCAATATTAACGTCACATAAATCTTACAAACACTATTACTAAGTCGCTATTAAGTGAAATTGACCACATATTTTATCTCATACGCCCACGCAGACCAATGTCAGACAACAACACAACACGACAACGGGCTGCTGGTCGACAGAGTGAAAAGGGAGGTAGGTGGTGGTGGCAAAGGATGCTGGATTGTTAGGCACTTAATTGGTGGGACAGACGCAGCATAAAGCAATCTGAGAGTAAATTATATAAAAGCTGCTACTGGACACATCAAATTAGTTGTTCTACCGGAAAAAAGACTGAAATCAACTTGTAACCAAACCAGCAAAACAGTAATTCAAAACACGCGCCATACTTGGATGCTGTCCAAGGTTGCCGGATCGTCGTAAATAGATGTTTTCATTCAGCAAATGTGGTAACTGTTTCACTGTCCAGTTGTGGACGGTGTTTTTAAAGTGAGTTATTAATATAATATAAAATTTGGTGATAACCTAAAGTTATTTTTTGATAACTTGTTTATTTTATAAAACGTAAAGCAATATAGCCAGCAGAATGTGTGAAAAACAGATTACACAATGCAATCCACAAAGTAGCCAGCTTGAATATTAGAGTGACCACCTTTTTTAAATGTTATTTTACGCTAATTTTCAAATTTGGTATGCTTAAGAAATTTGATTTTTTTATAGCAACAAAGAAGCCTTCTTTTTAAATTTAATTTCTCCAATAAAAGATAATTATATAATTATTACTATTTCATTAATTTATATTTGACTTACTACGCGATAAGTTTACCGTAAATAATCGATGTTTAAAAATATCGATGCATCGATAGCTGACAACATTGAAGTGACGTGTAAAGTCGGCATTTCGCACAATATAAATTCTTTACGGCTCACATTGTTGATACACATTTTAAACCGACACGTAAGTGCGGCAGATAGTTGCCATTTCATCTAAAGAGATCGAGAGAGATTAACCAAAGCCACCATGATGCAATTTCCAAGTGCATGTAAGTAAATACCTACTTAGATACACATCTTTTATATACCTACATTATCTTCATGTCGATATTGATCTAATCATGATTTTGCAGCAAGCATCTTGATGCTGACGCTGTTTTCCGTCAGCTGCGTCAACGCATTTTACTCACCCAGCGATGGCGTCGTCGAATTGACGCCCACAAATTTCGATCGCCTAGTGACACAGGACGATGCCATCTGGGTTGTGGAGTTCTTTGCTCCGTGGTGTGGTCACTGCCAGTCTCTGGTGCCCGAGTACAAGAAGCTGGCCAAGGCGCTGAAGGGTGTGATTAAAGTGGGCTCCGTCAATGCCGATGACCACAAAGAGCTGGGTGGCCAATTTGGTGTACGTGGCTTCCCCACCATCAAAATCTTTGGCGCTAACAAGCGATCCCCAAGTGATTACAACGGACAACGCACTGCCAGCGCAATTGCGGAGGCGGCTCTCGCCGAGGCCAAGAAGAAGGTGAACGCCGCATTTGGAGGTGGAAGCGGAGGCGGAAGCTCATCTGGCTCAAAGGGTGATGTCATCGAACTAACCGAAGATAACTTTGACAAACTGGTGCTCAACTCCGATGATATTTGGTTGGTGGAGTTCTTTGCTCCATGGTGCGGTCACTGCAAGAACCTCGAACCTGAATGGGCCAAGGCAGCCAAGGAGCTGAAGGGCAAGGTCAAGCTGGGTGCTCTCGATGCCACAGCTCATCAGGGCAAGGCTGCCGAATATAATGTGCGTGGTTATCCTACCATCAAGTTCTTCGCCGCCGGCTCAAAGCGTGCTAGCGATGCACAGGAATACGACGGTGGACGCACTGCCTCCGACATCATCAGCTGGGCCAGCGACAAGCATGTGGCTAATGTGCCGCCACCAGAGCTGCTAGAGATCACCGACGAATCGAGCTTCGACAGCGCCTGCGAGGGCAAGCCATTGTGTGTGGTCTCCGTGTTGCCGCACATCCTCGACTGCAATGCCAAGTGCCGCAACAAGTTCCTCGACACACTGCGTTCCCTGGGCGACAAGTTCAAGCAGAAGCAATGGGGCTGGGCCTGGGCCGAAGGTGGTCAACAGTCCGCATTGGAGGAATCGTTGGAAGTAGGCGGTTTCGGTTATCCCGCGATGGCTGTGGTCAACTTTAAGAAGATGAAATTCTCAGTGCTCAAGGGTTCTTTCTCCGCCGATGGCATCAATGAGTTCCTGCGTGACATCTCATATGGACGTGGACACACGGCACCAGTGCGTGGCGCCAAGAAGCCAGCGATTGTCAGCGTCGATGCCTGGGATGGCAAGGATGGACAGCTGCCCACCGAGGAGGACATCGATCTGAGTGACTTCAACATGGACGATGATGTCAAGGATGAGCTGTAGAGCTGTTGAGCTCAACCGAGCTGTAACGGACAAAACTTATTCCACAAAGACTGCAGTGTTCAGGCTACATTTTCCACTAAACATAACAAAAAACGATCCGCTCAATGAAATTCCACCAAATTGTCGCGAGTGTGATTGCGACTCTGAATACGAATACGAGAACTGAGTATTCACATTTTTCTACTATCCAATTGCGATCAATAAAAAGCATGCAAATAAACTAATTACTACTAACTAAAAAATATCTTTCAATGTATCTTTTTATGTCGAATTTTTTGGTGATGACTGATTGATCAAGTATTTGATCAAGCCACACTCAAAGTGCTGGAGAATGGAAAACTCTGATGGTTTTATATACACTGGCTTAATATTATAGAGAGAATAGTTTTTAAGATTAAATATATAGACCCGATTTATAACATGGGAAATATTTTATCAAAAATGCTTGCGATGACTAATTGAGTAATCAATCTAAGCATACTACAGATGAGTGCAAATATGAGAAGAATCTGATATGGATATAGCCAAGTCTTACTCACTGATGGTCTAAAATATTTTTAAAATACATCTTTGTGCTTATTGCCTTAGGAACTGGCCCAATTATTTGTGTACACTATGTATTAGCACCTTATTTTTAAACCAAGCTACTAAGTTTTTCCACAAAACAAGACAAAACCCAAAAATGATTCATAGATATCTGATAAATACAATAAACATCTGAATTTGGAGGTGTTGGCAAATTGTTTATTATAATCTAGAAAGCAAAGTATAAAAAGTATACGTCATAAATCAAATTCTAATCAAAACATTCGTAAATAAGTACTAAATGCGACATTCAACCCCAATAATAATATATTATAATATTCAATTTGAAGCAGTTCAGTCTTATGCAATTAATCTTGCATTGGATTTATATAAAATTGTATAAAGTATAAAATGGCATTTTTATTTGAATAATAAAGTCAGGATATTCAATCTTCGGTGTGCCGAAGTAGCATTGTAAATTCGAATAGGGAAGCTTACACTACAGATAAATGTAAAATTTATATAAAAATATATATATATATTGTATATGGTACGGCGAGATTTGCGCATCGACATCGAATAAATTAAGTACGTGGTGTTGGCATAAAAACAACCATTGAGCAAATAATGCTTGGAAATCGAGAAAAGGAATTTCTGTGGCTAAAATCAAAATCTCAAATTCGATGGAAACGTTTAAAAATGAAAACTACCTGCGTTTATTGAGAACAACAAAAACTTCAGAAGATCTCAGCACATGTTGAATGTACACACACCAATACACATTTACACTACACGTATACACACCTACACGAAGGTAAGCAACGACGCGTCATTGTGTGTGTGTGTATTGACTCATGTACGCATGCGCAGTCCGAAGAAGAAAGAAAGAAAAAGAGAACGTTTAAAAATGGAGTTTGCCACAGTAAAAATATGAAGAAAAAGCAAAATGTAAATAAGCGAATAACTAAAAGACTTAATATGAATAAAATACCAATTTGCAGACAAAAGCTGAACTGGTTATTGCTACTTATACACTTACAATATATATGTATGTGTACGTATATGTGTATGTTGATATATTAATCCTAGCGATGTTTATCCTTTAAGTACTCAAGTTATGCGTTATGCGTGTGTGTGAGTGAGTGAAGCAATTACTCAGGCAAGTTGATGATGATGCTTTTGATCCACCGGATAATTCTCAATCGATTGAATGGATCGCGACGTTGCCGATGTAATTGTTGACGACACGTCCATGAAACGATATTTCTTTTCGTCGCGACACAAAAACGGGTAACACATAATGCCATAGTAGAACACCAATGAGAGCACAATAATCGTAAAGATGATGGCAATAATGCCAAATGTCGAAAAACTCGATTTGCTATCCAAATACTCCTTGGGCGTCTGGGGTGGCGCTATCGTCGATGTTGTAGTTGTTGGCTGCCTATTATAGCCATAACGATAACCATGCGTCGTAGAAATTAGACAACTCAAGGCTGCATGTGAAAAACACAAAGAAATCATCAATTAAATGTTAATCAGATACACTTTATTATGTTTACACTAACCAATAACAAGCAGTGTGCACAGCACGTACGAATTACATTGGCGCAACATGTTAAATGCAGTGATTAAAAGTAACAAGTACACGAAAAAAAAACTAGAACAAACGCAAGACGCAGGCGCACCACACAAAGCGAATGAAAAGTATATTGTCTAGTAATTATGGTTATCGATAAGCTGTCTACTGTGACATCGATAATATTTTTCATCCCTGGAGAAAAATACGAAAGTAGGTATATTTATGATGGTATATTTTGTGGCCACATTACCGTTAATATTAAATATCTCATTGTGGCAAAAATATACTTTATTTCTGTGAGTCAAATTAGTGGAGAGAATAAATTTTAAATAAAGCTATAGAAAAGTTGTAGGGTTTCTAGATTTGTATAAAAACACAAATATAACAAGCTGCTTTAATAACGCGCCTTTCTCTATGCAGTTCAATGTGTACCAATATACTATATTAAGTGTAAGCGTAAGATATCGATTATTGGCGTTTCTTTAAATTGGAAAATTTTCGAAAAGAAAACATTTTAAAAGAAGTCTTATTATAATATATCAAAAAATCTGAGCTTCTATTGAATTTATTTCGATTAATTTCTTAGCATTAACTATTATTTAGATACCAAATCATCGATGTTTGCTATGAAAAAATCGACTATAAAGAAAGTAAAAACATCGATACTACCAAATTGCCAACGATGTTTCTCCATCTCTAATTGTGTTGTGCGAGCTGAACGTTTCGTTGGTGCATATTATTATTTTGTGGATATTATAAAACCATTGATAAATTATGTGAAATAAGCAGAAAATGTTAGCTCATTTTCGCATGAAAACTGTCCGTGAACAATGCAAAAACTGCACGGCAACGCAGTTAGGTGAAAAAATCGAATTGCAGCAATAACAAACAACGAAAAGGTGACGCGACGACGACTCGATTTCTCACAACGACGACGACGACGCTCGTTTTTTTTAACGTTCTTTTCTTAACTTGTCACTGGCAGCAGCGACACATTGAATACATTACAAAAAACTACAATTTAACAATTGCAAAGACGTCGTGAAAAACGTACAACCACTAGTGGAGTGTATGCGACAAATTCCCAATCAAAAAAAGGTACAGTGAAAATTTTTCGTCGATTGTCGGCAGCAGCAGCAAGCAAAACAGCACCACAAAGCGGGTACAACAATAAGAAGAAGAAGAAGCAGCAGCAGAAAGTGAACAGCAAAGAAACAGAGCAACAACAAAAACAAGGAGAAACGGAATTCAAATTGTAGTGGTATTGGTGTGTGTGTGTGCGCTCAAATATAAATACAAACAAGAGTCGGAACAACAAAAAAAGAAAAACAAAAATACAATACAGTAAATGCTTGTGCTGAAAAAATGTCACATTTGCCATTGGATGCAAGGGCCATACTCCAGCACCTAAATGAATTGGGTTATAGAAATATATCCGCCGAACAACTACGTGAATTTCTAAAAGGTAAGACTCCCCGACCGTCAGCTCTATCCCTCTTTTTGAAACTATCCAACAACCAAAGGCAGCAAAGCAGTTCCCGCCATTGCATATACACATATACACACCTATACATACAAAGTATATGGGCATATGTGTGTGTGTGTTGTGTGCAATAAGCATTTGAAAGATTTGTTGATTTGTTTTACATGCAAGTTTATTTCTATTTTCGCACAAATTTTACGAAACGATTCGTCACCATTTTTTGTTCGCTTTTAAGTACGAGAAAAGCACAACGGCGTCGACGACGAATGAGAAAAACGAGTATTACTCGCAAATTGTAAATAGCAGCAGCAGCAGAAAGAAATAACGAACAAAATTTGCCACAGCGCTTTGTTGTGTACTTGAGGTTACACACACATACACAGCTGAGAGTGCGAGTGTGTGCTTTGTGTTATATACACATTCAATTGCAGGCGTTTTAGAGCAAAGCAACGCCAAATACAACAACAACACACTGTGTTGGCCGATGGGCCTCACGGCACTTTCTGCTCTTGTGTGTGTGCGTGTGAGTAATGTGTGTGTATATAAGAGTGGTCATGTTTCGGGTTCTCCATGGCATAGACATACATATGGACGCATATACATTTGTATGTATAAATGCCGAAACTCGTAAAATGTGCATGGCCCCCGTCTAGTTCATACAACACTTATTGTGTTTGACAGTCTGGCAGCGCCATCTAAAACTTCATGCTAGTGATGTAAAAATAACGATTTTTTGGTCGATATATTTTGATATAAATTCAAATTGAGCAAAACAAACGTTTTTATGGGAATAACCTCTATAAGTATTACCAATAAGCATATTTGAAAAAATTAAACAAAAAAGCTTCGATAGTAGCATCCCTAGCTCTCACGAACACACATATAACAGTAAATTACATGGTCATACACGTTTGCATCTGTATGTGTGCGCGCTTTGAAATTGTGCGTTTCGTGTTTTTTGTTTTTGCTTTGCTCTCGACGTTCATGTTGTCGTCTCTTATTTGTTATCCATTTTTTTCCACTCCACTCTCAGACGGTGGCGGTTGCTTTACTTCGTCTGCTGTGGTGAATTTTAAGCAACAAAAAACCATACTACAATATCACGTAGTTTAGTGTTGTTGTTGCAAATGAGGCAACATCTTTACATTGCGAGCCAGCTGCCAATAATCTACAAGACAGACGTGCAAGCATATGTGTTTGTATATAAGTACATATGTGTACGTATGTAGGTAAAATAAACGTGTGCGGCTCATTTTGTTAACCAAACGGTCGACGACTCGACTCTCGACTTGTGGTTGTTATTGCTTTGCTGCTGTTGACATGGCTGCCTGCTATTCAACCCTGTACACACATTTGTATGTACGCTTATATATGTATGTGTGTGGAGCGCATGTGTGTGTTTGTGCTGCGCATTCAGTGTGTGTGGTGCGCTCGTAACGGACAACATAACAATGTATGAATGTCTTATACACGAGTGTGCAGTGTGAACTCGTTTTTTTTGTTGGTTTGTCATTTTTTTTTTTTTTTTTTCAATTTATTTTCGTATTTTAATTTATCCGGTTCCAATTCGTTGTTGACTACACAGCTGTTGTTATTGTTGGCGCGGCAGCAGTTATCGATTTTGTAATCGATATAACTCGCCAGCAACACTGCGCCGGTCTCGAATTTGTTATTTCTATCCTCATCCTTTCTCTTTGCCTTGTAGTTGTTTTGAGTGTGTATAAATCGATAGTTTCATTCGATAGCACACTATGTATGTATTTGTTTCTATTTACAAAGTGTGGCAACGCTTTTATTAAATATGTGTTGCCTGCGACGCCGGTTTTCGTTTATTATTTATGTGTTGTGTAGTTTTTAAATAATTAAAGCACATCAATTTTATGTTATGTTGGTTATTAAATATGAACAAGAAAAACAAATGAATGCACGTGAATAATCAAGAAAACAAATGGAAATATGTTAAATGGATGCTGTGTGAAGCTTTTGGTTTGTTGGCTGCTGTCCGTAGGCTAAGTGCAATAAAAACAATTTAAAATAACTATCTCAATTTGCTTATATATCTTTCTCTCTCTCTCGTTCTCCTAAATGCATCAGCTTATTTGCGCCTAAAGGTATGCAACCGCATTTGGATAAGCAAAGTGCTATCAACAGCAAACTTTCAACAACAGCAGCCACAACAACAAGAAGGGAAACTCCTGAACAACAGCATCAGCAGCAGCCACAACCAGAGCCACAGCCTCACTCACAGCCACCGCAGCGCTCTAAAGTAAAGGTGATCAAGAGCAAGCGTCCACTTTGCCATTTCAAGTTCTATTTGGACATACGCGATCATCAGTTAACCAAGCGCATAGAGAGTGAAATAAAAGCGCTTGGCGGCAACCTCGAGTTCTTTCTCAACGACAGTATTACACACTTCATAACCGACAAAGAGCGAAGCACAACATCATCAGCAGTTGCCGCTGTAGTTGCCCCAAATAGTCGCAGTCAACATCAACAACAACGACCTGCAACACCTTTAACACCGGCCACACCAAATACCCCGCAATCGCAATCGCAAGCATCAGCAACGATCGGCAATGAGGATGGCTGCTGTAGCACTTCTTATCCACGCAAAGTTCGCCAAACGCGCGCCGACGCAATTCTAAGTCGGGTGCGCGAAGCACAACAGCAAAGTCAGCAGAGTCCATTGCGAGGTGCAATTGAATTGACGCACCAACAGCCGCCGGGCAAATCACTGTCATACGTTGTGTGGCAAACGGAATACGCATTACGCTTCTTTCGGCGCATTCAGACCGAGTTGCGACAATATCTGCAGGAAGGTGCTGTGACAACAACAACAACATCAGCGGGCACAGCGAACATACTGCTGAAGGGCAATTACATTAAGATCGAGAGCATTAAACGCAACCATCGACCGTATTATCATTTGCTGAAGCAGCCAGAGGAGTGGCCTAAAATTGATTTGAGCAGCGACGACGGCGCATTTCGTTTGCAGGCAAAAGCGAAGCTGCTGGAGCAGAGCATGACACGCAAGTCGCTCGGCTCACGGACATCGCAACGCCAACAGGAAAAGCACAAGGAGCAACAGACAGTGCCACTGCCACAGCAGCCACAATTGGTGGTATTGCAACACAGCGCGTTGCAAGCGTGCAAAAAGCAAACCGAGAGTCCAGATCGCTCACATTGTCGCGAGCTGAAAGAGTCGAGTGATAAACAGTGTGGCGTTTGTGAGATTTGTAAAATTGAATACGATACGCTGAGCATTCATTTGCAGAGCAAGGATCACGAGTTGTTTGCCAAGAACTCGGGCAATTTTGTGGCTTTGGATACGCTCATTGAGGTGTCGGCCAGCGTAAAAGGTTTTCTGCAACGCGAAGCGGAACAAGAGCAAAAGGAGCGAGAACAGCAGCAGCAACAGCAGAAGATTTTCACCGATATGGAAGTGGATGAGCTGCTTAGCGATAGCGCACTTGCTCTCAGCTTGAAGGCGGCAATCAATCAAACGGACGCCGACGCACTGCAGCAAACTCTCAGCAGTGGCAACAACAATAACAGCAACAGGCAACGACCGTCGCCAGTGCTGCGCGAGAAATCGAAGCGCATCACCAAGGGCAAGCATTCCTCTGAAAAGTTCCAAGCAACAACGCCCAATAATTCTCCAACAGCAGCAGCAGCAACAACAAGCAATCCAGCGGCAGCTGCAACGACTGTTTCGCCCACAAAGAAAGGGACGACGACAACTTCTTGTAATCTGCTCGAGTTGCACGCCAGCAATGCGACAACCACCGCTGCCACGCCCACAAATCCCACGCGTCGCAAAACCAACAATTCGGTGTTGTCGCCACCAATACGCGCCATGTTGCCGCCGTCATCGCTGTACAAAGTTGTGGAGGCCAGCGATGCAACAGCAACTCCACCGCGCGTCCGTCGTGGTGGCGTTAACAATGCGACGACGAATCTGGATTCACCTTCGCTGATTGTCAAGTTCCAGAAGGTGCGACAATCGGAGCTGCAACGACTGAATGGCGAGGCCGAGAACTTTATGTTCCCCAGGAGCAACACAGCGACAACGAGAAGCAGCAGCGAGCTGCTGACAGATGTGGATCGTCAGACAACGTCGGATGTTGTCCGTGGCGGGCAACACAGCGTTTCATCGTCGACGAACAGCACCAACGATAGCACCAGCGAGGAGCAGCTGGATGCTGCATTGGCGGCGGGAGCGGCAACAACGCCAGCGTTGGTGCAAGGACGCGCTGCTGTTGTGGGAAGAAGACGCAAAGGTGTTGCTGCGGCACAGCAGCTGCTGCGACAGCTATCGACTGGCAGCACAAGCAGCAGCAATGGCAGCAACAACCAGCACCAACAGCAGCAGCAGCAACAGCAGCGCTTTCCAAACGCCCCCATCCAGCCGGAAATGCAACCGTTAAAGCAGCCGCGTCAGGCAACGGCGGCCACAAGGAAGAGCAGTCGCATGGCCACGGCCATTGTGACAGCGGCGACGACGAGCAGTCAACTGCAGTTGCGTCGCCAGCGCGGTGGCAACAAACTGGAGGATCGGATGGGGGAACAACAGCAACCACAACAACAACCACAACAAGAACAGACTACAACAAATCACAAAAAGCTGATAGCAGCACAGCAACAACAAGAGGAGGAGGAGCAAATGGAAGTGGAAATAGAGGAAGATGTGGAGGAGATGATGATGTCGCATGATGAGTCGAGCTGTTCGTCAGGCAGCGATGAGGATTATGTGGCCAGCAGCAAGTTGCACAAATCACTGCCAGCAACAAGTCAACGTGTTGCGGACACACGCGAAGAACGCGCTGCTCGACGTCTTTCGAGGCTCACGCTAAGCACGAGTCGCAACGAGTTGCAACGAGTGACGCCACTGAAATGTGGCAGACGTGGCAAACAAAAGCTGAATGCAGTCAAAAATAGCAAACTCAATAAACCACAACTAATAACAGCAGCAGCAACCACGACAACGACAACGCCAGCAACACCAACAGCAGCAACAAGTCCAGCCAAGAAAACAGCTGCAGCTGCAGCAGCGACATCGCCCAGCAGCGAACAGATGTTTGACTGCAGCAAGAGCGTGCGTCTGCAGCGAATGCGATATGCATTCGAGACGTCGCCGAGCGCCGAGTTGTGGCATCATGTGTTTCAGCGCCAAGATGCCGGCGAGGAGCATTATTATAGTTACTACGGTTCGACGCGTTATCGCAAGTTGCCCTACGA
The DNA here is from genome assembly GCA_019972355.1 of Drosophila kohkoa. Classification (NCBI taxonomy): domain Eukaryota; kingdom Metazoa; phylum Arthropoda; class Insecta; order Diptera; family Drosophilidae; genus Drosophila; species Drosophila kohkoa. The sequence goes on along the minus strand of BJEL01000036.1, from coordinate 232,976 downwards.
AATGGGTCCGATACCCATGGAGCGCACCAAGCCACACAGTTGCAGCATCTGTCAGCAGCAGCAGCAACAACAACAGCAGGTTGAATGCAAGCCACAAGCGTTGTTGCAACCGATTAAGCTGGAACGTGATGCCGAGACGGACAGCAATCAGACGGCGGCAACGACAACCACGACGACAACATCCTCGATGTACAAGCACAAGAAGCTGCATCTGCTGCAGCGGTATCAACAGGAGCAACAGCAACAGCAGACACAACTCAACAACATTGCCGTGCCGATAGCCAAATGTGATAGCAAGGCGAGCACCCCCGAGCTGCTGGAGCGTGACTTTGCTCCGTTGAGCGAACGTGGTCAGCTGGTGGAGCGTGTGCGTGCCGCCTCCACGCAGAGCAGCACGAGCAGTACCAGCTGCAGCCAAAAGAGCAGCAGCATCAACAAGCAGTTGGCGCGAGTTGTTGATCTGCCGCCACGCAAATCGCCGCGAGAACACGCCTCGACGCTGGCCTTGGTCAGTTGCATCATTCGCCAGCGTCAGGATTCACAGAGTAAAACCAACTCGGAGGCAGAGGAACCACCACCGATGACGACGACGGCGCCGCCGCCGCCAGTTGCGGTAAAGAAGCCGATTAAGCAGGAATTGGTCGAAGCTGTGACGCCGCACAAGACGCGCTCGCAGGCAGCGACGCCTGTGGAGGAGCTGCGCTTTGCCACCGAGATCAGTGAGACTGTGAAGCGCATGCGTCGCGGCCAAAACAAATACGACAGCGTGCCAACGCCAACAACTCCAGCAGCGGAACGGACGACGCCAGCACGTTGTCGTCGTCCGGCGAACAATAACAACAACAACAACAATGAGGTGAACATGGCCAACACTTTGAGTTATTCGCGACGCACAACAACGGCGACGACGACGACAGCCTCAACGTTGCTGGGCAAGCGAAAGCGACGCCAGCTGGGCATGAAGACGACAGGCGGCAGGGGGACAATGTCGGGACAACAACAGCATCAGCAGTCGCATCAACAGTTGCTGCCGGGCATACGCAAGTTGCCCAGCAAGAAGGGATTGCTCGAGTACGAGATGGAGGGCAGCGCATTGAAGGCTTTGGATGCCAGCATGCAGTATGTGAGTCCCATGTTGATTGCATGGCAAATTGACAAATATCTCGAGCTAACTGGCCGTGACTACGATCTGCAAGTGGACGATGAAGTGCAACAGCAGCAGCAGCAACAACAGCAACCGGAATCCAATGTGGAGTTGCGTGATGATGTTGTGCAGACGCCGCCGCCAACGGATTGTTTTACCAGCGAATTCGATTTGTGCGATCTGCTCGCTGGCAGCGGAGGCAGCGGCGATGACGATGAGTTTGCTGTGCGCACGGGTTGCCGGCGCAATAGTCGACTGAACTTGTTTAGCAGCTATCAGCGGAAGCGCAAGTGCCTCAAATCGAATCGCACAGGTTGGCCGCGTGTCCAGCGACGTCGTGCTGCAAGATCACTGCCCCACAATGATGATGCGCCGATCAATTTTCACGAGTTGGGAGTGTTTGATGATACAAAGCAGCAGCAGCAACGTGTAAAGCAGGAGCCGCTTGAAATGGAAGAGGAGCAGACGACAACAACCACGGCGACGACAACAACAACGACGACAACGTCGACGACAAAAGTGGCTGAAAAGGAGATCAACAAGAGCAAGACGATGACGACAATGATGAGAGTACTGCCCATGGCAAAGCTGATGGCGATGATGATGATGGTGAGCAGAGTGCACGCGAGGATGTGGTAATGACGCCACCGGCCACCGATGTGGATGAACAGCTGGGCAACGACGACGACGAGGAAGTAGGAAGCGGAAGAGGAGGAGGCGGAGGCTGCAGCAGCCAGTGATGAGGATGATGATGAGACAATGGCAGATTCAGTGGAGGAACAGCAAAATGATGAGGCGGAAATTGAAGCCACCGATGCCGATGTCGAGGAGGATGAAGACGAAGAGGAAGATGAAGAGCAGGATGAGCAGGAGGACGAACCGGAGGAAGAGCAGGATGACGAAGATGAGGAGGAAGAGGAAGAGGAGGATGTCTATGAAGATGCCTATGGTGATGAGGAGGTGTCAACGACAACAACCAATCACGAGCAACAGTTGACACTACAAAATCTCAGCAAGTCGCGCCTCAAATCGAAATCGCCGACCACAAAACGTGATTCGCTTGCCAAGACTGCAGAGCAGAGTCCGGCGAAGGAGGAGCAACCGCTGTTGACCTTACAAACGAGCAATGGCTTCTGTCTGAATGTCACAACATCAACGCCGAGCACTCGACAGCCGCGTCATCGAACGCCCCAGTTGAACGGCAGTCTCGGGAGTTGCATATCACCCAGTGAGAAACTGGGCGATAATTCGGACATCTTTACGGTGTCGTCGGATGGCCTAGAGACCGATATGGATCTGAGCAATACACAGGCGGGCGATTCACTGGAGCATTGTCAGCATCAACATTTGACGCCCACCAAACACAAGTTCGACATTAGCAAATATGCGCCGCCCAACAATGGCAAGGCGGCGAGCAGTTGTGCAGCGGAGGCGGCGACGGCAGCGGTTAAATCTCTAGCCATATCGCAGTTCCTGAAAAAGGAGGTGCGTGTCACTTGCCGGCGATTGCGTGCGCCATTTCGTCGCTTTCGATATCGTCGCTGATCATCTTCATCATCGTCACTCATTGTTGCCAGCAGCAGCCATTATTATCATTAATAAGCCAATGTGTTTAGTTTTAATATGTCACACACACACGCACACACAATTGTAAAGCCGTTCAACACGAGGATCAAAAGATACATCAGCATATTCATTCATTCATCATCTCTCGCACAATTGTTGCACCTCTGTAAATGGCACATTCTCTCTCATTTGTTGTTGTACACACACATAATTAGCATCAAATTGAAATGCAAAACATCATAAAAAAAAGAAATAAACTACACTACATACGTAAAATAAGCATAGTATAATTTTAGTTTAGGACAAATTCCATACCCTTTAATTCGCCACTTAGTTGAGTATCCCCAAAAACGAAAACACAACTAAAATCTTACCATTAAAATAACGACATATTACGTTTAGTTTACCAACAAATTTGTTTCGAGAAATAAATTCTATATAAATATATCAACATTGATGCTCAAGCTACTGTAAAATAAAAATGAGAAAACTACGAAAACATAAAACCAAAAGCAATTGTAAAGAAAAAAAACTAAAAACAAAGAGAAAACATTAAACATGCAATTAAACTATATATTCTATGTGGTATATATTGCTTTTCATTTCACACATCAGTTGAAACGTTTCGATTTTTCTTTGTACAATCCATTTAAATTGATGTGTATTAATGTGAATATCGCTTTGTTTGCTGCAGACCTCCGAAAGCTTATCAAACATGATGAACGCTTGGCGACGAACTCGAAGGAAGACCATTTCAGCAGTCTGCATAAACGGGACACCGTCAGCTCACGCGCTAAACTAGGCGGCGACAGCCGGGACAAGGAGAATGCTGCTGTTGCCGGTGCCGTTGGTCAGGACTTTGAACGTCTAGCTGGTGGCAGAAAAAAGGGCACAGAGGATGCCTTGAACTTGGCGTCCGTTTTGCAGCAGAAACTGACGCTCGACAACGCAAAGAAGCCGCCTGGAGCAACTGGTTTGGATTGTAAACGTCGCAGTCGCAGTAAGACTCGCAAGCATCCGAGGGAAATTAATCGAGCTGCATCCAGTGATGAATCCGATCCCAAACAGGATCGAACAAATGCCACAAAAAGTCGTTCCAAGTTACGCAAATCTTCGCGTACTCGCAGCACTGTCCGCTCTTCAGCTTTGGGTATGCGAATGAAATTCTTAATGGTTATTCGTTGCTTATGTTTTCTTATTTAATTTTTAGTTCGTGCCCAGTCGAAGCATAAGGCAAAGAATCCACAGAGCGATCCGGTGGCCTTATATCATTACTATCAGAATGAATGGGCTCATTTTCGTCAGCAGATTCCAGGCAGCAATCCAGGCAACAGACATAAGCTAAAGGATACCAAATGACATGGCGGATATGGATATAAATGATATATATACACTGCTGACAATTTTCTGAATTCAATCGAATATAAAAAAGAATGATCAAATAAACTACCGTTTTGTAATAAACAAGAATAACTTTATTGTTATTTGCACAAAATTTGAAAGTGTTTTACGTCGTAATGTTTTCTTTTTATTTCTGTTTTTATTTTGTTGTATTGTTTTTACACTATCGGGGAAGATTATAAATCGAATATAGCTAGTGAATATATGTAGCTATAAAATCATATAGTCACACACCTAGCTCAGTCTGAGGTGGGCATAACAATTTTGTGGAAAATTATGATGCGGATAAAAGCAAGACTAGAATCAGAAAAGCTCCTCATAGGACATACGACCTGAACCATTCTGTGAAATAGCTGTAAGCTCAGCTGCTCAGCCTCCAACTCAGCAAATGATGGATCAATTGATGCATCAATTCTGAACCTAAAGGAAAGTGTTGGCTTATCGCTTATGGCAACCAAGAAGTAGGTCGTCATGCCTACATTCCTAGAAGATATCATACTAATGCTACAAATGACAAGCGAGTCTTGATTATGTCGTAAGATATCGAGCTGGCGAGACGTTTATCTGATGAATGTGCTTAAATCATTATCATTATCAATTCTTTTCAGGACCTCCATTTTATTATTTAAAGAAGATTTAAGTTTTTTTTGATAACTTTTTTCCATCTATAAATAACATTACTAAAACATGGAGAATTTAATCTATGTTGTTTTGACAGAACTAAACAGATTTTAGTATGATATAATATTTAATATTGAATTGGGAAACACATAAAGAGTGAGAGAGGACATTTATTCTTAACAATGGAGAAATGCAAGCATTACCATGAACATCACCAAAAACATAGTCATAGTCACGAGGTAAGTGCGGCTATTGAAGAGTATCTTTTGCATTATACTTGATATTGCTTGTAGAAAGAGCATCGTAGTGAAAATAGAAACGAGTCAAAGATGAGGCCACCACCAATGCCGGCGACTCCTTACAAAAAGGACCTAACATGCGTATGCCACAAGGAGCGTCCTGAAGCACAGAAGCCCTCTCCTTGTCATCGATCAACGAATGGGAATGCAGAGTATTTCGAGTATTCAGCTAGAATTACGGAAGCCAAGTGTTCTGGTTCTTCGCAGGATGTGCGTAGTCCTTGTTCCTCTGTCTCTTGTTATACACCGAAGCCACGTCATACGCATCAACTGCCGCCTTTGGTCGAGAAGAAGGACAAGGAGCGTGAGAGAGGAGGCCACGCAGTCAGAGCTGCAGATATCCAAAAAAAACCTCAACCTTGTCATCGAGTAGTTAAGGAGAATCATCAATCGCCCGATCACTGCCCAAGTCTATCGTTGGAGCTGCTAAGTCCTTGGGCCTCGCAAAAAACTTATACGCCGAAAACAAGACCGATCTATAATAAAAAGAAGGATAACAAACCGAGTGGTGTCGCTGATGAAGTTGATGTTGATCGGATGCTGTACAAGAATTCTTGTTTTGGTCTAGAATGCAGTGCTGATAGCGATAGCGACATCACTATGAGAACTGTCCAATTTCGAAAGGAAGCTGAGAAGCCGCCTCAGCGTAATATGCACCTAGAAGACAAAGATTCCAGTCCATTGGTGAAGTCTGCGCGAGAGCATTGCAAGATGATGGAGGAACGCCTTAAGAACAAATGTTTGAATGATGATCTTTTAAGTTCAGATTGCGAATCGCAAAAGACGACAATTAGTGGTAAGAGTGCCGACCATTTGCGCACTATGGTTTGTTCGCAGATTAAGATACAAAAGATTATCGATGAGACAACTCGAAAATTGAATAAAGCAAAGGAGCAACGAGATAAAAATCTGCAGTCTTTAGAGCGATCGGATTTATCAGAAGACTTGCAGCATATTTCCATTAGGGAAACGCCACCAAAGCCAACTGAGCAGAAAATCATAGATGGTGGGAGCAGTTTAGGAGGAATTAGCGTTGATATGGTTTCGCCTTTGGTACGCAAAGTGGAGCGTATGTACTTGAAAACACTCAATGAGCAAATGAGTCTGATGGAAGATCTGGAGCAATTGCCAGTCAAGTTCTATAATGTGAATCACACGACTAATGAAGAAGATGTGGGAGATGGAAAAAAGAACAGTTAGGACAAAAACAGTTATTGATTTAAATATATTTTATATACATTCTAAACAACCCACAAAATATTACTTACAACATAGTAAAAATTTTGAAAATAGCCGTTATGTGCATAATGTGTGACCAGCCAAATTGAATTGAATTGTATGCACAAAATATACCTACAAGTACCTGCTACTTTTAATAGTGTGTGACCAGTTACGATTTCAATAGTTGTTATTTCAGCGATTGCTCTGCATTTTATTCGTTTCTATTAAATTTTCATGTAGTTGTAAAAAATAAATTGCCTATAAAAATAATATATATTTTTTTTCATAATCAGCAGTATTTTGTATTTGCTTAGCGTAATAACATGATGTTAGCAGTCCTACGCAAATGTTATCGCTGCAGCCCTGGTTTCAAAGGAGGGGGCGCTCGCATTCCCAAACATTGATTTTTCTTCGTTTCGCTGGACGCCAATGTCGCAAGCTGTCAATTGGCTAAGCTGACGCTCGTATTAGTTAACAAACTGCAGCAATTACGTGTGGATTATCAAAATGAGCGGTAAGCAATTAAATTGTGGTTTTTTATGAATAGGAAGTACTGCTTCCTGGCGTCTTTTTTGGCGTCGAGCTTTTTGTGCATGGCGTGTGCATTGCAATTTTGCAGCCTACTTTTGAGGGTGGCTGCCAGTCGACCCCTCTCGCTTATTCCTACACCTGCCATTACACAGACGATGACTTCATTCAGTGTTTACATTGCCCTCTCACTCTCGCTCACTACCCCCCTTTCTCTTTGGCAGGCGACGAGAGCTGCAACGAAAAGCAGACGCTAAATCTTTGCAAGCAGCAACTGAAGAAGGTGCCAAAGCAGGACGATGCCCAGAATATACGCAAACTTATACTGGACGACAATGAGCTGCAGAAGATTGACAACATTGATTCGTATTTGAAAATCGAAACGGTGACATATGAATTATTTAACACACTTAACGACTTTACATAACTGCGTTTGTCCTTTTCCCTAGTTATCCTTGAGCCGCAATCAATTGCTGCGCATGTTTGGCGTCTGTCGTTTGCATTGTTTGCGTGAATTGAATCTCTCCTTCAATGGCATACTCTCCATTGAGGGTCTAAAGGAATGCGTGCATTTGCGTGAACTAAATCTAGAGGGCAACAACATCAAGACCATCGAACATCTCAATACGAATGTGCTGCTAGAGTCCCTTAATCTGGCGGACAACAGCATTGGCAGCATCTCGGATATGTCCTACTTGCGATCGCTGCGCGAACTCAATTTGCATGGCAATCGTTTGACGCATTTGCGTCAGTGTGACAAATATTTGCCCGCTTCGCTGGAGACCTTGACACTGGCCAAGAATAGCATCAATGATCTGAATGAGATTTGTACGTTGTCGCATCTGAGCAAGTTGCTCAGCTTTTCCATCACTGACAATCCCTGTGTCACAATGGCAAATAGCGTGGAGTAAGTGCTAAGTTTATCTTGTTATGGAAAATCTTTTTAACCTTTCTCAATTTTTCCCATTTAGTGGCTTTGATCATCGTCCTTTTGTGTTAAACTGGTGCATGAGCTTAAAGTTCATCGATGGCTACGTTGTGGATCCCATTGAGAGCTTGAAAGCCGAATGGTTGTATAGTCAAGGACGCGGACGACAGTTTCGGGTGGGCGAACAGCCCGCTTTGGCCAAATACTTGAGCTCGGTGTGTCCGCTGTTTGGCAAAGCGTTGGAGAATGAGCACGATCGCAAGTTGCGCTTGATACTGAGCAAGGCGCAGCATCATCAGCGTCAGCTGCAGGAGGAGATCATGGACAATGCGCAGAGTTCGGCAAGCACATCGCCATCGGCGCATCGCAAGAAGCCCACAAGTCGCATCCAATCGCCACGCTGTAAGCAACATCACCTTAATTATAAGAATACGTATTAAATTGTCAATCATTTTATTCTAGTTTCTCGTTTGAGCGGACGTCAGGGTTCGCCGGAATCCATGGTGAACAGCTATCATGGCAATAGCAGCAACAACAGTTTTAGCAGCACTGATAATGGCATCGTTAATCATCATGGCTTGCAGATGAGCACATCGTTGATTGAGAATATTAAGAACGGCGATGGCGATAACTTCTCGCTGGCTAGCAGCAGCATGTCTGGCATGTCGAGCAGCGTTAATACGAAGACCTACAACTCCACAGAGTCGACGCCGCGCAACATAACTCCTAATCCTTATAATGGTAAGATAATTGTTTTACAGATTGCAGACTCTTCACTTTAAAATTAACTTGAAGTGGTCCAGTGAAGTGCCTATTTCAGTCGCTTACTCACTTATTAATGTTCACCTTGCTTTTGCAGAGCAAACTTTTATTGGTCAAGCACCTTTGGGAGGTCCTTTGGCAGCCGCCTCCAAAATGGTGCCGGTACCCGAGACTCTAATGAGTCCTGACGTTTGTCCCGCCGCCGTTGCCCAGCGTGTGACGGTCACATCAGCAGCAGCAGCGCAGCAACTGCACAAAACCAAATGCAACAAAAACAAAGGTAGCCTAGAATAAGCAGTTAATCGAAACAAAATTCTAATGTTTTCCATACTCCCCATACTCATCAACGATAGACAACAAATTGAATTTGCCACGTGTGCGCAGCCCTCAACTACGTCGCATGCAAAGTCCCACGAGCAGTCCACGCAAAACCGATCGTAGCTCGCAGCTGCAGCAACCTCAACCTATGCCAGCGGTTGCCACAATGTTGCAGGGCAATGCCACAGATGCGAGTGGCTTTAGCACCGATGATGATGGCGAGCAGATCAACATTGAAAAGTTGCGAACGATTCGTAAAATGGCAGCACAACGTACACAGCAACAACAGCAGCATCAACAGCAACAGTTGCTGGAGAACAATAATCTGAACTGTGCGGATCGGCTGATAGAGCATGTGACGGAGTCGTCGGCGGTGACCATACAAAAGATGTGGCGCGGCTATCATACGCGCAAGAAAACCAAAGATATTGCCGAGAAGCTGCACAAACAGCGCACACACGAATACATTGAGTAAGTATAGCCACCAATTCTTATTGTAGTTTAAAGTTGGCTTCTTGAAAGAAGGAAATAACTTCTTGCATTATCAAATATGAACTATAGTTCGTGTCTTCCTTAAGCTCGGTTTCAAATATATGCTCTGGTTTGAGACTTAACTTAATCTATGCTCTTGAGTCATTCTTAATTTATGTCTTGTTTGTTGGCAAATTAAACTCCCATTCTAATTCACTTTCGTTTTAGCAAACTTAACAAGGATATGCAGCTGACCAAAGCGCAACTGCAGAATGAACGCAAAATCCAACAGCTGCAGATGCAGGCCATCAATGCACTCTGGAAAAAAGTCTCCACAATGCAAGTGGATGCCAAAGCAGGCAGCGAGCAGCAGCAACTGCCAGAGGAGACACCAACAACAACAACAGATGGCAGCCAAGGCAGTCAAGGACAATTGTGTCTTGATCAGAACTCGGCAGCTGTTGTCAACGATTTGGCCAAGCGTTGCACAATCCTAACTGACCAGGTGCAACAGCTGCAGAGCTCCATTGGCACCATTGTCAACTGCCTGACCATGGTGTGCAATCTGCCACAGGATGCGTTGCGCAAACAAATCAACAGCTCCTCGGAATGCGACGAGGCCACCGATCAGCAATCTTCAGGCGTGGAATTGCGCGACAGCAGCTCAACGCAAACGGATTTGATTGCAGTGCACACGCCTCAACTGGAAGATTTAAGTAATTTCCCCTTTACGAAGCCAAGACCATCGACATTGGCGCTGGAATCGAAGCATGATGCCTTGCTGGAGACTGCCAAAATTGCAGGCGAGACAGCGGCAACAGGAACTGGAGAAGACGCTGACGAATCAAAGGAGAACATTGAACAGGAAGAAGTTCAGTTAAATTGAATCCTCACTAAAAATGGACGCTTTATAAGCACAGATCTCAAGCGCGCATAAACAAACAATATTCTTAGGCTTTGGTAGCTTTTGCAAGCGAATTTTAGTTACAAACAGCAGCCGCAAAAAAAAAAAAACAATTATTAATGTAGTTGTTTTGGTTCTATATTTTAATTATTATTATGTATGTAGTAAAGACACCAATTCTTTTTGTTACAACAAATTTGAGAGGAAAAAACAACAGTTTGCGGTTTAAAAAAATATACATAGCTAAACTTTTGTAATGCACAAAAAACCAAAATGTTGCACTGCAAGTCTTCAATCGCTTGAATCTTCAGAGTCCGAATCCGACTCCGTTTCTTCGTCTTCTTGTTGGTGGGCAGGACGATTTGTGTTGGGCGGCAACGAGTCATCTGAATCGCTATCTGAAGCATTGCTTACGGGTAACTCGGCTGATTTCTTAGTAAATCGCTCTGGCCATATGCCCGCTTTTGTGTACTCTTTGATATGCTCGGGAGTGAGAATCTTGCAGATCTCTGCCTTGACTTTGTCGCCCTCCTCGATGGGCTCCACGAGAAGGTAATCGCCGCGCTTGACCCACACATTCTTGCGAAACTTGTTCGGCATGGAAACTACAGATATATAAAAAATGTTTATTAAGTAATCAATGATAACAAGATTCGTACTAACCCAGAAAGTTTTCGGCGTCCGGTGAAGGCGCCTCGACCTCGTGTAAATTGTTGCCGCGACTGCTAATGACTCGCACAATTTGCTGCTGCTCGGTGGGCAGCGAGTAGTCGTCCTCCATCATCTCCTTGAGCACATGCTTGCGTCGCGTTGTATTGGGATGTGACATTTTAATAGTTTTAACGTTTTGTTTATTATTATTATTGTTGTGGTGTGGCCCGCCAGTTTGCCAAACAATCAAGCGTGTATGACCGCAAAGCGAATTTTCAAATATACTAAAAAATTATAGATGCGTAGTTTGGTAGCACTCTCCAGCATGTGTGTACTCAAAATGGCATGTTCGATAACATCTTTGTGGTGGTTGGCCGATTAATTTTTTTGTAGTGTTGTACATAACGGTTATAAAAATTTTGGAGCCAATTTTCCAATTCGGCGGTGGAAAAAAAGAAACGTATAAAAGTTCGAACAGTGCGCAAGTGCGAGGATTTTCGTAAATTTTTATTAAGCTTAAAAAACGGAAAGAACTAAAGCTAATTTGGACTAACAACTAGTTTTGGCTGCGTCGCAGCACCATGCGCTCCTTGTACAAAAGCCTTTTTGGCTGCGCCGTGGTAGCGCAGCTATTGCGACGATTTTCAGCCTGTGCATGTTTTTTCATGTTTTTCAATTTACTGCAACGAAAAAAGGGAAATCAAATTAGTGGATATTTCAAAATCCTGCTCTAAGGTGCTGGACATACAATTCGTTCTCCAATATTGCCAACTCCTTCTTCCAAATGTCTTTGAAGTCGTTGGTGAAATTCGTCCAGTAACCGAAAAACTGATCGGGCGTACACTGTGCCAGGGTTAAAGTGCAACCTTTGGGCGAGAAGTGATAGAAACGCATTGTCTCCTGAAAGAGATCGCGGCATTCGTCTAGGAGCTGATGCAACTTGGCCACCGATTTATCGGCATTCGCTGTAAATTCCTGCATTTTGGATTTGAAAGGCTCCTGAATGCTGCCGCTGGATGCGTTGAGCACCTGTGCTGTGGTCTGTTTGCAAGCTGTAAGTAAAATAATTGGGATCCCATTAATAAATATAAAAGCTGCAGACATTTACAGTTTGAAATGCTCAACATGTTCAGAGCATCCAAAACTGTACTAAAAACACCTTCATGTAATTTAACAGAACTATTCGCATAGACTGTTAACAGCAACCTCGAAAGCTGAGTAACAGCGCTATTAAAAATTAGGGCATCGCTGCAACTGGTTGAGCAAGCTAAAATGCTAGTGTCCGCTATGAAATACTCAATGTTAATTTTTAAAGATTTAAAAAATATGATGCGATTTGAGAATGAAATTGTCTAAGATTATTTTTCGGTTTTAAGCAACAATAATTGTTATTCACAACAAAAATGTAGGTCTATTTATCTAAAAGTTTCTAAAACTGAGGCGTTTTTAAGGAGAGATAGAGACAAATAAACTTGGCTTATATACACTAAATAGCAATTTCAAATTTAAGTATTTACTTAAATCCCCCTTCTCTCTCTCTCTTACCTGTTAGCTTCTTGTGCAGCTCCTTGATCTGCAGCTGCACCTCATCAAAGTCCAGTTGCGCTGCACGCTCCACATCCGGCGGCTCCGGTATAGGCAACTTCATATTGAACAGACTGAGCACCTCTTTGCGTCGCTGCGCAATGTACGTGCGCACAATGAAGTGCAACAGCGTGGTATGCGACTCCTTGGACTTGACATCCTTCAGTTTTCCGAGTATATCGAGGTTGAAACCATCCGCTTGGCCACGCTGTCGATTGCCGCCATTCATATAGTTGCCCAGCGTTAATATGATGGAGAAGACCAGCTTTAAATCTTCACTCTCTATAAGTTGTCGCGAGAGCTGAGAAACCGTCTCCAGTTTGCGCACCAACAGCGTCACAGACTCTTCGAATTCGGCTTGAAAGACAATGCAGGAGATGCGTTCACTGGCCATCGAGATGAGGGAAATGTCGCGGAGAAATTGTTCGGGATAATCGAGTGGAATGTCGCCGCCATCGGCATCCTTGATGCGTTGCAGCTCCTCCTCGGTTGCACGTATATGACTGATTTGTTGCAGCGTCTCCAGGCTAATAACTGAGGTGTCCACCTGGTAAATGGCATGCTCAATCTCTATGGACGGCATGTGCAGACTTCTGGCAAAGATGCCCACATTGCGTGAACGCTTCGGGTCCAGCACTTTAATGGACTTGTCCCGCTTGGGTTTCAGTTCCTTGGGTTTGCTAACGGGCGCAATAGCTTGGCGGGAGAAAAGCTCTGTAAATTCATCGATATTATCCAGCGGCGTCTCATCGATCTCCGTCCAAATCTCTTTGGATGGCGCAGCTGCCGCTGGTGTTGCCGCAACTGCTGCTGATGCTGTAGCTGTAGCTGTAGCTGCTGGCGTTGTGGCTGTGCTTGGCGTCTCCTCCGGCGAACTGCCGCTGTTATCTGTGCTGTCCGTGGAGTTGGCCACCGATGGCGGACGCGGCACTGGCGGCACATTTGTCACAATGCGCGTCCAGTACAGCGGTCGCATTGGCTTCGGCGGATTAACGGCGCTCTTGCGTTGTACTATGGAAAAAGGAAAAAGCAGCAGGTGAGTTTCGAATTTATATCAGATTTTCGTGTTCGAGTTTTAATAATAGTTATGGCTCGTATGAATTTATAGTTCATATTAAAACAATTTGGATTTTAAACTAAGCAGCAAGAAGAATAAGAACTTTAGTATACTAATCATTAACAAAGTTGTTTGCAACAATAGTTTATGCTTTCTTCAAGTGGAAATTGTCCTTAAATATAACAGTTTGATAGTTCGTTGCTTTGCTATCGTTAATTTTGAGACAGTTTCCTATGTTAAGACGACATTAGTTAGCTAACTAGCTCGCATAAATTCATAGTTCTAACTTAAAAGCAAGATTAGTCATTACATTTCTATATTAAAATCCCTTTACTACAGTCTTGACAACCATTGGGAAATATGGTATTCTAACCAATGAAAATTACGTTCGTCTTTGTTGTAATTGTAATTGTAAACTAAAGTGTGTCAAGCAAGGATTAGGATAAACATAAGCTTTGTTTCGCCTGCAGTAGTTCGTCCTTTTCTCATTACCATCAGCTTTATTTTCTATTTTCTGCTGCTTTTTTTTAAAGAAGACACAAAGAGCTAAAAAAGGAAGTTGTTTTATCACTTACTGCTTGTGCGTAGGAACCAATTGCCTTCAGCGGGATCGGGCAAGGGCGCTGGCGAGAGATTTGCGCCTGACTTGGAGGTACTTAGAGGCGGTGGCGGTGGCACTGGGCCTGCTGCACTGGCGGGTTCTGGGGGTGGCAACGGTGCGCCACCTGCTCCTGCACCTGCAATGGGTGGCGGTGGAGGAGGCGGTGGCGGTGGTGCAGCTGCCTGGCCGGGCATGGGAGGTGCGGGTGGCGGTGGCGGCGGTGGTGGAGGAGGTGGTGGCGGAGGCGGTGCTGCTGTCGTTGTTGCTGTGCCTGTGGCTGCAACAGCTGGCTGCACTGGCTCCGTCGTCGCCAGACCCTTGGCTGCTCCACACGTACAAGTGCCCGCACAAGTCTTGTCTTGATCCTCTTGCTCCTCGGTTTGTGTGCCCGCATCCGCATAGCTTTTGCTCTCCACTGGCTTATTGCACTCGTAGATGGTTGTTTCGCTGGCATTGATCAGCTCATTGAAATTGATGCACCGTTTGGAGGGTCGTCGCGGTGGTTCGTCCACGCTGCTGAGCAGCTCATTGACCACCGCATGCACCTCGGCGAGAGTCGCACAGTTGAGCAGCCGCTTACGGAGTACTTGCTGCAACATCTTCTGGCCATCGAGTTGTGGTGTGCTGTTGTTGCTTTCCAGCAGCTGGTGTTGCTTCAATCCCGCCGGCGTGCTAGAGAAGGGCCAGGCAGCCACCTTATCCAGTTTGCCGGGCGTCAGAGGAAGCGATGTTGTGGGCTGCTCCGTATGCGTCCATTGGTACATTTCATAGGGCTAAAGAATCACAAAAAGAGAGAATAGAATGGAATTGAGATAAACTTGTATTAGCCCATTGACTTCTAATTGCAGCTGAAGTGCATCTCTTTCAGTGCTCAGTACTCGGGTCTCAAGTGGACCAAGCGACAAAGCTTAAAAGCCATCCGCTTTTTTGCTTCCTCACTTCCCCACTCCGTGTGTGTCTCGTATCTCCTCAACTCCTCTTCCTCCTCCCCCTAAGTGACGTCTGCACTCTCAGTGTGAGCTCTGCACATGTCATTGTTGTTGTCGTGGTGTCCCGCAGCGGGAATTCGACGACAGTTTCAAATACTCTTTTATTTCAAAAGTTGTCTGAGTGCACTTTCTTTGAATTATTAGACAATGAAATTTGATTTAAGTGAAAGAAGATTCTTTGTTTTCTAATCAAATTTCTCTTAATTTGAGTTGCTGGTTTATTTTGTTTAGTGAAAATGGCTTTGCTTTCCTCTAATTTTGTATTTTGTTGAGTTTTTCTATAGTAACAATATATATCACAATAAAGATTGTATTCTAATTAAAATTTTTATTCAAAATTTCAATTTTTTGCCGTTAAGAACTTTGACATAAATTTTCACAAACATAGAACTATCTAGTAATCCTTGAGATTAAGACAACTAAAAAATCCTATTCAAAATGTGTAAAAATCTTCAAATCTTTGCGAAGCTTTTTGTTTTTTTTATACTAACCTCGCAGGTATAATTTAAGAGGTCGTTATAAAATTTGTTGCCTTCGCATATATGCATTTTGAAAATGTGTCGAAAAAACATTGAAATTTTGTAGAATTTCGAATTTGGAATTTTGTTTTTTGTTATTTTTCGATCGACTCGAATAATCGGAATAGATTTGAACATAGTGTAGAGCATTTTTTGTGCGGCTTTGCTGACAGTCTTTGCTTGTGGTTTTTTTTTAACTTTGCTATTGCCACTGTTGCAGTTTTTTGCTGCTTACCTATTTGTGAGATGTTATGCGTTGGATTCAGGCTGGGATTAGGATGCTTGCCTCGCCCAAGGATTGACAGTGGGAGGGGCGTGGCAGGGGAGTGTGTGGTTTCGCAAATGTGACAACAAGATGCAAATTGCTAGCAACGCCAAAGTGCAAACACTTGAGCCAAATGGCGTGCAGAGAGAGAAAACGAAGCCACGCCCCCAAACCACACTCCCACACACTCCTGTTGACTGTCGCTCACCTTAACCACCACAACCACAACCACCTCACCACAACTATCTTTTGATTCAGTATCATCTCAGTTGATTTTCCACAGATTAGCAGAGTCAGCGAGTGTATTGAAGGTGTGAAAGTGCCACCGAATAATTGAATTTCAATTTTTAATTTTAAGGAAGAACACAAAAAGATACTTGCTACCAAAGTATCCATGCATAATAATGATGATTTATTGTAATTATCGAGGATTACTTTGTGTGAAAGAGAAACAGATCTATCTCAGGTGTCAATTAGCTTTTCTAGCGAACTCTTGAATAATAAACGAATTGCGGGAGAAGGGAAATGATACATTTTAGGAATACAAGCTTTGAGATAAACTCTAGTATTGAATGTAAAAAAAATGGGAAGAAATTCATGAAATATGCTCGAGAAGAATTGTTTAAATCCGCTTAGCTTTTGTGTTAAATAGAATTTTCTATTTAATAATTTTTGTTTTCAACTAATATTTCCTCTTAAGCATTTTGCTCATATTCTTTTGTTATTTTATTAGCTGTCATATTGATGCCTTTGATTTCACTTTTTATTTGTGCATTACTTAATTTTAATGATAATGCATTATCAAATACTTGTATTATTTTGTTTTCTTTATTTATTGTTTGTTTCCATTGTTAATTGGCTATTTCATTTATTATGTGATGGTACATGAATTGAATTTCGCAACAACTAGTTTTCAAGTGGCTTACTAAACTCTTGTTGTGAATTTGACTATGTTAATACCCTGTAATTTAAATTGATTGCGTTGAGCTGCAACTGGCAAAAGTTGACTCAACTACCGCTTGTCGCGTGGCGCACACAAAAGAATAATAATAAACGCCGAACTTGCCACAAAGTAATAAAAACGCACAAACTTTCAATGAGCTGCAACAACAACAAGAAGCAGAGCAGAAAGAGACCAAGATAAAGATAGAAAGAGATAGCAAGAAGGTAAGAGAGGAGAGCAGGCAAAGCTTAAGCTTTAGAAGCTGTTTCTGGCCTGTTGCCCAAAAACTTGATGACGCGCACATTGACATCGGACATGGGACACGGGACACAGCTACAAAAAGACATGGGATTCACTGAACAGGAGGTTAGAATACGGGAGAGGGGAAAAGGGGGGCGGCGGCCCAAGGATGAGACGGAGAAATTTGTGATATCATAATCTGAAGAGCTCAAGTATCATCACATAGAAAATCACTTAACAGTGTTGTCCGCTCACTCACTTGGCTCGCCCTTTGCTCCCTACCCCCCTCTCTCTCCCTTACTTTCGTTCTATTTCTCTCTCTCGCTCTGTTTCGCTGTTACTCTCTGATTCTGTGTAGGGATTTGAGGTTAAGCTGCTGTGGCTAAAACTTTTGGCCTAAACTAATTTGGACCATAGAACGAGTGCTTGATTATTTGTTAGTGTGTTTTTGGCCGTTGTAATGTCCTCAGGCCAATAACACTTAACATTAACTTAGGCTAAAAGCTGAAGAGGTAGCGCACTGAGTGTGGTGGGGGAAGGGGAAGGGAAAGGGGGAGAACAGGTTAACCCTTAATTAAAGCAACATCAAAATTGGTCAAAGTCTCGTGATTTGTTTAGTTAGTCAGCGGTAACATTTTTCGAGCCTGTCCCCAAAGTAAACTATTACACAGTCCATTAGTTCGAGAGGAGGGTAAAAGCAAACAACCCTCACTCCTTGACCTCACCATTTCCCCCTCTATTTTACCCTGCAAGTCAACTCTCCGGTTTTATAATTTAGCATGCAGTTGAAAATGGCAAAAAATGAGAACGAAGAGGCGAGGACATTTTGTGCAGCATGGCCAACTTCAATGGCCAGCTGAGAGTGAGTTGACGGCAAAGTTTTAACAAGTTCTGACACTTGCAGGTCTCGTCAGCTGGCGGCTGGAGGGAGAGAGAGGGGCGGAAAGTGGGGCTTATGCAACTGACAGAAGCAGCAGCTTGGCTAAATGAAAGTGCATTGCGATTTGCCTGGCAATGGAATTGCTAATTTCCGGCACAACTTTGCGGCTCATTTTTGTAGCCAACTTAAAGTCAAAGAATACGCTCATGATATGCACAGGGAGAGAGAGGGAGAGAGTGAGGAAGGTACAGAGATGAGGGAGTAGGGGACACAGAGAGAGAGATAGAGAGCGGATGCATAGTCAGTTCTTATCAATAGCTAATGACTTGGTCCAACCGAAGTACTCTTAAACTAAGTTACGTGCACTGGGATCTATTTCCGTCAGCGCCGTGACAACTTCCGCTCGATGACCAATTTCCCGTGGCCCTGGCGGGACTTTAACTACACTATATACGGTAGTAGTGTTTGCTGGAGTTCGTTGAACTTACGCTAAATCCGGACATGGTTTCCTGCTGCTGCTCATTGGAGATCTGCTTGAGTACGCCAACATATTTGAGATTATTGCAGAACTGCAATGCCATTGCATTCAAGGCATCTTGTCCTGTAGCATTGTTGCTTTGCAGCGTAGAGATTAACCATTTGATCAGCATTTGACCTGCAAACAGAAAGAGACGATGTTAGTTACAGTGAGTAAAAGAGAGGGAGACAAGAATTGTTTGTGGTTGGGGCTCGCTCTATAAACTTTGCCCACAGCTGCGGCTCCGATACACAAAACTTGGAACCCAAATACAGGCAGACACAATGATTTATGTGAGTGTGTGTGGACAACGCATTGAGAAAAAGTCTAAAGAAATTTAGTGAAGTTTCGGCAGGGAGACAGAGAAGAGAGCCTTCTCTCTCTCTCTGTCTCTTTGGAAGGTTGGCTTCTGGTCGACGTGTTGCCTACCAAAAACATTAGGCATAAATAAATTTAACTGTTGTCCAAAGAAGTCAGAAAACAAACAGGAAAACGACAAAAAAAGGCACAAAAAAAAGAAGAAGAAGAAAGTAACGCGTCAATTTGACAACGAAGATAAGATACTCTTCATGAGCGATGGCTTAAGCGCAAAAGCCAATTCACATCGTTTTTATTTATAGATAGCACTCGTATTTTTGATGCCATTGATTGGCACTTGACTTGTGGCCAAATCAAAGCAGTTTGATACGGTTTCTTCATATGGTCAAGTTCATAAACTTATTCACTTTTACTCTTGAACAGCTGAGTAAATATTCAGTTGCTTATAGTTTTACTGACGCAAATTTGCTCTATGACGACAAACATATATTAAATGCAAGTTATGCGAGTCATTCTGAATGCACTGTTTAGCTTTTACTAAATCATAAACAACATTTTATTTACGGGATTGTAATTCATAATTGTAAAGAAATATTACACTCAAATGTGCGCTCATTGTATGGCTTATTGGTCATTGATCCTTTGTGCCATTGAACTTATAAATTTATAGTTGTAGATATCTTTATTTTACTGGTCATTGCGACTATAAATTTATAGTTGTAGCTATCTTTATTCTCTTTGATTGGGTATCAAAGATCTTTCTATCGATTATTCGTTTTAATGTACATTCAAATCAATTCAATTCATCATACATTTTCATTGCCTTTGATTTGGGTTAATTCAATAATAAAAATCGAATTTTTGGTTTTTAGGCTAAACTTGTTTTAATGTGTTAACAACCAATTAGATTTTTATAACAGTTATTCGCAATGGTTTTTTTTTATTGTGTTTTATTTGTTGGAATATCTCATCATTAATCGTGAAATTGATAGGAAAAATCCCATTGCTGATTTCAAATCAGACAATTTGGCGTGATGATAGACAGAGGACAAAATTCAGTTACAGTTTGATAACTAATCAGTTTGATCAGCAATGTAAATATGAACTCAGGTCAATAATCTACATACACTTATATGGTATCTATTACACATATATAATAAATATTCTCAAACTATATATGTACTATATAATAATCTATAAAACACATATATTATATTTATTCATACTATATAAGATTCTATATTTCGTCATAACGAAAAAGCAGAAGTCAATATTAAGCGGATATATAATCTGTAGCTTAGCAATGTAAATATGAACTCAGTTTAATAATCTACTAATCTATAAAACTACTATATTATATACAGTTTCATACTAAATAAGATTCTATATTTCGTCATAATGAAAAGGCAAAGGGCAACATTGAGCTGATATATAATTTGTAGCTAATCAGTTAGATTAAAAATGTAAATATGAACCTATATCTACTAATAAGAATAGCTAATATTATACATAAAGTGCTAACTATGAATGAATACAACATAGGAATGACAATTTCTATTAAAATTGATATTTCGTCTTCACTTTAGAGACTACATGAAAATGTTGGCTTCCCCTTTGCTTGGCACAGTTAGCAATTAGTTGTTAATACCCTACCACTTACATAGGGCAAATCAAATAAAACTTACGCTGGCTGTCAGCGCGTACAGCTGGAGCGGGCAAAGGCGGGGGCAACGATGCTATAGAAGCGTTGGTCATTGCCAGCTGTGGGTCAGGCGCGTGTGGGTCAAACCGAAGGCTGACAATGTGCACGCTAATGCTGAGGGCCAGACTGGAAGTTGGCACAGAGTTGTCGGGGGAGTTGTAGTCATAGGTATAGTAAGTATAGTAGGGCAGCAGGACAGAGGTTGTAACGGATGCTGTCCAGTCGACGAGGGCGACATCAGGTGGCTTCTGTGGCTTTGGATGGGGCATTAGCTGTAGCTGGCGATAATGCGCTGAGTGTGATGCCACGCTGGGCTGTTGCTGTTCCAGCCACGCTTCCGGCTGGCGCCACATAATGCTGCGATCCGGCAGACTAATTGGCACGTGATGCTCCGGTCGATGCTCCGGCTGCTGTTGTAGTTGCTGCTGCTCCGTTGGAAGCGCGTGCTTCGCCAGCAGCGAACACCAAACGTTGCTCAGCTGTGGCTGGGTGACGGACATGATATTTTTCCACCGATTTGAACTAAACCGAAGCGCGTTGTTGACTGTCTGCTCACTGTGCTGTCATTTGGCGAAATTGAATGTGTCGCAAGTCTTATCAAAATTATCAACACTTGTACTTGCGCCTGCGAGTTGAGCTAGTTGTTGCTTTTGGTTTAGTTTGTTGTTGATAAGTGAACACGCTCCCCTCTTCAAAGTGCATTGCCTATCGCTAAACAAGCTCGCTCTCCCTCTCTTTACCTTGTTGCCTTGTGCTAACGCTCTGGCAAGGTCGGTGGTTATCAGTGTCATGGTCTTGATAACACATTCAAGTTGAGGGATTTCTACTGCAACTTTTTCCCCTTTCTCTCTTTCTACTGAATCATAAACTTATGAGTAACACCCGCAGCTAGACTCTGATTTTTCCCCCGAATCATAGATTCGGATCAAAAGTGCGTCACAATTCAATCACTCTACTGACTCATTCATTCACAAATAAAGATAATCACAATTATTGTTTTTGCGTGGTCATATCGTTGACACTCTTGAAATTATTAAAGTTGAATTTCACTGCGACAAACAATACTTTGCTTATCAATTATCTGATTGAAAATGACAAATATTAAAAGTGGTTTCATAAAACATAATTTCCATTTTCAAATCAATTTCACAACACATTTTTCTCAGTGTACTTTATAGTTCACGCCACTTCACACCTGCGCTGTAGATCAATTAAAATGGTTTACGTTATTTGTTGACTTTGGCTTAATCGAAACTGTTTAATTTCATGTCATTTTCAAGTGTTAGTCATTGTCATTTGTAAAGCTTTTAAAAGTTGGTCAGTTTAACTGATAAGCAAAAGTTAACACACTGCATAAGTGATTGATAGTTGAGCGGCTCAATCTAAGGGAGATATTAGGCGTAATACCAGAGTAAAGACGTTGTACAATGAAGTGCTTAATTTGAGAGGTACTTGATTAGATTATCCGCTTAACAAAGGGAGTCCCAATCAGTTTTATAATTGGTAGAGATAAACGACAAAAATAGATTGGTTGGACAACTGACTGTATAATATTGGAATTGTTTTCAATTGACAAGAGAAAGAAAAAACAGCTGAGATACATATTGTTTATCTTTGTAGCCTTTTTGTATGGTAAATGGTTTCTAAGAAATCTTCAAATTGTCAATAAATGTCTGACAGAACAATCTATTTTTATACTCGCTATACAACAATTTTGTAATAAAATATACATTTCTGTATATATCAGTATTTGTTGGCATATTAATTCGGTATATTTAAATACCAGTATAATGTATTTTTATATTCGCTATACAAATATACCAAATATACTTTTCAGTACATATTAGTATTTTTTGGCATATTAATTTAGTATATTTACATAATAGTATAATGCATTTTATATTCGCTGTACAAAAATACTAAATATACTTTTCAGTATATATCAGTATTTTTCAATTATTAAAACAATATAAATATACATTTCGGTATATATCAGTATTTGTTGGCATATTAATTTGGTATATTTAAATAACAGTATAATGTATTTTATATTCGCTATACAAATATACCAAATATACTTTTCAGTGCATATCAGTATTTTTCAATTATTAATTTGTATATTGATATATTTTTATACTCGCTATATCAATATACTAAATATACATTTCGGTATCAGTATTTGTTGGCATATTAATTTGGTATATTTAAATAACAGTATAATGTATTTTTATATTCGCTATACAAATATACCAAATATTCTTTTCAGTAATAAACAAATTTCTATACTAGGTATATCAATATACTAAATATACATTTCAGTATATTTTGACGAATTCATTTGGCATATTTAAATGATATTGAACGGTTTGTTGAGCTTTAATTGAGAATGTGTTGCGGGTTTCTTATTGGTTTTAATTCTCTATTATTCTACCATAAACCAAAAAAAGTTATTTTGTTGAAATATCAGTGCTATTTATTTCTGTATGTGTTAGTACTTAGGTTCAAGAACTAAAGTTCAAATGCGAACTTAAAGGCGAGCAACGATCATTAGCTGCGTGTAATCAAAGCTGATAAGAGGTCGACCAGTGATAGGCCGATGTGACGACGAGGCAGCGTTACTGATGAGCGTATAGGTAGACCAGCATATATATTGGACAACAAAGGGGATGAAGGTAGAAGAGGGGGGGATGCAATAGGGAATTGGGATGGCAACTTAGCTGCCATCGTTTGGCAACTTTTGATGAAACTCGGCGCGAATGACGGCCAACAAATTTGCATAACTGCTTCGTTTGCTGACGAGTGGGTAGCATATGGACAGTGGAAGGTTTGGGGGGAACAGGAGCGGAATAAGAAGGGTGTATCGCTGTACGCATGCATGCGTTGCATTCATCAACGGCAGAAATGACGCTGACGCTGATGCTGAAGCTGAAGTCGATGCTGGCAGTCCAACACTTTCGCCAACCAACAACAGACAACAAAACGATGAAAATGAAACGTTGCACAGAAGACCACAAAGCACAACAACAACAACAGCAACAACAACAACACCGACAACACTAACAGCAGCAACAAGGACAACAAACAGAGGCAGATCTCTCTAGTGGCTGCTGCAATAGCTCCTTCTGCTGCTTCGTCTACCAAAATATTGTTTCATTACGCGTTGCACAAACAACGTTCGCTGGCTGCGGTTGCACACCATCATAGTTGTTGCTCTTTGATGGTACTTTTTGGCTTGTCTTTCCCTCCTCCTCCTTCTTCCTTTGGTGCCACAGCGGACGTGACGTTGTTGGGGCATATAAATCAGATTTTGGCCAGAGTCCGCTGCTGCTGCTCGCTCTGATGAAAAGTCGCGACAAAAAGCTTCAGCTTCAGCTTCTGCTGCGTCTGCTGCCGAAAGCCACGAAGAATTGATGGCCACTTCAGACAGTGACAACAGCGCCAGACCAAAAGGATGAGAAAGAGGATGAGGATGGGGATGAGGATGTGGATGAGGCTGAAAGATGGCAAGCCAGCAAATTGCGTGTCCGTGCGGTTTTGGATTTCAATGGCAGTAGCAGCTACTGCCATTGTTGCACTTACTGTTGTTGCTTTTGCTACTGCTGCTTGGTTAGCGAGGCGTTAAAATGTTTGTTTGCATTAATTTGCAGCAGACGTTGATGCGACTCTCGATGATGCAACATGCAGATGCAGATGCAGATGCCTGGCAACAATGTCTGACACCAACCACAGCGAAAGAGAGCGAACGCTTACCAATTAGTGTGTGAGCTATCTGAGCTATCTGTGGGCGTGGCACAATTGGCCACAAAATTGACGGCGTTTAGGCGCAAAACTTTTGCTTGGGCAAAAATAGTTTCAGGCACCAAATAATTTTCATACGGAATTTTAAGCACAAAAATGCCGAAAGTTTTCATTGGCTCTGTTAGTGTGTGTGTGGCATGCGCATTTTTGTGGCATGTTTGTAGGAGCGCGTAAGACGCGACGCATCGACTTAAAGACAGCGCCCGCAAGTATGCAGCACAAAACGAAACTTTAATCTAATCAGAAGACGACGACGACGACTCGCAGGCAGTTTGCTGATTGGAATGAGTAGCAGTCAACTTGAGAGGGGTTCGAGTTGGGTTAAGAAAGACCGAGAGAGAGAGAGAGCACTGACAGGGGAAGGAGATGGTTGGGGAAGACTTTTGCCCCTGGGGAGTAAAAGAATTTGTGAATTTGCATAGCCGTAACTTATGAATCCTGTCAACTGCAGGGAAAAATGAATACTTAATACAAATACTCGACACGACTTCACTTCGAGTTGAATCAAGTTGCCTTAGCCTGACTGCTAAAATTTCCGAAATACCAGAAATAAATGAAGCCATTAAGTCAAACAGAAAATCTAAGCACTAAGAATTATGTAAAGAAATTATTAAATGAAAAACGAAGTGTGTTTTGATCTACTTTATTGAAATTAAAGTATTTCCTCTATCATTTCAAATTACGAACATACTTAAATATATTATATAGATTATCATATTGATTAGGTTAGAGTGATTTAGTTTAACTGAATTGCAGAACTTGTTAAAAATTGTAAGTAGAGGAAAAAACAGAATTTGCATAAAAGAAATAAAGTATACTTTCAATTCTTTGATCATTTTCTAGTTCACGCAATAATTTCATTTAATTGCAAATTATTCAATGATGTAATCTGTCTGATCTAGTTTCATGAAATAACTGGCTAATATAAATACAATTAGTTATGTATTTTAGTTTCCTAATTAAATGCTCGACATATTCCCAGATTAAACACAAAACTTTGGCAACTCTCACCGCCAGGTGGCGCTGCCAAACGTTACTTTATTTTTCTTTCACGGTTTGTTACAAACAACAAAAGTAACTCACCGTTTGTCTAATGATTCACTCAAGTTGGCATTGTCTTTTGATTGGTTAACTGATTTCGAGAGTTGCCCGCAAGGCGGAAATTGTATGAAAAGTGGGAAAAAGAAGCGAATTGCGTGAAGGGGAAAACTAATTGTTAACTTTGGGCAAACAACAAACGCAATCAAACGTGGCGCCAATTTGCCGAGTTTAACGAAAAAGGCAAACAGAAATGCGCAAAAATCGTTGGTTAAACTTGTATTTAAGCCAGGTAACTTTGCCACCCTGTCAACCTCCCTCCGCCCCGGCCTTTTGGCTGCGCTTGACTTGAGTCAAGATGGGCGAAGAGACGAATCGAAACGAACGAAAAGAGACAGAGACTAAAGAATATTTCGTGAGACTTACCTTCGAACTTTTCATATGCAGCGAAGCTTAACTTTTCCGGTACAAAAGATGAGCCTCGTCGCGAACCAGCGCCAACAGCGGCCTGCTGCTGCTTCTCCAACAGCGCTGACGTTGACGTCGCCAGCAGCGTTGTCTCCTTGTCCCTCTCTCGTTCCTTCTCCTTCTCTTTATCCTTGTCCTCGTGGCCCGTTGCCAGTGACTGAGCACTGGCGCTGCTGTTGCCCGTTGACGATCTCTCGACCGAAAAGCTGGCCACCTTTTTGAGCACATTGCTCGACAACAGCAGATTGGTGGGCGTACCGTAACCAGGTGGCGGTGGCAACGGTTCTGTCTCCTCTTCCATAGCTTCTTCACCATCCTCTGCTGGCTGCTGCTGTTCCAACAACTGCTGCTGCTCCTCTTTATTGGCAGCATTGTCAGTCGATGCCGCTTGAGACTGCACAGGTGTTTGAGATGATTTAAACGAAATTATAACAGTTGATTGCGTTTCCAGCGGCGTCGACGGAGTCGCAGCACAAGTCGAAGCTATAGCTGTAGCTGAGTTGAAGTTGGGGTTGAGAGAACTGGCGTTGGTACTGAAATGAAATGAAACGAGATGAAACCAAATGGATGACGAGGCCGCATTAGTAGAGCAAATTTGTAGAGCGATTGCAGAGCACAAAAGCTTCAAGCTTGGATGATATGAGTTTTGCCATCTCATTTGTGACGCGGCTGAGCTACTAAGTTCTTTATCATTTTGAAGTCTTATTCAAATATCTATCTGAAAGAGTATCACAAAATCAGTTGGAAATCGATTAAATCAAAAGTTAAGCACTGCTTTAAAACCGAGCTATGAATCTTGAATACTGGAGTATACTTAATATGAGCGTATACTTAATATTACATTAGTAAGCTCAGCACTCGCCTTCAATAGAAATGGTTAATTAAACGAAGTTGCGGCGATACTAATTGTATTTGTATTTAACAGATTCTTTATCACTTTCAATTTAAATATCAATCGAAGAGAGTAATTTATCAAAAAATCAGTTGGAAATCTTGTTTCTCAAAAGTTGAAAAATACTTTTGAAAAAGAAGAAGCATTTACTGCTTTAAAATTGAGCCATGAATCTTGAATATTTGAGTATTCTCACTAAGAGCGTATACTTAACATTGGCGTATACTTAATATTACAATAAGTAAGCTGAACACCCATATTAAATTGAAATGCTTAATTTGAAGTTAATGCAGCGATACAGTTTTATTTTTTATTTTTATTTGATTTATTTTACTGGAAATTCGTAAACCTTAGAGAGGGAACTCTTTTGAACACTTAAAACAATACCACAGACGTGTAAAATTTGGTCAAGTTAAAAAAGTTAAGTTAAAGTAAAATTACGCATTTCAAGGAATCGATAACAAGCCTACACTTTTAACTTGTATACGTTTGAACTTAATCCGCATTTTATATGAAATGTCTAAAAAAGAAGCTCAGTTCGACAAGAATTCGCCAAAACTGTCAAAAGCCAGCCTTCGTTGCGCTTTTCAACTGAATAACTCTCGATTAAAATATATAAATGTCGAAAAAATACATATTTTTGCTTAAAGTGCAAACACGAGAAGAAAAAAGAAAACTGCGTAGGTTGAACTAAATAGGAAATGGCGGAAAAACTTCTACTTGCGCGATCTATTCAATCAACACTTTACAGGAAGCCAATTTGCTGGAGTCCAATGAACAAATGTGTTGGGCAAATTGTCTAAGTACATTTTGAGTTGGCCCATCATTTCATAGAAATGCGTTATTAAACGCTTTTGGGCAAGAGAGCATAACGGCTTCGTTTTGGTCCTTAGTCAATTGAGTTGGCCCCATTATTTCGTTGTGCTCCGCATACTTGAAGGCGTCGTCGGCCAGCAGTAGCAACAACAACAACATCAACAATGGCAGCAGCATTTGCTTCACTTTTGTAGCCAATTTTTGAGCGGTGCCTAGTGGCGCCTGAGCACACCCAGTGGAGCGCTTATCGCGGCCGTCATCATTGACTTTGGGCCCAGGTGACCATGCTTACGCCCCCGCTTGTTCCACTTGGCTCGGTGCCTGGGTTCCTCTGTGCTCTGCTCTGTGTTCCCACGTGCATCATTCTATACAACATGATTTAATTAAAATTTAAAATTTGCTTTTTTTCCTGTTGTATTTTATTTTAGCCAATGTTTAAGGAGGGGAGGCAGGAAAGCAACAATGGGGAATCAAACACGGCTTGGGCAGGAAAGAGCCCTGAAGGGGACGGAATTGGTCGGGCGCCGGAGTTTCCGGCCGACATTTTGTAAACAATGAAGACGTGTTTGCAATTTTTAAGTTTTTTTACAAATGTTTTCGCCGTGCAGGCCAAAAAGTGCTCCAAACACAACGCAAACGCAACGCAACAAAACACAACAAGCTTCAACCTGAAACTGAAACTGAACCTTAAGCCCAAAACCCATCGAGCCATGCTCGCTTTTGTTTTGTTAGCCATGAGGCGACAAGCGACGGACGCGCAATTAGACGGGAATTGGGGAGCAATTTCAATGAAGAGTGCCCCCCAAACGCCGAGGGGGTGTGGTGTATTTTTTGTTTCTCTCTGTTTTGTAATATATATTTTAGCTGGCAATTATATATTTAAAATATCATGTGAACCGAGCGCGAGCCTTTGCATAAATGTGCCAATAATTACTTTTGGGCTGACTGTTTGACTTAATTTTTTTTTTGTTGGCGTTATACCCTGGCAAAGAAATGCAAAAGGTGTGCCAGAAGATAGGTTAGAGATTGAGCAATGATAAATATATTTTCATTATATATTATTAACAATTTCAATATGTAAGATAAATGAAATGAAAGTATTAAGAAAGGATAATATTTTTTGTAGGGTATCTACTATTCGAGCCACATTCTGCATAAATTTCTACTTTCACACACTTTTGTGTTGCGTTGTTTAAAGGAACACTGATCGGATCAGTTGCAAGAAAACAATAAAGAAAGTCTCGAAAGGGTCGGGAAAGTAGGCAAAATGAAAAAGGGAAGCAGCGACACGAGTTAATTAAAAAACTTGGAGCACATTTTTCGGATACCCTTAAGAAATGGGTTGACTACATTATGAGTTGCAAAATAAGAAATTAAAAGAGCGGGTTTTGGGGTTTTACTCACGTAGCCCAAAAAAACGAAAAACATGTACACAACAAAATTTCAATTGAAATTGTAATTAAAATTAATAGAACGCGAATTCAATTCGATAAATTGAGATACAATTCAAATATAAATGAGACAAAGAACTTTGCAAATATATATTTTTAACGGAAGTAATACAAAATTAAATTAGCAATAAGGAAATTAATAAGAAAGAGAACCCAAACGAAAATTTATTGCTCTGGCTTTATCTCAATATAATTATTTGTATACAGAATAAATTGGCTGAGAATTTGTGGATGTTATGAATATGTTTTCTATCGAAAAATTTCCATCAAATATCGTTGTGAAATTATACTAGAAAATTGCGTTCGAAATTATATAATTGCTTCGCCTTTAAGGTAACTTTGTACAATTTGCCTAAGCCCCGTTGAAATGTGAAATTAGGAATTCTCAATCAAACTTTTTCCGGCTTGTGCTGAAAACCCAAAAAACTTTTTTGGCCGTCTGTTTGCTATAAATAGTGAGTGATATTTTTGTTATCGCTGTCCTTGACAGAGATGCTGAAAAGTTCAATTATCTGCCGTCATCCTTTTGGGGATTGAACACTCAAACCTTACAGTTTGGCAAGCACTTGTCTTCGATTCATGTGTTTACCTTTGAAATTGGCGCAGAGCACCAAACAGCTAAGGAAGCAAAAAAAAAGGACAAGGCTTTTAGTTCCGTATCTTTTTTTTTGGACACAAGTGCTACACACTTGAGCATACACATCGCTTCAAGTGTGCTGTGGAACAACAGCAACGACAACAACAACAACTCAGAAGGTCGTGGACCAGAAGATTGGGTTTGTTCCGCGCTGCGCGTTTCGTTTATTTGCGCCGGCCAAGTGGGAATTTGAATAATTCCCGAATTTTGGCAAAAGGCACACACAACACACCCACACACACTGAGTGCCACTCCCCCCTTACCGCCCTGAGCTTATAGCCAAGGGGCAGCAGTGAACCGCCTCCTAATGCGTTTGTAATGGCAATGGCGACCCCCACGTGACTTTAAACGCTTCAAGCTCGCCTGGAATGCGAAATGAGCAAATAAATGCGTCGACGACCTGCTGTCCAAAAGGACATTTGGGTAACTCACCTGCTGCTGATGCCTCAGGTGCGGATCCGGATGCGAATGTGGATGCAGACTGCGACTGAGAATGCGACTGAGATGGGGATGGCGCTGAAGTTGGAGTTGCGGATGTTGTTTGGTTGACGGCGGCACTGAAACGCGACGACAGATTCTGCAACTCCACCTTCTTGGCCTTCGAAATGTTGAACAGCTCGCCATTGCCCAAGGGTGAGTCAACACGCGGTGTTGCCACCGCAACAGCCACTGCTCCACCTCCACCTCCAGCACCGGTTCCTGTTCCTGGTCCCACTCCAGTCGATCCTCCACCCATCGATGGTGTTGTGGCTGTTGGTGCTGAGTTCAATGTGAGCCCCGTTTCCATTTGGGGCGTACTCGTATTCCCCAGCACTTGGGCCAGCTTCTTGCCCAGCTGCAACGCCATGCGCTCGTCCGGCGAGCTCTCCGGCGTTATCAACGAATCCTTGAGCAGCTCTGTGTCCGTCTCCTGCTCTGTCTGCTCATTGGCAATGTTCAGGTACGTGATTCGACTCAGGCTCAGACAGGCGATCTTATCTGCACGACAACGTCGCTGCAGTTCCAACAAGTCCTTGTTGTTTGAATCTGTCAACGAAAGAATTGGGTTAGTTTTTATGTTTAACTGGGTAATTTATTGTATATAAAAGGAATTTCGATTAATTTTAGTATTCAATGACTATGAGCTAATGGGTTAATGGAATTTTTTATGTGGAATTCCTTTTTTTTCTAGCCCATAGTCCAGTTTATATAAGTTGTTGTACGTCGTAATATCAATTTATACAATATCGGAAGAGCATTAAGGTAAACATGTGATCTCTCCTTCATTATCAAGATTCAGCGAGGTTTATACCTCTTGGAAATATAAATACAAACATCAGTTTGCAAATTTATTTAGTAAAAGTCCATGCTGAATATCTATACACATTGTTTCAAAATTGCGTCTAAGTATCAAAAACGTCGATAATAATAATCCTTCACTGTTCGAAGTTACGAGAATAGTACATTTCCTTAAGATTCAACAAATGTTTTAAACAATTTTGATCTCATTTGAAAATAAATTTATTGAAGGTGTGCTTTTTTTCTTCTTTTTCTTCGTTTTTTAAGTAAATTAACATTATTTTTAATTCTCGTAGCTGAAATTTTATGCATTTGCTGAAAATTGACATAACCTTCTTCCTAAGAATGAATGCACTATGAGATCATATGAAAATAGCTAATAATTATTAAAAAATAATTCTTAATTTTGATGTTACCATCTTCGGTATCTATTAAAAATACTCTATATACTCAGATTCGTTTTCAACTAAAATAATAATAATTTTATGTTAATTTCAATAACTTCAGATCGTATTTCGAGTGTCTGTAAAGTGTCGACATATTGCTTAGTTACCGAATAGGGAATCGGAATCGGTATCGTTGCTCGAGGAAGAAGAAGAAGAGATCGATAGGGAGTGCAGACGTCGGCGGTGCTTCGTCAATGTGGAGTTCGATGCATAGCAATCGTCGCTGCTGCAATTGCGAAACTCGACGGAGTCGCTGTTGTAGTCCAGGCTGACGACGTCATCTGCTGGGGCAGCGAACCAAAGCAAAGACAGAGAAAGAGATATAAGAGTGGAAGAGAGAGAGAAACAGACAATTGAAGTGGCGCAAGATGAGCTATGTGCTTAAAAATG
The DNA here is from genome assembly GCA_019972355.1 of Drosophila kohkoa. Classification (NCBI taxonomy): domain Eukaryota; kingdom Metazoa; phylum Arthropoda; class Insecta; order Diptera; family Drosophilidae; genus Drosophila; species Drosophila kohkoa. The sequence continues at coordinate 201,334 of BJEL01000036.1, read as the reverse complement.
CCAAAAGCAGAATAATAATTGAAAATAATGAAAGAAAAAAGAAAGAAAAATTTGAGCTCATTGATTTATCGTCGCTGGCATTTGCGGCTCATTGAGGAAACGCGACATGTGTAAAATATAATAATTAAATAAAAGTAAATAAAAACAAAGCATCACTGGAAGGCGGCGAACAAGACTCAGAGAGAGAAAGAGCGCCACAAAGAGCAAACTGAACTGTCAAGAGAGCGAACCGAACAGAGAGCGAACGAACACATGCTCGCTCTCGTTCTGGCATTGGAAATGGCCAAACAAAAAGTAAACTGAAAACTGAAACCGAAAACCATAACGCAAAATTATGAAAATCCATATGGAAAATGAACTCAAAAGCAAAAGCCTCAACAACATAATGACAAATGACGCGAAGTGAAAAGCGGCAAAAGAAAAACCGAAAAAACAAAACAACAACAAAAACCAAACAAAAGCAAGCGAAAGGCCAACACACAAGAAATAACTTGAAACTGGTTTGGTTATGGGTCAGCTGGCGGGTTACGAAGGGGGGGAAATTCACTGGCGAGATTCGGGAATGGGAGCGGGAACGGGAACACTTTGGCGTCGTCACTTTTTTATTCCTCTTTGTTTTTTTTTTGTGTTTGTAGTTCTGCAACACGCAAACACAAATTGTTTAATTTTGTGTGTTTGGCAATTAAAGCAAATTGAAAACAAAACAAATGATGAAACACTAAGCCGCAGGAGAGGAGAAGCAGCAAATAAAAGATAAGCTGCAGTTGAGAGAGAAGAAGATGAAGTTCAAGTCGAAGTCGAAGTACAACAACTTTTGACTATGCACCTGTAATTCTGTGTTGATATTCCAATGTTCACATATGTATTTTCTTTCTTTCGTATTCTTTTCGTTTCGTTTCGTTTTCGTAGCAATTCTAATACACAACTTTTCACTTTTCACACAAACACACACACAGATTTTCCAATTAGCCAAATGCGACAAGAATGGCTTTAAACTGCGTCTGCGAATGCGACTGCAACTCGAGCGATCTGCGCGGAAGCGAGTACGAAGCGTTACTAACAACAACAAGAGCAACTGGTTTATGGTACCGCAAAAGAGCAAAAGAGAGAGAACGAGAGAGCAAAGCCACGCTCTCACGACTGGAAATCAAAAGAGAGAGAACGTGAACGTGTTGTTAGTGGAAAAAGAGCGCCCAGAGCTGCTTTGTTGTTGGCGGCTTGAAGCCGCAATGGGATTTCTTGTTTGAAATGACCAACGAAATGTGTGAATAGAATGAGCACTCAAAATGTAAGTAAAATTCACTATATATATATTTCAAGTACATCGCTGAACAATTTGCATAAACGCAATGCGTGTTTTAGTAGTTTAATGAAAGAAAAATGTGCTTGCATTCATGGGAGACAAATTACAGACCTTGTAATACATTTAATTATAAATGTTGAATGCTTTTGGGCTGAAGAGTGCGTATATACAAAACTACAAAAAAAAAGCTCTTCAGTTCAAAGCGTTTTACAAATATGCGTTGCATACTTTCGGGCGGCCATTAAAATCGTCGGCAGCATTTAAATGAAAATGTTTGTGTGGTGTTTGCAAATTATAAGTTGTGATTAACGTTAAGCACATAATTTATCTTTGCGATTAGTTTCCATAGCAGTATTTTGTTTGCACACAGTGTTTGAATGTTTTATATTCATAATTCGATGGTAATATTATCTTTAGGCTGTCAATTAAATGATATGTATTTGAAAGAGATCCTACATAAACATTTGCCAAGGTTAAATTTGACATTTATTATCAATTTTTTTTTTGTAAAGCTTATTTTGTACATTTTCCCAGCTACTGCAATTATAATCCCATTTAATATGTGCAGCATTTCGTTTTGGGGAAAAAAAAACTCATTTGCAAAACAACAAGGGGCCAAATTGAAAGCGAGGCGAACAAAACAATTAATGTAATATTAAACAAATTGTAAACATCCTTAAACAGTTGTCAAAACTATGCAACGAGAGTGCGAGCGAGATGGCAATTGAGTGGAGTGTTAGGAAGTTTACAACTTTATACAAAATTTTTGTACAAGCAAAACTATTAAAACTAATTGCCATAAATATTAGCGGCCCGCCACGTGCCATGCTCAACTTTTTTTTTACTCTAAAAAACCGAGTGGGCGTTTATGTGTGTGTGTGTGCGTGGTTGTGGGGGTGTGTGCTAGGGGTTCAGGGGGTGCTTAATTGAGCACGTTGTCGGTTGTTGTTGGTCGGTTGCGCGTTGCAGAAACTAAACCGAAACTCAACAACAGCGAGCATCAGTTAGAAACAGACAGCGGATACCCCATGGCCTAAACTTCCCCTTCCCCTTCCCTCCCTCTTCCCTCGCTGCTGCGTTCATCATTTGCCGTTAACGCGGACATGAACGCAAATTTCCATGGCTCCTTTTTATATTCGCAAAATGGAGGCCGCTGAGTTTTGCTTATGGTCTCCACATGAATTATGAATTTATGCATTGAAAGAGGCTCAAAAACTTGTTGTGTATCCGTGTCTCTCAACTTGTACTATGTGTGTGTGCAAACGAGTTTGAATTGGGGGCGCATAGAGGGGCGTGGTCTGGCTTGGTGCGCTGCCATCTCGCGCGCGCTAAAAGGGAATTTTTGATAGGAGCCTCCTCCGACTCCCGACCACTCCGAGAGACCAGCTCGCGCCTTGGCACGTTTAGGATTTTTCGTTGATTTGATTTTGGACTTTGCCCGCTGCAATGGCAGCCATGCAATGGCAGCGAAGCCGCCTTTGAATTGCTTTTTGATATAGCAGACTCACTACTCGCCTCCCCCTTCCCTTCCCTGCTATCCTTTTGCCTACACACTACACTTGTTCTCCACTCAGCCCCCCCTTTGCTCCCTCATGCTCTTTCTTTTCGAATTGGATGGCGTCTTTGTAAACAGGAAAAGCAGCAGCACAAAATGCTCGCTGAGTTATTTCGGCGTCAATTTGAATACGCTTTCTGTTTAGGCTTAACAATTTAGTCGATTGCAATGCATCGCTCAATTTTAGTTTTGTTGTTTTTCAAATAAAACTTATTCAAGAAATAATGTGATATGTGAAAAATGTATGCTGGTTTTAGATCGCAATTGTTTGGTTTGTCAATCAGGTATATTTTGAACAGTATGGTCTATGTTGAATGTAGTAGTAGTATATTTTGAATGTAGTAGTATTTAAATATACTAAATATAGAATTTGATATATTTGGAACTCTTTTGTATATTTTGAATGTATTAGTATATTAATATACCATATTAAAATAATTTTTCAGTATTTTAATTAGGTATATTTGGATTAGTATATAAATATACTATCCTCAAATCGTGATTAGGTATATTTATTAATTTTTTCGGTATTTCAATTCACAATTGTTTTGTTTGACAATCAGGTATATTTTGAACTGTATGGTATATGTTTAAAGTAGTAGTATTTAAATATACTAAATATAACATTAGGTATATTTTGAACTCTTGGGTGTATTTTGAATGTAGTGGTATTTAAATGTACTAAATATATAGAATTTGATATATTTGGAACTCTTTTGTATATTTTGAATGTATTAGTATATTAATATACCATATTAAAATAATTTTTCAGTATTTTAATTAGGTATATTTTAAAAAAAATTGAAAATTTCTTTGAAATAGTTAAAATTTCAATTTTTATTTGAAACCTATAAAATAAACCTAATTAAATTTTAAAAGATATTCAATTAATTCTAATTTTTTTTGTAATTTTCGTTATTAATATTTTTACATTCGTGAATTCCTTAATTGTCTGTCATATAATTAGAGTATAAATTCTTCGACTTGTGACACTTAAAAGCCAATGCGTTTGTTTTTGGTTGTATTTCAATTTGTTTGCAACTGGGGTAAAGCAGCTGGGTTCAAGTCAGCAGCCTGCAGATTTCTTATACATTTTTATTTTCAAGTCAACGCATTTTTTAATAGACAGAGTCGAGTTTTTGAAGTGGGTTTCCACAGTCTGAAGCTGTGTGTGTGTGTGTATCTGTGTGAGTTATGAGCTGGGAACGTGCTCGCTTTGAACTGCAAGCAGTCATATTTTGTTTTTATTATTCGTTTTTTGTTTTTTTGTTTTTTTATATACATATATATATATATTTTTTGTATTTATTTTAAAGCAGCATCTCTTAAAGATTTCACATGAATAACTAAAATCTATAAATTTTTGATTTCACTTTGCCGATGCGAAGCGCAACACAGCGCCAACTAAGTAAAGATATTATTTTGCCAGCCAAACTGCCAATAAGTTACCAAGCACAGAACTCGAAAGTTCCACCAGCCAGAAGAGAGGGAGAGAGAGTGGGAGGAAGGTAGAGTGTTGAAGGCATATGTATAAGCCATGGCCCAAACAACAACAACAACAACAACTGCAACATACACTGTGAGCGGAAAAGTAAAGCTCAAAAATGTTAAAAGTCAAGCGCAGGCAAACAACAAAGGCAGACAATAGAGAAAGAGTGAAACACGTGGGAGTGAAAGAGCGAGAGAGAGAATCAAACGGAGTCCAGAAAATTTCATAAAACTTCAGTGAAAACTTGTGTTTTTTTTGTGTTTTGGAAAAAACTTGCCAAAAAATTCTTATTTAAACTACGCTTAAATTGCAATAAGTCGACAGAGGGAGCTAGTTGCAGGGTTGCCAGAGTTCCACAATAAAACAAAAGTAAACTAAAATAAAACAAAAACAAAAAAAAAAAAAAAAAAATTAAAAATTGAATAGAACAATGTGTAAAAAGTTGCCATAATGCACAAAGTAAAAATGATATGTGGCGAGAGAACTCGACTTACTTATACCCGTACTTGGATGGAGCAGTTAAGGTTATCAGTAAAATCGTAATAAAAAAGTTAAAATATTATTACTATTGAATCGATTAGTCAAATTCGTAAAAATTATAGAAAATCCAGAAAATTATGAAAAAGTGGAGTAGTTTCATATTACTAAATACTTTTACAGTTTTTTCAGTTTTTTTTTATTTAAAAAATCCAAAAAATAATTATATATGCAAAAGCCAAATACATTCTTATTTCTACCATATATTTAAGTGAAACCTTCGTAGTTGTTTTTATACCCGCTACCCATAGGGTAGAAGGGTATTATAACTTTGTGCCCGCAGGAAATGTATGTAACAGGTAGACGGAGGCATCTCCGACCCTTAAAGTATATATATTCTTGATCAGCATCAATAGCCGAAACGATCTAGCTATGTCCGTCTGTCTATCTGTCCGTCTGTGTATCTGTCCCTCCGTCCGTATGAAACACTGGATCTCAGAGACTATAAGAGATAGAGCTATAATTTTTCGACAGCATTTGTTATGTTTGCACGCAGATCAAGTTTGTTTCAAATTTTTGCCACACCCACTTCCGCCCCCTCAAATCAAAAATTTAATAACAAGCGCAATTTTAAAGCTAGAGCTGCGAATTTTGGTGTATACAATAATAACAATAGTATTTATGATTCCTGAAAATTTAGTTGCGATCAGATAAAAAAGGTGGAAGTTATTTAAGAAATACTTTTTTATGGGCAAAAACGCCTTCTTGCTTTGGCTGACAATCTGGTATAATGTGCAGTGTATGGTATTTTTTGAATGCGGTACTATATCGATATACCAAATATACCATTTGGTATATTTTTAGAATTTTGTAATATTTGGAGTATTTTTTTTTTTAAATAATACCGTAATATTTTGCTTTTATTTAAAATGGGTAGCGGGTATCTCACAGTCGAGCACACTCGATTATAACTTTCTTACTTGTTTTTTTTCGTGCTTATTTTCAACACTGCTGTGATTTCCACTTCTAAATCAATATCAACAGTATTGCGATCTAAAACTCTCCACACTAGAAAAGTTGTTGAAGTTAGGGTATAAGAATGTTAGTTTGTGATGCTTGGTTTCGAGTTGAAGTATGGCGATTTATACGAAAAAAAAACAACAACGACCGAAGAAATTACTGACAAACTGAATTTGATGCACCAAATAACAACAACAAAAAGAAGAACAACAGCAAGAACAAGAGCTGAAACAACAATCATCGAAAACAAAAACAATAAGAAGATAAAAAAGAAAAACGAGAAGAAAGAAAGAAAAAAACACTGAGCTAAAATTGAGCTGAACTCGAAATTGACTTACGAAAATCCATTTGTTCTGTGTTGGCATTCAATTGTCCATGCTCCACTTCCGGTGTGCTCCACTCGGCCAACGGTGATGTGGGCGTCGAGCGAGTGCCGTTGGTCGAGCTGGGCGTGGTTGCCGCCTGAAGGAACGCATCCCGAACTCGCTTCTGGCTTACCAAACGGCTCAAAACTCGCGTCCGGCTGCTGCGTCTACTGTTGCCCCCGCTCCCCCCGTGGTTCTCCCCCAACTCTGCGACCAGAGGCAATCTCACCAGGCTGCCGCTGGTGGCTGGCGACTTTTCAAGGGCCGACGACGACGTTAAGGCCGAACGATTCTGGTTTTGGGTATTGCCCATTGGTAAGCAGCTCTGCAGTTGCGTTGGAGTTACTATCTGCAAAAAAAAAAAGAAAGAAGAAAAGTATGAGAACAAATAGAAAGCAGAGAGTAAGCAGCAGAAGTTTACAAAAATCAATTAAAAAAGTTTTCAATCAGTCGCATTGTTTGGGGTTGATTTTCTACTTTTTTTTTTGTATTTTTTTGGTTGCAAAACTTTTTGACCAAAATGTTGCAGAAATATGAAATGAATTAGTCGCCAGGTAGAGGAAGAGGAAGAGGAATAAGGAACAAGCTTGGTTGGTTGCTTGGTTGCTTGCAGGAAAACAGGGTTGACAAAAGTTGCTGCTTTGCTTGTTTGATTTCTATGGAACTCTGTACTACGATTTTCATTCTTCTCGACCAGCAAGAGGAATTGCTATTGTGTATGTGTGTGTGTGTGTGTGTGTAGTTGTGTCAATAGCATTTTGCTGGAGGCCACCGCAACTTGCAACTTGAATGAGAGATGCGAGATGTATTCTCTGTATGTGTGTGCAACAACAACTTGCTGCAAAATGAACTTTCGTTTTACTACATTTCAATAATGAACATTAAATGGATTGATAGCAACATTTGCAAATTGTGCACTTTGAGCACATTTAATTGTCATCGATTTGTGATTTTGCAGTTTTGCACAATTTCTACTACATACAAAATTCGAGTAAAACTTATTTCCATGCGAATTGCTTTGCACTGAATTATGCATTTCTTCATTTATTTACATTTCATATTGATTGTCAATGAATTTTGTATTGAGTTATGATTAATATTTCATTTGTGACAAATGCCGCAGATATTAGTCAAAAAAGTTGTCAAAAGTCAATAATACAATTGGGTGCAGTTTGTCAAATTGTAGATAAGATTAGATGCACGGGAAAAGCGAAATGTACAATCAATTTTTGATTTTTTATTCTAGCACAAAATAAATTGAGATCATAAATTAAAATTAATGTATTTCACAAAACCGATCAAAAGCCGCCGAACTTTTTATCAATGCTCAAGGTTTCGTCATTATGATAAATAGTTGAGCAATGTTTATTGAATAGAGAGTCGAGAGTCATGACAATGACACCTGGTCAGTCAGTTCATAAACCTTGTAAGTGGAAGTTTGCACTGTTTATCGCTAATTGATAAAGTCGATTAAGCTTCCGTTTGTGTTTGCATTGCAATACAACATTGAATTGGTTTGAAGTTCAAGCGCTTATCTCTAACAAGTGTATAGTAAATATGTAAAAATTTTAATAAGAAGGCATACTAGACTGTGATATACCTTGTAATATTTTCTAATATATGAATTGATTACATAAAATTAAATTTGGGAATATAGTCAAAAAGAAATAAAGAACTTAGGCAAAGTTCAAATTAAATTTTGAGATAATAATTATTATAAATTGTTTTAAAGCTTCCCGTTTTGTAGGTGCTCAAATTTATTTTCGATTTTCCGAGGTATCTCTAACAAGTATATAGTAAATACGTAAAAAAAAGTAATGAGAATGTGTGCTAGATTGTGAAGTAGCTTATAATATTTTGTAACCTTTGAATCAAAATTTTAATAAAATAAAAGTTGACAAAGTATTCAAAAGAGTAGAGAAATTTACTGCTGTGTTCTTTAAAATAGGAGTAGACCTATATGTTTAAAATTTGAAAATACTATTAAAAATATAATATAACTTCAAAACCAAATTTAATTAGAACAGATTAATGTATAAAATGCATAACAAGGCATAAGTTTTTCATTTTGGGCAATTTAATATTTTAGCGAATATGGATAATAACAAAAGAAAATGGATGCCACATTAGGTTCATTGAAATAGCAGTGTTTTATAATAAAATTTAAAATTCAAACAGTTTGATTACGACCTAATAGTTTTGGCTAATTCATCCTCACAAGTAAGTGGCATGAAGTCCACCAAGTCCTCGCAATGTTTGCGGAGAATCTGGATATAGCGATAATACTCGTATTTAGATATGGAGATTTGTTGCCCTTTGGTGTCCCTTTTGTAGCTATTCAAATTTGTTTTCTATTTTATGAGCTATGATAAAACTAGACTAAAAGCGAAAAAAATTGCAGTAAACTGTACTTGAAATATGATATATGTACTTATATTTGTAGTATATTAGTAAACTAGCTTAATTTGATTAGGCAGTTACTTGAATCATTTAAATTTGAAGTAGTTTTATAGAAACGTTTTCATATATTTTAATTTCCAAAACTACCCAATTGACACCACTTAAAAAGTGCAGGGTATAATTAAAATTCTGGCTAAATATTTGGCAATTAAATTCAATGTTTAATTGGATCACATTTGGTGGACGCTCTCTTTGGTCCAGCTTCGAGCTTGGAGCTTCTCGCTCTCATACTCTATGATGGCGCTCACGGCGTCCACATAAATCACAATAAAAACAAATTAGCAACAATTTCTTTTATTTTTTATAAGGTTCGCGTTGTTTTTATTATGCAGCCGCCGTTGGCTAATTGAAATACTTGGGAACATGCTCTGCACAGCAGCCAAGATGATGTAAAGAAGAATTAGGAGCAGGAGGAGGAGGAGGAGGGTGGGGTACAAGAGAAAGTGGAACTAGAGGTCAGGGTGCGGTGTGTTGAAATATTTTAGGCTCTAATTAATTGGTAGCAATAAATTTGTTGTTGTTGGAGTTGTCCTGGACACGAAATGAGCCGCCGCCCACGTGACTCACGCTTTCGAGAGCCGTGCGCTGCATAATGAGAAGAATATTTTATGTTTTATTTGCTGTCCTTTGTACAAATCAGTTTTCAATTATTACAGCTGCTGGCCAAAGGGAAGCGAGGAAGAAGTAGGGAGCAGTGAAGATTTAGAGACTTAGCTGGAGTGGTGGAGCGTTGTAATGACGTAAACACTTTGGCTTAATTGTGTCAAAAGCGCAATTTTGTGCAATTTCATGAAATGAGAGTGAAAGCAAAATGCGCACAATACACACACACACACACACATTTCTATATTACACACAGACAAACACACACATAGACACACTCATACACTCACAAACTGTTACGGACCTGAGTCGCACTTCCGGTGCAATTTATACAAATCTGTTTCTCAGTGCCGCAAGACGAATTTCTGTGTGTTTCTCTTTCTCCGTTGTGCCTTAATAATACGTATACGACTTGTTGTTCTTATTGTTGTTATAGTTGTTGGTGTTTTAGTTATGTTGCTTAGTTGCTTGCGTTTGTTTTGTGCTAATGCGGCAAGTTCGTGACAGCCTCAATTTCCGCTCTTGCTCACACTTTGTCGCCGACGCGTCAGCTTGCTCTCTTTCTCTCTCTTTCTCGCTCTCTCACACACTCACTTTCGCGCACGGAATTGCATCGAACGTTTTTTTGACTATCAATATTGTCCACACGCGTTCCACATTAAGCATAATGAGTGGCAATTTCCTTTACGCTTGCGTTTTCGCATGGCCAAACAATTTGATTGTTTTAAATTCAACCACTACGAGTATTGATATTGTGCAACTATTGAAATGATTAAACACTAACTGCAAACTGCAGCTGTCAGAAACTTGTGCACCCGATTCTCAAATGTGCATCACGTAAACAACACGAGAGCACGCCGCGTAACACACCGAACTCGAACCGAACCGAACCGGAACCGAATCGAACCGAGCCGAAGTCAAGCTTTCGCCGCAAATCAGCTGTTTTACGTTCTCTCTCTCCCTCTCTTGCACTCTCTTTCCTTTTGGTCCTAGGACAACAGCGAACGTTACGAGGCGTTGCGAATTTGCCGTAGCGGCAGCTGGAAAAATCGATGGCACACTGGCAGTCAAGCAAAAAACATCGGCGAATACAATGTGCGAGAGAGTGAGAGAGAGAGAGAGCACGTGCTGTCAAACTGCGAGTGGGAGAGCGTCAGTGGTGAGAGTAAGAGAGAGCGCGTTTCGATAACAGCTGAGCGTTTATTGCGGTTCGTTGACATTGGGGTCGTTATGCTTGCGGAGTGCGCTGCAATTGTATTTGAATAATGAATTTAAGAATGTAAAGCATTGAAAATAATAATATTGTAATAAAAATGATAATTAAATTATAACAAATTTAAAAACTATTATATACTTAAAATAAATAATTAGTTTAAAATGTTAATTATTTAAAAAATAATAAAATGAAGCATTAAAAAAATAATGTAAAATAGTAAAGTAATCAAAATAATAATAAAATTATAACAAATTTCAAAACTATAATTTACTTTAAATAAATAATAAGTTTAAAATTTTCATAATTTGGAATATTTTAATTTAAAAAATAAACAAAATTAAGGATTTTAATTGATGTATTAATGAATTAAAATATAAAATAATACTATTAACAGTAAATAAAAAATAAAAATTATAAAACTTTAAAGTACTTAAGATAAAAATTCAGCTTGAATTTTACATTTTTAAAATATTATTATATTATTTATAATATATTATATTTTACGGAGGTAGCTAATAAATGTATTAGTTACATTCGATTTAATGAATATACAAAATTCGAAATTTTAGTCATAGAATTAAAAAAATATAATATTAAAAACCATTCTACCAATAGTACTAAATTTAATTTGGAAAATATGTAATTTACAAATTTAAAACTTTCATTAACTTGAAATAAATATTTATATATTATATTATTCACATTTCATAGAGGAAACTGAGAAATGAATTCATTTAACACATTATTCGTCCAAAAGAATGCTTAGAAATTGAAATATAGTTTGACACTTATTATATTTTAAAATAAAAAGTCAATGTAAACTTGATGGTATAAGATCATCTCCTAAAATCGTAGCGCACTTCGCTATCCATGCAGCCGCCTCTCACAGCTCATTAGCATTTAGAGCTTTGGGGCTTTATATTAGGGTTAAACATTGTTTGCTTGGAAATGAGTCATTGGCGAGTCACAAACACAAGCATAAAGCAATTGCAATTGCCGTTTCTCGTTCGCCGCTGCTGCTTTTTTTTATGGGCTTTCCTGAGACTTAAACACTGATAACTGTCGGTTGATCCCCGTTCTCAGTCAGCCTGCGACTCAGGTCTGCTTATCAGTTGACTTGATAGCAACGACTGCACTCTCACACGAACATGGTGAAAATAACCTAATACACAACATTTCAGATGCAAATAGGTTCAAAGTGTACTTAATATAAAAATAAAATTTCATTTACTCATTGCTTAAGTGGCGATAAAATGTTTAGCGCTTTCCCTTCATCTTTTACAGAGTCTCTCCTCTCTCTTTCTCTCTCTCTGTCTCTAGTTCTCTCTCTTTCAGTCAGTCCGTCAATTCTGGACTTTTGCATTCACTCTTTGGGCTCATTGTTTCTGTTTTCAGTATTTTCAGTGGTCAAGCTTTATGTGACTTTTTTATGCTTGTGCAATTGATAAAAAAAAGAACAGAAAAATACAAAAAGTTATCGCATAACCGAACTTTGTATGCGCTTGTATGTGCGCTATAAATAGCAATGTTTTCACTTAAACCTTATTATTTTATTTAGTGTGTGATATGAGCTTGTTTAATCTGGGGCTCTAAGTTTAAAGTCTTCTGGTTTAAATTTCTCTAATTAAATTCTAGGACCTAACATCTTATTCAATTGTTCTATGTATGTTCGCAAATTCAAATCGTAATTAATTATAATCTATTTCCATAGTCATAAAGATGTTATTTAGAGACAAACATGCCGTAAATCTATTCACTATTTCTATTGCCATAGTTTCCCAAACTTTCTTCTCTTCCCAAAACTCTTTTGTTAGATTTAACAGTCTTTGTCTTTTTTTTGAAATTCACTCCTTTTCTTTTAGAAATTAAGATATTAAAATGACTAGATAGATGACATTTTATCTTAATATTATAATAAAAAATGAATTTTTATTGTGTTTGAAGAGTGAATTTTGAAAAAAGTTAAAACAAATAGGGAAAAGTAGTTAGAAGTTGGATTTTAAATAAGTGTTAAAAATTTGAACTATTTTCACCATTTTAAATATTCAAAATAATGACATAACTATAATAATAACTATTAAATCTAAGAAGAAAGTTTTAAGAAGCTCAGATTAATATTGCAATATCAATTTTTTGAGGAAGTGTATTTAAATAGTTTGTATTGCAATAATCCACTCTTGTGCAGGCGTTAATTTTTGGGCTCTTTGATTTGTTTTTCTTTTTCGCACATTATTCATTGTGTTTATTTGTGTGTCACGAGTGTGTCAATTGAACGTTGAAATATTCATTGTAGTTGTTGCTGTCGCTGTTCTCGCTGTTGTTGCTGCTGCCCCGTTGATAAGCCGTTTATAGCTGAGCAGCCGTCAATTTGATAAGGCAACCGAGAGTCGGTTTTTGTGGGATTTTGATGGGTTTACTTGGGGTTTGCCACTCCACACATACACACACACACATACACACAGAGAGAACGCGATGTGTTGCACGTAGCTATATTGCGTTTGGGCTTGTGATGCGTGCGTGTCTCATTAGAATGGTAGGCATCAAAATGCGACTATGTGGCATGCGGCAAGTGGCATGTGGCATGAGGCATGTGCCACAGCCATGGCAAGTGTTCTAATTAGCCAGCCAGTCAGTTTGCTAGAGTTAGAGCTAGAGCTAGAGAGCTGTGTGGAGACTGCGATTTTAATTTGACTAATGCAAAATGCATGCACAACCGACAAAAGTTGGAACATTGCGAAAGTCATTTAATTAATTTAGAGGCAAACTCAAAGGCACTCCGGATGGGCTGCTTGGAGTCGGGAGGGTGGAGAGAGCGAGAGCATTTTGTCACATTGTTTGACAAATTGCAAGACGCGTGGTGGCAAGAACCATAAACTGCCAGCCAGGTTAACAAAATCATCAAAGCTAAACTTGCAGCGTGAGTAAGAAGAGCACAACCAACACACAAACACACACACACACATACGCGAACAAAGTTTAATGCCAACGGGCAACTAAAGCTGCTAAGCATAGTCCACACACACACACACACACATACACACACATACACACACGCACACGCAGGTGCAGCATAAGCAACACAAACAAACAACAATGTTGCAAGCAAGTTGTGCAACTCCTTGCGGGCTCCACAAGCTGTTCTTGCTGCTCTTGCTGCTGCTGCTGTTGATGACAACGCGAAAACGTTGCCATTGACTGCCAACGCGGCGTATGAGCAACGAGGCGCTGCTGCGACAGCGTAAACTACAGCAACAACAACAACAACACCAACAGCACAGCAAACAGCTGCTGCGCTTCAGGGTAGCTGTTTGCCACTGTCCCACGCAATCGTCTCCTTCACTTCCTGCTACTGCTGCTGTTGCTGCTTCCTCACGTTCCATCGCCTACTTGTTCTATGCCCCCTGCCGCGTTTGCGATATACAATGACAAAGTCAGTTATGGTCAATAAAGTGCAATGTGCAAAGCGACAATGACGACAGCAGCAGCAGCAAGAGCAAAAGCAACGACAACAGCAACAAAAACAACAACAGAAACAACAACAGTAGCAAAGCTTCGCAGCCAACAGCCAACAGATGGCGCTTGCATTGGCCAACGACGAAACTGTGCAATCTTGCGATGACATCGTGAGCGATGAACTATCGCATAAGAATGTATAAATGAAGAGTGAGGATAGTACAAGATTTTGCATAAATTTAAATACAAATTTGATGTACTTTGATTATAACAAAGTTGATTTATTAAAAGTATATAGAGTAGTTAGTTTAGAGAGACTGTAACTTCAAAGAGACTTGTATCGAACTATCCAAGGCCTATTGACAGTGTGTCCAGATTAACACTATTAGGGTTGCCAGATGCACATCTAACAAAGTTAAACATATAAAATATTTAATCAGGGAGGGACTTCAAGGGGATACATATTAAAATACTTTTTTATTACCTCTTTTAAATAAGTTATGCTTTTGGGTCTTAAAATAGAATATTATATTGCAGGAAATGCTAAAAGATATAATCAAAACTTTCATCAGTGTTTCTTAAATAGATATTTGATATTTTACTTTTCACTTTTGCATTATTTTGCTTCATTTTAATTACCATTATTCGGCAAATATTTTACTTATTACTTTAATGCTTTCAATGTTGCAAAACAACAACAAAATTATTCTAATTACCACTATTCGGCTTTTGATAAGATATTTATTTAATATCGTGAATGTGGCAATATTTTTATTTTTAATTTTATTATACACAATTGTACTTATCGTGTCACGCTGTCGGCGCCAACAAAGCAACGCTGTCGCTTTATTGCATTGGGCGTTATGGGCGTGACCAATGACTGACTATCCGCGCGGTTAATATCGTTAAAACAAACAACGGGCCAGTTGATGCGAGCTGAACGCGCTCCAGAGACTTTGCGACTTGCAGCAGCAGCGACATCCATAGCGACAGCGACTGCAACGCGACGATGCTTAGAGCATTTAAAAGTGGGCGTGTCCGCACCTTACAAAGTTGCCTCATTGCCTGTTGCAATGGCGTGCAGCGACAACCAAAAAGTATTGACCAACAACTTGTAGTTGTCTCTAAACGAAACCCGCATGCTCTTGCAGAAAAGATATTTGCTATTGAGCTAACACATTATACCGTGATACCAAGAAATTGCTCAAATTTATATTATTCATTGTGATTTCTAAAAAGTTTGAATCTTCAACCTAAAAATATTGTTTGAAGATTGTTTTTCATTTTTAAGATTAAAAAAAAAAAACTTAAATCAATTTGTTTAATCTTCTTTTCAATCTGGAATAAAACATTCTTGAATCAAGATTTTGATCTTAAAATAGAAGGTATAAATGCAAATTCAGTATAAAAATCTTGATTTAAGATTTTTTCAACGTAGAAATCTTATTTCTTATTTATTTATTATCTTTTTAAAGGTGGAAAAAAAATGAAATCAAAATTTGCAAACTACTTTTGATCTATATATTTTTTTCTCTGTGTTTGCATAAAGTATTATGACATTTCGATGGATAGTTCAAGAGGTATTGCTTAATAAAGACAGCTAAATGTTTATTGTTACATTTTTTAATATAAAATTATAGTTTTTCAAAGTTTTATAGAATTCAGAAATCTATATAAAAGTTGTTTTATTTTGTTTAAATGTTTTATAAAAAAATAAATAGTTATATTGAAATGACTTTTCAATGTATACAATATTAAAAAGAGAACGAAAATTGAAAAATATGTTGTTTATAATAAAAATAGAAAATAAAATTAGTTTTATTCACTTATAAATAGTTCTAAAATTTTCTTTTCAAAAATATCTTTAAAGTATCTTGAAATTCTGTCATAAAATCTTGTACAAATATTTGTAGCTTTTTATTGCTTATAATTAAGCAAAGTCATGGCAAACAAACTCATTAACAATCCAATTCATCATCGCGCTGAATAACTAAATAACAAATGCATATTTGCTTGCACTTTCAGTTAGTGTATCACAGGATTGAAAGGTAACATTTGTGTAGCATGTTTGGAATCGCTCAACAAGCTCAAAAGTCACAAAAACAAAAAAGAGAACAAAAACCAAAATGCTGAAAAAGTGAACCAGGAAAAAGGGAAATGAGAGGGGAAAACGAAAATATGTAACGAAATGCAACTGGCGCGCGACTGGAAATGTTGAAATTGTTTTAAATTATGGCTGTGGTTGGGTTTTCTCTAGCGTTATTGCCACATGTTAGCCCCAATATGCCAGCAACAGCAGCAAAAGTGGTAGAGGGGAAAGGGTTATAGGTGGTGCAACCAAATTATCTGCTCACATGCATTGTAATTTGAATACATGTTGCAGAAATTGTTGGCATCATTTTTGACTGCTCGCTGCTGGTCTGGTCCAACAATAAGGAGTAGGAAAATGAAATTTTGTTGCAAATTAATTAAAACAAATCAATGGAAATTGTTCAAGAGTATTTACTGTCGCAATATTGGGGACGCTGCTCTCTTTCGCTCTCGCTCTCAGGATGTGGCAGGATGTAGCACGCAGGACACACTCGATTTGCGTCCTTCACACTGGCTATTGTCAGCAGCAGCAGCGCTGCAACTTTAATTGCTTTGGTGGTTTGGGACAAATTAGATTCTGCGGTTTTGTCGCGTCGCCGTTTGCCAATTGCCAATTCGTTGATGGCATAGATCTTGAAACCTGGCCAGAGAGAAAGGAGTGAAAACTTCTGTATGTGTTTGTGTGTATTTGGAAAGCTGTATGGAAAATAGCATCTGACGCTGACGCTCATCAATTAAAGTTGTCAATTGCGAAAACGAGGTAAAGAAACTAATAGAAACAAGAATGCAGCAAACGAAGAGTGTTGAAAGCAGACGAACAGATTATTCGGGGTTAGAATAAGCTACTCGTCTAACGCAGTAGAAAATGGAAAACAAATTAAAAAATTTCAATTGTTTAATTTTAGCAAAATGTTTTCCATATTTATAAACTTCCATTATTATAAACTTCTTGTTCTTAATTATTTCTTTTATTCATTTCCTTTTGCATTTCTCTCACATTTTTCATAGCGCATTTTTCCCCTTTTAATGTTATCATTTGATTAAATTTGCAATTTATTTATTATTTATATGCTCTTCTGAACACTTTTGCCTAGATTTGACGCTGTATTTAAAGGACACGGCGATTCGTTGATTATTTTATCTTGTTTTGCCAACATTTTGCTACTGCCTCGAGTACCACAACAACACGAACAACAAAAACAACAAGCTTAACAACAAGCATAACAACAAAAGCTAAACACAATCAAAAAGTACGACCCGCAAAAAAAAAAAAATGGTAGGGAAAAGTTAAATGTTATAGCTGAATGATGTAGTCTCTTTATTTCTAGAGCACATAATAATGAAAAATCAGAAAGTTATCTAGAAGCAATTAGTTAATATAGTATACTATATTATAATTATTATATGTACTATATTATATATTATTTGTTATGTTAAAGTGTGCAAAAACAAAACAATGCAGTATTATTCTCATAATATACCGGATACATATTTGAAACTTCTGACTTTAAGGTGATGTAAAATTCGTAAAAATACGTTAGTCGATTTAATTTCTTTTTTCAAATAATCTTTAACTATTTCTACCATATATAAAAAGAACAAATTTTCAAAAAAACAAGTTGTTTATATTTTAAAAAAATTTTTAATTAAAAAAGGCCATAAATACCCTTTTTCACGATTGGGCTTTTTTATGTTCAAATATATTTTTTTAATATTTGGTCCAAAGGGTTAATCTTTACCTACACTGTATATACCGATGGGTATGTTTTTAATATATTGAGATAATACTACATTTAAAATATACTATACAGTACAAAATATACCAGATTAGCAGCCAAAGCAGCTAAGACGCGAAGTGTCTCGCCTTCATTTTTCCATACAAAAGAATTTCTTAAATAACTTCAACAATTTTGTAGGAATCATAAATACGTTGTTTTTTATGTAGTAATATAGTTGTTATTGTATGTACAACTATTTAATAATATATTGTTTAATATATATTTAGTTTAACAAGATAAATGAAATGATAAAACAGTCATGCAGTCAGTCAACTAAACCAACTTCAGCCTAGTTCAACCTCTTAAAATAATCGTTACACCCTTTCAAGAAGTGTATAAGGAAAAGGCAAACAAATCGCATATACGCTCGCACTCGTTGTCCTACTCGTATCTGTCACACATATATTTTAAAATATTCGGGCAGACATTTTAGGTACCTGTACACAATTTAACCTAGCCGCGGGGCTTTGGCATTGCTTTTCCTATTTCCTTGCCTTGCCCCATGTTGCTCATATCTAAATGTTGTCGTTATGGACTTGGTCCAAGCTTTGCAACGCAACGCCATGAAATTGATTTATTTCTGTGTTGCGTCGAATGCAAAAAATAATGTGAGGTAAAAGAAAAGTTTTCATTTCTTGAAGCGAGAAGAACCATAGAAGCCAGCACCAAAAAAAAAATCCAGAACAATAATGCCAGTTAGAAGAGAAATCGAGAACGAGAATAAGAGCGAGAGTCGGAGTCGGAGTCGGAAAGTCTTGCCTCTGGCTAGTTGGCATCAAGTTTTGTGTGTTGTTCTTGCTCGGAATTTGTAAGCCTAATCCTAATGCTCTCTAATTACATTGGCACAGCCAGCAGAGCTACCAACAGCTACCAGTCGGCCACTTTACGGCTACTTAACATTTCGTTTTCGTTTTTTTTTTTTTTCCTTTAAACTGAACCAACGGGCACGTCTCCTCACTTGGAATAAGCCAAAGAGGCACCTAATTACTGTCCCGTTGGTCATGAGCATTGACACTGAGAGATCATTGAACTGCTCTTGAGAATGACAAATACAACAACTACTAGGCTAATACGTTCACACAGCTACAATAACAACACAGAATTTGGCCAGAGATTGAGTTTCCTAGAATTTCTTGTGATGCGAGTCTCCTAGGGGGCCTTAAAGTGACACAAGTCACATATGAAGAGTGTATTGTATTTATATTTCTAATTTAAAGACAATTTTGAGATGTTTGCTTAAGTCTACCAAATATAAGAAGGATAAAATGTGTTACAGGAAATGATAAATGTATTTTTTATGGCAATAGTTGATTGCGAATCATAGTTTTCATAGAAGGAATTATAAACCGACTTGTTGTAGGAAGGAACATAGTTCTGATGGGTCTTTTTAGTTAGCATACATTACATTAAATAATACAAATTAGAAAGCGTTTGAGGTAAAGTTTTAAAATTTATAAAATAATACTTTTCGAAATATACTATGAGCATATAAATATACCAAATAAATTAAAATCTATTTCAATCAGAAGGTGATTTAAAAAACTTTAAAAGGCATTTGAGGTAATGTTTTGGCATTTATAAGAATGCAAAATATTCCTTTTGAAATATACTATAAGCATACAAATATACTAAATATATGTAAAAAAAAAAAACTATTCCGAACAGATGGTGAATACATACACAAATCAGAAAGCTTTTAAGGTTAAGGGTTGGAAATTAAAAGAATGCAAAATATTAATTTTAGATTTATACTAAAAGTATATAAATATACCAAATATATCAAATACTATTTCAAGCATAACGTGAAGATATTTAGTAAATGAGTTTTTCGTTCACAAATGAATAGAAAACTATTAACGACTTGCTGCAATACCAAAGAAAAGGGATAGTATAAAAAAGATTTGCATATTTAAAAACTTTACAAATAGAATGCAAGTTAAATAAAAAACTTGAACGGAAGAGATTAAAATTCCTACATCTATCAGAAAAGTAGTGAAATACTTGTAGAGATCAAGATAGTTCAGGACTCTTAAAAAGTAGAAATATTCCAAGCAAAAGTTGCAGATATCAAAAATATAACACTTTGTAGTTATTAGCTTACAATTGAATGACAAAACTATTAACAAATTGCTGAAAAGCCAAAGAAAATTGTCAGCAGAAAAAATGCTTTGCATATTCAAAATATGTAAAGACATTTTTTATCTTCCAAAGACAAAAGAAAAATGAATGCAAATCAAATGACAAACATAAACGGAAGAGATTAAAATTCCTGCCCGCATTTACTTGCTGTGCTGTAACTAAGGATGTTTGTGTTGGTTTGTGTAGTAGAAGGTCACAGGTTGTGGCCCCCTTAAATGGTGCTGTGCTGTGATGACTGTTAAAAGGTGGCTCGGCACGGCGCAGAGAGGCCAGCGACATACGCTTAACAGGCATTTATATTTATTTCTAGATATATACAGATATATGTATATGTATTATCTTTTATTTCGGCTGCTGTGCCGTGTAAATTTATGATGGGCGGCTCTGCTGTTGCCGTTGCTGTTGCTATTGCTGATATGCGCTGTGAAGCTAAAGCTACCTCTGCCATTGTTGCCATTTTTGTGTCGTGAGTGTTGGCAAGAGGCAAAGCCACAGCGTAAACAGCCAGCGAAAATGGCGAGCAATAAAAATAATTGCAAATTTCGAAATTTAAGTGTAGGCGTGTGCTACGTTTAAAGTACGTAGCAAACAGACAACACAAACACACAGCAGAGTAGAGGGCTCTGGTCTCTCCTCTCCTCTCCTCTCTCTCTCCCTCCTTTCCCCTCTCGCTCTGACAAACACCTAGAAGCCTCCCTGCTGTGCTGCCAGTGCACAAACAATGGCCAACGAGGCGTATGCTTAACGTGCTGTAAAATCAGCGCGTCGCGGTTTTTTTTCTGCGCCCCCCGTTTGCCATTTTTTTCGTTGCTCACTTGTGTATGTGTAGATGTGTGTGTGTATGTGTGTGTGTGTGAGTATGTCTGCCTGTGGTTTACAATCTGTTTCGCAACTCACGTAAAATATAAGGTAATTTGTGGAAATTTGATGTTTATCGTAAATTGTTTTTTATTTGCGCAATGTCACCATTTGCGGTTTGCCAACACACACACACACACACATACAGCACACACACACTCACACAATTGTCAGTGTTGCCGTGCACTCGTAAAAAAGCACAGGCAAAAAAAAAGGCAGACATTTTTTAATTGTGGCATCTCTGCCGCCAATGAACAAAAAACAATTGCAACAATTTTCAATTTACCTGCACAGCGGTCACATCGGATTTTCTTCTCTTCTTGCTCGCAGCTATTGTTGTTGTTGTCAATGTTGTTGTTGCTGTTGTTTCTGACAATGTTGGTTCTTTTTTCGTGATGCCAAATAATTTGTTATGCAGTCGGTACAAATTGCGCAGCATGAGGAGCACAACGATCAGCAGCAAAATGATCAGCATTTCCACAATCAAACTGTATTTCTGATTTGCCATTTCTTTTTCCACGATGGATACAAAAAGTATACAAATCTGTTTTGCAGTTATTTTTTTGTGATTACATGTTGAAAGTGCCTGAAATATTTGTGCGATTTTGATAATTGAAACACGGCTATAGAGTTTTACATTTCAATTTATTCAATATGCGTATTATCGTTATCGGTATCGTTATCATTATCGTTATCGTATCCATATCATAATATCGTTATTAGAAGTATGTTCGTTACTCGCTAAGTTTACAGTTAAAATTTTTAGTTTGCCATCGCCATGCGACCAACTTCGTTCACATCTAAACATATATCATGCAAGTATATATGCACATATATATTTTCTTTTCTTTGTCATTATATGTTTACTATATAAGTCGATTAAATATTAGTTAGTTTACAGAGAGATAGAGAGCGATAAAGTTATATCTAGAATGTAAAAGAAATAACAGACGATTTCAATTGGACACATCAAATCGCATCGTATCGTATGCTAATAATATCGTTTAATATCATATATCGTATCGTATATCGTAACTTATTCAACTACTTACAACTGCGTCCTCTTCTTGGACTATTTTGATTTCAAGTTTTCAATGTGTCTTCACTTACAATTAATACATAGTTTAAAAGCTACTTAAAAAAACACAGAAAACAATTTTAAGGTTTGGTTGTTTTCGAAAATGTCTATAAACAAGAAACGGAATCAAACTATTTGGTAAATGCTTCCAACATGCTTTCCACTCTCTTGTGTCTGCTTGCATTTCATTTTAATGCTAGTAATTGCGTGTATTTACATAATTAAATTCAATTAAACAATTAGTTTGCATATGCTACGATACGTTTGGTTATCAATATTAATATTTATCCATTTTGTATTATATACAATGCACTTACAATTTATTTATAAACTTTTCAATGGATTCAATGGATTTTTTTTGTATTTTCATTATTCATTTCTTTTTTTTTTGTTGTTGTTAGTAATTTAATTTGTTTAATTTTGCATGCATACTTTGCATAAATATTTTAAAATACTGTTAAATTATTTATCGTGATATTCATTCGTTATTTGCTTGAATTGTTGATGAGGCAAAGAGCTCAGCATACAAATTCACTGCACATAGAACTAGCTTAAAGCCTACATATAAGATGTTGTACGTACTTACAGGCAGTCATCAAAAGTTGACCCTGTATGTATTATCTTGTATATCTTCTTCTTATGCATTATAAATTCAGAAAGTTTCGTAAACAGAGCGATGAGTACAGCGTATTCTTCTTGTTGCCTAATTAACTCTTAGTTACACATCAAAATAAATGCTTCAATTTAATTCGTATTGGTGGAGTTTGAAAAGTGTTTTTATACACGAGATTTGAACGTGATTCTTAATACGCATTCCTCTCACTTTTTTCATATTCAGAGGGAGCTTATAAACGATATAGAATTTAGAAGCAAAAGAAAAACCCAACAACGTTATATTTCGCATTTTACAAACCATTTTGTTGGCATGAACACGAAATCAAAATTGTTTTTCCGTTTTGCCTGAGTGAATAGGAAAATGCCTTAAAAAAAAGTTTATTATAACTGCGTCTATTAGATGTGCGCGGGATTAGATTGCACAGGCCAGAGGTGGGTATTACAAACATGGGAGGATAACAAAAATCGGGAGGACTTTCAGATGCATCGAGGCAACGAGCTGTGCAAATTCCAGCAGCAAAAAACTATTGGCAAATGGTTATGGAATTACAGTAATCCCAAATCAAATAAATACTTGTTAAATATTGTCTAAACTTGCATATGAATCAATCATGTCGACATCGTTTGTTGGCAGCACTTTAATTTTGTTAAAGGTTTGAGTTTGCCTTGTGAATACTGAATTTAAATTTTGTGAACATATTGAATTTATTGAAACGAGATAAAATAATTTGTTGTCTTTCCTTTGAACTTTAATTCGGCTCATTAGATTTACTAATTCTATAAATTAAATATATTTGCATTTGTTTTGTATCTACAAAGGTTGAATTTAATCTTATGAATTTGCAATCGAATAAGCCTGTGATAATAAAAGTATTTAATAAAAGCATTAACTTCAATTGAGAATTAAATGAACTATGACTTCAGTGGCAATCCATCAAGATTGTCAAGACATAAATATGCATAAATCACTTATAACTTCTGCTCTGATTTGCGACTCAATTAAGATAAATTTATGTTGCTAGCAAAATAAATGTTTTCTATTGTTAGCAATTTAACGGAATTTAACGCATTTGCTGCTGAGAGTTTATTTGCTTTAATTTTATTATTTTGGTTATCTTGGCTGTTGTCAGACAGTTTTGTAGTTTTTGTTATTGTTGCTCGGTTTATTGTTTTTATTGTAATTGTTTTTGTTTGTTTTTATTGTAAGCACTTAGTAGTTTTTGCTATATAGTTTGTCTGGCATTTTGATGAAGTTTAACATTTAAATTGCAATTTTTGCTATTGGCCAAAAACTGTTTTTAGGGGTTGTCAAAAGATTTTATTATTTTGATTTTCATATTTGCGGTTTGTTTGCGTTTCCCAAAAAAATGAAAAATTTGCTGTTTTCTGTATTTGTTTTCGTTTATTTTCCAGTTGCCAGTTTCTTCTTCATTGCTTGAGATATGCCTTTAAATTGCATTTACTGTGTTTGACGAGAAATTGCAAATTTAATAAATCTTTTTGACCAATTGGCAATTAAGCCAAAAATAAATTGAAACTTTTGTGCTTTTCATTTGCTGATGCTGTCAATGAGTACTTCTATGCGTCTGTGTGTGTGTGTGTTTTTTTTCGTTTTCTGTGGCATTGGCAAAAATTAATTTACAACATTTACACAATCTAATTTGCAATAACGCGACCCAATTGTAATTTGTAATTACAATTTTCGTGATTATAAACGACGACAATGCAACAATCGAAATTAGCTGCGCAATTAGTTGTTCATCTTGCTGCAGCATTGTTCTTGCCGATAAATGCCCTCTGCTGCTTCCCCGCAGTCTCATTCAGCCCCCACAGCATCTTAACCCTGCAATGTGATTCAATATGCCAGCACAAAAATAAAGGCTAATGAGCCTTGTTTGCTCTTTTCGACAATTTCAGCGTATTAATACCCTTGAAGTGGGCTTTACGAATTTGCCACTCGAGTTACACTTTTGAGAAAAGGAAATTTAAAATTTACTTTTCTGAGAAAACATTTTGTAAAAAAGGAAATTTTAAATTTACATTTCTGAACCCATTTTATAAAAAAAGGAAATTTTGAAATTTATATTTATGAATTAATTTTGTAAAAAAAATTTTAAAATATATATTTCTATAAGGGAAATTTCAAATTTACATTTCTGAATACATTTTGTACAAAGGAAATTTAAAATTTACATTAGTTAAAATTTACATTTGTGAGAATTCATTTTGAAAGAAGGGAAATTTAAAATTTGTATTTTTAAGAATTCATTTTGTACAAAACGAAATTTATAATACTTATAAGTATTTTGGAACCCATTTTGTAAGAAAGGAAATTTAAAGTATACTTTTCTGAACCCATTTTGCTAAGAGGGAAATTTAAAATTTACATTTTTGAATTAATTTTGCTAAAAAGGAAATTTAAAATATATATTTTTGAACCGTTTTGTTGTTTTAAAGAATTTTTACAAATTTTTATTTCTGAATTTCTTTTGTAAAATAGAAAATTTCAAATTTCTTTTACGAAAAAATTTAATTTTTAATTATTTAAAATTTCTTAAATGAATAAAAGTTTAAACATTAAAATTTCTATACTGCATTTGGCACATTTTTAAACTGCGAAATCAGTTAAGCTGTAAATAAGAGTATTTATACTTCGGTTTCCAGCTAAGTGTTTAGTTTTTTGTTGTCAATGCAATTAAAATGCCATTTCACGGCAATCTGAGTATGTCTGTGTGTGTATATGTGTGTATGTGTATTGAGTGAGGATACAATAACTGTTTATTTGATTTTAGTAAATTTTCCATATTAGCCGCAGGATTTTTGTTTTGATTTTTGGGCAAACATAACCTCAAAGGTGGCTTTTGTGTTTGGCTTTTGGCTTTACAACAATTGCAGACAGAATTTCATGCTACGATTATTTGCTTTTGTCGCCATTCAATGCGGGCATCAACGAAATAGGCAACCTCATTTTGGCCACATAATATATAAAATTAATAATTACATTTTCGACAATGATTATAAGGAATTATAATAAGGGTGAAATGAAGTTTAAATATGCTCTATTGAAATACATGTTGAATTCAATTTAGGATTTAAGGTTTTATTTATATGGCTTTCACATTCAATAAACTTTTCTGAAATGTATTTTTAAAGCAGTAGTTGAAGAACGAAATATAATTTATGGGTTCAGAAATAGTTGTTGTCAAAAAAAAGCTTTTTCAATGGCGTACATTTAAATGATCTTAGCTCAACTCACTCTGTGTATTTTACAATTAATTTCTTAATTAAAGTGCGTTTTCATCTTTGGTTTTTCGCTGTGGTTTTAGTTTTAGTTTTCATTTTTATGTTTTTTTTTTTTGTGGAATATTTTTTGCATAATTTATACATTAAATGCCTCTTTTCACTGCAGTGCTTAGTGTTCTACGAGTAAATCTAAAGATTTGGATTTTGCTTATGTTGTTTTTTGGTCGAAATTTGCAATAATTCTACACGTAAATCGAATACTCTTTTCTGTTTTCTGTTAGTTAGAAGACACCTAATAGAATTTGCTGTATTTTCGATTTCTAGTACATTTTTATGACACATTAATTGCATTTTAATTGCTGCAATTCAAGTGTGTGTGTTTGTATTTTCGGCTCAATTTACTTACTTAATGCTAATGTCAAAACGTGTTTGTTAAACGTTTTTGTGTTGTTCATTTTGCTGTTTTGTGGCTGTTGTTGTAATGTCTCTTCACTGGCAATTAGTTTAATTTGCTAAATCCTGTATTATGTCCGCTGTAATGAGAGACATAAAGAAACAGAAAGGGAGAAAGAGAAATGGAGGGAATATATTAATCGATTTTGTTTTGTACAAGTTAAGCTCACTAATAAATAATATGTGAATTGCATAATTTAAAATAATTAAAAACTCCATTAAACTATACGTTCAATTTGCATTGAAACATGTTCATGACGGTATTAATTTGCTATATTTAAATATTTCAATATGTTCAACCTCATTAAATACCCTATAATTCTGATTCTAGAGATGTTGATTGATTTTTACTATTTTTTCATTGTTAAGATTGACCTTAAAATGTGAAGATGAGATTCATTTGATCAATTTAAATGATTTCATGGACAACAGATAAAAGTAAATATTCTTTAACTAACATTTTCTTCATAAAAATGTTAAAAGGTTAAAATACATAAAGAGATTATAACTTAGAATCACAACAAACAATTGACAACACACATTTCTAAATAAAAATGTAAGAATAAATAGATTATATATTGAATACTCAAAGAGCTATTAAATCAATTGAAATTATGTCATAGATTAGACAAATATTCTTTTGACATACATTTTGCAAATAATGTTGTAAGAATCTAAATTAACGTAGAAATATCATACAATTTATTCAATTTAAATTATGTCAAAGACAAAAGAGATAGGCAAATATTCTTTTTAGACAACTTTCTAGTACAAATTGAGGATATTGAATGAAGATAATTCGATAATCATTTAGAATTTTATCAATTTAAATTTTCTCAAAAAGAAGTACAATTTGAAGAGAGATACGTGAATCGAGCGATTGAATCAATTTAAATGATGTCATAGACATAGTTTTTAGTTTCTTTTTGCAGGGTATAATTATGATGCTGTGTCTATATGTTTAACCCTACTCTATATGCAAATGGGTCAGCGAATTTGTGAATGCGTCTCTAAGCACGCGATTTGCATATAAATACTTATATATTTATTTATGCTGTAAATACAGAAATAATAAATATATATGCATATATGTAAATATATATTTGTAAATATTTTATACAATTTGAATGCATTGCCGCTCCAAATGCATTTGCATTCAATCAACAAACGTGTTTGGGCGATGCAGCAATGAATACAGACAGAATGTAAAAGGGTTTGCACCTGGGTTGCTGCTGTACTATGTATATTGCATTGAAATATATCAAAAAACCGAATATATCTATCTATCTATGTGTATTATGTGACAAAAGCAGCGAAACATAATCAACACTCAGCGACAGTTCTGGAATGCAAAACTCAATTCAAATGCCAAAACACTCAAACACTCAGGTGAGTTCTGAGTTCTGAGCTCTTCTATCTTCAGCTCTAACCATGCGATGACTGTGTGTGTGTGTGTTGTATGTGTGTGTGTGTGTTGGGTATTTGAAAAGTCAACTCTTGTCAAGTTTTGTACTCTTCTCTCACAACTGTGGACGTTAGCACGTTTACACTCTGGCTTCGATTGCGTCATGTAATCCTTAACCTAATCAAGTTCTCTGCGGAATAGATTTTGTGGCTTAAAATGTAGTCTGGCAGTTCGGATTTATAGCACCGAACTCATTTTCCCAACAAATCATGTACACATGTATCAAGCAGAATGAATGAGGAAAGTGTATAGAAATGTTTTCGGATTTTGCTTATTTTTTATTTTGAGTGCGAGTTTCATTTCAAATTCTATTATATTTTTTAGTAAAAATCGCACTGAAAACTGTTCTCATTTCATAGATTTGATGGGATTTAGAATATTGCTTGTCGATCAAATATTGATTGATTGTTAAGCAAAAGTTTATCAATGCATAGCAGTTATGCTTTTAATTGGAAGAGTTTGAATTATTAGAGATTGATTAAAAATTTATTATAGTAATTTTGTATTATTTAATGTGGCAAAATAATTTTGCTACTCATACTTTTATAACTTGTTTTGAAATAAAAATAATGCCAACGATTTGCAAATATATTTAAAAACTTTTGGAAGTGCTTAATTTAATTGAATTTTGCTTTATGCAAAAGGATTTTAACAATAAAATACTTAGTTGGTTATATTTTTAAAGGAAGCATTATAATTCTACTTGCAAACTTGTACATAAATGTATTTTAAAATAAATGACGATATAAAGTTTGAATATAATTTTATTAATTAAAAATGGTCAGTCGCTAACTTTTTGCAACTAGATTCTGAAACTCTGAAATGTGCTTAGCAATTTTTCTCACTTTTAAATCCCTCACCTCAGAACGTAGTGTATTTAGAGCTTTGTCCCTTTTCAGCAAAACTCCATTGCATAAACTTGTCTTGTAGGTGTTTGATGTGCCGAGTATCTATCTATGTGTGTGGGTGTGTATGTATTAGTGTGTGCGTGACTATGTGCCGTTGATTTCGCGCAACACTTTCTGCACTTTGCGTCAACGTTGACAATTGCAACTTTTGCATAAATACATTTTCTGCATTTGCCACGCACACTTCACATTCTACCACAGCTCAGCTGCTTTTCTATTTCCTCTCTTCCGCTTTCTCCCTCTCTCTCACTATCTGTGCACTTCAAGTCAAGTGGAAGGTGCAAATCGCTGTTATTGTTGTTGTTGTTGTTGTTGCCTTGCGGTTGTGTCTCGCACAATATGAAATACTTTTGCATACTTTTATGCGCACGCATTGAAAATTTATCAACGCTTTGCGAATTCAGTTTGGCCAAATGCGTTTACGTTTATCTTCTTCGGCTTTGTAGTAGTAGTTGCTGTATTGAGGTCTGCGATGGAAAACCTGGTTTCCGGTTGAAAAACTCAATTAACAATTGCAATTTCTTTATTCGCGTTGAAGCGCAGCACAAACAATGCGTAGAGCTACGAAATGGGGCACAAAGGGGCAGAAGCTCGTTGCAAAATTTATGTGTTGTTATTGCCTTTGCCTCGTTGTTAGGCTATGTTTCATTACCTAATAAACATTTTATGAGCGATCCGAGTTGTGGTCAGTCAACACACACACACATACACAAAAACACACAGCGATGCATAGACAACGCCAAATTGGTAAATTGTTTGAAAGATGCATGGCCCGTTTGACCAGAGAGTGAGTGCAGAGAGAACACAACACAACACAGTTACTGGCAACAGCTTCCTCGGTTTGGCAGTTTCCCCCCTTCACCTCCCTCCGCGAAACACACACAGTTAGCTCTGCCATAATTAACAAGCTCCAAAAGCAGGCTCCAATGCGCCGATGATGGCTCGCCATTTGGGTTTATGTGCCACACTCTGCCCATGCCCTTGGGGCATAGCCGCTATGGCTCTCTGTTGACAATCACAACTGATGATTGGGGTCAGTGGTAGCTATGTGTGTGTGTGTGTGTGTGTGGTAATACGTAAACTTCTCATTCAGCGTATTTAACCAAAGTTGCTAAGCTTACTGCGATATCAATAATAATTGCTGGTTAATGAAATCCATGTTAAGTAAGATCATCATTCGAATTTTAGTGAAGTTGTGTTTTGTGTCCTAATATTTGCAAACCTATCAATTCAAAAGTTTAGAATGTATAAAAAAACAAACAAATCTTTATAAATTCTTTAAAAAAGAGACAGAAAAGCGACACATTTTCAACGAAATTTATATAGAGAAAATGTACAAATTTCAGCAGATTATTTAAAATGAAAGAAAGAGAATCAAACGATTGAATTTCAGTAAAATTTGGCCAGAGGAATATACAGAGATAATGTATATAACATTTTGTAATTCAGCAAAACTATCTTATTAAATAAAAGTTAAAATTACAAATATTTAAGGATCTCTTTATCGTGGTATTTGGCTAGATTTTAAGTGCTATCAACATGAGATTATTTTTGTATTCATTAGTTTTTTCTTTGATAATTTGCATACATTTTATATTAAGTTTTTATTTCTTTATTCACTACTGAAATTATTTCGATCTCTTATTTTAATAGACAAAAAATGGCAGCCATTATTTCTGGAGTAGTTTTTCAATTATATTTTGTATAAAATTAGTTTTCAGTTTCAGTTAAATGATAAAAATTATCAACTCAATATAAAACCAATTAAGATTTGTTTGTGAGAATTCATAATTACAAAATGAATTGAAGAGTAGTGATCTTTTATGCTGTGGGAAATAAAAACCGTTTAAAATTTTGATCAAACTTTCTTCATTATTAAAAGAAAACATACAATTATGAATTAGTTTATTTATGAAAATCCTGCTTAACTTCGATAAAGTGTATCTATTTGTTGTGCTTGTTTTGTAAACTATTTTTTGTTAGGCACTGTGTATTGCTGGTTATTGTGTTCGTTCTGTTCTGTTCTGTTCCGTGTGCTGGTCGTGGTCTCTATCGCTATCCCTTGACGGTCGGTCCGCATCGCAGCTAGCTCTCGCAGTCTGGCTGCTGGCTGCTGGCTCATAAAACATGCTTGGCCGCAGGTATTCCTGTTACCTGCTGCTGTTGCTGCTGTTGCTGCCTTGGGCAGCCTGGCGACGCTCAAAGCTGTCTCTCTCTTTCTCCCGTATTTATGCCTATGAATATTTCATTTAATTGAAGCGCATTCATTACGAACCACAGCAAGTATGCCCACCCAAAACACCCATCCACCTAGCCAGGCAGCCACATCGACTATGCCACGCCCACACTATATAGTCAAGCAAGCAAATGCGCCCAGTTTTGGCGTTGTAATTAAAATAAATTTATTACGCAAAATGTTTTGCCAAAAAATTTGTCAAAAGTTGTTGGCCCAGGCATAAATAATGGCGACCTCCTCTGTACACCAGTTTATATGCACATATCTTATGTCTCAGAGTACGCGTGTGTGTGTGTGTGCCTGTGTGAGTGTGTGTGTTGTTTGTTTCTGTATTTTATGCGCGCTGTATGCTTAATGATCTGTCCTCTGTGTCGTGCACAGAGCAGAGTCTACTTTGTTGACTCGTAAATTGATGTGGTTAATAAGCTTCTAATTGTTAATTTTCTCTTTTGTCAAGCACAGCAAGTTAATGAAATTGTAATACCCGGTAATCGACGTTTGTATGAAGAGTTGTTACACTATGTGTGATTTCTGTGTAATTAAAATTACGAAGATATTATCTAATGATTAAATGGTAGTTAAGTACTCAAATTGAGCTAAGAAAGCATATGAGGAGTAAACGAAATTATTATTATTATTTTATTGAAATACTTAAAACAAATCTTTATTGCAATGAGATGAGTAAGAGCGGATAAAGTCTTCAGGCTATTAATATAAAATAAAAAACATATAATATAAAATATATTTAAATTAAAATTTCTTGATCAAATTGTACTAAAGACGTAAATTAAGAAGGAACTTAGTCGATGGCCTTAGTTGGTAGCACTCCCTTCTTTTAGTTATTATATTATTTTGTATAATATCATGTAAATAACATGTAAATAATAATAAGAATGAACTAATTTATCAAACTAAAATATTATTAAAATTTCAATTAAAATTCAATTCAATTTAAGAATTTATATAATTTAGAGCTTGTTTGTCCTTTTCCTGTGCTTTTGCGTAGATATTTAATTTTAAAATTATAATGTTTTGTTGTGACTTTACACCAGCAAAGGAAAGTTAGACAACGAAGTGTTTAAAATAAATAGTTATTCAATATTTAAAACTCAAATTTGTTGTTATTATACCCGGCACCCATAGGGTAGAAAGGCGCTTAATTAGTTTAAGTAGCTTTGGCGGATCATCTGGTGAATATTGTACTCTGTGGTATATCTGGAATCTAGTACTACATCAATATACCAAATATAGTTTTTGGTATAGTTAAGTATTTGTGTGATATATTAATTTGCTATATACTTGTACTGCATTGTTTTGCTTTTATTCAAAGTGGGTAGCGGGTATCCCACAGTCAAGCACACACGACTGTTGCTTTCTTACTTGTTTTTATATTAAGTATGTCTATTTTTCTATTCTTCTATAAATTCAAAACTAGAAGTTTTTATACTCATTCATGTATTGACTGTAACAGTAATCGTTTTATTTCTTTTTTAGTTTATTGCTCTCTTTTCTGGTGCCTAGAAACTCAATTTGTGACAGGGCCTAAAAACTGCTTAGAAAAAGACTCTTTAATTCTCTGCTGCTACACATATTTCTATTCACTATACTGCGCTTCAGTTCAAAGCCGCTCGCAGATTCAATTGAATGCATTTAGATGTACATCAATGCCAAAATCAGTTCAATGTAGCAGTGCATTTTTTTTGTGCTGCTTTTATCGCTGAAACAATGGCGTTTTGAAGCGGTAAGCGATTTGAGGAATGCACCTAACCAAACTTCCAATAGAAGCAGCGCAATTTATAGAGAGAGAGAGAGAGTGAGAGAGACTGAGAGTAAATGGGGTAAATGCTAAATATTTGGCATTGCACAGTGCTATCGCGTTAAAAGGATAGAGCATTGTCTCTCTCTCTCTCTCGTTCTTACTCATTGAAAAGCGGCCACAAATGCGGCAATTGAATTGCACAGATCGAGAGCTCAAAAGCATTGCATACTTTGCAGCGCCAAATACGCCAAACAATGGCGAAATATTTCCCCGTTTCCTCTCCTCTCCCCTTCCTCCAGCAAACGTCAAAAGATGCGCAGCGACTAACAAGTTTTCTACTTTAAACTAGACATTTGAGTTCCCTCTAGAAATTCAAGTTTACTTTTATTGTTGTACCCTGCCCCTGTTCGCTATTCTCACATTCTCTCTCTCTCTCTGTTCATTCATGGTTGTTGTTAGTATTCGAGTATTGTTGCCGTGTGGCCATTGGAATGCTAAAAGCATAAGCACAAAAAGGAAGGGAGAAGCACAGAAAAGCACAGAACAGAGTCAAAGTAAACTGCATAACTTGAATAACTGCAGAGGGCACTATACGACACTCAGTTACCTTTTCTAAATCTCAAAAAAATATGTGAGAAAACCAATGAAAGTCAATGGCATAACTGAGGAAAAGGTGCATTTTATTCTGAGAATGCGAGTTGAGTGCTGAGATGAGACTTAGTCTTAGAGATATGCGGTTAAGAGATATGACACAGAAATAAACAGAACAAGGTAATAAGAAAATATTAGAAGTAGCAATTTTATACTAAAGAAGATAATTGTAAATAAAAAATTAGATAGCTTCATCTTTTTTGGAATAAAATTGTCATATCAAAGTTTTTCTTATTACCCCATTAAAATTGTTAAATATAAATATACACATAAGCTACATTTATATATTCATATTTAACAGCTTCACTAAGGTAATAAGAAAAACTTTGAATGTGGCTATTTTTTTTTTTATAAAAAAGTTCAATATATCTTATATTTTTATTTATAATCAACAACTATAAAATAGTTTATATCAAAAACATTGAATAATATTTCTACACTAAAAATTAATTTAGATATATTAGCCTTACTTTTATGCTAACTCTGTTCATTTATATTTTATTCCCTACATAATTACCAATTAAATTTGCAAATAAAAGCAAGATATACTCACTAACTAACTTTTACTATTCTTCTCTAAGCCGAGCTGGCCATAAAATGCGCTACAAAAAAGAATTACATTCCCAGCTGTGCTTGCCGCCTGTTCATCCTCAGATGTCTTTGGCCAATCATTGTGACTTTCTTATAATGCTTTTGACTGTGGGCAATGTTTTGCTTTTGGCCTTCTTATGACAGTCACAAAGCCAACAACAGACATGAGTTTGTTATCGTCAGCCTTTACAACCTTTTCTCCTTTTTACAGTTTGCAATTGAAGTTTTTCTGCTCTTTTGTGGTCAACAAATGCGGCTCTCTCTTTCTCGCTCTCTCTGCGGCAGCTGCTGTTGGACTTTGAGTGCTTTGTTTTAATTGCATTTTTTTGTCTGGTTTTGCGAAGCTGCTAAGCGGATTAGAATCAGTTCATAATGTACGAACGAGTGTGGTAAATATGAATAATCAGCAAAAACAATTGAGCCGCAGCCTCAACTATTCTCTCTATCTAATTGAAGGCAGTTTTAAGTGCCAAAGAACTAAGGAATTAAATGATGTACTCATGGATGTTCTTTAAACTTTTAAGGTAGAGTAAATTGTAAATTGTTTTAAATGGATTTTATGCAGAAATAATATGCAATTTTTGCCATATTTTACAATTCAAAAATGTAAATGTTTCACACTCTGCACTTGCAGGGTATTCATATTACGTATACGCTCCGTGCTCACACTCGAAATGTCTTTGTATTGGTGTGCATACATAAGCAGCTCAATCACAATGCTTTTTTCGCACAACGCACGCTTTTTCATGGTTCTGAACAGTTTTGCGGCTTGTTTCAGTGGTTAAAAAAAAAAAAGGAATGATTGCGCCACTTTTTGATCTACTTGAGAAAGTTGAGCAACTATTTTGTAAGCTTTTGTGGTTAGTTAGGATAATTGTGCGTCTATTTAGCAGATCAACTGCAGTGTATTGTGCAATCATTGTATTTTCATTAAATGTGTATTGAAGTATTGCATTTAAATTTAAGCATATACAAGTTTGCATTTAAATTTGTGCATTTGAGGTATTGCATTTAAATTTGTATAAATGGGTGGAAAATTAAAAAAATCTACCTTTATTTATTTCCAAATTTAACTGTCAAAACATAACATCGCAATTAAATTTAATTACATTAAGAAATAACGAAATATACAACAAAATATAAACAGAAATATAACATGTATTTTGCTTTTATTTTGATCGTATTCTTAATCATTATATAACTTATGGACTATGTTTTTTTTTTGTATTTACTACAAGAACTATTATTTATGTATATGTTAAATAAAATGTTCTTATATTTTAGTTTATATTTTGTTGTATTTGTTAGATTAATCTTTATGTGAGTTTATTTATATATTGCGCTGTACTTTCTTTATATATTAATATTTGTGTTGCGGATTTCAAATCAAAAAATTAAAATTCGAAAAGCTCACTTAATAGAAGATAAAATTTCAGCAAAAATTTGCTTTTAGTAATTTTTAAATACGTAAAGCAATCTTTTTTTTTTGCACTTAAGGAAATAATATTTCATATAAAGTTCTCTACATTTTATGCCAACAAAAAGTGAATAACGCCAAACATTAACTAAGCAAATCATCAGCATAAATCGTCTTGGGAAAAAGTGTTCGTAATCCTGTGAGAACACAACTAACTGATTTTAGATGCTTCTCGCTCAATCATCTACCATGGTTGCTGTGGCAGCTATAAAACTGCAACCTCTTCTACCCAAAACAAAACAAAACAAAAAACGTATATTTTGTGTTGTGAATATTTTGGTATGCTTTTTGTTTTATTTTTGTACTTTTTTGTTGCTGCTCTGTTTTTTTGCATTTGTTGTGCGTTGCTTTCTGTTGATGGGGCAAGTGGCGTTGCATTCTGTTCAGTGATTCACTTCACTTATAGCTGGCAGCGTTGTTTGATTTTGATTTTGTAAAATATTTTGTGCTTGCGCATTTTTTTTGTTGTTTTTTTTCGAAGTCATTTTCTATTAGAGTGTTGAGTGTAGGAAAGGTGGAATAGCTTGATGTAGTTGTGATAGTTGTCGCTGCTAGCGATTTATTGTGTCAGAGGAGAGAGAGAATGTCTGTGTATGTGTGTGTGTGTGTTTGTTTGCTGTGTCTGGTTCCGGCTGCTCATGCATAAAAGGATACAGATGCAAATTGTACACATCCTGGCCAGCTGGATTCTTCCATCCTTCCTTCCAAGCCAAGCTCAGCAATTCTATTTTATTTATCAGTGTCTAAGTGTGTGTATATGTGTTTGAGTGGCAGCTTCCGCTCAGCTTGCGCAACACTTAGTTGCATTATCAATCAAACTGATTTCCGAGCCATTCATTCTAAGCTCCCCGCTCCCCCGCTTTTCCCTCTTCGGGTCTGGTCCTTTGCTTCATTTTATCTAAGACAAACGGTCAACACTTACCCAGCTGCTGTTGCTGTTGATGTTGTTGATGTTGCTGTTGTTGCTGCTGCTGATGTTGCTGTTGATCCTTGCGCTGTGGTGGCAGCGGTGGTTGCTTCGACTTTCTCAATGTTCCATAGCGTTGCGCTGCCTGCAGCATCTCATGCGGCGCCAACGGTTGCTGTTGCTGCTGTGATGCTGTCAACTCTCTTTGCTGTTGTTGTTGGTGTTGTCCAAAGCTCTGTTGACTCAGCGAACTGGTCACTGTGGTTATGTGCGTGGGTGGCACAGCAGCAGCCATGGGATAACCGGCGTAATCCACCAGGCCACTGAATGCGGATGGCGGTCGCTGTTCCACATAGATTTGCTGCTGTTGGTGTTGCAACTGCTGCAGACGCCAGAGCGCCTCCTGTGACAGATCGCGTGCATTGCTATAGTTATTCTCCTGCCCATTGTTTGACCCTGCAAAAACAAATTACGCAAACACGCACACACACATACGTATAAGTAGAGTACTTAAATTAACAAAATTCAAGGTGCGAGACGACACAATTTGCTTGAAAAGGTAAAGGTGCTCTTTTGTGGAAACATGAAAGTCACACTGGCTAATTGGGAAACACAAAAGATGCCCGGTCATGCTCATCAGCACAGGCAACTGTCCAAGCCAAAAGAGATGGACCAACGCCTTCGTTTTCGTCTTATGCGTTGCTTTCCACCTGCATTTACAAATTTAATGCTCTCTCTGCAGCTGATGGCTGCCTCTTTTCTGCTGCCTCTTGTGTTTCCCATTTTGGCAGCATTTGCATTTGCATTTACATTTCACATCAGTTTCACTCAAAATTCATTTAATGCATTTAATGCATTTTTCGACAGCGAAGGCAGCAAATTAAAAGCAAAAGATTTTTGCGAACATTTTTGTGATAATTAAATTCCATTAAGTGCATTTCAGTAAGAAGTGAGAAAAGGATATACTATGTTATATATAAAAGGGTAAATAGGAGAAGCAATTATTGTGTGAGACAGATATTTCAAAATATACCACTATTTCATATTTATCTAAATTAAAAGGCTTGAAATTATTTCGCGAAAATTAGCTTAAACAATTCAGTTTTATAGATAAGAAAAGTTAGCTAGACTTTATTTGTTATTAATTTATTCATTAAGTTTACTATTTCCATTAGAAAATTTAAAAAAGAAAAGATATTTCTTTAAAACTACCATTATTCATTATAAGATTTACGAAATATTAACTTGACGATATCAACAAAACGTTACTATAAGATATTCAATTAAATGATTATCATGATATATAGATATTATTTCTTTGAAGTTCCATTAATCAGCACACATTTCCGATTAGAATTTTAAAGCTGAAATCAATGTTGAAATAATGTTTCATTCATTGCGTGGTTTTCAACACCAAAACTTTTTGCTTTGATGAATAATCAGGAATATTTTGAATGTATATCGGTATACTAAATATTGACTGCGGTATATTTGAATATTTGCCGGTATATAAATTTGGTGTATTTACTTCGGTATATTTTTAATATTTTTCGGTATTTTAATTGACATCAATATACTAAAAAATCCATATACTTTTATAGTTTAATGCTTTTCGGTATATTAATTTGGTATAGTTGGATGTATATCGATATACTAAATGTAGACTGGTATATTTTAATATTTGCCGGTATACAAATTTGGTATATTTAGTATATCGATATACTAAATGTATACTTTGGTATTTGAAATATATTGTATATCAATATACTTGTATATTTTAATATTTTTCGGTAGAATAATTTGGTATAGTATACTAAATGTGGCCTTCGGTATATTTTTTTAATTTCTTTTCGTTGTATTAATTTGATAATTTTCAGAATACCGCACTGTTTCGAAATGAGTGTTGGGTTTCCCACCGTCGAGAATATTCGATTTTAATGAACGTCGAAATATTGCAAACAAGTACATAAATTTGCCAACCCTGGCTGTACTTTTAACAGCAGAATTGACGGATTCATATAAATTTAAATTTCGTCTATTATCGAAACTAGTATTTTTTAGTTTATTTGTGATACCAAGTAAAACGGACAAAAGTAATGTCAACATTTGTCGTAGGCATTTAAGTAACAAGCACATATTTTTGACTCTAATAAATCCACATTACTTTCATGCTAATGCCACTGTTTGAACTGGGCATCCTTCATCTTCTGCAGCCATGTGATGGTGCCAGCGACAAGTTCACGCGATCCGGTGACCAGGACATCTAATTCCTTACGCATGCCATACCGCTGATTGCCATGCTTCTCCTTCAGGTAATCGAAAAACGACTCAATAGAAATTGAGAGCTGAGCGGTGTCCCGTGTGCCATCCTCTTCGCACAGCGAACGCCAATTGCTGGCATTGCGTCGGGCACGTTGCAGCTCCTCCATGCTGTGCCACGTAATGGCATCCTTTGTGGCCTTATCCTGTTCCTTTGTGACCTCATCGAATGGCTCGCCCTCAAACAAACTGGGACTGGGCACAAAGCCGGCCTCCTCAAAGCGTACATTATGTCGCAGAATGGTGAGCAAATCCTTCGAATTGAACTCATTCACTTTGCTAAAAAGCAGCACTTTGGGCGCCCGACTGCTGCGTGTGCGTGTATAGAACCACTCACGGCACATCATCATGCTCTCCAGGGTATCGGCGCTATCCATGTACACATTGAACATATCATGCTTCATCACTTCAAATTGGCCTCGCTGCACATAAGTTTCGAGGCCACGTGTGGCGCCTGGCGTCAACTGTGTGGCATTGTGCTCCAAACCGGTGACATACTCGGGTCGATGACGACGCAAATAATCATAGGCCAACTGTATGGCCAGCGAACCATTCAATTTCACTGCAAAGTTCGCGCTGTTCAGCAACTTTTTATCGGAGAAATTTGTCTCCGCATACGCAGCATAGCTGGGCACTCGATGCAATTGGAGACCCAACTGTTTGGCCCTTTGACTCAACACCTCAAAGCATTCCGGTTGCGTGGCACTCGTATAAATACTCGCTTCTGGTTTCATGATGGCCGCCTTAGCCCAGGCAATGTCCCGAAGTGAATTACTTAAACTGAAGCTCTGCTCCCAACCCAAAGTGCTGATGCCAATTGTTTTCGTATGCGACATGATATTCGTGCAATCGCTGGCACAAGCGCTGCCTACCTCAATGATGGCCACATCGACCTTGGCATTGCGAAACGCATGACACGCCATGATCATGAGCAACTTCTGGTAACTAGGCGTCGGCTGCATTTGCGCCAGTTGCGTTTGCAGCTGCTGAAAGAGTTCGGTGAATTGCGCATCGGAAATAGCTTCGCCATCGATGCGTATACGTTCGCTGGTCACAAACAGATGTGGAGCACAAAGCACGCCCGTCTTGACGCCATGCGAAAGGAGAATGGCCTCAACAAGCAGACAAGTGGAGCCGCGTCCTTTGGTGCCAGCCACCTGAATCACTGGAATACTTTCCAGTTCCGATTGCTCATAACCAGTTTCCCTCAAACACTGTAAAGTGTGCTCAATATTGGGCTCACTCTTATCGGTCTTTGTTTTGGTCTTTGCACGCCCGGCGGTCGGTTCATGTGCCTGATACGCATTCAGCTGACGTACTGTATCCAAATAAGCAAGACGTTCGGGTGACTTGGGCTTAGGTTCGGGTTCGGGTTCGGGTTCAGGGGCGGATTTGACCGCAGTTTTGGGGTTAGCTGTCGCTTTAGTTATCTCCGCTTGCGGCTTCAGCTGTTGCATCTTCTGTTGTTGTATGTCGCGTCCCGCTTGTTGTTTCGCTTGCATATCTTTGAGCCATTGCGCCTGCTTTTGCTGCTGAGCACCATGCATGCGATGCATCCAGGATTTGCGCTCCGCTACGCTGCCGGCGTCCTTTAGCTGCTCATTATCTGGCTGCTGCTGCTTTTCAGGCATCGCATTACTTGATTTGCCAAATTTTGGCGCATTATTTGCGCCCACAAAACTCGCCATGGGCGACGGCTTCGTTTTGGTTTCGGCTTCGGTTGCGGGGCGTGCTTTTGCCTTGCGTTGCATGCCGCCGGGAGATACTTTGGCCAGCCACTTGTCACGCTGATCCTTGATGTTGATCTGTGGCACAGTAGTCACTACTGGGCGCATCGCTTTAGCCTGCTCCTTGTTGCCAACGGCAGCCTCGTCGATTGTTAGCGGCAGTGGCTTTGATTCAAACGATTTCTTGCGTTGTCTCTGCTGTTGTTGTGTCGACGACTGAGCTGTGGGCGTCGCAGCTGGCGACACTGACGATGGCACTGTTGGCGACTTGAAGCTCATCTTGAAGAAGTTATTGCTGCACTGCAGCGTTAAAGTGCGTGGCAATGCAACATGTCGACATATTCTATACATTTCTTACACTCTCTCCGAAATTGGCGTTAAAGTAAAGATTTTGGATTCTGAAGAAATTTCGCTGTTGTCTTTTTTTTTGTTGTCTGAACTTTGTACTTTGGAATGCTGTCTTCTTCTGTTTTCTGTTTTACCTAACGTTTAACGTTTATTTTTTACTTTTTTACGTTTTCATTTGTTTAATTTTTGAGCTGCCAAGCGACACGACACATAACGAAAAGCCAATGAATAATTAGCTCTTAAAAATGCTCTGATATGAATATGAATTGAATTTTCCTTGAAAGCGAGAAATAAATATCATTAAAATGAATACTGTATTTTATAATAAGATACACTTGGCAGTTACTTTTCACCTTTAACTCTTTGGAGATAGTGTTTGATATATTTTGCAGCTTATTTGCGTTTGTCATTTTTGTTTACATCCTTTCGGGTTATGTTGTCTTTATTATTTCCTTTATTATACTTGATTAATGTTCCCTCATCATTGTCTTTATTTTCCTATTTGCTTATTATTTATTCATCTCTTGATTTGATATCTCAATATCTTAATTTATCTCAATATTTCTTATATTTTTATCTCTTGCAGTCTTGGCAGGTATAAACATATGTACGTGATTTATCTATCTGTTTAATGAATGTGTTTAATTAACAATACTTTCAGATTTATTTTATTATTCTCTTTCACTCTCTTACTTTCTAGTAGCCTCTTCCTTATTCAATTGCTTTCAAAACGCAGTGCATAAAATTAATGAATATTTTAATGCAGTTTAAAATGAATTGCGATGTAAGAGAAGATGATGGCGAACAACAAGGGATTTGGAATAAGAATTGTGCTGGTGCAATGTAGAGTTCGAGTGCTGCGAGTGTGTGTGTGTGTGGCAAGTGACATGTTGCAAGTAAGTAGCAAAGTAGCAGCGTGGCATGGGTGCATGGTGCATACATACATAGATATATTTTCAACTATTTAATTATTGGCGTCGTGTGTGCATTTTGTGGTGCAAAGTTCAAGTGTCTGTTCGGTGGTGGTGGTGGTGTGGCATCCACTTTTGCAGTAATCCCACAACATTTCCTTTACTCAAGTGTGCACAAGTGTGTGTGCCAGTGTGTGTGCCAAATGGGTGTGTGTGTGTGAGTGCGATTGCGAGTGTTACCTGTGATGGCGAGCGTTGTTGTTGTTGTTGCGGTTTTGGCATTACGTGAAGTTGTTGTAATTGTCGTTGCCAGCGCCGTTGTGGTGCCAGCCGTGGCTGCGGTCACCAGCTGCCGCTGTCCCTGTTCCTGCCCCTGCCCTGTCCCAGTCCTTGCCCCAGTCCAAGTCCCTGTAATTGCTCCTGCAAAGCGCGCTTCTCACGCTGCAACTGACCAAGGTTGCTGCTTCCTCCTCCACGCTTCAAGGTGGAGTTGTTGCTCAGGCTGTTGCTCAGGTTGTTGCTGCTGCTGTTGCTGCTGTTGGCGGTGGCGGTGGCGGTGTTGTTGTGCATGGTTTGAGAGTTGTTGGTGGTGTGAGAGTTGTGGGTGCTGTTGATGGTGGGCTGCTTCGTTAGTTTGGCGGCGCGTGCTGCTTGCAGCTGTTGGAGCTGGCTGCTGCTGTTGCCTGTTGGCACTGGAGTCGACTCAAGTGGTCCTGCTTTGGTTGCAACCGCATGAACCACACACACACACACATACACAAAGAGACACACACACATACACACAGAGAGAAACACACGATATATGTGTCGCCAGTTTCCAGTTTGGTGCGCAGAAAGGTGAAGGGTAGAGAAATTGTAATTAAGTTTGGCATTGGCATCGCGCACATTTAAGTGAACAGTCAAAAAATGAGAAATAAAAGTAGAAGTGGGAGTAGAACAACAACCACGGAAATAGCAAAAGAGACTCGCATTGCCAAAGAGACACACACACACACAATTAAAATGCATTTTGTGGCACATATTTTTGGGTTAGTGGACATAGGAAAAGCGGCGGGGAATACACGATTATCATTTAAATTAATGGCAAACTTTGAAAACATATTAAATTTGCTACAGTTTTGGCAGCGAATTAACATAATTTTTGTTGGCACATTTAGTGAGTAAAGTTGAGGAATTTTACCAAGATAAAATGGCTCTAAGATAGAGCTCTTATAAGAATGTAGTTGTCTAAAAACTATTGTCGAAAACTATAAATAATCATTTTAAAAATGTTTGCCGTGAAAAGCTTGTTATATAGTCGATTTAACTTTTTCGTTTCTTTCTTTCTGAATACTTGAAAGACTTTTGCGTCTGACTATGAAAACAATAAACACTATATTCTATGAATATTTAATGCTAGCTTAGTTAGCATAGAACCATCAATTTTCATTTGAGAGGCTTGCTGCTAATTTTGCACTTTATGGAACTTTATTCCAATGCTAAAACTAAAACTTCTCTAAAAGTGTTTTCCAAGTATTTGAAGATTATTTCGAGCTTCTCTGAGATACTTTATTGATTGCTGCTTTGTTGCTAAATTTAATTTACAATCGTTCTTTTACTATATCATTAGTGCTTAATCCCAGTTCAGTTTATAGATGAGTTTTATATTTTAAGATCTATTTTATTTGGCTTGTGGAAAGGCTAAGCTGAGCTGAGCTCTACAAGAGGTTGTCGTTTAATCCCTAATCTTTTTTAGTGGAAATTTCATCAATTTAGCTGTTTTCTAGTTTAGTTTAGTTTCTATTCTTAATTGTCTTTGTTTGTTGTCAGTCTGAAGTGTGGCGGACCACTTGAAGGCCAGAAAGCAAAAAAGTTTCCTGTGAATTTTTTTTTTTGGCAACGGTTTTTATGACTTTTGTTGGGCGCCCGTTGGGCTTAAAGCCAATTAAAAATTGTGCAGCGCGAAGGACAAAAGAACACGAGTCACGGCTTAATTCGCACTTAATTGGAATTACGCTGGAAATGCAGAAGTAGAAGCAGCTTCAGCTGAGAGATCCACTCAGAACTCGATTCGCTGGCCGATGTCATTTTGGTAACCAAAGGCACAAAGCTGTAGCTGCTTATGCATGGAGCGTGGAGGAGCGACGAAAGGAAAGGGAAACTGAGAGTTGAGAGCTGAGTCTAGATTGACATGAAATGCAATTACGGCCAAAAGCGAAGGCGTCAAAATGGCCGCCATAAATCTGCGACGCTGCTTAATGAAGAAACCGAAGCTCTTTTTCGTATCTCTATCTCCTCTCTCTCTCTGTCTAGTGTTGTCTACTTACACTCGCCATGATGTCCGGCACTGGAGGGCAGCACTTGATAGCTGTCGCTATCG
Organism: Drosophila kohkoa; assembly: GCA_019972355.1. Classification (NCBI taxonomy): domain Eukaryota; kingdom Metazoa; phylum Arthropoda; class Insecta; order Diptera; family Drosophilidae; genus Drosophila; species Drosophila kohkoa. Next base: position 157,480 of record BJEL01000036.1, on the reverse strand, counting down.
ATGCCAATGCCACTTGTCACATGGTATCCGTAGCCATTCGAATGCGATTGGTGGTGGCCACCATAGAGGCTGCTGGGTTGCGACGTCTGTTTTGGATACGTGTGCAGCAATTCGCCTTGTTGCATGTTTAGTTGCTCGTCGGGATCGTGCAACGCTGTCAGTGTTAATTCCATGCCACCATCCAACTGTTTGCTATCCAAACTACCCGTGGGATAGTATGGCGGTGGCGGCGGTGGGGCAAGTGCCGATGATGCGTTGTTATCCGTCGTTGTCGCTCCCGTTCCCGTTCCCGCTGCCGATGTTACTGTTGTTGTGGCCACCAAGGAGGCATCCACATCGTACTCCTTGCTACTACTGTTGCTGTTGCTGTTCCATTGCCATTGGCATTGGTTGTTGTGTTTGTGGCAGCCGCTGCTGCTTGCTTCTTCGCCGCATGCGTGCGCCGGCAGCGACAGAATGCGTAGAGCAACAACAGCAGTAGCACAAACGAGATGCCCGCTATGATGATGGCAACCACGGCCGATGTGGCTATCCCCGAGCTCTGTTTCATGTACGATTTGCCAACTATAAGAAATTGGTAGTGAATATCATATTAATGCAAACAGTAGAAGAAGGATTTGCTAAGCTAAATAATAAATGCAATTAGTTCATTGCCAAAATTATTTAAATTTAAATTAATAGGTAATATGAAAAAGTTATATTTCTGTGTGAATATGCAAAAAAACTTTGGCTTTAAGTTTAAGCTTTGCTTAAATAAATAATCTAAGAAGGAAATTTTGTATTCCTCATTTTATCACGAAAAATATTGCGAAATTCTAAATTTATGGTATTGAAATATGTCATGTCAAAACACACAATATTAATTGGAAATTTTTGCGACTAAAAACAAGTTTAATTTAACGGGACTAGATTTCCTTTTCACCGCTTTTTATCTGTTGTTTTAAAGCTAGGTAACAACATCTTTATTTAAATATTTTACGTTTTAATTTCATTCATGGTGCGAGCTAGAAGTTTGAAATTTTTTAACATAACTTCGTTTTTATCATAAATTTGTAAAGTTGTAAATAAGATTTATTAAAATTGATTCTAAATAGATTTAGTGCGCATCCTCCTAACTGCTTTAAACATTTCCATTGAACAAGTTGCAATTCGATGCTAATTTCTTGAATATTTAACTAGATATCTTTACTTCTTTATAGTTTTAGTTAGAAACTCCATAGCTCTCACGTATTAAGTTTGGTATGAAAAGGCTTTAAAAAACTATTGAAACTGCTTTAAATTTTGGCATTGAACTAGTTGAAATTCGATGCTAATTTCTTAAATATTCAACTAGATATCTTTACTTCTAAATATTTTTAGTTAGAAACTTTGGTATGAAAAAGCTTTAAAAAACTATTGAAACTGCTTTAAATTTTGGCATTGAACTAGTTGAAATTCACTGCTAATTTCTAATATATTTAATTTTATTTTTTAGTTGAGAGTCACACTTACTTTCAGCATTCGCGTAGGCGCCGCAGTGTTCATGATTGGCCAGCAAACACAGTTTCACACGCACAACTGGCCCCGGTCCTGCAGTTTCTGCCAGCGCCATGGTGCGATCCTCACCCAGTTGTCCATGCGTGGATGGGTTTAAGTTGCGTCCCGAACTGCTGGCCGTCGTATAGTGAGCGGTGCGTGCCATCTGATTGATGACAGCCTCCTTGAAGGTGGCCTCACTGCCCGAGGGCAGCAGCGTCAGTGTCTCGACAATCTCCCACATGGGCACGGTGGCATCGCGAGTGACCAACGACTCGACAACAGCAATCAGCGAGAGACAAGTGGCCGCGACATTGATGCCCAGCACATGGGAATTGGGATCGTAGCTCACATGCAACGGAGGCGGTATTTTGCTTACTTTTGTGGTGGCCAAAATCTCATTGGAATAACCCGAATTGCCTTTTGAATTCAATGCATACACTCGGAACATATAGCTCTGATGTTGATCCAATGGCGCCAGCTTGCAGGGATTCTCGCGGAAACAATTGAATTCGATCCATTCATGGGCGCCCACCTGCGATGAGCTGCTAACCACCTGATAACTGGGAGCAAAGGCATTTCCCGAGCAATCCGAGAGCAATTGTTCCCTGGGCGTGGCCACCCGTCGATAGCTAACCGAATATTTGGTGCTCATCAGACCGCCGTTGAAACCCGGCTGCCAGCTAAGTACAGCATAATTGTGTGCCACTTCGATGACTTTCAATCCGGTGGGTTTCTCTGGCGGTCCCTTCGGCTGCAGACGTATCTGAGTGCGTATGGTGTCGAGTGGATTGACGGCACGACACGTGTACTCCCCGTAGTCTGAGTGCTGCAAGTGTGCTATTCTCAATATGGAGATATAAATGTCATTATTGTCCATGCGTGTGCTAATCTCATAGTGTCCATCAGAGGACATTGTGAGCGGCGAGGGATTGTTGCCGAATTGCCATTGAAATTCCGGTTTGGGATAGGCTTGCACCTTGCAAACCACCTCAGCGGATTCACGCACATCGTAGGCCACCTTATTGTACTGATGCAGGACAATGGGTTCATGCTCGATGCGCAGATGCATCGATGAGTTCGCCGAGTTTACATCGTTCTCGTAAAGACAAGTGAATAAGCCTCGATCTCCCGGCAACAGTTGATTGCCGTTGGGTCGCGCCTTGCCGCGAAAACGTAAAATACTTTGCACCGTAACAACACCGCCAGCTGCCTCACTAGGCGTTGTCCTAATCTCGTATAGCTTGCGTGTGGGCAGTATTTCGGTGCCATCTTTGATCCAACGTATCTGTGGCGTTGGCTTCGCCTTGGCGCTGCACGTTACCGCATAGTCCACATCGCCAACGCGTCGCGTTACATGCTGCTGCAGCTTGGCGATGAACTGCGGCGGCTGATGCACCTCCAACACTATGGTGGCCATTTTGCCAATGCCCAGCTCATTGACCGCGTGACAATGATAGCGTCCCTCGCTACCCAAATGTGCCTTGGGTATGGAGTACTGCGGCCCCTGTGCCAGTATCTTTTGCGTGTTGCTCATCTCGCCGTCCATGTCGCGAAACCATCGATACTGCGGCACTGGCCAACCCGGTGGATTGGCCGAACAGCTGAGCGTTACCCCATTGCCTACGTGTACAACCGGTTTGTTCGGGGTGATGTACGCCTGACCGGGACGATGTCGCACTAGTAAGGCCACCGTGGAGTTGCCCACACCCTCGATGCGTTTGGAGTTGTAGGGTTGCATCACATTCACCGAGCGACAGATGTAGTTGCCAGCGTGCTCGGCACGCACCGAGACCAGAGAGAGCAGCTCGCCGGTGTAACGGAAATCGGGAGCACCTTCCTTCAGCCACTCGATGTTGATGGGCGGCGGATTGGCGGTGACATTGCAACGCACCAACACCGTCTCACCTTCCTCGGCCTCATGGGTTTTCGACTCGATGGTTACGATGGGTGGGTAGAGCACATCGAGTATTATGTCCTTCTCGCCCGTTTTGCCGAGTCCATTGTCCGCACTGCAGGTGTATTTGCCGGCATGATGGCGACTCACACGATAGATCGTATGACTGGGGGTGGCACTCACATATTGGCCGTTGCGTGACCAGCGGACATTCGACACCATTGGCTTCGCATCGATGCGGCAATCCAGCTTGGCAATGTGATCGCGTTCGATGCGCAGTGGGTTCTGTGGTCCCACCTCGACGCGGGGATAATCTGCAAGTGCAAGAGCGGTAGAGAGCAGGGGTTAACAAGGGGTTAATAGAGGTAGCGAGACGTTAAAAACGGGGGAGCGATAAGGCGGTAAAATTGAGCTGTAAATGGGAGTTAAGGGTGTAGGTCAGAGGGGGTTAAAAGTAAGGGGGCTCAAAGTGGGAGTAAAAGGTAGGTTTAAAGTGAGGAAATTAAAGATGGGAGTAGGAAGGTAATATTAAGAGGTACCAAGGGCTTTAAGATAGGCCGTTAGCAGTGGGGGTAAAAATGAATTAAAGATGACAGTATGAAGGGGGTTCAAGTGTGTGGTAGCAGGGGGTTAAGAGAGAATTAAATGTGAGGGACAACAAAGTGCTAGAGAGTCAAGAGAAAATGGGTTTAAAATAGATGCACATCGGGAGGCTAAAAAGTCAAGTAACGTATTGGGGTTATAAGTGAGGACAACAAGGGGTTAAAGAGGCAGCGCAACAGGGCACGCAACGCAACAAGGGGTTAACGGGGGAGCGGGGGAGGAGCGGTCGGTCAAGACTACTTGTGTGTGCGACTTTCGCATACAAATAGTCAATTAAGGCGCAACTTTGCTGCGTCGGTTCGTTGCTTCAAAATGGCCCATTAACTTGCCAATAACCATTTTCAATTACACGTACAACGAGTGGTCCTGTTTCTTCGCTAACCCCCTCCCCTCCCCCACCATCGATTGCCTTTGGCAGGACATTCTGGCAGGCTGAGCACATTGACGAGCAGCGTGACCCATCGACATTTTTAAATAATGCCCATTTGAGGTGAAACGGCCGCAGCAACTAGCAAATGGCCAAGGCTCTTGACTATTATAACAAGTGCATTGTGCTCAGCTCTAGGCACAGTGGTTCGAATTCAATGTAATACAGGTGAAATTAAATTAAATATAATTTAATATTCGGAAATATATGTATATGATCATTTATTATGAGCTTTAAATATTTTGTAAATTGTTATTAATTTATTTTTTGTACAAATCTTTTATATTATTTCTTTAGATAGTTTTTCGTGTTAGTTTTATAAATATTTATATGTTAAAAAGGTCAAATTTGCAAAATCTATATATTTTATTTTTTCTTTAGAACTGACAAAAAAGATTACTATTATTAATTTTAGTGCTCTTGTGGAATAATTTGAAAATAAGTTTTCAAAAAAAAAAAAAATATATATATATATAAATGTATAGATTTAACTTAATTATTATATGAAAAAATATTTATTAATAAATAAATAGGGAAATAATAATCATTACAATATAAGTTTTGAAATATTTCATATATATACCAAGATATCTTTAATAAGATTATAATTTTGAATTTCACTATTAGAAAATCTAGAATTTTTTAAGTTTGGATCGTGATTTCAAAATAAACATTCTTGGTTAAATTTTGACATCATATAATCTTGATTCAAGATTTTGTTCTGGACTTTGGCACTCTTTTTCTGTGTATTAGTTATTAATTTTGACAATTTCTTACTGAAATCATTTGCCAACACAAATGCTTCCTATAAAATTAAAAAGGTAATCCAAAAATAACTAAAATGAAATATATTAAATGAAACCATTAAATGCAGTTCACTCAAATTGTATAATACGGCTTTTTAATTTTTATAAAATAATGTCTGGGCTTAATAGCTTTTTTAAAACTCCAAAAACATGTTCCACTGTGCAATGGGTCATTTTGTTTAACTGGCTAGCCATGTAGCGTTAGTTTTTGTTCGGTTAAAATCGGTTTTTGTGGGTCCTCCTGCCACTTGGCTGGCTAGTCAAGCGTAAGGCATAACAGCGTCTAACTATATGGTAGTTGTTGTTATTGTTGTTGTTACTTCTTGTCGTTGTTATGGTCGAGTCGATGTTGCCGTTGTTGTAATTGTTGTTGTTACCGTTTCAGTGCCAATTAACTTTCAAATACTTTAGTTTAATCACCAAGTGACTGAGCAAATGACCAAATGCCTATTGTTAAACTCGGTTGACTTTGTTGCTATTGCTGTTGTTGTTTTTTTTTTTGCAGTTAACGTTGTTGTTATTGTGTTGCTGTTGTGTGTTTTTAGAGCGACAAATTCCTGAACTGAAAATATTCTAAACGGCTAAGAATCGGGGCCAAAAAAAGGGAACCCAACCAGCTGCAATGTTGCTCGAGACCCAATTACGAAGCAAACCAACACATTAAAGCCTATGTCCGTGTACGTATCCGTGTGTGTGTGTGTGTGTGTGTGAGTGTTGTGTGTTGGTGTGTGTAATTATAAAATAAAATTTAATGAGCAACGCTTGTCAGCAGCGCGTTGCACAAAAAAAAAAAGCTCAGTTTACATTTCAACACATGCTGCCTGCATACCATACACACCTCAACCACCTCTCCCTCTGCCTCTCCCTCTCCCTCTCTCTTGCTGTTCTCCCCCCTCTTGGCATTTTCATGCCCAGCCAGCCATGCAGTTTCACGCTGACGGGTGTTGCTGTCACGCCCATCTAGCCCCAGTCCAAGCACATCGTCGCAGTCCCTTGCCACAAAACTTGCTGACATTTGCCATGAAGTTGGCTATGCGATTTTTTCCCGTTTCTTTATTTTTTCAATTTAAAAACATCGTTTTTTTTTTATTTTTTTTTTAGATTTTTTTTTCTACTTTTTAAATTCCTTGCCATGGGTGTTATGCGAACTCGTGCTGCTGCAGGTATCATGATTTTGACACCTTGTTCGTGAAGTTGTGTGCAGCAGACAGCTGGCAGCTTATCAGGTTTTAATAACTGCTTAAAAAGTTGTTACCAGATGCTGTTCTCCTCGCTAGTCTTTAATAATTTTCCCGAATAAAAAAAAAAAAACAGACTTGGCCATCATGTGCAATACTTATCGTTTGACATTTGGGGATTTGGCTATCAGAACTTTAAACGTGTTTTGGCTGCTTTTTGGAATATGCTAAGGAAATTTGTTTTGGTACGCAAAATGTTGTTTTAGATTTTAGATTCGTTGCAGACTTTTGAGTATATGTTTATGGGTTTCTAAAAGTTATTTAAATGAAATAATTGAATATGTGTATAGTATTTTATTTTAAGAAACGTAGATTTCTAAATTTTAGATTCTTTGAAGATTTTTGAATAAATTTTAATGGTTTTAAAAAATAAGCGAAATAATTGAAAAAAGGTGTACTGAATTATTAATTGTATGTTAAGAAACGTGAAATTCCATCTAAGCGTAGCAAAGGCTGTTTTAGAACTATGACTATTTCATGATTTTTTGATGGGTTTTCAAAATTATTTATCGGTTTAGATTTTTAAAATGGGACTTATAAAGAAATACTTGGAAATAGCTGGACTGCATTATGAAGAGTTCACTTTAAATACATAATAATACATAAATACATACATAAGTGAATATTCAAGTTATTATCATCAAATTCAGAATTATAATAATTTGGCTATAACGTTTTTTTTGCAAGTATTTTACAAATATCAGATATTATTTTGAAATTATTTATTCAAAAATAATAATTATTCTAATATTTTGTATTAGATGATTACGAAATCTTATTATGAATTAGAAACATTATTTCTTTTATTTTAATTTTTCCTTTTACAAAAACCTGTACGATCAAAGGCTAAATTCTCTATAACTTTAATGAAAGTTAGATAGCACTTTGTATAATAAACTACCCCAAGATATTTTGTTGAATAATTGTAATAAAATATTACTCAACTGGCCGCAGGGCATCTGAGTGTCGACCACAGAACCAACAACAGTTTTTTATTTTAGCATATTTTTAAAAAATAAGTTAGCAGGTCTGCTGGCTGCTTGGCCGCTGAATGTTCACATGCATGTTGCCACGCCCGGCCACAAACGCCCACTTGGAACGCAGCACATTGTGATTTTATGACTGGCTACATTAGTGCCATGAAATATGCGTCGCCTGCACCTGCAACAAGCCACCAAGCTGCCACCAAGCGGCTCTCCCCCCCTCCCCTTCCCACACACTTCTCTTACTCTGCTGCCTCACTCAATTTGCACCATGCCACCATCCCTTCTACTGTGTTTGTGTGTGTGTGTGTGTAAACCTCGTTACACGACCCAAACGAGGCTCTGGCTTCCGGCTAGGCAGCGTTAAATAAAACTGAGCGTTGCTCATACGCCGCGTGGTCGTTACTTATGCCCGTTGGCCATTTTGCCAGCGAAATTAAATTATTTAACCCGGAACTGGGCCGAGCCCCTCGTTATTAATGCTGCACTGGTTGTTGTTGTTGTCGTTGTTACTGCTGCTGCTTCTGCTGTTGCGGTTGCTGCCTGCAGGATGTATCACACACAACTGCTCGGAGTTATTTTAATGAGTCAAGTTGGCATTTGCTTAAAGCTGCAGCGAACTCCTCTGCTCTATGGAATTATGTACCTGCCCCCTGTCTTGGCCAAATTGAAAAGTTGCTGTTGCTGCAGCAACAACAAACAGATTCAGCGACAACTGACAAGCAAAGAGCAGCAGAAGCAGCAGCAGCGTGAGCAGGAACAGGAGCAGCTGCTGTCGCGTACGTGTCACACAACACGTCACGTGACTTCCGATGCGCGTGACTGCAACACCTACACACACACCTACACCCACACACACACACTCCCATACACACACACACTCCTACGAAACACATGTTCAATGACTTTCCCACACGAGTCGTGTTGTGACAAAATAAATATCGAAACTGCATTTGGAAATACGTTTCCAGTTGCAGCTGCCGCACATTGTAAACAATATTCAACATTTATTTATTTACTAAATACCAATTAACAAGCCACCCAATTGGCAATAAATCAATAAATTGCTCTCAATTAATCCGCAATGGGCTGGAAGATATCGCATAATAAGCTTAAGAGAAGCTGCAGTAAAGCATAAAATGATTTTTATAAGGTTTTATTTTTTTGTGGTTTTTCTACTGCACTGAAGCGTAAAAATTAAACTATAATAAATGCAGTGATAAAGCTAAATGAGATATCTGTCTTTTGCCTTTTCGGGGATTTAATTTATGCGCATTTCAATTTGCAACGATGATGCGGAGTTGCTGAGAGGATTAGAGTTGATGGCCAAGATTTAGAAATTACTGATTGAAAGCGTCTTTGTTTAAAAAGTGCAATTAAAAGTTATTAAATTAAAAAGATAAACTAGAAAATATGGATAAGAAGAAGAAGAAATTAAACAAAATTATTGTTTTATAAAGCTTATGAAGTTTTATAAGTGAAGGTATCTGAAATAGAAAAAATAGCAGACGAAAGTAATATAAAAAAAGATTTTTTCGAGAACGTGTATTTACAGAAACCTTAAAAGAATTTAGCAAAAATGTTATAAGGTTTTCATTGGTCTTTAACTATTTAACTATAAGTGAAAAAAAAATACAGGAAAATATAAAAAAACACTTTTTTTAATTAAAAACAGGTAAGAAATCTATGGTCGAGTGTGCTCGACTTTGAGATACCCGCTATCCACTTTGAATAAAAGCAAAACAGTACGGTATTATTCTTAAAATGTACCAAATGATATACCTGTGATTATACGAAAATATACCATACTAGGTATATTTTTAAATTTCATCATTGGAAATATACCAAAAAAATCTTTCAAGCTTTTGTTTCTTCTCAAACATTTGAAACAACTTTAATTTCGGTTCAATTTTTAAAACGATTCAGACTTTTCGATTGAAATAAATAAGCAGCAAATTCTTTGCATCTTTAGTGAAAAGCTTTGTTTTTTGTCAAACATTTGAAACATCGTTATTTTCGGCTTTATTTCTTAAAACTATTCAGTCTTTTCGATTGATTGACAGCTTAATGATAAAATTTCGGTTAAGCACAAATTAAAGAGTTGCATTTTTTTCTGCAGGAACAGAACTTTAATAACTCTTCATTGAGAAACGAAAATAAGCAAACATAACAAAAAAAAATAGACAACTTGACGCATATGAGCACACAGAGTTTTCAATGGATGTCAGAATATTTTTATTGCACAATTGTTGACAAGCTTGTGGCCGGCTTCTGTTGACAGGCCTCAGAATCCAGAGACAGTTCGCAAAAACTTTTTTTCCCCCTCAAATACATTCACTCTCTCCCCTTCTTCCCCTTCTCCCAACACTGACCCAACGGTGCTGTTGGAATGTTTATCGTTCGTTTGCAAATGCTTATAAAAAAGTGAGTGTGTGTTGCCTACTTTTTTTCGGACAGAGCTCGATTGGGATTGTGAATGAGAATGGGATTGGGTTTGGGCATGGGTTTGGGGTGGAAGGCTTTTGTGTGCATTGGTCCATAGGTGTCATATGTATGGCCATTGAAATTAATTGAATTGGCTGCGCGTTGTAACAGTCGAAGCTGCAGCAACAACAACAACGTGCATAACAAGGACTGCTGCTGGAGGTTGAAACAAAACTTTTGCAGTGCACTTGCGGTTGCACACACACACACACATGATGCTGGATGATGAAGTCTGTTGGGTGGGTGAGCGATTGACGCTGCAAGTTAATTGAAAGTGGGTAGCAATTAATTTGCTTTGTCACAAAAGCTGTTAAGTTGCGCTACCCAAACGCAGCAGCAGCTCGCTTGTCATCAGCACACTGGCGAAAGAAAAACATTTCGACATCTTTTATGCAGATAATTTACGCTTTGGCTGCAGCTTAAAGTGCATTGCGATTCAGGTAGCCAACGAATGTCCTTTACATTTTATTCCCCTGCATACATTAAACCTTCTTCTGCCGTTGGCATAAAATCCAAAACTTGAAATCAGCTTAAAGAAAACTGAGCTAAGGCTAAAGCTAAATCTTAAAGCATAACAATCGACACAGGATACGGCCAGAACTTTGAGGCTGAAGGCAACTTGAAGCTGTGTTGTACACGCCTGAAATGTTGTGCAACTTTTGGCAACGGCATTTTCTTTTGTGGTTCAGTTTTCCCGTCGTCATTTTCCATGGCTATGCAAATGTGCTCTGGACAGGATTCTGTCCAAGGCTGGCGATGCCAACACACTGACACTAATTGCAATTGTGTGCGGGCATTAGCACGTGTCTGTATCGCTCCCAGCGGCAAATGCTCTCGACTCTCCATCTCAGCGTCTGTGTCCTTGGTCCTGTGTCTGTGTCCTGTAAATGCCATCTGCCGTTGCCGCCGTTGCCTGCTATGGAAAAAGCTTTTCGTGTGAGAACTCAGAACAGAGCACAGACAATTCGTCCTTTTTGCTTTTTTGGCACTTTGCCTTTTGCCTCTTGGCAACGGCATAATCAAAAATGACGAGCCGCAGACTCACGCTCTAGGCCCTCCCTAAAAACGACTCCGATATTGGCAAGCAATAACAACCGAGACGGTAAAACCGAGAATCGCTGCTTGTTCTTCTCGCTTTAGCTGCTGTTATTATTGTTGTTCTTTTTCTTGTTGCTGTTGCTGTTTTTCTACCTTGGGGATGTAAGCCAACAATTTGGTTTGTCAAGGTGTCTTGCAGTTAATGCATAGTGCTAAGCATCAAGAAGCAAAGAAAAATCATTGCAGCACATTTGCATTCAACTTTGATGTTCTTTGCAGATAAAAAATTAATATTTGCAATATTTTCTTTATGATAATGTGTTTTAAAATGCATGATTAGAGTGAGAAATGAATAATATTAAAATCTTTATTTGATATGATTGTAATATTTATTCAAAGTTAAAAGAGCTGGACTAAAATGACAAATGAATAATATTCAATTATAACAATATGTCAGATAATAAGTGTAAATAAAAAGTTGACATATAAATCTTTTGTATGATGCTCGTTATATAAATTTCTAGTAATATATTCTGGAAAACAGAAGCACATTCATTTAATTTCATTCATTTTGAAATACTTCTAATTGTTTGATACATTGGGCGTATACTTAATATTTATGAATTATAGTTTAAAGGTACAAATCTATCTATTATACATTTGAAAACATCTTAATATGCACTTTATAGCACTTTGTCTGCTTAGCTAGTTAGCTTAGCTTAGCTAGTTAGCACATAAAGAAACTTATTCAACAAACACACACACAAAAAGCTTGTTTAAACTGAGTGAAATCAAAAATCATTGAACTATTGATAATTGAGCAATTATCGCTGCGTATGCGAGTAATCGAATCAAAGTATTCTTAGCAAATATTTGGCGAATAAAGGATGCGCCTTAAGGATTTGCATTTGCATTTGCTTTGGCACGCAAAAGGAGCGCTGTCGATTTTGGTTTTGTGCCAAGGAATTTCACGCTAATGCGCATTATTGTCAGAGTCGACGACGGCGACGACGTTGCTGATGCCGCACGCAGAATGCATTTGCATGCCACCTGAGTAGTAGGTGATGTTGCACACACACACTTCTTCTGCTTCCCTACAATACTTCTATCGCATTTTTTTTCCTTATTCAAATTGAAATGTCTTTTCAACGGCTTTACTTTCCACATCAGCAGACCACGACACATGAGTCCTGTTTGTCTTCGTCGCCAGCGACTTTCTGGCCAAGGATTCTTTTTCTATTCCTTTTTTTTTGGCAAATGGAGGCGAGGTTTATTACGTGAGTTGCATGCAACTGCACAAAAGTCACGTGCCACCCACACACACACACACACATACACATACACAGTTGGAGTGCCCAAAACGAATGCAATTCGCGGTATGTTGGTCGACTGAAAATATGTGCAAAACGTGCCTCACACGTGTATTGTGTGTGTGTGTGCGTGTGTGCATCTCGTGGCTGCCTCCAAAAACTGTGCCAAGATGACAGCACCGCGTGTCGCATTTAGCATGTTGTTTTGTTATGGGCCGCCACGTTGCGTATGCGCAATTTGCAGGCATAGCTTTCAGCGTGACGTCTCTAATTTCACTTTTGCTCATCATATTAGCATATTCCACCACACAGAATGAAGTGTGTACTCGGATATCTCCAAAAGAGATGCCACAAAAATTTGTAATAATTTCATTTGGGATTTTCGCACGTTATAAAACACTCAGCACTCGATGATGTCGACGCCTGACATTGACGACATGACGCATTGGGAGTTTATTTTTTGAAATGGCAGCGCATATTTTTTGCTTCTTTTTTTGTGTGCATCTTCTTTTACCATTTTCCCCTCGGTTTTTTTTTTTGGCAACGCAGTTGCTGCCGCTTGAACTTGCCTCGCGTTGAGGCATAAATCAATCAAATGCAGGCGCAACACGCAATGCACACACACACACACATAAGAAGCAACATCAACAGCGACGTGGCACGTCGAGTTTGTGGGGCAAAATGGGAAGGGGGAGGGGGGAAGGATACTCCGTTTCACATGCAAGGAATCACATTGGCAAGAATCCATGCAAACATTTTCAATTAAAAATTGCTCTGCCATTTGTCAGGTTGCCGCTCACTCTTTCTATCCCTCTCTCTCTTTCTCTATCTCTCTTCCTCTATGCCACAACTATCTATCTTGCTGCGTGTGAGTGCGAGTGAGATGGCATGCGCCTATCTGCTACTGCTGTCTAATGTTGCCAATTGCTTATCCATCACAATCAGAGTCAAGCATTAAGACTGCAGGACAACGTCGCCTTTGGCTTCCATTCGCATTCATATCTGTCGCTCAATCCCAATGCTTGTCCAACTGCACGCTGCCAGCAGGCTGCCTGTCAAGCACTGCTTGCCATTTTAATTTGATATTGAGCACAAAGATGTATTATGCTTGTTTAGTACAAATAAATAAGGCTGCTTATAGAAAATGACACATTAAACTAATATTAATATAAAATATTTAAATGTCGATGTGTCTATAGTAACAATTTAATTTAATTTATTTATTTATAATTAAAGTACAATTAAAGTAAGAAAACAAGTAAGAAAGCTAAAGTGTGCTCGACTGTAAGATACTCGCTACACAATTTGAATAAAAGTAAATTACTGCGATATTTTTATAAAAATAAATAATATAACACAAAACTACCGAAGGCTATTTTTATCTATATTAAATTATACCGATTTAATATATAGGAAATATACTTAATTATACAAAAATATCCCAAATTTAAATAACAAAAATTATTAAAAATATGTCTAAAGCTATTTTTAATATATCTATTACATTATAAAAATACCATAGAGTACAAAATATACTAGATTGTCAGACAAAGCAACTAAGAACGTACTAAGTAGGCGTTCGTATCACACAAAAATATTTCATAATTAACTTCCACAACTTTTATCCGATATTATTCTTCTACCTTATGGGAACCGGGTATAATAAATACGTAAAAGGCTTAAACTTGAGTTGAGTATTTATTCACTTTTAATGCCATTTTTGTATACTAATTATATTTATAATTTTAAATAGAAATTGTTGATGAATTACTTTGTTGTTTGAGTTGTTAATCCGTAAAATATCATGCCAATATTTTATATAGTTTTTGGCACTGACAACATATTTAATTTTACTTCAAAACATTGCTGATTATTTGGCTGATATTTCATTGGATTTTTAATTTATTTTATGTTTAAATTAACTTCTACTTTCGCAACCGTTAATTTGACAATTTATTTGATTTCATTTGAATATGTTAGCATAAAAATTGTATTCAAATTATATATTATCAATGTTTATAGTTGGCAGAGCCAAGTATAGATTACTTCTCAAAACAACTTCCTGTTCCCATAGCCTATTGTTTATGCAATGACTCTCAAACTGTGCTGTGGTTGGGCCAAAGAGCTGCGCTCTAAATTCAATTGTTGTTAAACGTCTCGGACAGGTTGTGAGTTCCCAGTTGGCCTGTTTGGCCCTTGTGGCCAGAATGGGCCACATTTTGGCTTCCAGCTAAATGCACCTCAGAGGCACTTTTGACTTTGGCTCATAGCCCAGCCACATACACACACACACACACACTCACATACATTCACATTATGAGACCACGTTCCTTGGAGTAGTATGTTCTTACTGCCTCTTTTATTTGCCGTTGTGGCCTATGCTGACTATGCTGCTAATGGATTTTAAATGAGCATCATAAATACTAAACCCAAAATTGCTGCCCCTCCCCCCCTTCTCCTCTTCTTTGGCCCACACACAATGCTCGAGGAATTGGAGCTGAAGCTTGTAGCTAAAAAGGAGTCTCAACCCGGCAAAGTCGACTTCTCCTAGTAACTTGGCCTTCGGCTTAACTTTGCTCTGCATTTCGTTTCTTCATATTCCAACTTGCCTCTTGTCATTTATTCTCGGCTGTGTTGTTCTCTGTCTGTTTGTGTCTTCTTCATTTCATTTCGTTTTACACGAATATATGTGACTCTCTCTCTCTCTCTGTCTCCTTCGCTGTTGTGTGTGTAGAGCCTTTAACCAGCTTGCTGTAATACCTTTTTATGCCGCTTAAGTGGGCATTAAAATTTGTCATTAAGTTTGTAACGCTGCAAAGGATTATTTTCTAAGCATGTTTAATTTGCATAATTCTTTTGCAACTTCATTCCTATATCAACTTCTGCAATCTTAACTTTTCTTTTCCAAGCTGATTTACTTTTGAGGATTTCTCGGTAAACTTCACCTGGTTGTTGCTTCGAGAAATCCAGCATGATTTTTGTCATAATTGTTAATGAAACATGGTCATAACTTTGTGTTAGCTGATTTGTAGTTAAGTTAAAATGTATTTAGACAGTAATTCAATTTAATAATATTTTTTAAACTTAATTTTCATGAATTTTCATTTGGTAGAGTTCTTTAGTTAGATAAGTATACGTTGTTTGTAATGATTTAAAATACCATTTTCCACTTCATTTTAAAATCTCTTTTTATTAATCATCAACTAAAGTAAAATATTTTGAAATCTTTGAACAAAATTTCTGAATGTCTAATAAAATGTATATATTTTTTCTAATTATAATCCTTTATTTTAAAATCTCTTTTTATAAATCTTCAACTAAAGTCAAATATTTTGAGAGCTTTGAACAACATTTCTGAATTTCTAATATAATTTACACATTTTTCTAAATATAATCCTTTCTTTGATAGAGTATTTAGCTTTTGCTTCATTCGTAGGCCCTTGAAGTTTTTGGCTGTTGTTAGACTTTTTCTTGGTGTGTTGTCTGGCTTTTCGTTTCGTTTGCTGTGCCAAATAGCAAAGACTATAAATATTTGTTACGCTGACGTTACGAGACCACTGCATGTGACACACACGCACATATGTACCATATGAATGTAGCCTTCATGTTGTTGTTGTTTGTCTACTTTTGCGGCTACAAATCCGGCGTGTATAAAAATGAGTGCAATTTATGTTTTCCTATGAATATATTTGCGCATTTCCCTTTCCCCACTCATTCTCTTTCTCTTCCTCCCTCGATGAATCGTGTTACTTGTCAGTTCTTTTTTCACTACCTTTTTCGCACCACAACAACAAGAATAACAACAACGAGAATAGAAGTCTGTAGCTAACTGTAACTCTATTTGATTGCATAAATTTTATGCAGATTTCATATGATGTCGTTTTTAGTGATTTTTATTATTAAATGCAACTAACGTGACAAGTTTATTGCGCATACGCAGCGTGGCCCATTCAAATGAAATTTAATATTGGCAAAAATGCGAGAAAAATGCTTCCAATGGTTGCCATGTGCACAGCCTTTTCCCCTTCCTCTTCCTTCCCCAACGACTTGTCAGCTAATATGACAGCTTGAGTCTTGAAAGAGAAGAGGCTTCATGGTCCCAACTTTAGCGACGCTCCTTTTGCGCTCTGAAAACCAATAACTAACAATCAAGTAGTCTACTTTATGTGTGTGTGTGTGTGTGTTTGTGTGGGTGTCAGTGTGTGCTTGTGTTTGTGTGTGTGGCAAAGCAGACACTTTATGGGTCTGCTATGTGCACGACTTCTGGGTCACGTTGATCATGTGACAACTGGACAGCAACATTTGTTCAACAAACTGCTGCATTTAATTACAAAAACTGACAAAAGGAGAAGCGCAAAGAAAAACCAAACCAAAAGGAAAATGTCCTCGCAAAACCATCCTGCAATAAAACGCTCTTCAAATGCTCTTTCAGACGTGCAAGAAAATACGCCAAAGCGATATAAAGTTGACACGTTATGTGAGACAGGAAAATGTGGGAGAAATTTAAAAATGAGAATTTAAAAACCAAATGAAAATAGAGGAGAAAAAATAAACAAATGCATTCTATTTAGTTTTAATTTATAGCTATGCCAGGGAATAATAATTATTATGATTTACCTCTGCAGATAAAATGAAAAGTGAATTAATTGCTTTGTTGATTTTGTGCTGACCTTGTTTTCGCTTTAAACAGCATTTGATGGAATAATCACTATTTCAAAATGTTTTTCTTTAGCCTATTTTGTAGGTTATCAAAACAATAATAATTCTTTTAAAATTTGGCAAATAAAGAGAGAGAAAACTTTGAGAATTTATCAACGAGTTGTAGAAACAACTGTTATTGTTAGCTTCACAACAAATCAACAAATACGAAATGCAAAATTGTTTTGGCACACACATGAGGCGCAAAAGCAAAAAAGCCTCTCGAATTAAATCGTGGGTCAAGTCATAAATCTCGGGTCTATAGCAAGTGTTTCAGTCTCTTCAGTCGTTTTCTTTTATATTCTCGGCTTTGTTTTCTTTCTTTTTTTTTGGCATTATTCCATAACAATCTTTTTTTGTGTTTTTTTGTTGGTTGGGTTCAATCCCTCCCGTGGTCCACACAATTTTATACTCACAGTTGACGTTGAGAGCCACGCTGGTCTCCAGTGAATGGCCCTCGGGCATGGCTCGATTCCAAACGACGCATTTATACTTGGCACCATCATCGGCCCTTCTGGGCAGTATCTGCAGTGTGGCATTCGTGTAGTGGTTCTTTGAGCCGCCCTTTAGTGCATATGACTGCAACGGCACATTGCTGCCCTCACGATACCAGCTGCAAATCCAAAATGTAGTAAGAGTCAGTAAAAGAGAGAGAGAGACAGGAATAAGTACATATAAATAGTGTGGGCAAAAGAGTGCGAGACAGCGATTTAGTGCCGTCAAATAAATAAAAAAAATTAACAAGTGCACAAAAAACTCTGTGCCGGCTGGGATTATTAATGAAGGCGACCAGTTAAGTGATTTACTTGCTGCCGGATGTGCTTTAACTGTCGCTGACCACAGCGCCGACGACAGCTGACCCCAAAAATGTTACAGAGTACAAAAAAAAATCTCGAGAGAAAATATATTTTTTGCTGTCTAGCTGAAGTTTGCATACTCTGACGGAGAGATTTAAAAAAACAAGTTAGAAGCTATAGTTGAGTGTGTTCAATAAAAGCAAAACTGTAATATCTTTTAAACATACTAAATTAATAAACCAACAAAATATAGAAAAATATCGAAATATATATTTGGTATATTAATATACTACTAAATTCCAAATGTTTCAAGGAGTGTGCTCTACAAAGACCCGTTTTTAATAAAAGCTAAATAGTGTGATAGCATTTTTAAACTGCACCAAATTAACATACCAACAAAATATAGAAAAACACCAAAAAGTATCATCAGTATGTTAATATACTACTACAAATGAATGCTCCACAAATACCACTTTTGAATAAATATAAAACATTAAGGTTTTATTAAACATACTAAATTAATATACCAACAAAATATACCGGAACTTGTATTCGGTATATTGATCCGAGCAAAGTAGTGCGGTAGTGTCTTTAAAACATACTCAATTAATATACCAAAACACACACATATATATATATATATATATATATATATATATATATATATATATATATATATATCAAAATGTTTCTTCGGTATATTAATATACTACTACATTGAAAATGTACCAAAAGCTGACAAAATATACTAGATAGCCATATATAATATTATATGATTCTCTCTTGAATAACTTTTAAAGGTTTTGTCTGATCCCAATTAAATTTTCAACTCAAATTAAAAAGAAGAATATATAAAACATTTCGATGGATTTAAAATGAATAAATTATGAAATTATTTATTATAAATAATGTGTTACATTCCATTTGCCAAATTCAAAATGCCCCATTGAAAGGCGAGTGAGTGTTTTAAAAGAGAAGTGCACCATTAACAAGGCGAACTTACGTTATCATAGGATCCGGTGAGCCGCCAATGCTGCTGCAGGTGAGCTCAAGTGGTTTCTCCTCGGTGGCGACCGCAATGTTGCCGGGTGTTACCATCGGCGGATGTGGTGCCGTTAGCACGGTCACATTGTAAAACTCCTGATGCACATCGGCGCCGGTGCCTTTGGCCTTGATGCGACACTCGAATCGTCCATTGTCTCGATTGTACGAGGTGTTCTTAATTTGCAGATCGTAAACGCCGCGACCAGGCCGAAAGTCAAGTCTATAAAATGGCAAAAGAAGCAAAGAAAAACAGTGAGAAATTAAGATTAACAGTGGTGTGAGCAGAATTTATATTATTAGTTGGGAGTTGGGGGGCCATAAAAATAAAAGAAGTGAAAGCAATGTTTTGTTTTTCTTGTACTTTATGCAAATTAACTGCGGCCATATTTTGTTAATTTACATAGCCAAAGCTAAGTGAGCACCTATTTATTATAGGCGCACTCTCAAACCATGCAGTTCATGGATATATTTCTCTTGTATTAATGATAAACTGTGCTGTGCAGTAGGGTATATTCACTTAGGGAGACAGCTTGTCAAAGAATTCATAATATTTGTTATTATGAGTAAAATTTATTATTAATATGCACCTTGAAAATAACATCAGCAAGGAAAGTGGAAGTCTTAAAGAGACCAGATCATTTGAATGTGACTTATATTAAAGTTTTTGATATATGAAATAGTATTCTTGATTTTTTGAATAGGGACATTCCAACAGATATTTTCATTTTAGTTTAATATAACATTTCTTAGAACGAAAGTTAACAAATGCTATTTTAATGATCAATTAAAATATATGTTAATTCGACAATCTTCTTTTATTATATGGTAAATTGATATATTGTGAAGATTAGTTTCTTTTCCTTTTAATATTATTAACCTAACTTTTTCTATTTTAATTGATTATTTAATTGGTCAAGCAAATTAATCATGCTGTAAGCAGCTTAAATCCTTTTTCTTCTCGATATAACCCATACTTTATTTTATTTATATTTCGTGAGGTGTTTCTTTATGAATTTATTATATCTTACATCACAAATTGAAAATAATATGAGTATAGCGTATGAGTAGCTTAATTCTTTTCCCTTTACACATACTTCATTTCATTTATATCTTGTAAGTAGGTGTTTCATAAAAAGCTTTTAGCATCCATTAGCCATGTATGCCCAATCCCAATTGCTGTTCCATGTCGAGAGAGGTGTAGAGCATTCCCTAGTCCACCTCATTAGAGTTCTTTTTGTTTGCTCTGCTTGTTTGCAATGAATACCGTCAGCTTGTGGTAGCTCATTTCTTGTTGCTTTTCTTTTTCTTTCTCTTTGCTTTGGTTTTTCTTTTCGTTTTCCTTTTATTTTGTTGCCTTGGCTTAGCATTGGACCATTTAGATTTGGTGTTTCTGTTTTTTTCGCTTTCCTCAGCTCGCCTCGCCGCGAAATAAAATGAAAAATGCTCATGGCAAATTAAGCGTCGAACTCATTTTTGTGAATTTATTAGCTTAATTTTTGTGTGGCGGCCTTCTTGTCTTGATGTTGCCATGGGGCCAAGCATTACATTTTGATTAATTTAACATCTTTTCGTTATATTTTTTTCTACTCTTTGCACTGGCTACCTGGACTACCCACCTAACTAGAGGGGGAGGAGGAGGAGGAGTGGTAATAAGAGAAGCGTATTTTCTTAGGTAAAACCCAATCAAGCGTAATAGCTCTGAAACTGTTCGAGTACTTTGAGGCAAAAAGGAAATGCTTTTAGTTGCCTGCATATGCAGACCTACAAGTCCACAAGCTACCACGCCCCCTGCCTCCACCTCCGCCCCCGCGCTTTGACTGGCATTGCTTTCTTGACTTTTTCTTCATCAACGTCATCGTCATTTATTTAGCCCAGCCGCCGGAACGCTTTGTGTTTAAGTTTTAATTTCTCATGATGAGATTTTTTTTTTAGCCCACATGGCGTATGGATGTTGGGTTTTCAATGTGTGTGTGTTTGTGTGTGTGTGTGGATAGAGCATAAATCATGCACTCGACATTATTAAAGTAGATCTTATAAACTTCTTGAGTGCATATGCAAGTTGGTTGTGAGATGTGGAATGGGAGCCAAAAGCGAGAAACTTTTTAAATAAAATTTCAATTTTGATAACTTTTATGGCAATGGCAACTATGTCTGGCAGTCGTCGAAAGGCGAAGGGGGGTGAGGAGAGGGGAAAGGAGTTGGTAAAGTAAGGCACATGTGTGTGTGTGTGTTCGCCATGTTGTAGACCCAAATGCGGCACACTTCCGTTCAGCTAGCTCAAATAGCATTTTGGGTTTCTGTTTTCAGTTTCAGTTTGCTGCTGCCGCTGCTGTTCTGTGTGTTTCTCAGTGTTTTTTGGCCGTGCCCAAGGAAATGGCTGCATTTTTACCGTTGCCAGAGATTTTTGTGCGCTGCATTTCCGGCTCTGACTTTCACGACGGCTGCATCTTGAGTTTCATTTCACTCTCCCGCTCTCGCTCTTGCTCTTGCTCTCTTTCTTTCTCTGTGTGTGTGTGTTTCGAGTGCTGCTGCAGCTGCAGCTCAAGCGAAGCACATAATTGCCTCTGCCTGCTGCATGCAGCCAGCTGCCTGCTTGCTGCTTCAGCATGTCCTTATGTCCTTGGACCAGGCGGGGGCCCAAAAAGGAATTTCTAATGTGAAAATAAGTGCTGCCTCCGTTATTATGTTGCATCGTCGCAGGACTTATGCAAAACAGTCGCAGAATTGTTATGCAAATTGCAGCCAATTACATGGCAAATGCCTGCCTCGCTCTTCTCCTCCTCCTTCCCCTCTTCACTATCTGCTGTAGGTTTCATATATGACAGCCAAAGTTGCCAACAACACTGCACTGCACACATTTTGCGGCTCTGATTGATTTCGCTGCAAAGTCTCAACGAGTTCTTACATATCTTATTAACTGCAAAAAGAAACAGACTGAAATACATGGGAAGGAAGTGATTTGGAGTATTTGTGAAGAACGAGTCAAGATTGCTACTCCATATTTGAGTAGAAAATAAAGTGAAGGAAGTGAAAAGCTACGTTTTGAATTGTACTTTTATTTGAGAAACTCATACGAATATATTGGCAATGAAAGCTGATTGCAGTATACAAGTATATATATATTTTTGATTTTATATTTATTAAGTATTTGAAAAAGTGCAGCAACAAAGTACTATAACATAAAATACTTATATCATAGTAGTTTATGACTGTTAACTATGACTTTCAGCTTCAACTAACACAGCCCAGATTAAAGCTCAGCAATTAAATTGCAACAAATTGTAAGAAAATAAATAAGGGGAATCAGCAGCGAAATGGTTAAGAGCGAATTGCAATTAGGGGAAAACTTAATTCTATTTAATAACTTGTAATATAATACTTTGGCTGCAAGTAGGGGACCTAATAGTGCAGTTAAAGGTAGACAGTATATATATATATTTATTTAGTGAGTGAAGAGAAAACGACTTAAATTTTATAAATATGTGTAAATATATGTGAGACTCACTTAAAGACTTGCAATGTAATATTTTCTCTTTCTTGTTAATTAGAGTAGAGACAAAGTATAGAATTTATGAAAAAAAGTTGTGATTATCTTAAAGCAAATAAATTAAGGAAATGTATAATTTCAGCTTGTAAAAAAACATGGGAAAAAATATATTTATTTGAAATGTTGTTATTTTGTTATTATCTTATTTTGATATACAATTTTCTCTGTCTTTATAATAAGATTAAATGAGATTATGAGATTCTAAAGAAAAGTAAAAGATAGAAATTAGAGAATTTACTGAACAAATTTGTGATTATCTAAAGGCAATTAAATTGATGAAATATATAATTCAAGATTGCTCAAAAATATGACCAAAATAATATGTAGAAAATGTATAAATTTATATAAGATTGTCCAAAAAGTCTTGCTCTATTTTTATTGAATTATATATTTAAATTTATTTTTTAAATATTTATTTTGGGTTTGAGTATAGGTAGATTTCAACAAAAATTGTTCTTTTATTTGTAAATTTGACAAATGTTTTATATTGTCTTTTAAACTATTTTAAATAAATTATTTTCTTAGTACTTTTTATGAATTATGAAATTTTCAATGCGATCATATTTTGATTTTTTAAATAATTTCTACTCATTCATTTTAAATGAATAATTTTCTTGGTAACATTTGAAAATTGTAATTTTCATTGTTTTTGAAATTTGATCAATTACTATTATTAAAACATTTCAAAGAGTTTCTTTTTATTCAAGTGGATTTATCTAGATTTAAATAATTTTTGAATAAATATATCTTTTTATTCCATGCACTTTTATGTATTATATGAGTATATTATGTATAAATATTTTGATTTATTTTGTACATTTTTAATTAAGTTATTTACTTGAAAAAATACTCCCAAATTTTTGCTAGTTCTTAACTGACGAGCGATCAACTCTTTCAATCCCTTCTTAAACTCCAAACTCAAGCTTGTGGCACAGTGTTGCCTTCTTTGCCTTTGCCCCTTCACGAGTATAATCGGCTCGTGTTCACTGTGTGGCTGCCCCTGCTTTATGGCCCGTTGCCGGCAAGTGCTAACCTGAGGCATGCCACGAGCTTGTTAACTGTAACTAAAGCATGCGCCAGCTCGTTAGTGCAAGAAGGCGAGCGAAGAAACTACTCGAACGCTCGTTGTCAGATTATGTTATTATCGGTTTTTAGTATCGAGTATCGACTTATCGGTGGTCTAAGGGTGACTCCTCATTGTTGCGAGTGCCGTTGCCTTTCTTTCTTTTATGCGTTATTCAATGGTTGAGTGAAGCATGAAGTGTGAGGGGAAGAGACGTCGGAGGACGCTGCGGTGTCGTCTCATAAAAATAATAAACTTTTTGTAGCTGCCATCACTTTTGGCGAGAGGAGAAAGTTTAAAAAGCGCGCGCCAAATTTGACGCGTGGCAAGGATGTGAAGAGAGAGAGAGAGAGAGAGAGAGAGAGAGGACTTTCGCTCTGGCAATGTTACGGCTTCTTGGGCAGGCGATGTGCCCTTGTCCTCTTCCTTTCTGTTCTCACGCCCTTTAAGTCGACTCATCTCATGCCTCATGCCACTGTCAACGATGTGCGTTATGTGCGGATAATTGACTTTTAAAATGTGTGTGCGATATCACAACAACAACAACAACAGTAACAGCAACAAGGACATCAGCGAGCTGAGAGAAGGAGCTGGAAAAAGGGTCGCGGCGTATAATTAAACGGCATATTGTCACGCATCCTTGCAGCAGGACTCGCTGCGAAGGCGCAGCTACTGTGGAGCAGAAGAGAAGGAGGGTGGACGCGTCAAGGACAAATGGGGAGCAAGGACTCTTTAGGCTCTGTTACAAAATGACTGCCGTTGTTTGTCGTTGTTACTGCTGTTGTTGTTCTACTTCTTCTTTCAGTTGTTGTTGTCGCCATTAAATGTTTAACATTGTTGTTGCCTCTTGCCTTAAATAAAAGTGAATGCCATGATGTGCGAAAAAGAGAGAGAAAGACAGGGAGGGCGCTATAAAATGAAAGATAGAGAGTGAGGGGCAAAAGTATGTAGGTGTAAAGTTGGAAAGTGGCAAAGATGCCTCAAAAATTGGCAGCAAATTTGAAAGTAGATTAAACAAAGAGAACATTAAAATGGAAATTTACTTAGGATTGGAGTGTGGAGATAGCAAAAGGACAAACTAGTTAATTGACTTGGCTAAGGCCAAAGCAAAGAATAGAGGAAAGAAACAGATTAGAAAGAAAAAGAGCTGGAGACAAAACTAGTTGAGAACAGAAAAAGAAAACTAGTTGAGAGTAGAAAAAAAAAAATTACATCTTAAAAATAGAAGTATCTTAGATATAAGGAAATCAATATTGGAAAACGATTCAGGAACTAAGAAAATACACAGCACTGAGCAAGAAACGTGATAGATACTTAAACTAATAAATTATAAATGTATATGTAATATTAATTTGAGGTAAAGATCTTGATATCATCGTCCTAAGATACCTTTGAAACCTTGAGGAATATATTCGTGCAGGCTTTGGGAAATCCTTTAGCAAACTTCCTAGAATTTGAGCAAGCTTAAGAATTCCCACAAACTGCCCAAATCAATGGTCAAGTTAGGTGAGGCTTAACCATGTTTACAGGCATAATCAATCGAATCAGTTGACAAGTAAATATTTAAAGCAAGCAACCCGCTGTGATGCAATCAGCATTAGATGGATAGTTCCGTCTGACCTCCGAACAATCGAAGGCGAAACAAAAGCGAGGCCCTAAAACCCCAAAATCGAAAGCCAAACAGCAACAGAAAATGAAACCAGGCAGAGAAGCAAATCAGGCAACAACTAACTCGAGACCCGGGCCTCACAACAACATTCATCAAGTTATTCACACAATTTCCGCCAACTTCAGTCCCAGTCGTTGCGATGTCCTGATGCTCTGTCTCTCTGTCTGTCTGTCTCTCCTGCTGTCCAGATTGTCGTCCAGTTCAACACTGGTCCAAAATGCCGCTGCCAGTGACTTATTTATGCAAATGGCCATAACAAATGAGGCGCACACTGACTGCGGGGGCGGCGGGATGGTGAGAAGCTGTAGGGGGAACTCAATGTCGACCGCACAGTGGAAACGATTAATTTGGTGCTGTGACACAGTCGCCAGCCACAAAGAGAGAGAGAGTGAGAGAGGGAGTTGGACTCGTTCGAGACGCCATTATAAAGGGCTAACCCTGTAGTTCAAATGTTTGATGGTCTGGGAGTGTGCCCAAAGTATCAACGAGCGCGAGGAAGGCGAAGTGTGGAGACAGCGCCAGCGGAGATGTCCAGCGTATTGCTCAATCGTGCCCAGTCGCCGGGTAATGGTCATGGTAATGGCTATGGCAATGTGAATGGACCAAGTTGATGAGGGGAGAGAGAGGGAAGGAGAATAGGCGGCGATACGGCTGCTCATTATTGAAACATGTTGCTAACATTTGTTATGCAAAGGCGACATTCATGCTAAATGTGATGTGTGCGGAGAGGTGGAGTGGAGACAGCAGTCACATGTCTCTGTATCCATCATGCTTATTGCTATATCGCCCCATCCCCCAATTCTGTCGTTGTATCTGTCTGTCTGTCCCGCTCCAGCGCGCACTTTCATCCATTCGGTTTGTTTGCTTTGCGCTTCTGCAAAATTTCTATAAATGCCTTTGCCTTGCTCTCTGCCCACTCTCTTGCTTTCGTGCGCCCTCTGGCGACCGCCCTTGTCAGCTCTATTGGCAATTTGATGCTGTGTTGACTTTATCTGGACCTGTAGCCCATAGCTGCCTCTCCACCTCCTGCCTACCACCTGATAGCTTCTCCTCTGGGCGCTGTCGCCTTTGTGCCATTCAAATTCAATGCAATGTCCTCATGTTGTTAATGTGTGTGCATGTTTGGCCTTGCTGGCTAAACTATTTACGTATGAGTGTGTGTATACTTGTGTGTGTTTTGGGTGGCAGCAGTGTGAGGAGATACTCTTGATGTGCGCGGCCTTTGCAACAGTTTTGTGTGCGCTCTTTAACGGTAAATGTGTGCAAATGACAGCAATATGACAGGCCAAGGCAATAGCAACAACAACATGGTATCATCCTTGCCAAAGGTTTTAGTGTCAGTGTCAGCAGGTGTTCATAATAAGGCGTCATCGCTATCTAGAAAGCAAAGCAATGTCAAAGGTTAAAGCTGTTGCTGACACTCGCAACATTTGCTAATCAAATGTGTTGAAGCACTTCCCACCCGACGTTGCTAATCAATCTGTTTATTCTCTATTGCTTTGCAGGGTCAACGCTTTAATACAGATTCGCAGATGGAAGCCCCTACTTGACGTCACAATGAAGCTAGCAAAGTCTTAAACGAAGCAGTGACGTAAGTATTGCAAAATTTCTATCAGCAATTTTGCATGGCGTGCCTTCTAAAATGAATTGTCTTTGGCTGAAGGTGCAAAGTATAGTGAATGTAAAAGCAGCAGTCTGCACTATAGCTATCCTTGTTACTCAAACACTATCAAAGCTTGGCATATAACAGCTCCAGCGTGACGTCATAATTGCCCGAAGTTGTGCTGTAGGCTTTGCCGATTTCTATGCCTAATTCTTCAAAGAATACCTTCATGCAAATATAGTCATCCTTGTTACTCTCGCAAAAGAGCCGATCATACACAAGTCGTTAACACATACTTATTCTTTCTAAGAGTGCGTAGTGCAAGCTCTCTCATCTAATTTCCAGAGAGGAATTGTCGCACTTTAAAGTAACAACAGATCAGACTCTTCGCAATGCTTACAAAAAAGTAAAAGGATTTCGCTCAGTTAGTTGTCGCCGGTCGATCGAAAAGTTCGGTTATATTTATAAGAACGTAGAAGTGCGCGCAAAAAGTAAATCGCAAAAGCAACAACAAAAATGCATTCGTCGGTGTGAGTGAAAATCAGTGAGTGAAATATGCTTGTGTTTTAATTGTGCGCCATAATTCGCATAAAAGTGCACATATAATTAATCTATAATCAATTATGCAATCTAATCGTATTAAATATGCGCATATTGCATAAAGCTTAGGTAATCTAAGTGCGTGTTTGTGTTTAAAGCATATTGCAAAAGTGTTTTTTTTTTCAAGTGAAAAAAAGATGGCGGATCGTTGAAACGGTACCCGCCTGCAGTTTATCGTTTTTGCTGTTGTGTGTTTTAGTTTTTTTTTTTTGGTTTTTGTTTTGTGTTTGTGTTGTCAATCGCTGACAAAAGCTGAGTGTTTTTTCAAGCGGTTCAAAAGGTGCTTCAAAGTCACGCATAAAAATCAACAATGACTTTTCATATCGATAATATTAGTGCTTTTGTGTGAGCAGAAGTTTCAAGGGATTCCACATGCATGAACTTGTCCATTTGCTAAGCGTCTTATGTAAGTACACATGTATGCACATATAGTAAATATGCAGCTGTGTGCTGTGGGTTGTGTGTTTGTGTGTGTGCAAGAGTTCATGCATATTTTGCTTGTCACTGATTTCTCAATAGATTTCACAGGGAAATATGCATAAATCATATCGCCATAGCGTTAAGCAAAAGTCAGACAAACCATCCGACAGTTGTGTGTGCATGCATGAGTGTGTGTGTGTTTATGTCGATAGAGCGAGACAGCTGCGCTTGCGGTTTGGGGCAGTGGCAAACAGCAGCAGCTTTGCGTTTTATGCAACACTTTTTGTGTACTGTCAGTTTTTATTTGCTCAGCAGTAGCGTAGTAGCAGTAAAAATTTTCTGCTGTGTTGTCGCCGCAGTTAAAATGACTGTGAAAAATAAATGTTAATATGCAAAGACGGAGAGTAGAACATCATGTGGTCTGTGATAAGACTACCAACACAAACACACACAAACATAACTCTTGCTGGCTGTCATAAAACTTGTGTGAGATCGACAAACGGTTACCCTAACAGAAGTCCACCAAGCACAAAGCCAAGCTCAGCTAGCATTTGCTATCTCTCCTTTCCCACTCTCATTCTCCACACACATATTTGACAGCATCGCGCTTATTTGGTGTAATATTCATAATAAAAACAACAAACATACAGAGCGGGCGCGAGCTACTTACACTCTCTCGCACTCCGTCAGAGGCTCTCTATCTCTCCACACTCTCTCTTTGTGTGTCTTCGGCTGCCGGCCGCCACGTCTCATAAGTTATAATCTGTGCGAAGAAATTGCAGCAGTACCGAAATTTACGAGCATTGTGCGCTCTTGACTGCCGCCTGCTTCTTGCCCCCCTCCTTTTAACATCTCATTCACACGCTCTCAATATTTTTGGTATATTTACGAATCCGTGTGTGTACAAGAGAGCGTGGGAGCGTGTGTGTTGAGGACACTTTGCATATTTATTGCAGTAGCAGCATACATTATTATAAATTTGCTAAAATGTTTGTATTTTCTGTTTAGTATGAAATTTTTTGCTATATATGTACCACTCTAAACATTTAAGAAATATCGTATTTTGTTTGGTATTTTTTTTCTAGTTTTCGTGGAATGGAATTGCCATAAAGCGTATATGGTAAGGTAAGTCGTAATTTTTATTATTTTCGTTTGACGAAAGTTGCAGAATCGATTTAAGTTATATGAATTATTTACAAAATAAAATGTCATCTTCAAAATGAAATGTCATCTTACATTATTGGTCATATTGGAATTGCAGTCGATGAATGATTTATTTTTCACAGCATTTTCACAATTTATAATTTATATTTCTACCCAATATTGGCTGAACATAATCTGCACAATAAATATTAATGCTGTTGGTTGAATGTACGAAAATTACCAAGATTTTAAATGAAGTACTCTTTTATATTTTAAGGTTTTGTGTGGAATTCGAATTGAATTGTTGTAATATGAGAGAAATTATTTTCCTTTCTTTATTAGCATGTTACCAACGCAGTGTAATTTTCATTGGAAACTCTTAATAAAGAGTAGAACAAGTTCGATATTTACAAGTAGAATCATAACAATTTCGTTTGCTTTTGTGTTCTTGCGTTATGTTTCGACAGTCACTTTGCATATTTTGCTGTTTTCAGCAGATTTCCTTTCTCTTTCTTGCTATTGGCCTTTCTCTTTCTTTCTTTGCGTTTCCGGACCTTGTGCATAAATATGATGTTGATTTTTATGATTTTTATAATGTTTCATTATGTTGCGTTTTACGACTCATGCGGGATCTGTAAGCTGGGAACTGTGAGCGATGCGATATGAGGCGACGGTAAGAGGGACCGACTGACTGACTGACTGACTGTATGGCTGGGCGCACACATGGTTGGGTCATATAAGTGCGGAATGCGGATGAGGATGTGGATGCGGATGCGGATGCGGATACACAATGCACTCACTTCGTTTCTGTTCTAATTTATGGCATGTTCTAAATGTTGTTGCTGCTGTTATTGTTGTTGTTATCTACTTTTTGGCTGTTATGCGCCTTTGCTTAACAGTTGTAACACTCGGTTCCCCGCTTTACACATTTTATGTGCGCTCAAAAGCCAATTTTGTAGAGATTTGGAAACGGCCCATGGCCGTTGAGGAAACTTGCGGCCCATTATAAGCGCATAATCTTTACAAAACACACGAATACACGCAGTACAACACATAGACCAGCACACACACACACACACACACCCACACACATAAACAGCCGAGGCAACAAGGCTAAAAATGAAATGGCTAAGACCCCCTAAGTCCTACTCCTAAGCTGGCCATGTCTCATGCCACAGTATCTGCCTCCCGCGTCTTTTACTTTTACTCTCCTAGTACTATGCCATGTTGTTGGATAATTTTTCGCTTGGCTTCCGAATTACAGTGGAGCTTAAATAAAGTGAATCTTTATGAAAGCATAGGAATGTGCGTGATGTTTATCTGTGATAATTTGCTAAATAATCCCTGCATAAATAAGTTGTATGAGAAGTCACGATCATAAGTAGCATTTCGCTTGCTAATATATATTTATACTTTAATATTTTTTGTATATGCCATAATTGATTTCGAAAGTGAAAGCATTGATTGAAGAAATTTTCAAAATGTCTCCCAGTGTTTGACAGAAGTTTTAAGATGTTATCAGTATAGATAATTTCATTACAGTGGGATTATAATACTATCTAAAAAGAATAATAAAGGAAATTTTCGTTTTGCTAATGTCTAATGAGATTTACGTGAAGAAGGATCGACTGCTAAACGAGCTAAAGTTGGGTCTATTTTAGTCACACGGTGTCAGTTCCTTCCTTCGCCAAGCTTTTAAGGCTGTGGGTCACTTGAACGATTTTAAAGCGCGCTTTTAGGTGCACATTGGACATTGACGCACATTTTAGATAGAACCGGCAGCAGTTGGAGAGAACTCGTCTAATTTCTTTTGGCAATTTTTTTATGACACTCGTCTTACAAATGAGTTTCTCTGTCCCGGGTACGGAACAACGCCAATGCCGTGACTCCCCGGGGAGGAGCTGCAGGGGGCGATACAAGCGAGAAGGGACAGCGAAGGGTGGTAGGAAAGGGAGGTTAAAGAGGGCGAGGAAGAGGGAGAGGGAGGCGTGTGCTAAAGCTACGAGTTGGTCGTTCAGTTCTATTGCCTGCTTTATGACAGTTTCATAGACTTTTTATGTTTATGTCCCGGGCGTTTAGTGACGCAGCTGTTGCGCCATGGACATCACTTGTCTACTCCAGCCCCACCCGATACTTGGGCAAGTCATGGGGGAGGAAGGCAGTAGGTTAGTAAGCTGCTGCTGCTTCTGCTGCTGCTGCTGTTGTTGTTGGCAGGAGGCGGTTTTACTGTATTCATATTTGCGTTTCTTATCTGCACGTAATTAAGGCAATGGACAGAACCGGCTGGTGTTGCTCCTTGGAGGCCTTTGCCAGTTCTAATCATCGTCGCCATCATCATCATTGGCAGCGCGTCGGTTGTCATCGGGACCCTTAACCCTTAGTCCCCACTCCCACCCCTCTCCCGCGTCACCGTACTCTCGTTGCTCTTGTGACGCCTCTGGGCGATCGTTTGTTGTTGTTAGTGTGTTGTCGCTGCTTGGCGCCGCCAAACTATTTGCCTTTCACAATGCTCGCGGGAGCAATAATGTCTGACACTCTGCGCCCCTCATTGGCTGACAGCAACAGCAGCAGCTGCTACCAGTTCAGAGAGAAAGAGCAACCCCTCTCAATGTTATTTGTGCCACACACAGCTCGTAGTTATTTCTTATTGTTGTTGTTTTGTTATTGCTCGGCCCCACAAAACCTGCTTCAAGTAATTCAACCAGACAGTCAGACCCCATTCCATCTTGCATCTTCTTTACCGTTCCGCATTTTGTATTTGCACCTGCGGCGTTTTCACTCCCGGAGTCACAGACTTCCCCACAGACTCGCAACGGGTTGAGTTCGTTTCGCAGCTCTTAGAAACCCCTTACTGATTGGTAACAGGTTACAGCTAACAGTTAACAGATTTTTGCTGTTGATTTTGCGTTGAATTTTTAATTACTCTCAGGTTTATGGCAGCTCCTTCTTAATGCTTGAGCTTGGGTGTTCCCTGTTGATTTCTGACAGCTTTGCGCAGGGCTGCAACACTGCAGCTGTGAAATATTTAAACAGTAGTTACTTTAAGTAGTAAAAACTGTCTTAATATAGTTGTTAATTTCTTTCCTTTCTCGTCTGATGAGTTAAGTATCTTAAATTTAATTCGCTTTACTTATTTGAAAGGTTTTATTCAATTATTATATAATTTATTTCAATTAAGCGAAATGCTGTTTCATTATTATAGAATAAACATAAATATAATTCCAAAGAGACTTGAAATATTCACAAATTTAAGAACCGTTTTAATAGTTTTATTTCGGAATTTTAATTGCAAACTTTGCAATAAAGCGCTCCACTACAATTAATTTTCCTTATTATCATATTGGTTTAGTGCTCTGCGTTAATAATGTGACTTGCTGCCATCCCTGTTTGTTGTTATCAAATTTTGCGTGCTGCATTTTAATGAGCATCCCCCATGCCAAGGACTTCCTGTCCGTGTCGTGACAGAATACAGTATCCAGTATCCTGACTGTTGCATCCCTTTTAGTTTAGCTGAGTTTAGTTTAGCATTTAAACTTAATGAGCTACCCCATAAATCTGGCTATAAACTAGTTTCCATAGCTTTTGTCTGCTCCTGCCATACGAAAAGTACCTTTAACACGCATTTAAAACGGGACACATTAAATTCTGGGCAGGTCGCACGTCGCTTCGTAAGCCAATTTTGATAAGCGAGAGAGAGAGAGAGCGAGGGGTGAGAGGGATCCCCACATGCTCGCTCCCTACTCATTGTCTGTCAATGCCGGGCACAAAAAATATATCAAAATA
Organism: Drosophila kohkoa; assembly: GCA_019972355.1. Taxonomy (NCBI): domain Eukaryota; kingdom Metazoa; phylum Arthropoda; class Insecta; order Diptera; family Drosophilidae; genus Drosophila; species Drosophila kohkoa. Next base: position 124,812 of record BJEL01000036.1, on the reverse strand, counting down.
TGTATAAAAAAAAAAAAAAAACAGCGAAGAGAATGTTTCTACATTAAAGGTGACAGCGGCAGACGTTGACATCGTCTGCTGGTCCTTGTCCGTGCCTGAGCCTCAGCCTGAGCCTCAATCTCAGCCTCAGCTCCGGCGTCTGTTGCTGCCGCTGCCATTGACATGGCATGGCATTCACTCAGGATGACGATGACGATGAGGATGAGGTTGAGGACGAGGACGAGGACGGCGACACAGGAAACAAACAAACAACGCAGCAGTGCAAACATTCAGCAATGCGAGCAGCACTCGCTGGGCGGGGGGAGGAGTTTCGGGGGCGTGGCAACGTTCGCAGTGCGTGTGTTTATTTTGCCGTAAATTGATTTTAACGGCGAATGACAAGCAACAGCAACAACAACAACAACAACAGCAACAATAACTTAAACAACAACTACAACAAAGCAGCACGCGCTACGTTTTTTGCAGCATTTAAAAATGTATTTAAAAAACACACAGAGACAGCAGGTGAAAACAGGACAACAGCAGACTATGTGAAAAATGCGAAAGAAAGAGAAGAAAGGCGAGTGTGGAGGAAAAGCACGGAAGACAACGCGACGTGTATTCATTTTCTGATTAGAAAAATTATTACATAAAATTTATGTTAGTTGCATGTGCGACAACGACAAAGTTTATGGTGACAGTCGAGATAGGGAGAGAGAAAGAGAAAGAGAGAGAGAAAGAGAGGGAGAAGGGTGGGTGGTAAGGAAGGGAACGTGTCAAGGAGCAACCAGAGGAACCAGAGAAAATGAGCAGCAAAGAAGAGCGGCAGCAGAAGCCCCCAAAGGCTGTTAATGGCTTCCTTGGCAGGCAGCGTCTTGTCGTCCTTTTGCTGTTGCCACTCCTGCCTCTTGGTAAGTTAGCTAAACTGCGTTACGGCAACCGCAAACAGCAGCAGCAGCAGCAACAGCAACAGCATGCTTAATAAATGTCGACACAAAAAGAGGAGCCAGCAATGGGGAGCAGGTGATGCTTGCTGCTGGTGGTGCAGGTGGTGTTGCTTTGGTTGCCTTGCAACATGTTAAGCAGGTGTTTCAAAATCACTTACGCTAAAACATAACAACAACCAAAGAGGCAGCAGCAGCAGCAGCAGGACTTGGGATCAGGAGCAGAAGTTGTCAAGGCTGCTCCCGGCTGTAACAAGGACAACGACAATGACAACAACAACAACAACAACAACAAGCACAACCACAATAACAAACAACAACGGGCGAATAAACAAATTTAGCTGATATTTAAATTTTTGCAGCAGCACGTGGCGTATACGCAATATGCACTGCAAGATTATTTATGTTTGTTTAAGCGGAGAATATTATTAGATAATCATTTTGTGCATGCAAATTTGATTATTATGCTGCAATAACGATCAAATCAAGAGAGTGAGAGAGAGAGAGACAGAGAAAGAGAAGCAGAGGCGAAGATAAATCTTTTAAAATGATTTCATGAATTGCAATAAATTATTTTTTTGCATTAAATAACTAAATTCTTGAATCAATTTGAATAATTAAAATATTTAATTTGAAGTCGTAAATTGATAGACTTCGAAATACTCTATTTTTGATGGACAATAACTTAATAATATAATTTGCTGACAGAATAACCAATAATCAATCTTTTATTATTAAAAATGAACCTAATTTCCCCTCTCCTTCGTCGCAAGTCTAATTATGCATACATTTTTGAGCTTAAAACTGCTGACAATGGTTGAAGCTCATAACAACATAACATATCCACAACTGGGTGCGCAATAGGGGAAAATTTAACTGAATTATTCATAAAGTTGATAACGACAAAGGGGTGTGAATATGGCGGGGAGGAGGGCCAGAGTCTGAGGTTTAAGGACAAGGACGTGAGAGTATGGGCGAGGAGAACGAGCTTGAGGCCTATAACGAGACCAAGACCGAGACCGAGACCGAAGCGACTGCTTCCTGGGTGGGCTGGGACTGAAGCCCGAGAGTCGCTCTCCTGCTCTGCGGCTGTGGCTGTTGTGGTGTAGGATGGTGGCCGGAAGTACACGTTGACAAGTCGCACTTCGTACAGTGGACAACTTCCGGCGACGACGTTGCTGTTGCCGTTGCCATGTTGCTGTTCCTGCCTTTTGCGGTTGTCCGGAGAACGGAGAACGGAGCGAAACTTTATGAACTTCACATGACGGCGGGTGGGCTGCCAGTTTTGCGGTTCTTGTTGCTGCTGCTACTGTTCTTGTTATTATTATTATTTGTTGCTGAAGGCGTATTTGCATAGAGGGGTCAGTGTGCAAGGCAGCGAAGCCAGCCGTTGGTTGTGTTATTATTGTTGTGCGTGTGTGCGAGCTTAAGCCAACTTTAAATTAAGCTTAGCGGTTGAAATTAATTTACACGTCGGCCTGCAGCTGAACAACACCAGAAACAATAAACACCACATGGCGAAACACTGCAAACTGTACAAGTTACAGCCTCTGAGTTTTGTCGGAGTTTTCAAAATCCGTTCGTAAAATCACTGAGCTTCCAAACCTGAACTTGGTCTTATTTTGACCTCAACCTCCGCCTCTCACTTTGCAGCGCGAAAAGTCATTAAAGTCACTGCAGTCGACAGCATTTAAGGCTTGGCTCGAAGTGTATTTGACAGCAGTAAAAGTACAAGATTTTCCATTTATTTCGGGTGGGAAATTTAACTCATTTTTACCGGAATTTACAGACATTAAGGTGATGATTTAGGAACAACGAATCTTAAATGAATTAGATGCTTACAAATTTAATTTAATGTATTTTGCAAATTAATCAAGATTCCCCATTTTATGTTCTGATGTTCTTTTGTGTATGGGATATGCTTTAAAAGTAAATTTAACTTGCCATATAAGTTAAAATTTAAGCAATTATTTTGCACAATAGCGGATAGTCTTTTCAATGCAATGTGCTTTAAGCACTTGCAAAAAAAAAACAAGTACAACAATTTGCTAGCATTTTTCATTTGATGCGAGTCAAAGCATATATAAACAGTTTGTGTTATGGCAGCTGTGTACTTTTTGCCTGTTGAACATTGTTCTGAATGGGACCAATTTATCTATTGTCCTTTTTTATTGCTACTCGCCATTAACAAGAGTTTAATTGTCTTTGGGGGTAGGCGGCACATCGTGCACATTTTGGGAGAGCATACATTTAGGCGTTGACAGCGCCAAACAAAAGGCAACTGTGAGCAACGGGGCGTGTCCCTAGTTGTTGGCCCAGGGTCTGTCTGTCTCTCTGTCTGTCTGGCTTCGGTTTGGTTCGGTTTGGTTTCACTGCCTGCTGGCTGCTGGCTGCCTGGCTTGCTTTGCCTTGGTTGCTTGATTCTCAGGCCAAAAGGCAAACAAAGCTGCAGACAGCTTTTCAATGCTTTTAATAGCTGCCCGAAGGACCTGTAGATGAAGCCCAGTTTACTCGATTGTTTCCATTTTTGTTTTTTTTGTTTTGGTCTTTCGTTTTTTGTTGCTAGCTGTTTTTCATTTTTATTTGTGGATGTTCCTTTAGGTTGTAGGCTGCATTGACACCAAACAAAAGGCTAATTGGAATGTTAGCAGCAGTCACATTTTTTTTTATAGCATCCTTGAAGTCGGGGCGCTAAAAAACAAAAGGGCGCATTTTAAGCAAGAGAAATGCTTCCGTTGCTGCTTCAGTTGTTCTTGCTGTTGTTGCGACGGCAGCCAAAATGAAAAATTGTTTTTTAAATGAATTCAATAAAGCGTGAGAACCAACAAAGAATCCGAATTCATGTAGGGGTCTGTCTGAGTTGCGGTGAAATTGTGGAGAATCCAGCGCCTAAAAACCTGACACCGAGACACTGAGACAGACTCGCTCGGTTTTCAGGCTTATTTGCATTTCAATTTGCATAAGTGTTGCCATTGCCAAACACACAGACAGACACACACACACACTCATACATATCATATACCATATATCATATATACATATATATTCTCCTGTCGCTGATAGATGTAACGCCCACGTCGCGACATGTGTGCTCGTCTCTCTCTCTCTCTGTCTCTCTGATTGGGGGTGTGGCACAAAAGTCAAACGAATCGGAACCAACACGTGTTGCCACACACACACACGCACGCATTCTGATCTATGCATTTGTCTCTTCGCTTCTGTGCGTACAAGGTAAAGGTTAAATGTTGACCCGCATTCGCATAAAGGAGATATGGAAAGTGAGATATGGATGGGCCTTTGTGTGTCACCGCGGCTCGCGCCCCTTTCCTTTCATTGCTTCGAGGAGGATGCTATTGATAACAACCGACTTTTGCATAAATAGCAAAAATTATTGCGCACATCCATCACAAAATGAGAAATGTGTCAGCTTGCCCTGGCATCCAACAACAATAACAAGGAATAGAAGAACAGAAGATACAAAAAAAACCTAAACAAGAAATTGTTCTAAATTCAATTTCGAAAACCATAACGAAGTTTAAATTCTCTTCTCTAGAAAAGAGCACAATATACAACCTACTCTACAAAGCTGAAAACTTTCAAGCGCACACAGATTGCTGAGAAAATATTCGAAGCTTGGGCAAAAGTTGGTTAGTGTATTAAATCGACGTCATTTGTTGTGCATACAGTAGGAAAAAAAAAAAACTTCAATGCCTATTGAGCAATTTTCTGACTGACGCATGCTGTATGATCTTTTTTTGTTTTGTGTGTGTGTTGTCTGTTTTTCTCGGCAGCAGCACAAATTCAGTTTGGTTTTATTTCAGTTAAACAAAAAAAGAAGAAGAAATACATAAAAAGTGAAATGTTAAAATTGCACGGATAACCACAACAAAGACGGGAAAAGCGCCCTCTGGCGGTTGGTTGCCTTACAAATTGGCCGAGGCCTCAAAATCAAAATTAAAAAAAATCGATATGTTCCCGACACAACACGCAGCTCTTCATATTAAATTTCTTTTAAACACACAATTGAAAAGGCACAAGACTTTGTTGTCGGTCTCTTTAGGCTGGAATTCTCATCTGTGCTAAGAAAAGAGCAACAACAAGAACAACAACAAAAAGTGAAAAAATGTGTTCTGATTGTTTCCGAAATGTTAGCGGCACTTGAACACAAAATTCCAATATCATGGCACACCAAAAGAGCCTTCTCGCACCCAAGAGTGATACGAGTAATAAAAAGAATAAAAAAAAACAGAACAGAAAGTATGACTGAGATGAGAGGTGGAACAGCTGGATGCTCTTGTGTATGGTGAATGCGTTGCTAAAGCAAATTTCATGTCATCTGGATGACAATTTTGAAAAGGACAAAGTGCAAATGGACACACTGAATAGGGTGATTGAGGTATGTGTGTGTGTGTGTGTGTGGTATAACTCCCTCTGTTTTTTTCTATCTGTATGTCCATGTGGGTGTATTTGGGTCAGCTATCAGAGCCAAAGACCCAACGACCGAACTGACATCCATCATCCACAAACAGTTAACGAGACTGCGTTGATTGAATGCTGCTCCATTCGAAGTCATTAAAAAATTCCATGAGCTGACCAGCTGTCAGGTGATAATGCTCCAATTTAATTAGTTCCATTCACAGGGAAAGCACAGCGCAAATATCATACTTTTATTAAACTCTCTAGCTAATGATACGAACTCGAAACAAGTTTGGTCAGTTTTAAAGCATGACATTTGTTGGCAGCATTTGTGGTCAAATTTTGCGCAAATTTTGAACTCGTTTATGTTTTTGACCATAATTTGGTAGCCAACACGTTATTGAATGCAAGCTACAATCATTTATGTTTTTGAACACCACACAAAAGGAGTTTGAGAGCATTCTTTGGTCTATCTACCAGCTGGTTTGCTATTATGGTATACGTTTTGCCAATGCCATTAGCCGTGTCTCTTAGCCCACATAAATCAAGCAAATTGTTTAACGCGCGATTAGCAAAAATTTACAATAATTTTCTTTTGTTTGCCCGATCTGTTTGGTGTTTTTGCATGTTCTGCGGCTGCCATACTTGGCCATATATTATACATCATCTGGCCTATATACTCATACATATATGTCTCTCTTTCTCTCTCTCTCTCTCTCTCTCTCTGTCGTTCTCCTTTGTCTGATTGTCTCCTTTTTTTTCGTGGGCGTGGACTGTTGAAAATTTTCCAAGCGATTTGCAGCATACGCCGCATTGAATGTTTTTCACGCTTAAAATGCGCTGCAAAATGATTATTATGATTAATAAATAAATAGGCAGGCGGGAAGAGATGATAGGAAATGGGAAATGGCAAGCGGGGCAATGAGGCGATGAGGCGATGGAGCAATAAGCGAGCATCGAGCAACGGCGAACATTCACCACATTTTCCAAACAGCCATTTAAAGGCGCATAGCGCTTGACGAGCTTTTCCACGCTTTAATCAAGTTGCGTATACGCAATGTGTTGCCAATTATACACAGTGGTACAGAGTTGTTGGTTTTGTTGTCACAAAATGCAGACACGATGAAAATATAATCTTAAAAAATATTAAATTTAATGCGATTACCAAACGTTTAAAGTAATTTGTATTCATTTTATTTGTTCAAACGCATTCGGTCGTTCTTTATTTACTTTAGATAGTTTATTGTGCAATTGCGTTTTCTATTTTTCCTTTTCGGGGGCAATTTAGGATAACAGCTTCCAGTTTCTGGTCTTTGTTTTGTTGCCCATTGTTTTTGAGCGAACGTTGTTATAATAATTTTTGCCTTTGCCTTCGACACCGAGCACAGCTGTGGCTGATGGCCGCCACGTTTTGTGCTCGTCGAGCACTTGTTCTGTCCCTACACTTTATTTCAGCGTTTCCCCTTGGGGTATTTGCAATGGCCATCGTCTTGTTTACAGTGCATGCGAGGGGCGACGACGTGTTTCTAGGCGTGGCAAGCTATGAATTATCGGCTGCCAGATGAACATTTAATGATGTACACAACACAAGAGTACAAGAGACAGAGAGAAAGAGAGACAGAGACAGAGACAGAGACAGAGAGAGAGAGAGAGAGAGAGAGAGAGAAATGCCAACGATGACATCGATGTCCTTATTGTCCTTATAGCTGCCATCGGCAATTTTAATAAATTTAACAGCTGAACGCATCGCGAAACTTTCGCATCTTTCATCTTTTATCAATAAACATGCGATATAGAGAGTGTGAGTATGTGTGTGTGAGTGGAAGGATGTGTTGCGTCATCTGAGTGTAATTCTCGATCCTTGGGCATTGAGTGTCGATGTCGTTGTCGATGTCGATGTTGATGTCAGGCAGGCAATTAAATAAATGTGCAGTCGATGCGGCTGCTGCTGCCTTCGCCCGCGTCTCTTCTCTTGAGACTGCCTTTAACTTTTCGCCTGCTTATTGACAGGCCATCAATGTTGAATTTATGAGGCCGCCTGTGATTTATCAGACCATTGCACACAGCACAAACATACCGACACACGCACAACGGCACAAACACACACACTCGGGACAAAAGGACATTGCGTATACACACTTACCGATAATTCGAGTTGAGCTGCACATCGCCAATGGCCACGTTCTCGAACAATGTGGGGCAGCAGGTCCATCGGGCCCAGTAGAAGGTGAAGTCAGTTGAATCATAATGCTCGGTGAAACGGCACTTGAGCACCAGATCGACGCCTTCGCGTGTGTCCAGCGATTCATCTGCCCCGCCATCCCTCGGCGCCATCAAAAGCCACAAGCAACCTGTAACACAGAGCGAGAAAGATAACGTGAGTGAGTGAGTGAGTGAGTGAGAGAGAAGAAAGAGAATAGCCGAGGCGAAATGGGTATTACATGGCAATGCAATTTGGTTGTGCAAATTTGCAGCGTACATTTAATTAAGAGTACGCCGTATACGGTTAAACCCTACACAACAACAAACAAAAGACCCAACACATACGCGGCAAATAGAAATAACTGAAAAACAAACACACACACACACACACATGAGGCAAGGATAGTAACAGAGTTGAACGAAACGAAAAATAGAAAGAGAAAGCAACCCACTCGCATGTTACAAAAATGTATCCGCAAGCGAGTTTTTGCTCAACTGATTTGATTTATTTTTATTATCAGAAGCAACAGTCGCGGGCGGCAGCTAGCAATCAATACAAAAATATTGCAAAATTGTTCGAATTGTAAATCTACGCCACAAAATGAATAATGCACACACGCACGCACCACAGCAAGCAAGCAACTGGTTTAGAGAGAGAATGAGCGATAGATACATAGATCTATAGCTTTGAAATATAACTGCGAGCAGTAGTTTGAGAAAGTGCCGCAAAGTGTTCCCCAAATGGATTTCGACTCAATTACATTAAAATTTAACATGACATATTTATGAGGGTTGCAATCAAATCAACTTAAGGCAAACTTGCTTGCTTAGATAATGTGCATGGCACATTGCTTTATACCCTTTAAATCGAATTGATGTCTCAACGGGTGTGAAATGCTTAAGAGAATTTTAACTAACTAGAATTGAGCTCCAAGAAGAGAAGCTATTGACTAATATACTGTTAAATATTGACTAATATACTGTTAACTAATAAATGTACTATATACTATTAGTACATTATTAGTGTATAGTATATTTATTAGTTACTATATACTATACACTGTTACTAATATACTGTTAACTAATAAATATACAGTATATACTTTTAGTATATACTATACTATATTATTAGTATATAGTATATTTATTAGTTAATAGTATATTAGTCAATATTTAACAGTAGCTTCATCAATTTCTTATCGTTTTGTAGAGTATTTTATTCGTCTAGTGTGCCACTTTATTAATTTATGGTGAATTACCATTTGAAACCCCTTTAACACTTGAGTTGCTGTGTTTCTAAACCATTTGAAGAAAATTATAATTGTCGAAAGAGACGAGAAATCGATTTTGGTAACGCAATCCGAAATGGATATTGCAAAATGAAATGTTTAAATTTATTGCAGTTGCTGCTTGAATGGTTTACAGTTTGAGCAGCACTGTTCAAATGAAACTAAGCACACAGCGAGCGTGTGTGTGTGTGTGTGTGTGTGTGTGTGTGAGTGTGTGTCTGCAACTAAATGGAGCAAATGGTCGAGTAGCTGCCATTGGGTCGAGTACAACCCCTTGGGAGAGTTGTTTGTACATGCAGCGCTTAGTTTTAATTTGTCTGCCTGTTAGTTTTTAACCCACCGCGCAACATAGCAAACCACCGAATTGCCGCCCCTCCCCCTCTCCATCCTACTCTTGCATTTTGTTTGTGCAAATCTATTTTTACTATGCAACACATACATATATATTATATGCGTGTGTGTGTGTGTGTGTGTGAATATTTTGTGCACACATACATTTATATATATTTTTTGTAATTTTTGTTGTTTACTTGCTCTTCATTGTTCGTCCAGTTTTTTGCAGACATCGGAAAAGGGAAAATGCAGAAAAAATACAGAACAGAAAATAGAAAAAAACGGAATATGTATGTATGTGCGGTAGTATATACAAAAAGGACTAAACGCGCTGTGTGTACACATGCATTTGATATTGTGTTGAGATTTTTCACTCTGCCGCATAAAACAAACAGCTCAATGTGCTCTGCTCGGCAACTGTATTTTCAATTGCCGCCCGCAAATGTACGCTGTACTTTTTTTGTTGTTGTTTTTTTTTTTTTTGTTTATATTTTCATTCCCTTTATTTTAACGGATGAAGGGCGTGGCGAAAGAGGGGGAACGAAAGAGAAGTTTTTACGTTTTTTGCGTTTCAACTTTTTGTTAACTCTTCGCTCTGAGTTATTGTAATTAACATTGCAATTGTTGCTGTTGGGCATTTAAAAAAAAATATGTAGAGACGGAAAACAAATGCCTGGGAAAAAACAAAGAACAATTTTTAAAAAATGTCAAAAAAAAGATTGCGGCATTTGTTTGCCTAAATGCTGACAAATACTCGTATACTCGTATTTACAACTCTTTTGAATCATATCTCTTCATTCTGCTGAGGAATTCATTATGCTTTCAGTTCTATTAACTTGGATACAATTTAAGAACATATTTTTTCTCTCTTTTAAAAGTTAATGAGGAGAAACTCGGTAAATATTTAAGTTTTTAAGTGCATAAATTTAATTCCTCGTGGATTCATTAAAATTTCTACCAAACGGTTTACGCAATGTATTTATTTTTATTTATATTTAAATGGATGGCGAATGAAGGAAGTGAAGAGCTCTCCACCGCGGGGAAGGGGGCCGGGGGTAGGAGTTGCTCAAAGCAAAGCAAATGGGAAACTGTGAATAACACTCGTACCTTGCTGCTGCTGTTGGCTACCTTGGCCAAACGATTTGCATATTTTTATGCAAATAATTATAAACGGTTGCTGCCGACCAACCCCTCACCACTCACCACCCACCCCACTCATTGCCACTGCCACGCCCATCTACGTGCCGCATATTTATACTTATGTAAACTACATATGCATTTCACATTTGCTTTATTTAAGTACGATTCCACAAAATTAAAATATAAAAGCGATGAAGAAAAAACATTGCAATGCAAGAGTTGGAGATCTTTTTTAGTTAATTTTGAGCTATCATATCATTGGCACATTAATTTAGTTGTTGGAGGTAAAAGTGTTCCATAATTAAGAGTTAATGAAAGCAAATATTAAACGTGTGTGTGGGTGATTTAATGAAATCCCATCGGTTGTTTATACAGGGTACCATTAATGAAGTCGTACTCAATAAAGAGAAAAATAACATTTTCTGATTGGTTAGGTTTTTGCATTCTTTTTTCCGCTTAACTGCAAACAGAAATGCATTTAACATAATTTCACAACATGATAGTTTTTAAAATGCAGTTTAATGTTGAACACTCAACTGTCCAAATGAGAAAAGTTAAGTTCAGTTTAGTGCTGATTGACGCATTAATTCAATCCGTGTACTTTGACACCGTGTGATTAAGCCATCATGGCAGATGCTCACGCAAAATTTCATACATACGGAGCTCAGTGTGAATGAGTATGTGGGAAAATGGCAGGTCATGGAGTCGAGTACAATATTTTATGAGAGCTTAGCTTTAATTTGTGAGCACAAATCGCTGATGAAGCAACACAACTCTGCTGCTCAATAAGCCTTTGCCGATGGCAACTGTTTCATGTTCAAGAACGTAGTCAGTAAGCTCGCAATCTAGTCATAGTGAAATAAAATTTACCACCTGACAACCAAGTAGGCACTGAAAACTTAGAATCAATATAGAACGCTTCGATGCTGCTATACTTAGATTGTTTTGAAATCTAGAACAATCTCATCGATATCCGTGGAAAAACAATAATTTTTCAACCAAAAAATTTTTCTTTTATAAAAATGAATAATAGCGAAGGTTTCGAAGGCATTCGATGTGGCGTAAGTTTCATAAAACTAATTGTTAATACAACTCCTAAAAATGTATTGCTTAGACTACTATAATGGCCGTTGAATATGATGGCGGAGTTGTGCTTGCCGCCGACTCGAGGACTACAACTGGTCGCAGTGTGGTCAATTCGAATACGGATAAACTATCCCGGATCACCGATAGAATTTACAGTGGTCGCTGCGGTTCGGCAGCGCAATCTGAGCAATTGCTCGAATTTGTCACTGACAATGTGAATTTTCATAATCTAGCATATCCCGACTCAATGACTGTCCAAATGGTGGCCACGATGTTCGCCAATAAAATCTATGAGAAACGTCACGTTCATCAGGTCGGTGTCATTGTTGCCGGCTGGGATAAGGAGCACGGTGGCCAGGTCTATAATATAACATCGGCGGGTCTTATGTTGCGACAACGAGCCGCAGCTTCTGGCTCCGGTGCGAACTCAGTTCGAGGATTACTAATGTCTAGGCATACCAAAAATATGCTTTTGAATGAGGCTATGGAATTGGTAAAGATTTGCACAGAAGTTGCCATTTCATATGATCCATTTTCGGGGGGTCACGTTAAGATTGCAGTTATCAATGAGGATGGCTTGGTAATGCGCCGCACCATACCAATCAGTGACACAATGTTCCAGCTGTCCAGCAACATGTTGTGGAATTTGGAGTTCGATGCATGCAAATAAGATTTTCATGTTCATAGTATCTTTTGCTGAATAAAGTTATTTATATGGTATATTTTGAATGTAGTACCTTTGGTATATTTATGTATTTCTACAGTTTATTGTTTGGTATATTTTTAGAAATATACCAAACTGTTTTGCATATTATACCCGCTGGTATATTTTCATCTCTATTGTATATTTTGAATGTGGTACCATATTATAGCTTTTGGTATATGCTAGTATTTTTACAGTATGTTATTTGGTATATTTGTAGAATAATACCACACTGTTTTGCATTTTATACCCGCTACCCATAGAAGTTGTGATTCCTGAAAATTTGGTTGATTTGGCTGCCAATCTGGTATATTGTGCCGTCTATGGTATATTTTGAATGCGGTACTATATTGATATACTAAATCTACCATTGTATATTTTTTTTAGTATTTTTGGAATATTTTGAGAAAAATACCGCAATATTTGCCTTTAATTCAATATGTGTAGCGGGTATTTCACAGTCGAAAACACTCGAATGTATCTTTCTCACTTGCTTAAAACAGTTCAAGCTGATCTTTGCATATGCAATTCACAGCTTATTAACTAGCCTATTTTAACTTTTCAAGAAGTTTGCTTAAGCCGTCTTTCCATAATGAAAATTTCAGCATAGTTGCTCAGATCTATTTATACGCCAGGCTGTGGCTCATGAAAGTTAAGCACTGTCTCTACTTGTCTTCCAAATTTCGGACAGTGCAGTGAGAACTGACAAATAGACTTGCAAAAATGAGTTCACCAGAATGATGTTTAATTTTTAACTGTTACCAACTGTTCCAATCGGGGAATAATTCGTCGATAGCAAACACGTTTAACAACTTTACAAATGCGTTCAACTTCATGGATTTGAACATGCTAATTAACTTAACGTATTCAACTGTCGAAAATAAGAAAAGTTCAGTGCAGTTCAGTGCTTGCCAAACTGTAATATGTCGAGTTTTCAGGGATTTTTGTGTGTATGCGTATGACTTATAATAATTAACCATCATTAGAGTTTCCGCACACGCACACATGCACACCCATACACACACACAAACACATACACATCCACATAGCAAAACAAACTGAAAACAAAGTTTCGTCTTTCGCTTTTTTGCTTTTCTGCTCTCCTCCATATCCCGCCTCTCGTCTCACTCATTTATGTATTTCTCTGGTGGCTTTATGAATTTTTCAATTGTGCTGCTGCTTCGGTGAAACTTGCTTGTAGATTCGAGTGCTTAAACATTCATAAATGCAAGTGCACACAGCTCACTAGCACTTGCCTCCTCCGTTGGGGGTGTTTTCACTCTGATGCTATATTTGAGGGAGTGTGTGTGTGTGTGTGTATAGTATAGTGTAGTAGTGTGTCGTTTGACTTTTGAGTTTGAGGTTGTCGTCCTGCTGGTTCATTTGCCTGCGAACACAACTCAAAAGTCTGCAACCGAAACAAACACACAAAAAAAAAAAAACTCTTCATGTTCATACACACACACACGCACAACCATAACAACGGCATTAAGACGAACTTTTGCATTGCATTTTTTTTTTATTACTCAATTTTTCTGTTTTGCCTGAGGTTTCTTCGAGTCTTTCGAGGGGGCAATGGGGCGGTGATGTCTCCATAAACCAAAAGAAATCAAAATAGAAATGTAAATAAAATCGTAGCCCAACAGGAAATGCACTGTGAGAAAGAATTCCAATGAATTCTAATGCAACGTTCGTCTTTGCCGGTTTCCACTGTATTTGTTAGTTAGTAATCAACAAAATTATGCGCAATTGTTGATAAAATCCCAAAAATGTTTCTTTCTTTCTTTCTTTCTTTCTAATTACGTTTTAAATACAAAATTTTGTAGCATGCTTTTAGGCAGCACTTGAAAACTTCATGATAATTCAGCAAAAGCTAAAGATTTTGTTTTTACTCTGCCTCCAAAGGCATGCTTTTGAAATTCCTTTAGTATTATTTCGATGATGAAACATTCAGATAAATTTACAAACTTCTCAATATTTAATTTCACTTTGTTGTTACATAATTATTTAATTTTAAAAAGAGTTTAAATTCTATATTCCGATTCCAAAATTAATCTATTCTTTTCGGTTATCAATGAATTCTTGAACTCTTCTGAAGCTGTAAATTGTCTTATTAGAGCTTTCTGCTTGAAATGACTTTGCACTGTTTATTTGGCTCATCTCGAGCAATGGGATTATTATGAACCGCAAAGCAAACATAATATAACATCAGTTCGCATATACTATATGTGCTCTTCACACACAGGATACTTGCCGCAGTGTAATGCACTTTTAGCATTGCCGGCGTCGACGTATGTTTCCTGCAACTGAATCAGCACCCGACTGCATTATAGTGCATCGTATTCGCTCTCTCTATCCCTGCTTCTGTTCCGTTCTTTTCTCCATTCCCATGTTCTCTACATCGTATAACATTGCGGTTACTTGCTTGACTTGTTTGTAATTATTTATTTCATACTCGTATAAAGTGTAGCATACTTTTGTGCGTAGACAAGAATTATGGCAATGCTGCCAGTTGTTATTTGTGTGTGCCTGTGTGTGTGTGTGTGTGTGTGGGAGTATGCTAGTCATGTGTGCGTGTATGCAGTTTTTTTTTTTGTAAGATTTCATGCTACAGCGCCGAGGCCAACATGGAACAGGACAACAACAGGAAGATGTTTGCCAGCCGTCGCCTCCTGCCAAAGAAACGAATACAACTAATGTAAGTTGCACTCCGCACACAAACAAACACACTCTAGTGTGTGTGTGTTGTTGTGTCGACTTAAAACAAGCTGCTTGGCTCGTTTACTTGTGGCCTGAACTTGTCTGAGCAAACCCGTTCAACCTTCTCTCATTCCCCGGAATCCACAAGCTTTTGCTTTTCTTTCAGCTTAATGCGAAATTTCTGCTTTTAACAACAGCTATTGCACTTGCTGTGGCTGTTGTTGTTGCTGTCGTTGTTGTTGTTGTGTGTGGCATAACGGCATAAATATAATATGCAGTCTCGCCCTTTGCAGCTATTGTAAAATATATTACTTTTTAGCCGCTCCCACCCCCCTTGGTTGTAATTTCAGCTCATAACAATTACAACAACAGCAATTGCTGGGCAAAAATCAACTACTAAGGAGGCCGTGTAATGTGCTCCTGACATGCCTGCTATTGTTCTTGTTGTTGTTGCTTGAGTTGCTTGAATTGTTGTTGATGTTATGGCCAAATGTCATAAGCCTTTAGTACTCTCAGGCACAAAGCAACTTCACTCTGAGACTGAGGCTTTTGTGTTTTATTTTTGGTCATGCAGCATAATGGGGGCTGTCTCTTTCCCCTCTCTCTTTCTTTTTCTCTGCGTGTTTGTGTGTGTGGCCAACATATGGCTGCAGTTGAAACGCTTAACCAGATGCAATTGCAATGACAGTTGCCAAGTTGAAGCAACAGAAGCACTCAATGCGCTTACCGAACACCGGCTGCGAAGTCATCAAGCTTGCTGTGTGACAAATATTTGCATGACATCAAGCATAATAAGCAATACGCACTGAGAGACAGATATTTACGACGATGATACTCGAGAAAGCAAATGGCAACAATTGCCCACGACTATCGATGATGAACCAAAGAACTGTTAAACGCTTTCAAGAAGCGAACTCAAGAGTTCATTGCAACCTGTCGCTGGCACAATTCCAAGCGAATGGGGAACGTTGAGCGATGCGCTGAGGCATGCTAGTCCTTAAAGTGCCGGGACAACTCATTAAAATGCCAGCATGTGAAACATTTTGCAAATTAACTGCAAACGTTGCGTATGCGTTATATGAGAGATAGAACAAAGTATTTGCTTAGACCTTCCTGGCCCCGCGCCACATGCTTGCCGCCAGCTGGCGACACTGGTGGAGGGGAATAAGTAAAGCGGACAACGAAGGTGGAGTAGGGAGGATAAAGCTGGAGGTAGAGGCGAAGGCGGAGTAAATGGCTGATGAGTATGACGACTAAGCTGGCAATTATAGCCGCTGAAGGGTGGGATTAAAATTGCGTAACCAACGACTTTGGAATGCACTGGAAAACTATTTTACTAAGTCAATTATGAATCTAAAAGGTGGGCTCATTAAATGCATTTTAATCCTTGCTAAGATTATTCATTAATCGCTTTCATTATATACAAAGTATTATATAGTTTTTATTACTATTTGTCTCGGTATTGAAACCAATTCTCGTAGACTTATATTTTGTGATAGATAATTTAAATTTTGTGATGATTATTTGTATTGTAACTGTAACTATTAAAAGACGTCAATTATAAATCTAAAAGGTGGGCTCATTAAATGCATTTTAATCCTTGCTAAGTTTGTTCATTAAACGGATTAAATATATTTTTCTATATTATTATTTATAATTATATAGTTCAGTTATAATTTGTCAGGATATGTCAATCGATTCGCGCAGACAAGAATTTTCATTTTGTGATGATTATTTGTACGCCCAAGTGTCTTGGGAATTTGAAAGCACTCTTTATATAATTATGTTTATTTGATTTCCCAAAACTGTTGCATAATTGCTCACATAGTTGTTGGACCTAGAGTTAAGTTCGCTCATATATTCCGTATGTATGTGTGTTTATATCCAAGAGGCATGGGCAAAGTTTTACGCTGCGTATGCGTAACATCTGGCTAAGGCTAAAGCCACGTTGGCACAGTTGCCTGTTGGCAGTTGTTGGCTGTTGACTGCGAACTGCGCGCTGCGAGCTTCGAGCTGTTGGCTGTTGGCTGTTGACTGTTGGTAGCTGAGATTGTGGATTGGGGATTGCCACTCAGAATACCCAATTTCACTTTAATTAAAACATTCGCAGTGCCTTTTCCCATTTGCAGCTAGTAATGTTGCAAAGTTGGCGAGCCGAGTTACCCATTACATAAACCCTTTGCCAAGTTTTCGTCCCTCCCCTTCCCCTCTCGCCATCCCCATTCCCAAACATCATCATCAAATACACACAAATACACACGCGCAAGCACACACACTCACACACTGTGAGATCAGTATGAAAGGGAGCACGTATATTACATAATATGCCATTAATAAAAGTGTTTAAAGTTCACTTAAGTGCCGCATGGAGCTTTAGACAAACGGAAACCGTATCAACAACAGTTAGTGCACACTGAGGAAACTTAAACTCGGCACACAGCGCGAGGCAGAGGTGAGCAGGGGGACAAAAGTGCGGGATTTCGAATTGGTTTGTGTTTTGCGTTGCGTTGGGATTGGATTGGATTGGGCTGCCGTTGCCGTTGCTCGTTGCTGCTGCTGTGCTTACCTAGCAAAGATTCTTATTCTCCCTCTTCCTCTCCCTCGATTGCTGGCACACTGGATTCCATGACAGACTAACACGCAGTTGGATTTATATGCGGCCAGCATCAGGGCAAACATGAGCATCGGACAAGGACACAAAGTTAAAGAGGAGCGACAGAGATGTAGCAGCAATGAATGAATGGATAGATAGATAAAGACTGCTAGAGCAAGACAAATGAACAAATAGTGCATGTCTGAGCTTGGAGTTGGAGTTGTGCGAGGATACCCACACACGTACACACACACGCACACAGAGAGAAGGCTAACCAAAAAGAAGTGCATCAGCGTTGCCTCATTGAAATGAAAAATCAACGTCGTATAGCTCACAGTAGTATGAACTGCCATCGCTTTGGGGTCTCCTATGAGTTCCACAGGGACAAAAATGTGTCTCCCTCTGGGTTTGTTGGTTGGTTGATTGTCCACGTATCCAGGACTCGTTCATTTCCGCTGCCAGAGACTCGAACAATTGACTTTGTGGCTCTGTTTGCTCAGCCAAAAGCCAAGCCAATAAGGCACGCACGCTGAGACAGAGACAATTGACAGCGAAGCCATTGAGATAGAGACAGAGATAGAAATAGAGAAAGGCCAAAATCAAAACCAAAAGGCAAAGCGAAAACCAAAGCCTACTAACCGCAGATTACGACTTCTCTTACCCTGGGCAATTTCTATTGCCATAATGTTGTTATGCTTGTGTCTAAATCAGAGATGACATGTTTATTTTTGTCAATACAAACTGATGTGTTATTAGAAAGTGGTTAATGGAGGAAATTTAGTTCAAATGTTAATGAAGAAAAGTATGATTTGCCCATATAAAATCTGCTTAGAAATATTGCAATTATTTTCGAATTTGACTTGAAGGTGTATTTTTGGTTTGCTAGATAATTTGTAGCCATGTCTTTGCATAATGCGGTTGACCAAAGTCTGTTGACTTGACGCTTTGTGTGTGCATCTGCTTGAATCACGCCCAGCAATTGATGTGCATTTAATTTGTCATAATTTGTGCGGCAATTGAAAAGAGGCGTGTCCATAAGAGTGCATAAATCATGTGGTTAAACATGAAACGTAATTTGTTGTAAATTAAATAATGCCAACTATTTGTTTGTTTGCTCACTTTGTACATTTGGTTGCATACTTTTGTGCGACACTTTGCGAAACATGCAACAACATGCGACAGCAGCAGCAACAACAACACAACAACAGAAATGACTGCAGCAGCACTTGCCGCACTTGCCACACAATTTATGACTGCATTAATACACGTACAACACACTCACACACATGCACTCAGCTTGACCATTTTGTAGTGTGTGTGTGTGTTCTTGTTTTGTGGCATATGCCACACACACACACACACTCACTCACACACAACTTTATTCTCATACTGCAGTTTTTGTAGTCACTTGTTATTGTTGTTGTTGTTGCTGTATTTATTCTTGTTGTACTTTACAGCCGAACAGCTGCCGCCTCTTAATTAAATTATGCTTTTAATTAGGCCTTCGTGTTCGCCTCTTCATTTGCTGCAACAGATTTTTGCAGCTTGTACTTTGATGGCACAAAATTTAATTAAGTGCTCGCCTTTGTTTAATTACCAAAGTGCAGCAAAAATTACCTCGAAAAATGTGCACAATTTTTGCTATTCATTAATTCTATATGACATTTTAATACAATTTTCTAGTGAGTTCTTAGATGCCATCACACAGGTTTTCAAATGTGTTGAAAAGTCTGTCAATGCTCTAATAAATGCAATTATATTGCCAAATTTTGTATCTCAATGAAAATATGTATTGAGAAAATTGCATTTAGTTAGTTACATTTTTGTTTTCCATAATTAAAAGTCAATAGTCAATAAAGTCGAAATATTTGTTTATTAAAAACCTAATCAATATTAACTTTCATTTTTCATTTTCTTATTTTATTTTTTTTATATTTTATTTTTAGGTAAGTCTGCTGCTAAATATTACATGATGACAAAAAGAAACCTGCAAAATATTGATTTAAATCGAAAGCAAAGTTGGTGAGTGTCAAAGTCAACAGTATTAGAGCAAAAAGTAGACTACTTACATATGCGTGTTTCATAAGAATAAAGCCAACAAGGATTTAATTTATTCAGATTTCTCTTTTATTTTTAGTTATCTTTTTTTTTACATTTTTTTTGCTGTTGTATTTGAGTGATTTTATTTTTAAGTTTTTGCGTTTTACTGTCATATTTGGTTTTCTGCATAATTTGGCTGCTGCATGGTCAAAACTCTTCCATCCACAGCTAAAGTTGAAAGAAATAGAAGCTGCTGTGTGGATGGGTAGAGGGGAGGGGAGGAGAAAACACAAGGACGACGCTTATCTCGAATTTTGTGGCTAAACGCATATTCTAACAAATTTTTGTCATGTTTTTGTCGTTGTTATTATTGTTGTTGTTTTTGTGCGAATAATTTAAAAACAGGCACCTTTGACACTTGCAACTGACACTTTTGCCAGTGTGAAGGAGAGAGAGGGAGACAGAGAGAGAGAGGAGAGAGCAAGAGGTGATACCCTGAACACTTTAATTTAATATGCCGTTGAGCAGACGATAGAACAGAAAGAAAGAGAGAGAGGAGCATGAGGAGAAACCAAATCCCAAAAGTGTACCCAAATCACTTTTGAAACTATCTGGCGCCTTGACGCAGTCCGAGTGCCACACAGACAGCAAGACAGACACACAGATAGAGAGAGTGAGAGAGAAGATGTGTGTGTGTGTGTGTGTGTGTGTGTGTGTGTGTGTGTGTGTGTGTGTGTGTGTGTGTGTGGGATAGAATAAGCTTGGCATGCTGTTTGAGCCGAGTTAAATATTTCTGACCACAGCAAAAGGTTTTTGCAAAGCATCGACCCAAACACAACATACATATTTATGAGGTCCTTGTGGATTTTCATTGAGATAAGCGCTGGCATTTAGGCAACAAGCGATTGCCCAACGGCCACAGAGTTGAAACCCTTTTTTTTTGTTGTTGTTGTTGCTGGTTGTTTAAATTTTTGCATTTTTATTGACAACAAATTTAATTTCAAAGTAAACGCCTCACGCTTACAGTTTGACAAGCACTATGTGTCGGCCTACGCTCACAGTTTGGGAAGCCCTGTTTGTCAACCTATGTTTGTTGTTTTTTTATTTTCGTTCGTCGTTTGGCGTGCCAACAAATCAATTGCCACGGCTCAGTCAAGCGTTAACTACGTGCACCACGCTGCGTATACGTAATGAGCTTTTTGCTTTAAGACGCGTACGTCATTCCCCCCCAACCACTGGCTTTCATCTTCACCAAATAAACAACAGGAAAAAAAAAATAGGAAACAAAATTAAAGGCAGCGAAATAGAGCAAAACACGCAGACAAAACTAACGAGCTGACTGGCAAGTGGAGCAAGTCGAGCGTCGACCAGCAAAAACTGACAACAGCATGAAAAATTGTCACTGCCCGAGAGTTAAGAGCAGGAAGAAAAGAAAGTAGAGAGGGAGAGAGAGTGCAGAGTGTGGAAGGAGAATTGGCAATGGGCATCTATTGCCATGAGGCATCTATGGCCATCTTGGCCATCGCCATTGCTGCAAACACTCGAGAGTAACCGGAAATGTTGCTTAATAAAAACGGATATACCAATTTAGTTTTGTTCAAACACTGTAGAAGCAGCAAAAGCAGCAACGACAACATAAACAACAACAATGGTTAAGAAGCAATGAGTGCCGGAATAAAACAGCAACAGACGACAAACAACGATAAGGTTGAGAATGGCAAGGTTTTTGGCACACAACTCGAGAATGCGGGAGAGAGAGAGATGAATGTGATGGGGGTGAAGTGAAGAGCCAAGCAGAGCAGACTGCAAAGCTCAAATAAACACAAAAATAATAGAAATTCATTTAAAGTTAAAGCGCAAGTAAAACAAAGCGCACAACAAAACAAAAGCAACAAAAATACGACAAAAAATGCCAGCGGAAAGTGCAACTGCAAAACGTGTTGTGATCGAAGTGGATGATATCCTGTGATTATTTGTAGTTTGAATAGCTAAAGTCGATAAAGGAGAAATTGAATTGCATGACGAATTCATAAAAATAGTATGTATGTTAAATTTTGTATTAGGAAATTTGCATTATTTTCATTTAAAATAGAATTTCTTACTTCACATAAATTACAGGGTATGAGAGGAAACAATATCGAAACTATTGACAAAGTGGTAGCGAGTGAGGAGTGCAAGAAAAAAATACTGTGAAAAACAACTCAGCGTTAAAATGCACAGCGCAGTGATCAGGATCAGGAGGACAATGGGCCAGGACCAAGCTGCGGCCATGTTCAACATATTTGCAGAGCGCACAAGCAGAGGCTTAGGCAGCACTGAGTTGCAGTGTAGAGCGAAGGAGGAGGGGAGTGTTAAAAGGGGGTACTTCTAGGGGTTTACTGTCGCTGAAGTTTAGCACACAGCTCACAGCTCGAGTAGAGCTATTTGTTGTTGTCGTCATTGTTGTTTTTGTTGCTGTTGTTGATGGCGGCCTGGCCGCAATTTTTGTGTTTTAGGTTTTTAAGCTTTATACTAGTGTTTTTCTTGTTTTTATTTCTATTTTTTTTTTTTTGTACATTTTGTTGCTGCTTTTGTTTTGCGGCCAATGCAGCTCGTTTACGATTGAATGCATTTTGCTTTCACTGGAGAAACAGAGAGAGAGAAATGCGAATGGACTGTTTGTGTGTAGAGGTCAGTTCGCTGGGGGTTTGTCCAAAACAAACGACCAAAATGACACATGGGCAGGCAGCGAGGCAGCTAGCCAGCGGCAGCGACGGCGACGTCGACGGCCTAAATATTTGCCCCAAAAGCACCAATACACGTGCAAACAGCAAACAACAAACAACAAGCGAAATTGCAAGGCAGCAAACGAAGCGAATGAAAAGCAATCGAGCCATAGGCTATATATAACTCAGAGGTTCTCATAATTAGACTAGAGCTATTACCAGTAAAACCCAACCAAACACAAACAGCGCTGAGACCCAACTCGTTGCTCAATAGATTTGTCAATTTTTGAAAAGGGTTTAACGCGGAAAATCGTGCGGAAAATGGCTCACAAATGTTGTACTTCAATCTAGGGACAAACCATAACTTGAAGGTGTGTGTGAGAGAGTGTGTAGAGGGCGGGAAACGTGAAGTGAGGGGAGAGGGGACAACGCACAGCAGGAAACTGAACTGAGTTGAACCGAACCGAACTGAACCGAACTGAACTGAACTGAGAGCTGAGAATGGAGCGCAGAGCTAAACTAATGGCTAGGAACAAAATGTTGTTTCAAGCTGTGTGCACGAGCGAGCTCAATGATATTTTTCTTCTTTTCCTTCTGCCCTTTTCCTGTGTATGTGTTGTTGCTGTTGTTTTTCCGGGTCGCGCGTGTTTTTCCTGGCAAAAGACCAAGCGAATAGCATTGGGGGTAAAAATTCCAGCAAGCTGTCATAAAAATTCGCCATAGGAAACAGCCGCCAAAAACCTACGCAATGTTTTTTTGAAATAAGCACAATACCAACAACAGAACAGAACATGAAAAAAACACGCCAGCAACGACAACAAACAACGACGAGGAGTAGTAACAACAACGACAACAACAACAATAATATTAAGAACAACAAACGTATGGGAACCAGCTGGAACTTGTATTCGAATTGGTAACTGGTTCTGGCTGCTGCTTCAAAGGAGTAAAAGATAAATAATGGCCTGCACTGATGAGAAGTGCCAGCGCCATTTGAAAGCAACTGCGGGGGGGGAATTACTTGGATTGTTCTCGTCTCGTGTGTGTGTGTATGTGTGGAGGCAAAAAGCCGATGCGATTGAAGAGCTCACATGATTGAGAGCTTTGGCATTGCCTTGGGTTACTCGCTGGATATTACTCAACGCTTTAGCTGGAGAAATGCGTAGGAGCACAACCCGAACACGAATACAACACACACACACGACCGCGAGAGTATGAGGAGAATGATAGATAGGCACTGTGACTCAATTAGATAAGGATAATGTGGGAAGTGCAGCAACAACTGGGACAAGATGTTTCAATTTGCGTTGTTAGGACTTGGAACTTAATGGTGTAATGCCTAACCAACTTTAAAACTGAACTGAGTTGAATCTGAAACTTAACTAAAACTGAACTGAGACCGATTTGAACTGAAACTGAATTATAACAGAACTGGAACTGAAAGTGAACTGAAACTGAACTGAACTGAACTGAAACTGAACTGAACTGAAACTGAACCGAAACTGAACTGAAACAGAATTGAAAATGAACTAAACTGAACTGAAACTGATTTGAACTGAACTGAAACTGAACTAAAACTGAACCAAACTGAACTGAACTGAATTGAACTGAACTGAAACTGAACCAAACTGAAATTGAAACTGAACTGAAATTAAATTAAAAGTGAACTGAAAGTGAACTGAAACTGAACTGAATCTGAGTTGAAACTGAATTGAAACGGAACTGAACTGAAACTGAAATGAAACTGAACTGAACTGAAACTGAAACTGAACCGAAACTGAACCGAAACTGAACTGAAACAGAATTGAAAAAGAACTGAAACTGAACTGAAACTGAACTGAAGCTGAACTGAAACTGAACTGAACTGAATTGAAACTGAACCAAACTGAAATTGAACCTGAACTGAAACTGAACTGAAATTAAATTAAAAGTGAACTGAAAGTGAACTGAAACTGAACTGAATCTGAGTTGAAACTGTATTGAAACGGAACTGAACTGAATCTGAAATGAACTGAATCTGAACTGAACTGAAACTGAACTGAAATTAAACTGATACATAGCTGAAGCATAACTTAAATTGAATATCAAATTCATTTGCTAGTTACTCTAAATTATTACAATACAAAAAATACGAACTTAATACGATGTTAATTCGCCAAGCTATATTGATTAAGCTGTCAAATCAATAAAATTTATAACATTGTTTATACTTTATAAAAACAGTTTCTTTCACAATCAGCTAAACTTCAGCAACTTTCAATCTCGATTGCTGTGTCGCTGTTGCTGATTAGGCAAATTATCTAGTCCTTAGGTAATGCACTGAAGCGTAAGTTTTTGTTTAGTGGCCTATATATTTATGCGCATTAGACGCGACCAGCAAAATCCGCAGTTCGCTCAATCAGCCAAAGACAAACAATCAGAAATCGCAGCCCCGCAGCAAATGTCGAGCCACAGCGAACAGTGTAAAGTGCTTGGCAAAAGTTGTACAGCTGATGCTTGAAGCGATTTCCCCTTCCTCTATCCGCCAATAACCATCCCCCTGCCCTTCCCTCATATTTCACGTTCCCCCTTTGGCTTTGTCCACCTACTGCTGATTAAGGTGCGACTGGCTGACTGGTTCACAGGGGCTTACAGGGCGTATGAGCAACGGCAACATTGTTAACGGCGTTCAACTGTGACAAATGCGTTTGCCGGTTTATACCCCCACACACACACACACACAGCACACACACATGGAATCTCATAACATATGTTCCTGTGCATGTTGGCGGCTTAGAATTATTATTTATGAACAAGGCAACGCACACAGACAATGAAACTCGCTTCATACTCTGCCTTACTCTCTCTCTTGTTAATACTTCTGTTCTGCTCTGGCTCCTATTGCTCCGCCTGACACTTGTAATTTTTGCTGAGGTTTTTGCACGTTTAGTAAATAAATCACGCGTTTGTTGTACCCACTGTCCTTCATTTCCGCCCCCTCCCGACGCCTCCAACGTTCTCCGCCATCTTTAGCTATGCCACAAAATGCTTTGTCCCATTTTTTATATATAAATAATTTGCTTTTTGGGCAGCCGCTGACCAACTTGGTCATTTTTGTTGTTCTTCGTGGTTGCTTGTTAGTTTTACTGTGCATACACTGAGAGAAATAAATCATACATTTATTTTTGATACGCAATTGAAATATGCCATTTTTTTTACTATCTTTTTGCAACAAAAGGTTTTTATTTACTCAAGCTTGTGTTGTTTTAAAGATAGTTGTTTGTTGTTTTTTGCAGTTCACTGGACATTTGGTAGAAATAAGATAGAAAGAACATTTATAGCAAGTAAAATTCTTTGAGAGTTTTGTTTAAGAAGAACCAATTCAACAAGTTTAAAATAGAGTTTCCTAATTTTGACTTGCTTTAATAATGTATATTATTTTGATCAATGAAATAATCATTTATTAAGCCAAATGTAATAGGTATATTAATAAATATAATAAACAATTCAATGGATATTTTGTAGAGACAAATGTAGGGAAAGAAACAAGAACACATTTGATAAACATTGAAAATTGATATTATTTAAATCAATTAAATAATCTAGCGTTGCAATCATTTATTATGGCAATCGTGAAATGTACAATTAATTTACAAATTGTTTAATGTCAAAGAAATTAAACCAATAAATAAATTTTTTTTAATGTAAATATGATTAATTGCCAATGATTTTTTTCGCCGTGTGCACGTACATAAAACTATACATTGATATGACCATAAAAAGACATACGAACACGGGCACGCACACCCAACCACACACACACACATACACATAGAAACTAGCTGACCTGAGCGAGTGACCAACGTGTGGCGGCGCTTCTGATGATTTATTATGTGTTGCCTATTAACGTCTGCCTTATGATGTGAGTGTGTGTGTGTGTGTGTACGCTTGCGTGTGCGAAAGAGACTATAAATATATGTAGAAAGTATGTGGGAGAGAGGGAATTTAGGGAGGTTTCACCCTTGGGGAGTATTTGATATCATAAATAAACGCAAATCTATAAACTAAACAAAACTAAACACATGTGTTATTTATACATACTCGTACACAACAAGCTGAAAGCGACATTTAACTCGCACGAATAAACACATGATTCTCCACTCTCTCTCTCTCTCTCTCTCTCTCTCTCTCTGGCCATGTTGCAACTGCCCCACAGACTGTTGTTGTTACCAGAGCTAATGAGCACGAAGTTGTCAATGTGTCAATTTAATTAGACAAGTAACCCAGCCCAGCAATGACACCAAATTGAATTATTACGACGACATTTCGAGCTGAATTTCGAAGCTTGTGTTTATGTTTCCAGCTACTCCCGATATGAGGCGTTCTTGTAAATTATAGTTGTTGTTGTTATTGACCATGTTCTTGTTGTTCTTGTTATTGTTGTTGTTGATGTTAACATTGCAACATTTGCGCCACATGATTTGTTGACTTCGGGGTTGGCAAATTGTTGTCGGCCCCCCCAAGTTTGCTTCATTTGCTGCCAAAAATCAAAGCAAAGTAACCTTTGCGACCGCATCGCGTATACGTAGCGAGTGCCCAGCGGCTGTCAGGTGGTCACGGGAGGCATCTAAGGCAAAACTAAGACTAAGCAAAGCCAAAGCAAAGCAAATCAAATCATTTATGCTGCCAGCGGCCCATCAATAAAGCTCATTTGACAGCCAAGTCTAAGAAGCATTGACCAAACAATTAACGCTGCTTTAATGATTTATGTACGAGTGTATGTGTGTACGAGCGCATGTGTGTGTGTGCGAGTGCTTGTGTGTGTAATGCGCCTATTGTGGGTGAAGTTAATTATGCTCAGCGGAACTGAATGATGAGCTGCCTGAGAGGTTTATGCTGTAGTTCGCTCGGTCTCGGGGATTCTCAGCTTACAATCGGGAATTAGTTGTCGTTGCTGCTTCGGCTGTGGCCATAATTGCTGCAAAACAATTGATTTCAGCGGCTATGCAAACGTACATATTTACACGGATTTGCTTAAATACATGGAAACGTAATACTACCACACGGTAATTACACTTCAAGCTTAAAGATCGCAGAGAGTTTGAAGTTCTATATATACTTAATATTCTTTTTATACCCACTACCTTTGGGATAGAAGGCTATTATAACTAGGTGGCTCCACAAAATGTATGTAACAGGCAAAAGTAGACATCTTCGACTCTATAAAGTATATAACATATATTCTTGTTGAGCTCTAACAACTCAGACGATGTAGCCATGTCTGTGTGTCTGTCTGGCTGTCTGTCTGTCCGTCCTTAGTTTCTTTGGTTGACAATCTGGTGTATTTTTCAGTACTTGGTATATTTTGATTGTATAACTATGCCAATATACCATATATAGCATTCGGTATAAGTTCAGTATTTTTGCGGTATATCATTTATATATATTTATATATTTTAAAATGAACACCGCAGTCTTATGCTATCAATAAAAATGTGTAGTGGGTATAATTTTAGTATATTTGTGGTATATTAATCTGTTATATTTTAAAAATATACCCCACTGTTTTGCCTGCAATAAAAATATGTCGCAGATATAATTTTAGTATTTTTCGCTGTTTAATATATAATATTTTAAAATTAATACCGCAAAATGGGTGGCGCGTATGACAACGAGTATCTCACAGTCGAGCTCACTCGACTCGACTAGCTTTCTCACTTGTTAAAATTGTATCGGTTTTTCTTTTGTTCTTATTTAATAATCAGCTCAACAGTTTGCTCGACTCTTTCCCTCTCGTTCTTGTGACGCTTTCTTCAAGCGCACTTGCCTGACGCGCTTTCTCTCGCAGTATTCTCTAGAGTTCTCTAGAGCTGAGCAGAGTTTTGCTGCTGTGTTCTCTCTCTCTAGTTGCCCATTCAGTGCGCTTGCTTAACATGCAAATTTCATGGCAGTTCAGCTATAAAATGCGAGCAGGCAACATTTTCATTTTCAAATTTCACTTGGTAAATTTTAACTATTATTTTTTTTTGTACGGGAGAGGGGAGAAAGCCGACACAACTTTTTCGCATGGCACTTGAAGCAAAAAGTCACTGGCCTCGCAACCTTTCTCTCTTTTTTTGGGACTCTTCTCCACTCTCCTTTTTACCCAGCACTTTGCATCTCTTTCTGTGCTTCTTGTCGCTTTGCTTCGCTTGGGGCATTTTGATACTCCTTGCAGCCAACCCGTTTTCGTTTTCGGCCATTGTTTGTCTATTTACACGAGCTCATTAACATTTGAAATGACTTTTTGCTTCGGTTTGCCAGCAAATTTTTCGTGCGTTGAGTTATTTTAATGTTTTGGCTCGGCAAATATACAAGTATTCCCTCGCCTCTTCTTCCCTCAATTCTCTTCATCACTCTCCAACTCTCGAGCGCTTGTTTTAATTTCTTTGCATTTGGCATTAAATAAAATTTGCAAAAATAATTTATACCAACCAAAAATTAAAAAAAAAAGAAAGCTTTTTAAACATTTACACAACATCTTTTCTTTCTTTTTTCTCAGCTCTCGTTCATATTTTTTGCTTTTTTTAATCAGCAAGGAAAAGTGGGAGGGAGAGAGAGGGGTATTGTCGTTTTGTAAGGCGTGAGTGCGATAGACTGATAGCGTGGCACTCATTTATGCTAATTTGCGTAATTATGCGCTTCATAAAATTACTCGGCAAATGCAGTGTAGCTCCAAAGTTGAAGTTGCCACTTGCCAACATTTGTTGTTGTCCCGCTCTCGTTGTTGTTGTTGTTGTTGCAACAATTAACAACAGCAGGTTGAGTGGAGAAACAGTAGGCAAAACGCAATACAAATAGCACATAAAATATTGAAAAAGTTTCATCACAAGTCAGACAGAGAAGGAAAATGAACGAACACAGTGAAAAGGAAAGGAAGGGAAAATATGAAATGAAAATGATGAAAATTTATAAATGAGTCGGGTTTTTGAAGTCTGTTAACTACCTCAGCCCACAGTTGAAGCGAAGCATCGACTTCCTCTCATTTGAGGATGCTTGCTTTGTTTTAATACCCTACACCAGATGATGCCCTGCGAGTGGGGTATGCCAGAGTAAAGCAATTGAAGTAGGAAGTAGGAAAATGATACATTACAGACTGTCTTTATAGCACAACTTCTAGTCGAGCATTTGCGATTATTGTTTTTTCTTATTGTTTCCATATACTATGTACGTGCTGAAAGTTTTTATATTTGGTTCGTTCGCTTTTCAAGTGAAGTTTAACGAATGAGGTTTACAGCTTCACGCCTGCTCAGAGCACAGATTCATGTATGCTTCATTTGCTCGTTGAATAATTGAATGTGGCTCACACAAACATTCTCTCACATTCACTTCTCACTGGATACATGTGAGAAGTGGGAAACAGAATAAGTGCTGGGAATTAGCTGCCTTGTTTGGCTTAATTATTTACGACGTTTGCCGACCAGTGACTGTAAAACTGTACGCACTACATAAATTATGCCTACAATTTTCAATTGTTGTTACAATGTTTTGTGTAATTTTCAATGCGACTAATGAGCTGCCTGCCAGCCACTCAACTCAGCGGTGGACCAATGGAGAGACAAAGAGAGAGAGAAGGGAAATTGGGAGGGAAAAATAGAGGGCGGCTCAAATAAAGCCATGGCTAACAGGCTTCGGACATAAACACCTGGCAATTGTCCATTTGCGCATATAAAATGCAATGTTCAACGTTTCGATTATTGTATAACAACGACGTACTACATCGATAACCCATCGAAAGAGCCATCTATTAATAAACGAATTCGGTGTGTATTTCATATGCATATTTTATTTGCTCACCTGCCGAATGTATGCGATACCGAGTTTTGTTGAATTTTAAAGCAAACATGTGGCTTTCATTTGATAAATTACATATACTCAAAATTTAAATTTAGATTTATTTGAATTTTATATGGAAGGGCATGTTTAAATTTAGACTAACCTCAGATAGATAATGGAAATTGTGTTGATTTTATTGCATGCATCAATTTGCACTTTAATTAAATATATTTTAGTGTACTTTAATATTTAGGGAATTGCGATTGATTCTTAAAACGTATTTCCATATTTGCTGTTTACATTAAAAGCTATGAAATTTAACATTTTAATTTTTCTAAATGAAAACATTTATTAGTTTGGTTGTTATTTGTCATTATTTCTTTATTCCTAATCGACAGCAACCGATTCAAGTAAATTTTAATAACCAGCGGCAGGGTGTAATTGAAGTTATTAGCTTTATTAAAATTTACATTTTTGATTTATAATCGAAAACTTAGAAGCTTTTATCTGTTAAAACTCTTAGTGACTTCGAATCATGTATAATTAATATAATCAAATTTTTTTTTCCAAAATAAGCTAGAATATCTTGTTTATATACTATGCACAGAAAGAATAGTTGAATGACATTTCTATTGCAATATTAAAGCAATACCAGAAAACAACTACATTTGGCAATCGTATACGAGTCGCTCGATTACATTTCACAAAACGTCGAGCGAGCTTTAGTACTAAATAAGTTGTTGGTATCAAAAGGAAAATTCAATTTCACTAGCCGGCAAATATATGTAAAATAAGGGGACGGGGAACGTGGGACGGCGTCTAAACTTGCACTCTGTAAGCGAACTTGTCGAGCCTGGCACATTTTGCCATTGAAATGCAAATGAAATTGAATTGTTAATTTCAAATAGAAAATCCTTGCGGGCCATTCATTCAATATTGAATGTGCTCGCAATAAATGTAATGACTGGCACAGTTTTTCTTCTCTTCTCTGGCGGGCTCTCATGTAACGGGCGGGAAAATTGGCACGCAAACAAATTTTGTAGGAAACGTGGCCTGTTTTTTTGGGAGAGAGCAAAGAAAATGTTATTTTATATGTATACTTTATATGCCATTCGAATATTTACACTTACGTATGTGAATATTCACATATATAACACATATAACGTTTCCGTTTCCGTTAAAAAACCCCCAATTGAAACTCGAATTGCCAGAACTTTGGTGCGTAAACATTGCCAAAAAAAATAAAGAAATAAAGAAATAAATGTGGAGAAAAATCTGATAGTTAAATTAAAACTCAATTTTTTATTAAATAAATAGTATTTTAAATATCGAGTGTACAATTGAAAAAATATCTTTAATTTTTGTAGTTCACACTTTAATCAAGTGCGTATTTATTCTGATTTAAATCAACACAGCTGGCAATAGTTGCAAAAAAATATTCCATTATTAGTGTTCGTTCAGTGGTCGCAGCTTGTCCATGCCAAAAATATTCCACCTCGCTGTCCTCTCGTTTTTCTATGGTCGTAGATAAGCCAAAACTAAACGTGTTTCGTTCTCCAAATACAATGACAAAGGTCGAGACCTCGTTTACCTGCCAAGGGTTGGCACTCCGTGCAAAGGGTGTGATTATGCCGCTGACACATGACACCTTCAACTGAAGTGTGTGCCCCTCGTTCATTTTCATTTTCCCATCTCCCTCACACTTTTTCACTTTTAGTCTATGTATTTGTGGTCAACATGTTGCCCCCTGAAAACGGCGCAAAAATATTGTAGCATATTTTTGGGCTGCAGTGTTTATATACTCGAAAAACAGGGTGTATCGAATTTCCTTTTTGAATTTAAGCCAAGACCATTACGAGCATTTTATATTTAATAATCTATTTTAATATTAATATTATTTAATATTCATATTTTGTTGAAATTAAAGCTTTTTTGTTAATCTCATGATAAAAATGTATCAAATTTGTATTAAGGATTTTTTCTAAATATTAATAAACAGAGATTGTGTCTTTTTGTTACTAACTATAATCGAATGTTAATTGAAAATAAATATACTTTAATTGTATATTAAATTATATACACCTTAGTGTAAAGTCGTTAGTAATTTCTAGGGTATTTCAAGTTCTTTCTACTAATGTCAACTATTTCATTGTTTTGTTTTCTCATTTTGCCATTGCTGTTTGTACCCTTTTAGCACATGTCAAAGCATTTTGAACTCGTTGGCATTTCGTAACACCTCTTTCACCTTTTTCTAGGACTCTACACAACGAAACCCTCAGAAAATTCTCTCTTTCTCTCTTCCCCCGCTCTATCTTTTGCCCTTCAGAGTTTGTTGCTGCCGCTGCTGCTGATGTTGAGGTGTAGTTGCTTGTGTCGTGTTTGTGTTTTGTTAGCCGCTGCCGCTTTCAAAATGCGATTTAGAAAATTCAATAGCGCTTTGATTTTGTTTCGTTTATTTTCACAAAGTGTTTTCCACTGCCACTAACTCCTTGTCCACACTTTTCTCTCCCCCCACACTTTCCCCGCCGACTCCACACTTACTATAGCCCCAGCTTTTGGTCAGCATCTAGCTGAAACTCAGGCTCAAATCGATTTCGCGTCGTTTGTTGATTTTTCGTTGCGTTTTGTTTAGCGTGAAAATCAAACTGTTAATTTGCGCTTTTGTCTGCAACGATTTAGTTCGGTTCAATTCGTTTAGGTGGCCTTAAAAGGGGACGAGAGACTAGCATAGAAGAGCAAAAGCATTGGGAGGAGGGACTCGAAAAAGCTTTTTGAGAGCCACGCACAACACTCCACGTGGTCTGGTCAACAGATTCTGACCCAAAAGCACTTTGCTAACCATTTTGCTTAGTTTATTTATTGTTGGCGTTGTTTTTGTTGTTGCTGCTTTTGTTTGCTTGTTTGTTTATTTGTTGCTAGCTTGTTTTTCGGTTAGTTGAACGCCTTTTGTTTTTGTGGCTGCAAATTAATGTTTGCTTAAAGGATTTAATAAGCAAATGATTTTCATTTTCTGACTAGGCAACACTTTTTAACACAGCTGCAATGCACAATATATATTGTAGAAATATGTGTCGACTATGTGTGTATGTTTGTGTGCGTTCACGCTAAAGTGACTGCGACAGAAACATCATCAATCAACATCAATTCAAATCCAAGTCAAAAGATGAACAGTTGATAGACAATTGAGAAGGGAAATTGAAAGAGAGACTCAACATGTTATGTGTGTGTGTGTGTAAGTATGTAAGTGTATGTATAAGTGTAGGATTTTACACAATTAATCAACATTGCAAGAAATGTTACACTCTAAACATGGATGAAATAGACAAGTTCCTGGTTTGAGAGTCACTGTAAATAGTTTGAAATGAAATGGAAGACGTTATAATTGAATCAATACTTTAAATTATTTGATAATTTTACAAAAAAAAGAACACAAAAGAAGAACACAAGAAAGAAGAACATAAACAGTTTTAGAGTCATTGTAAATAGTTTGGAAGCAATACTGTAAATTATTTAATAGTTTTATATAAATAAAACTTTACTGCACTGTACTGAAGAACAGTAACAGTTTGAAGACCACTGGAAATAGTTCGGAATAAGATTATAAAATCGTTCACTCATTTGATAATTTTACTATTTGTTTATAATTATCAACTTTCGCATTCACTCAACAAAAATCTGATTAGATTTGCCAACATGGTGGCCTAACAAAGTCGTGTGCAATAGATAAGCTAGCTAACGACCTAAAAAGAATAAGTCAATAAAAAAGTATATCACAGAAATAGAAAAAGGCGGTGGGCGATAGGAGATAACTGTTTTGCCATCAATTTTAAGCCATTTGTTTTGGTTTTGTATGCGCTGCCCAGCTAAAAATTAACTTCACGCCAACTATTAAAAAGTCTTATTAGATTGCTTTTATGCCAAAGTTTTGGCTGCTGTTGCCATTGGCAACACTCGCTGCTGGCCTCCATTCTATGTTGCCCGTCCCTCTCTCTATCTACCGCAGACATCACACGACGCTAGTTACTTTACTTTTAATTACTTTTGTGAAAATTCATTTATCACTTTTATCCCAGCTCAAACTCAAGCTCAAAAGCATAGCGACGACCATCTCTGACTCGCTCGCTAGCTGGCTCTCCCCTAAGATCTATGCGAAGGGCCATTTTTCACTGAAAAACTTTTCCACAAAAACACACATACATACACACACTCGTGCACAGGAAGTGGGGCAAAGGAAGCGGGGAGGTAGTTGAGTGAGGATATAAAATTGAACGCCCTTTGGCCAGTCATCGGCCAGTTTGGCAGCTGAAAAAGTCAAGTGGAAATTCAATGATGCCATTAATTGGCCAAAGTTTTCACTTATGTTCTGATTTTTGGCCCCACAATACATACATACATTCCCACACACACTCACACACATGCACATGCAGACAAATGCCTGTGCCTGGCCTTGGCTATCAGCTGAAACTGTGCCAGGAAGTACAAATGTAGCTGGCTGCTAAATTTACGGTTTCCCCCTCAGTTCAGCACAACTTTCGGCCAACTGTGCAGCCAAATTGCATGAAATCAGTTTAGCCAGAAACGCCTACATACACGACTCCATCTCCATCTCCGTCTCCGCCTCTGTCTCCATCTCCTGCTGCCGTCAGCCGTCTGCCATTTATCTTGCAATTGCAACTAGCGCGGAGCTCTAAATGCTTCCTGCATGTTCCAACTCGCCACATACGCCGCTCACCTCCTCTGCTTGTTGCCCCCATTCCTATTTCCTACGACAACAACGAAACATTTTACATACAAGTCCGAAAAAGAGACTGCGAAACTATCGTCTATTCAGCAAGAAAAATTACGATTTTTGTTTAGATTTTGCAGCTGATTTATTGCAACTTTTATAAGCATATTTAAGACAGATAAGTTATAGATTTATGTATTTATTATCAAATGATAAACCAACAATTATCATGCTGTCGACAACCTTTGGTTAGTAAACATCGCTCGATATAAATAAACTTTCGACTCTTTGCTAGAGGTTAGTAATTATTTGTGCATGGCATTACGATAATCACGTATCACGATATCACGTATCGTATGTATAAATCTTGATTAAACTGACACTATTAGCTTGGTCTAAAGTCCTAGTCTTAGTTAAGTCTTAGAAGACTGACTACGAGCTAATTATCGGCTGATCGAAATTTTGCTGAATAATGACTTGCAAAAGTTGTTATATACTTTGATCGAAATTGTGCTGAGTAATGCTGACTTGTTATATACTTGAATCGATATTGCGCTGCATAATTATGACTTGCAAGAGCTTGCATTGGACTTGGATCTGTGTAAGTCTGTTGAAGGCGTTTAGCTTCAATATAAAAAGCAAGCAATTGTTCATTAGCTCAAACATTCAACCAACAAGCATTGAAGAGCAAACATCATAATGAAGTACATACCAGAGATCAATTACAATGCCGATGATAAAGTGTGGAGTGGACAAGAGCCACCCACATATTTCGCAAGTGATCTTTCTGTCGGAGAAGTCATTTTCCATGAGATGCAACGCCATCCAAAACTTATTGCGCAGGTCAGTTACAAATAAATGTCTGTGTAGTATTTCAATAATTAACGTTTGTAATATTGAAACTCAAAGATATCCGCCTCGGAGAATACGGTGCTGACAAGGGAAGAACTCCTCTTGAACTCAATGCGAGTGGCGAACTACTTGCGGAATATGAAACTTGAGCAATCGGATGTCATTGGACTTATTGCCAGGAATACTACGCATATAACAGCTGTTGCCTATGGCTGTTTCTTTAATGCCATGGCTTTTCATTCGCTCAACATAAATTTCGAGCAGGAGAAGATTGAACATCTCTTCAACATGACCAAGCCAAAGATTATATTCTGCGATGGCGATGAGTACGAGAAGGTAAAGGCTGCCACAAAGCAACTGAATGTGCCAATTGTGACAATGAGGAATCACAAGGATGGTTCCATCGCCATTGAGGAAGTTCTTAAGACACCCGTTGATCAATTCTTTCAACCTGCACGCCCAGAATTGGGAAGCAAGCAGAATTTGGTAATTCTCTGCTCCTCGGGTACAACGGGAAATCCTAAGGCTGTGACTATGCCCAACAATCCTGCTGACACCAAAATGTTTCCGTGAGTCAAAAGAATTCTTTTCGTTTAGTACAATCTTTTAATCTTCGAATTTTTTTTAGTTTTGTTACCACCGCGGATGTTGTGTACTCACCGAGTACTTTGGACTGGGTGACAGGATTAATTGTTGCTCTTACATCTGGAATTCGAAGCGCAACGCGTATAATATCGGATACACCCTTCAATCCAAGTGATTTATTGCGACTCATCAAGAAATATAAAGTCACATTTATAATGCAAGCTCCCCCACATATGGCGCTTATGATCAACTGTCCGGAATTCAATGAGGATTATCTGAGTAGTATACTTTATTGTATATACACAGGAGCCGGCTGTTCCTTGGAAGTACAACATAGCTTTCGACAGCGGCTTTCACCTCGAAGCTTATTCGTCTTTGGCTATAGCTTTACTGAGTTCTGTGGCATAGGTTCAATCAATATGCATTTTGATCAGAAACCTGGCTCAGTAGGTCGCTTAGCGGGTGGTTACAAGTTGAAAATTCTAAACGATCAGCGTGAACCATTGGGACCAAATCAAGTTGGTGAGATTTGCTTGCACTCGGGTAAATATTGGGCAGGATACTTTGGCAATCCTGAGGAAAGTCGAAAGTTACGAGACAGTAACTTGTGGTTTCACACTGGCGATTTGGGTTATGTTGATGACGATGGTTTCCTCTATATTGTGGATCGCAAAAAGGATATGTTAAAGTATTCGGGCTTGATGTATTATCCTCATGAGATCGAAAACGTAATCAGCCAAATGCCAGAAGTCTCGGAAGTTTGTGTTTTCGGTGTTGTGATTAATAATGAAGACGCCGCAACTGCAGCAGTTGTACCAAAAATTGGAACTCAATTGGAACCTCAGGATGTTATTGATTTTGTAGCGAAGAATGTGAAGGCTAAGCATAAGCATTTGAATGGCGGTGTCTTTGTGCTTGGCGATCTGAAGCGGACAAACAATGGCAAAACAGATCGACGTGCAACAAAAACATACTGTCTAGAAAAGGTAGTAAGAGTCTAATTGTGAATTTAATAATATTAATATCATTTACATAATATCATAAAGTTAATAAATCGTTAATATATTTTAAAAATTAATTTGACAATCAATATGTAAATAGGAGTATAAACAAAGGAGATAACTTTATGGTCTTATATTTAAAATGAAACCCATAAAAAAGAAAGTCCCTTAGTCATCATCATACACTAAACTGATAAGGTGTTCCACGTTCATATGAACTCTTGGCTCTTGCAAACTAAAAAACATATGTTTTGTTATCTTCGCGCCAGCTTATCAGACAGTAAAGTAATGAATCAATTTTACTGTCTAGAAAATAACAAAATACATTTGTTGCGAGATAAGCAAATAGACTAAATGGATTTTATCAATCAAGTGCCATTGTTTAACAAATTTGAGATTCTCAAATTTTATTCGTCAGATATAAATCTTTAGCTTCAAAAATTAATAAATAATTTACTGTATATTACAGAATGGTCTTTACTGAATTATTACCTTATAATTTTTTAAAGACTTCTTCGGAAAACGTAAATTTAGATTCTGTTATCAGTGATGAAATATTTTTACGACTAGTAAATCAATTGAAGACGGTCGCCAGATATATTCGTCACGTTTTTGTTCAAGTCATTTCGATAAGGTGGTAGACCACAACGTTGTTAACTATTAAGTTGACTCGACTGACTGGGTTGAAAGTCTAATCGATTTTAGCTTTATTTTGATAACATATTGTTTGGCGTCGTTGAGAGTAGACGACAATCACTAGAGTCTAGGGAGAGTTGTAAACCCAATTCACTGAGATATTTACCTCCCAATAATGATCGGAATTTCGCTGTATAACCCTGACTTGCCAGCAATTCTTGAACTGTTTGCAGTGTATAAAAAGCGAGCTTCGACTAAGAAATTTTAGTATTAGTTCAAAGGTAATCTAGAAACAACGTTAGGATGAAGTACTTGCCGGAAATCAGCTACAATGCCGACGAAAAAATATGGAGTGGAAAGGAGCAACCTGCATATTTCTCAGCCGATTTATCAGTTGGCCAAGTTATTTTCCATGAAATGCAACGCCATCCGAAACTTGTAGCTCAGGTTAGTTGGAAGTTATGCTCAAATATAAATTAGATCTTTATTAATCAGGACATGGCACATTTTTACTCAAAGATTTCTGATACGGAAAATACGGTGCTGACAAGAGAGGAACTCCTCTTGAACTCTATACGTGTGGCTACTTATTTAAGGAATTTAGACCTTGAACAATTGGACATAGTTGGAATCATAGCAAGAAACACAACGCATATATTCGCTGTTGCCTACGGCTGTTTTTTCAACGGCATGGCTTTCCATTCGCTCAACATCATTTATGAGCAGGAAACGATAGAAAAACTGTTTGATATCACCAAACCAAAGATCATTTTTTGCGATGGTGATGAATACGAGAAGGTGAAAGAAGCCACAAAACATTTGAATGTGAAAATTGTGACAATGAGGAATCACAAAGACGGTTCCATTAGCATTGATGATGTGCTTGCTACTCCAGTCGATCCATTCTTCCAACCAGCAAGTCTCGAGCAGGGAGTAAATCAAACCTTGGCTGTTCTCTGTTCCTCAGGAACTACTGGTACACCCAAAGCCGTCACAGTTCCTAACGCAAATGTCGTGAAAAATATTCTACCGTAAGTGACATGGCATAAATCTGTAGGATTTTTAATTTTTTATCATCGACATTTTATTTAGCCTCGTGACTATTTCCGATGTTTTGTATGTACACAGTACTTTGGATTGGATGACAGGACTTTTCGCAGCAATTACGACTGGAGTTCAAAGTTGTCTACGCATAATATCGGATGAGCCTTTTAATCCCTCCGATATATTGCGACTGATTAAGAAGTATAAAGTTACGTTTTTAGGTCAAGTTCCTCCGCATATGGCACAGATGATTAACTCCCCAGAATTTGAAAGCGACTATTTAAGTAGTCTAAAGTTTTATTTCTATGGAGGGACCGGATGTTCTCTTGAGGTTCAAGAGCGCATTCGTCGATGTCTGCCGCCAAATTGTGTATTTGCTTTTGGATATGCTTTTACAGAGTTGTGTGGTGGAGGAACTGGTAATTTTCACTTTGATCAAAAGATAGGTTCAGTTGGACGTTTATTGGACGGCGTCAAGATGAAGATTCTCAACGAACAAAATGAACCCTTAGGTCCCCATGAGGTTGGTGAGATCTGCTTATACACCGGAAGATTCTGGGCAGGATATTATGGCAATCCTGAGGAAACTCGCAAATTACGAGATAGAAACTTGTGGTATCACACTGGAGATTTGGGTTATGTCGATGACGATGGATTCTTATTTATCGTTGATCGTAAAAAGGACATGCTCAAATATAATGTCATTATGTATTATCCTCATGAAATTGAGAAGGTAATTAGTCAAATGCCGGAGGTGTCGGAAGTCTGTGTTTTTGGTAAACCGAATACTCTTTATGGAGATGAAGCAGCTGCAGCGATTGTTAGGAAAACTGGAGTTCAGTTAGATCCTCAGGATGTTATTAACTTTGTGGCGAAGCATTTGCAACCGAAACATATGCAGCTCAATGGAGGCGTCTTTATAATTGATAGTCTGAAATATACTTCCAATGGTAAAACGAATCGCCGGGCAACAAAAGCGTATTGCTTGGGCCAGAGATGAAAAATAATCATAATAATCGTAGCTATAATTATTCATTATGTTCTTAATAAAATTATAGCAGAGTTACGAAAAATATGTTGCGGCAATTCGTAAAATTAACGTCGGAGTCAGCTTCTTAAATAAACAGACAATGTAAACCTATTAATTGTTCCATAGTCTAATCGGTTAACTTTTCGACAAATCGGAACAAATAATTGTCTTTTCAAGAGGAGATGTTATTACTAACAATTTGTCTTGAGCATATGAGGTTCATTTATCAGCTCGAGACTATTTGATCGACCTTATCACTTAACACTCTCTTCCAAAATTTAACATTTTATGTATTTAGAATGTAATATAATTGAAATTATCTAAAAAAAAAAGTTTTGTGATTTTCACCTCCTAATAAAAATTATCACTTGATAGCAATTATATAATTGTCAGTGGTGTATAAATAGAGTGAATCGACCAAGCAGTGAGCTCAAAAGTATTTAACAAACGACGTTAGAATGAAGTACACACCAGAGATCTCCTACAACGCTGATGAGAAAGTTTGGATTGGGAAAAATCCACCTGCATATTTCTCTCCGGATTTATCAGTTGGTCAGGTTATTTTTCATGAAATGAAACGCCATCCGAAGCTCATAGCACAGGTTAGTTAGAAATTATACCAATTATATATTACGACATTAGTGATCAGCGCAACTATTATTTTTACTCAAAGATATCTGTTACTGAGAATACAGTGCTGACAAGAGAGGAACTCCTCTTCAACTCGATGCGTGTAGCCAGTTACCTAAGGAATTTAGGTCTTGAACAATCGGATATAATTGGAATTATAGCTCGGAATACTACTCATTTATTCGCGGTTGCTTATGCCTGTTTTTTTAATGGCATGGGTTTCCATTCAGCCAACGGAAATCACGAGCAAGACAATATTAATACCCTCTATGGTATCACCACGCCAAAGATCATCTTTTGCGATGGCGATGAATATGCGAAGGTGAAAGAAGCCACAAATCATTTGAACCTGAAGATTGTGACAATGAGGAATCATAAAGACGGTTCCATTAGCATTGATGAAGTGCTTGCCACTCCAGTTGATCCATTATTTCAACCAGCACGTCTCGAACAGGGAATGACTCAAACATTGGCTATACTTTGCTCCTCAGGCACAACGGGAACACCAAAGGCTGTTACAATTCCCAACGATCAGGCGATTAACATTGTATTTTCGTAAGTAATATTAAATCTTTTGAGTTTTATGGACGCTAATCATTTGTTTTTTTAGTTTTGTTAACACTTCAGATGTTCTGTTTACTAGCAGTGGCTTAGACTGGGGGAGTGGACTCGCAATAGCTCTTACATCTGGAGTTCAAAGTGCTCTTCGCATAATAACTGACCAGCCGTTCAATGCTTCTGATTTATTGCGGATGATTAAGAAGTATAAAGTGACGCTGTTAGTACAGCCTCCTCCACATATGGCACAGATGGTGAACTGTCCCGAGTTTAAAAAGGATTACCTGGATAGTGTACTTTATTATTTGTACGGCGGTTCTGGCTGTTCCTTAGAAGTTCAAAACAGATTTCGTCGGACACTTTCTCCTAAGTGTATTTTAAGTTTTATATATGGTTTCACAGAGTTTCGTGCAGCAATTATTTCAAACTATCATTTTGATCAAAAGCCCGGTTCAGTAGGTCGCCCAATTGATGCCGTCAAGTTAAAGATCATTAACGAACAGAATGAACCTCAAGGGCCCAATATAGTGGGTGAGCTTTGCGTATACAGCAACAGATATTGGGCTGGTTATTACGGAAATCCTGAGGAAAGTCGAAAGTTACGAGACAGTAACTTGTGGTATCACACAGGCGATTTGGGTTACGTTGATGACGATGGATTCCTCTATATTGTGGATCGCAAAAAGGATATGCTAAAGTATTCGGGCTTTATGTATTGTCCTCATGAGATTGAAAACGTAATCAGTCAAATGCCAGAAGTTGCGGAAGTTTGTGTTTTCGGTGTTGTGAATAATAATGAAGACGCCGCTGCTGCAGCAGTTGTACCAAAAATTGGAACTCAATTGGAGCCACAGGATGTAATTGATTTTGTGGCGAAGAATGTGAAGGCTAAGCATAAGCATTTAAATGGCGGTGTTTTTGTACTTAACGATCTGAAGCGGACAAACAATGGCAAAACAGATCGACGTGCAACAAAAACATACTGTCTAGATAAGGTAGTAAAAGTCTGATTGTGATTATAATATAATAAAATTAATATCATTTACATAATATTATGAAGATAATAAATCGTTAATATATTTTCAAAATGAATTTGACAATCAGTATATAAATGAGGGTATCAACAAAGGAGGTAACTTTGTGGTCTTATATTTACAATCAAACCCATAATGAAGTAATTCCCATAGTCATCATCAACCACTAAACCGATAAGGTGATAGGTTCATATGAACTTCTAGTTCTTAGAAAAAAACAAGTATGTATCGTTATCTTCGCGACACCTT
This sequence comes from Drosophila kohkoa, assembly GCA_019972355.1. Taxonomy (NCBI): domain Eukaryota; kingdom Metazoa; phylum Arthropoda; class Insecta; order Diptera; family Drosophilidae; genus Drosophila; species Drosophila kohkoa. Next base: position 82,543 of record BJEL01000036.1, on the reverse strand, counting down.
AACAGACACTAAAGTATTGAATCACATTTACTGTCTTAAAAATAACTAAACAAATTTGTTGCGATTTAAACAAATTGACTAAATGGATTTTTATAAATCAAGTGGCATAGTTTATAAAATTTGAGATTCGTAACTTTTATTTGTTAGTTATAAACTTTGAGCTTTTGGAATTCAATTGGAATATATTTTAACAAAATGGTCCCTTAAGTATTATTACGCTAATATTTTTTAAGAATTTTTTGGCAAAGGTTAATTTAGATTCTTTTATCAGTGATGAAATATTTTTACGCCTAATAATCAATTGAAGAAGGTCGCCAGATATATTCGTCACGTTTTTGTTCAAGTAATTTTGATAAGATGGTAGACCACAACGTTGTTAACGATTAAGTTGACTCGACTGACTGTGGTGAAAGTCTAATCGATTATAGCTTTATTTTGATATCGTATTGTTTGAAGTCGCTGAGAATATTTGGCAATCACTAGAGTTTAGCGAGCCTTGTAAACCCAATTCACTGAGATATTTACCTTGCAGTAATGATCGGAATTTCGCTGTACAACCCTAACTTGCCAGCCATCGTCCAACTGCTTGTAGCATATAAAAAGCGAGCATCGACTATGAAATTTTAGTGTTAGTTTAAAGGTTAATCAAGAAACGACGTTAGGATGAAGGTAATTAGTCAAATGCCGGAAGTCTCAGAAGTCTGTGTCTTTGGCAAACCGAATACTCTTTATGGAGATGAAGCAACTGCAGCGATTGTTAGGAAAACTGGAGTTCAGTTAGATGCTCAGGATACCACAAAATTAATGGCAAAGCATTTGCAGCCAAGACATATGATCTCAATGGAGGCGTCTTTATAACTGATAGTCTAAAATATACTTCCAATGGTAAAAAAGATCGCCGGGCAACAAAAGCTTGTTGTCTAGAGATAAAGACGAAGAATTATACAAAGGGTAGTTATAATTATTCATTAAAAAATAAATTTTAATACAATTTTGACGATAATTGTTTCTTCAATATTGACATCATATGACTTATACGAATGATCCCCTTTACTGTAACAGTACCATAAGTCTATCTTAAACAACTTTTATTTTTTTAATGATTTTATTAACTTTCTAGTATTAATGTCGAGAGATAAGCATACTTATCTTTTTTACTAACATATGTTGTGTTATAGTAGATTTGCGAGATATTTCGCTTTTAAAATCTCTTTTTCATATGAGATTTCTGACTTGATAGCAAAAGTCAACATAGCAATTGTATTATTGTGAGTGGTGTATTAAAAGCATGCATTGCCAAAAAGTTTATTCAGAAGTGTTCAACAAACGACGTTAGAATGAAGTACACACCAGAGATCTCCTACAACTCTGACGAGAAAGTTTGGATTGGGAAAAAGCCACCAGCATATTTCTCTCCGGATTTATCAGTTGGTCAGGTTATTTTCCATGAAATGAAACGCCATCCAAAGCTTATAGCACAGGTCAGTTGTTTATACAGCACAATATTGAATTTCAGTGATCAATGCATTAAACATATGTATTATTTTTAAAGATATCTGATACGGAGAATACCGTTCTCACATGGGCAGAACTTCTCTTGAACTCGATGCGTGTGGCTAGTTACTTAAGAAATTTAAAATTCAAACAATCGGAGATAATCGGAATTATAGCCAGAACAACTACGCATTTATTCGCTGTGGCTTATGGCTGTTTTTTCAACGGCATGGCTTTTCATTCGGTGAACGTTGTTTATGCCGAAGATACGATTAATAAACTTTTTGATATCACCAAACCAAAGATAATCTTTTGTGATGGCGATGAATACGAGAGGGTGAAAGAAGCCACAAAACATTTGAATCTGAAGATTGTGACAATGAGGAATCACAAAGACGGTTCTATTAGCATTGATGAGGTGCTTGCCACACCAGTTGATCCATTCTTTCAACCAGCACGTCTCGAACAGGGAATGACTCAAACATTGGCTATTCTCAGCACATCAGGAACAACAGGATTACCAAAGGCTGTAACTATTCCCAATGAGGGAGCAATTAAAAATGTTCTTGAGTAAGTGAAATGACAGCAATTCGATGATTTGGGCTTTACAAATTTCTATCTTCCCTGTAGTTATGTAAACACTTCTGATATTCTGTTTACGACAAGTGGTTTGGATTGGGTATCTGGATTCCTAATAACTTTAACATCCGGAGTTCAAAGTGCTCTTCGCATAATAACTGACCAGCCATTCAATGCTTCTCATGTTTTGCGACTGATTAAGAAGCATAAAGTGACGTTGATAATGCAGCCTTCTACGCATATGGCGCAGATGGTTAACTGCCCTGATTTTGATGATAATTGTCTAGATAGTGTAATGTATGACTTGTACGGAGGCACTGGCTGTTCCTTAGAGATTCAGCATAGCTTTCGCAGCAGACTTTCTGCGAGATCTATGTTCATTTGTGGATATGGGTTCTCTGAGCTGCGTGCAGGAATTATTTCAAACTATCACTTTGATCAAAAGCCCGGTTCAGTAGGTCGCCCAATTGATGACGTCAAGTTAAAGATCATTAACGAACAAAATGAACCCCAAGGACCCAATGTAGAGGGTGAAATCTGCATATACAGCGACCGATATTGGGCTGGTTATTACGGAAATCCTGAGGAAAGTCGAAAATTTCGAGATAGTAATTTATGGTATCATACGGGAGATTTGGGTTACATCGATGACGATGGCTTCTTGTTTATAGTTGATCGTAAAAAGGACATGTTAAAATATCAGAATATCATGTATTATCCTAATGAAATCGAAAAGATTATTTCCGAAATGCCAGAGGTCTCTGAAGTTTGTGTCTTTGGTGTATTAAATAACTTAAATGATGACGAAGCAACTGCAGCTGTTGTTAAAAAAATCGGAGCTCAATTAGACCCCGAGGACGTGGTTAACTATGTTGCAAAGCGCATTCACGCTGTTTACTTACAACTTCATGGAGGCGTTTTCATAGTTGATAATCTAAAACGTCTTAGCAATGGTAAAACGGATCGTCGGGCAACAAAATCATATTGCTTGGAGTTGTTAAGGAAAAAATAAAACTAAACTATATTATTTTAAACTGAATTTCACTATATAGAAATTGTATAAATTCTACAATTAAATATTTTAAACTTTTTTTATGTTTATCACCAGAATTGCTAAAAGAGCAGTTAATCTATAATTACAATACCCATTATAGGTCATCGCATGGAACTTTCCAACATGCGTTAGTGATAACGTCCATTCACATTAAACTGTTAAATAAAGTTGCCACTGAGCGGTAGTTGCTCACTCTAAGGGGAACACGAATAGAGCCCATATGGCCATTTGAGTTGAATGAAAAATGGGCGCGTCATTAGGCGTTGACATGCCATAAACAAACATTTTTGCGTTGGAACGGAAGCGAGAAAAGAAGCAAAAACCGCTCATAAAACTGAGACAAACTTTGCGCAGATTGATGACAATGGGCTTGCCGAGAGAAAAGGGGGGAAAGGGGGACAAACAGGATAAAGGACGGTGAGGAGGGATAGCTGAGTACCGGACAGGCCAGCGCATGTCAATCGATGGGCTCGCTTGCTCGCTGGTTGTCGTTGTTGTAACGAGTGAATGGGGCGGCAATCCAAAAACTCAGCTGGCCAAAACTTTTGCCTGATGTCACAAACTTGCAACTATTTTTACAGCTCGGCTGGCAAGGACGACGCTGACGACGACGACAACGACGACGATGATGAGCAAGTAGCAAAACCCGGCGGGCACCTCTCACTCACTAATAGTCAAAAGTTTAAATTGTTACGAAGCGGCAGCCATATGAAAAGTCAGCGCGGGTTGCTTCTCCTCTTCAACTGCACACACTTATAGTTGGTTGGTGTTGCAACCAGCTGCAATCCAAGCCAAATGATGGGTGATGGGGGAACAAAAATAACAAAAACGGAAACAAAATGGAACAAAATTCACAGACTCTCAGAGTCGTTTATCTTCAAGCCCATAATGACAGTTTGGGAAAAGAGCTGAGCAGCTGTGACACTTGACAGAGTCGAAGATACGGCAAGGGACAGAGAGAAATTGCAGGCATTCGGTGGGAGAAGGAGAATGGATGCAAGTGAGCAACGTGTGTGAATAGAAAGAGTTGGCTCTTTATGCTGATGCCTGCATTAATTAACCTATATGAAAGTTTGACAGCAATTTCTATCAGTTTGGCATGCACTCAGGATGGAGGAAATGAAAATATTAGTTTGAGTCACTCACGCTTCGTATCTATTACATATTTTATGGCTTTTCAGAAAATTCTTCCATTTATAATAAGAACAGATTTTATACCTCTTACTTTTACAGTTTAGAGGTTAGTTTACAGTTTTAAAGGCAAACATACAAACTAAGATTTAGTTGCTTGATGATGAAGATCTATAGTTTAATGCATACTTATTTTAACAAGCGCATCTTAATCGCATGTCTTAGTTAAGCCATGGCCATAAATTCAATTAATTCAAGTAAATGCCATTTATATGCAGTTTAACAATCACTTCCGGCTAATAAACTTGACGTTTGAGAGCCGCACTTACCTCAACCCATGCACAAGGTCTATAAAGATTTATAGTGTTTGCTTTGATTACGAGCCACACACATTTCGCACACTTAACCACACAGTTTGATGGCCAGTGCAGAGGGTTGTTTGAGCCGTTTATGGCTTTGACATGCAGTTTGATTACCCTCGGTCTCATAAATAACATGCAACACTTCAGAAAACAAAAAAGGAGAAAAAAACGAAAAGGTAACGACCAAATCACACATAGCACCAGCTGGTGATGGTGTTTGGTGTGCCCCCTACCCCCCATGTCTCCTCTCCTCATGTAGCAGAAAAGTCACCTAAGGCCATGTCATAAATTATACGACAAATGCGTTTGTCTTGGGGCGGCGCCATTTCCGAATTGTTGCCTCAACCTGCCTGCTGCAATCATTGCCAACGTTGCATTGTCGTGTTGCATACTTTTCGGCGCCGGCATCGCCATTACCATGCACCATACGCTCTGTCTCTCCCCCTTTCTCTCTCTCTCCTCTCTCTCAGCATGTCTGTAGACTATGCAGCTAATATTATTTTATTGCTTGCGACTTAAGAAGCCGCAAAATTTATGCGACAACAACATGGAGCAAAAGAACGTCGAGCCATAATAATAAAAGGCAGTCAGGTAGCTATAGCGAATAGCATGCAGCCTTGCAGCATGGCAGCATGTTGCAAGTTGCCATTTTGCCATTGCCATTGCCATTTTCTGCAGTTACTTTTGCTGTTAAAATTGTTGTAGCTCTTGTTGTTAATATCCTGTAACCAAATTCGGTGCTATATAGCATATTGAATTGCTGTGACAACTAGATAAAGTTAATCTATATATGACCAAAATATTATAAACGAAATTGAAAAGGAGAACGATGTAATAGTAAAAGAATTTTCAAAATTTCATTAATAACTAAATAGAAGTTGTTTAGAGGTATTAATAGTATAATAGCTAGAAGGATGTGCTTTCTAGAATCTTTTTTTAAATATAGGATTTATGACAAGTGAAATTTCATTTAATTTTAAAATTATTGTCTCTAATTTAAGTCTCTATTATACGTTTTTATAAATCTATGCAATATTAAACAAAATTTATAAAAGTAGCTTTCATTTAAAATGGATTTTTAATTGTCCCAACAATCTTTGCTTATATTGTTATGGATAACAAAACAATTAAATTGTGAAGAGTCGCATAATAAGTAATTATATTCGTCGTTTTATGTAAATTGAATTTAGTATTTAATACTAGATTTTCTATAATAAATAAAATAAACAAAAAATAAGATTTGGCTTACTCATTTAAAAAATCATCACATTGCATCTCTTAACTTATTGAAAGTAAGAAAATTCCTTACATAGGAAATTCTTTTACTACATTTGCTGCACTTTGCCTTCGCTGCACTAGTCGTATGAATAATTCTTTTGTGGAGTGGAGGGTATCGCATAGTTAATAATCATATTTGCCGACAGATGGCGCTGTTGCTGTTGCGCTCTGAATGCAAACAAATTTGCATGCCGTCAGTTACTATTTTACTGCCAGCTGGGAATGTGCTGGGAGTGTTGTGTTGCCTGACTGTGTGTGTGTGTGTGTGTGTATAAGTGGGCGGCTATGAAAGTAGAGGTGTGGCACCTTTGCAAAGTAGTAAATCTTTTTGTGTTTTTCCATTGCGGTTATTTCAGTCGTTGTTGCGTGGGGCAAAGAGCGGGCGCACGGGGCGTATGAAAAGTTCTTGCCAGCGTTGCCACATGGTGTGAAATATGCAGCGATGACGATGACGACGAAGCAAGTGAAACAAAAGCGCGCGCCACATAACCGTCTGAAGGTGCTGTGACCAAAGTTTTCCACCTGTTTCACCACTTTTCGCTCTTGTTTCATTCGTTGCGATTCGTTGCGCTTCGCACGTTGCACACGTGACTTGTTTATGTAGTTGAACTTTCCGCCACCGCCAACGCCACAGCCACAGCCAAAGCCACCGCCACCGCTATTGAGCACATACGAATACTCATTCTTATACTTGTTGTATGCACCGCTGCCGAGTTGCCATTACTAGTTTAAGGCTGCCTCATGCCACCAGCATCTGACAGCCTTTGCTTCATTTTCTGTTTCGTTAGCTTCACACACACACACGCACAACAATACTGGCTTTAAAAACAGAAACTTGCTTTTATTGATATTTAAACATTTTTTATTGTGCGCGCATAAATTTGTACTCATTTTTTTGAAGAAAAAACAGTAGCTTGGCAAATGAACGTGTGTGTGCGGTTGGCTGCAAAAATGAACTCTGAAGTATGTAGTAAATTTGAAATATGTTTTTGTGATAAACTTGGCATTTATCAAAGGCAATTCTAAGACACTTTTCATTTCTTCAAGAGCAATGGCAGTATTCTATTGATTATAAAATTGTGAGCAATAAATGCAGATGCACATCAAATTGATTACTGCAATAAATGAAGGAAAACTTTAAGACTTTCTTAAATTTGCTAAGAAATGAAATGATTTATTTAGAGCAAAATTATAGTTATACATTCTCTAATACATATTGTTCGTAATTACAGCAAGCCTCTGTTCATCATATCGATTTCTCTTATCCCTGTTATATTATTGACATATTAAATGAACACGATGTCAATACTGTGTCTTTGTTTGATTTACGTAATGCAACCCACTGCAAGTGTAACCCAATCGAACAGATTCAACACGATTCTGCCACAAAATTCAACGTATTTGTTAACTTGTTCATCTATCGAATCTATTTGGGTTGACATCATTAAGCTTGCTGAGAGCAAAACTTTTCCACTCATTACGCTTTGCACTTAACAATCGTTGCTCGTTGCACGTTGCAGCTGTTGTAGTTGCAACAACTTTTTAAAGTGGCTTTTGCTTAGCCTGAAACTTAGGGCCAAGAACATGTCTAGAAAGGCAGTTGAAAAAAAAGAAGTCTGTAAAAAAAGTTGCAACCTAAAGCCGAACCAAAGCAGAGAGCTAATTTGGCATTTAAACGTCAAATGTCAATCAAAGAGGACGAGGAAAACGAAAACCCAAATGAAAACGAGAATCGAGAATGGGAATGGGAATGGGCAAGGGGAGTAGGGAAAAGAAAAGATCCAAACGAAGGCAACCACAACGAACAATGTACAAAAAACATAATTGGCCACAAAACAAGCTGGGATAAAAGTGCAGAGAAAGTGCAAAAAGCAAGAAATTTGCTTAATGCGCTGCACGAATCAAGCTACAAAAAATGCCAGGCAACTAGTTTGTAAAATGATAGACTAGAAATATACGCTTTAGTTGATGTTAAAGTAAAATGTTACGAAAATGTAAAGCAAAGTTTAATGTTTGAAATGAGTTTTAGATAATGCATTTATAAATTAAGTTAATATGTAAAATTACTTAATACAACTCGTCTCATACACCCCTTAAAGGTTTATGACTCCAGGGTATTTGACGTGGAAAACAAACGAAAATGTCTGCAATGAGATGAGATAGTAAAACCAGGCAGCAGCTACATACAATAATAGAGGCGAGGGGCAAGTTGCAGCTGATAGTAAAGCTGTAAGCAAAATGCGCGTGGCATGTTGGCTTCCAAAAAATCTGCATGCGTGTGTCTATAAGAGGGTAATCCAGCCACACACTGCATCTGTATGTGTGTGTGGAAAGTGGTGAGAATAAGGATTGTACGATTCTACAAGAAAATCGCATTTTCAACGCGCTGCAAAACGAGTCAAAAAAGAAAGAATGAAAATAGAAATGAAAAACTGCTTCGCACTGCGAGGCGACGACAGATAGCGCGAGCTCCATGTGTTGCATGGGAACAAGGAACAGGGGCGCATAGCTGTGGAATGTGGCAGGCGGCATGTGGCAGGCGAAGGAGAGAGAGGAGGGCGTTTGCTTACAGAAAATAAAATAAACAGCAGCTAGAAATGCGGGCACCCGAGAGAGAGACAAGCGAAACCTTTGCTCTTCCTCCATTCCTCAGTCGTTAAGTTGAGAAGCGCACAAAAGTTCAAGTTTTCAGATACTTTTTCAGGCTGCATGTTGTTGCATACAACTTGCGCCTTGCTTGCCACCAAGCTGCTGCACAGCTTCATCATCATCAACCTTTTTTTTTGTGTTGTGTTTGCTGCTCGTGTGTGGCGTTTTGTTGCATAGTTTGAGGCGCAAGCGGAGCTCGCGCTTTTTGGCTTACATTGTGCATACATAAAACATGCAGCAGCAGAAGCAGCAACCCTCCTGTCCCCCTTGTGGCCCGCGCTCACCTGTCTCGGCGCATAAAAAGTACAGATAATGGGCATTGGTAGCTGTCCAAAGATAGCCGAGAGTCCGTGTCAAAATTCAATTGCAACTTGTACTAGGCAAAAGCGGCGAGAAATGCAAATTAGAATGTCTGACAGACATTTAAAAAAAAAACAAGTCAGATAGCTACAGTACAGTATGATCGACTGTGAGATACCAGCTGACCATTTTTGATAACAGCAAAATTGTGTGTTATTAATTATAAAATATACCAAATTAATATACCACAAAAATACAAAAAATTTATACCAACTTAGATATCTGGTATATTACACAAAAGTATCAAAAATATACCGAATTATATATACCAAATATACCATAAAAATATAAAAATATATACCAAATGAGATATCTGGTATATTACACAAAAGTATCAAAAATATACCAAATTATATATACCAAATATACCACAACAATATAAAATTATATACCACATGGGATATCTGGTATATTACACAAAAGTATCAAAAATATACCAAATGCTATATTTGGTATATTTATTCAGAACTACATTCAAAATGTACCACATAGTGTAAAATATACAAGTTTATCAGCAACTAAGATCCGATTGCTGGCTATATCGTTCTATCTGTTGATTTCGATCAAGAATATTAACTTTAAATAGGGTCGGAGATGCCACCTTCTGCCTGTTTCATCCATTTCCTCCAGCCACAAAGTTGAAATACCCTACCCACTATGGGCAGCGGGTAGAAAAAAATGCATAGACATAGAAACGCCCACAGATACAAGTGCAAACGAAGCCAAAGTTACAGATACAGATACAGATGGAGATACAAAAACATACATATAGATAGGAATAAAAATGCAGAGGGTTGCTGCTGTCGCTGCTAATTGTATGCAATCTGTAGGTGTTGCCTTCACTCTGCGCAGCTGTCCCTCTGTCTGTCTGTTTATCCATTTTGCCTATTTGTCTGCTGGTCTGTGCTTTTGCTTGTCTTCCTCCGTCTCTCCGCATGTCCGACTGCCACTGACTGCAGCTGTCAGTTAAAAAGACGGCCGATTGCTGGCCAAAACTCTCATGTGTGTTTCAGAATGCTTCAGAATGCCGAAACTCTGAGAGTGTGAGAGTGTGTGTGTGTTTTCTTTTTTAATGAAATTTCAGCGAAATTGGGTTATGCATTTTGGCAGATGAGCGAGAGATCGAGCTTCAGCTCTCGTGACCTCATCGATTTTGGCTGTGCATATGGGGAGTGCATTATGATAATTTATTGAACACAATTGCCTTGTTGTTCGTATAATTGCAAAATTCCGGTGCCAATTCTGATTGTTAAAATTTGCAAGCACTTTCTTCTTTCAGTTATTAAGCCAACTTTTAAATCCATTTTTCGCATTATTCAATATCTATTATATATTAATATAAATAAATGAAAATAAAATGCTGCTCACTTTAAAATTTGCGTAAAATATTTTGAGTAAAGAAATTCAAATGATTCTTTCGGTATATTTTTTGATGCCGCAAATAAAACTGATTTATTTTGATTGTATTAAAATAAATTCAGCCAGCTGTTCGCTCTGAAATCATTCGCTCAGATAAGCAAGCACACAAAAACTCGATTTGCACAATAAAAACAAGTGCATTAATTCTATAGCTGAAGCTGCAGCTCATCCAAGAGTTAAAGCTATACACATATGCTGTATCTTTTATATTGCCAAAGGAGAACGAGTATCTTAAAAGTAGCTACAGCTTTTTTGCTGTGCTCAAGCTGCTGTTTGTTGACTCTTTGCTTCAAGTGTATGAATATGTGTGTACTGGTGTGTGTGTGTGTGTGTATGGGTGTATGTATGGGTGTGTGTGCCTGATTTAATTATTTCTGTCGCTGGCAGACACTTTTAACTTAGCATATGGCAACGCAACAACAGCGTTTTGGTCACCGCAGTCGAGCGCAAATATTTGCAAAGGATCATTTTCAATTTTCATAAGAAAAAATATCATAAGAAAGCTACAGCCAAGTGTGCTCGACTTTAAGATTACCGTTACCGATTTTGAGTAAAGGCAATCCAGAGAGTCATTATTCTCAAAATATATATACATAATATACCATATATATTATATATATATATAATATACCAAATTAATATACCGCGAAAATACTAGAAACATACCAAGGCATATATTTGGTATTTTGACATAGTACTACCTTTATGCATAAAATACAAAATATACCAGATTGTCAGTCAAAGCTACTAACATTAAGTAAACGCTTTTTCCCATACAAAAGTATTTCTTAAATAACTTTTACAATTTGCATACTGTAGTTATTATTGTATGTACCAAAATACCTTTCTACCCTTTAGAAAGTCGGTATAAAAATGAGCGCAACATTTTGATGCTCCTAATGCTAATAATGATGAAGAGTAACAAGTAAAGCGTAGCCATGAATATGATGATGGTAATAAAGCCTTTTTGGTGTCGGCGACAAAATGTTAACAAAATTCAAAATTTCTCGTTTTTGGTTACTTTTCACAGTAGCTACAAAACTGTGGCAACTTGTGTGCAAAGTTTTCAATAAAAACTTCGATAGTTGCAGCTACTCTACATATGAAAACATTTGTTGTAATTTTAAACCCAATTTAAGCCTCAATTAAGCCTGCTGTGTGAGTTGCGCCTGCGGCTTGGAGAAAAAAAAACTAACTCAATATATATGAATTTTTCACATGCACAAAGCCAAAAAAAACAATTTGAAAGTAAATTGAAAGCAAACATCAATCTATAGCCCAAAGCTTGATTACATTGAATAATTATTATTAACTACTGGCTGGTAAAATATAAATAGAAAAAAAGACAAAATGGAAAAATGGAAAAAAGAGAGAAATTGGTGGCAGAACATCAGACCTGAATATTTTATGTTCGCATTGTGGAAGATGACAAAATGCCGGAAATTCAAGCAAAACAATTCGAAAGAAATTCGACAAGATTTATGGAGTTGAGCCGCTGCACAAATTGCAAATTGAATGACAACAATAAGTAGCAAAAGGGACAGAATCTCCAACTTTTTGCTCAGCCGCCCCTTTTTGTCTCTGTCTGAGTCACGTTGCCGGCTCAGCGTCTAGACTTCCGTCGAGACGCCACGAATGGAAATTTAAATGTAATGTGTTCACTTTTCGGCAATGCCAACGACAACGACAACGACGACGACAATGTCAACCAAACCAAACCGAGTCAAACCACTTTCAGTTGAAACGCACTTACAGCCACTTAACAGCATCCGGTGGTTGCTACAAAAGACGAAGTGTGGCAAGGAGACAGCAGAACAGACACGTTACGTGCAACGTAAGCAATTGGCCAGTAGCCAGGCCGAAATGTCGAAATGCCGAACGTTAATAAACATTAATTGTACAACATTTTTATGGCCACGTCTTCAGCAGCAAACCGGAGCAACAGGAGCCAAAGCTGAAGAAGCAAATATTGCCGCCCTGTTGACTTCACCATTCGCATATTCCGATTTTATTTGCCTACTTTGCGTTTTCATTGCCCTTTTCGAGAACGAGTTAATCGTTTTTGAAAACCCTTTTGGCGCAAATGTTTTGGGTAAGGAGTATTTCTTAAGAAAATTGTTTAATTAAATTTTAAAATTCATATACATGTATATGATTTCTTACTCATACTTATAATTTTTAAAGAATTTAAAGTCTTTATAAGATTTTCTAGAGTTCTTTTTATGTAATTTTTAAATTTAAAAGCAATTTCGCTATAATTTAAATAAATAAATTTGAGAGTCCTGCTAATACTCCTAATTTTTATTTATTTATTTTATCTGTTCCTAACTGTTGTTATAATCTTTAAAATTCTAAAATTAACTACAATAGCTTTAAAAGTTGTTGTTCTCTAATTTAAATATAAAAACTTGAGAATTGAGAAAGAATTTTATATATATTATTTTTATTTTTTTATTTTTACTATTCCTAACTAATCATTATTTTCTAAGTTCTAAAAATGACTCTAATAACCAACCAATGAATTTTTTTTTATCTTTCAGATTTACTTGTAAAGATTTGTTCAATATTTGTCAACAATGTAAGTAGTCACTAAATAGTTATTTTTATTTAAACCAAAAACCTCAAAAAAACTTGCAAAAATACACAGAAAATAAGTTTAAACCAATTAAGAAACGATTAAATAACACGCTTTATTTAGAGAGAACGTGAAATATCTGTGAAATTATTCGCATGCAAAGTGAAATCGGATTTTTTTCAATATAAAATTCATTGAGAACGATATGCGTTTAATTATCGCAATACCGATTGATAATTTGCCATCGATAATAATGTCTGGTGAAGAGCATTTAATTATCGTTTACAAAGAGGCGAAAAAGTGACGCCACTTAATTTATATATTTTTGGTTCTTGTTCTTTTGTCTTTGTGTTTCACAGTCGAGCGAATTTTCTTTTAATTAATTTTAAATGAATGTCGTTCGTTGGCGCGTCGCAAACTTTTTCCCAAGCAGTTTCCGGCTTTTCAATGCAGCATTGGGCGCCTCCATTCAATGTGAATGCCACGGGGCGTGGGGATCGGTGGGGTACTGAGGTGTTGTGTGGGGTTAAAAGGGGTATTGGACAGGAGGGGGGCGGCAGCAGAAACAGGCGATGTCCAGCTGCACGTTGCGCGCCCGTTGACTTTTAGCTTAATTAGCTTTTGGACGAGTTTTCCTTCTCTCTTTCTCTTTTTCTTTTTTATTTTTGTTTTTCGGGCATTTCGTGCAGCTGCAGCTGCAGCTTCAGGTTGATATCCTGCAGGAGCAGAGCTGGCAACGTGAGGCAATTAAATCTTGTTGCAATTGCTGCTGCTGTTGCTGCTGCTTGCTGCTGCAACATGAGCCAAACAATAGTGCTGTTGCAGCTTCTACTGCTGATGACGTCAGCAGCGAACATTGCCTGTGCTTCTGCCCACTCTTTGCTGCCTCCCGCCAGCTGCTGTCGTTGTCCTTTTGTGCGTTTGCCTTTTGCGCATTTATGCAACTTATTGTTGTTATTGCTGTTGTTGTTGCCTCTGTTGCATATATACTTCTGTTATTATGTTGAGGCTTCTCGCAGCATGTGGCAGCGCTTTTGTGGTTGTTGTTTGCCTCTAGCAAAATGTGTTTTTATATTGTTGTTGTTGTTTGTCGTCATCATCATCAGCAGCAGCAGCAGCAGCGTGTCTGCCCCCGCCTCCGCGTTTGCTGCCTTTGCCAGTCAACATTCGCTTTTTGGTATTTAACATTCATTTGAAATTGTCATGCCCGCTGTTGGCTTTTCTCGCTCTGGCTGCCTTTTGGCTCCTGTGCCTCTTGGGCTTGGTCTGAGGAGAGTCAGTGAGTGAGAGTGTGAGAGAGCGAGAGTCGGAGAGTCGAGAGTCCTTTTTCCTGCACAGCGATTATGTTGATTGCAGCGCAGTTCCTGTGGACCCATCGCTGCTGCTTATTGTTTGCTTAACTGAATGACTGAATGGCAAAGGGACGCAAAACGCGCACAAACAATTACTGGCTATAGCTCGCTAACGGGAAGTACTCGCTGCTGTGGAGTAGAAGAGTATGAGTAGGAGAAAATCCAAAAAGGGAAAGGGAACGATTTGTGCTTTTATCCATTCCAGTTAGCGCACGCTTCTGCGGAGCCATCGCCATTTCATAATGTTCATTATATCCTGTTGATCTGTCAACTGATGCCGCCCACTAAGTGGAAAGTCATCCTTATCCTCATTCCGCCCCCGAGGGCGGAAACAAGAGCATGCAACGGGACGGGGAAGGGACACAGAGCAATGCGTCAATTGCATGCAGACATGCAAGAAGAGGAACAGGAAGCAACCATAGAGTAGGGTGAGGAGATGAGAAGAGAAGCGTAGAGTGAAGAATGCAAACTGACTAAACTGATGGCAGCCATAAACTCTACATTATTTTTGCTTTGTTTTGGCAACACTCAATTGCAGGGTTGTCCTCCCTTCTGCCCCATTTAGAAGCGCACTTTTAATAGCAATTTGAGTGGATCCTTTGATTCTCTCTGTGCATAATCACTCGACTGTATTTCCGACAATGTTTAGGGGAAACTGCTTCATTTGCTTAAAGATCCACAAATTTTTGGGGAGTTTATTAAATGATCTGAGAAATAATTAGTTGGACTGTTCTAAAAAGAGAAACAGTTGAAAAAATCAAACAAATGATCTTAGGAGGAGAAATTAAAAGAAGTAAATTCAGTTGTGATTCAAAGGAATATATCAATTTTAAAGTAAGCTATTTCGGGGCAATGAAATAAATAATTTTTAGAAATGAAGAATTATACACTATTGAAAACAAAATCTGTAATTCAATAATCTAAGTTATGTATATTTTCAATATAACTCAATATTTCTGAATTTTAGAATGATCGATTTAAAATTAACGAAGGTAGAGATTGCGTTTTAAAATCTGAAATTTAATTATCTAAAATAAGTAAAGTCTACCTTTGAATATTACTCTACCTGGCGCAACTTAATCCTATTTCTATTCGTTTAAAATGGCTTTCCGTAAGAGGATTTTCAAAAGAGTGTTTTTTTCTGCCTGGATATAACTTTGCTTTTTCAAATTCGCTCGCTCTACGCACAGAATTTATATTTTTGCGCCACGCCTCCTTACAGTTGCACTCCCCCCTCAAAATGTCCCTTTTGTTGGTCTCTGTTATCCCGGTTGGCGCTTTTGTCGCGCTTCTGTTGTTGCTGTTACGACTATATTTTACTCCCCTTTTCTGTTTGCTGTTTTGTTCAACGAATTGTGCTCCATTTACATTTCAATTTTGATTTGTTTCTTGTCAATCAGTTAGACATGCTGGCGTGCCACGCCCATTTTACCAGGCCTCCCGCAATAAGAATTGCCCCATTGTTGTCGCCGTTTGTTCTTCTTGTTGTTGTTCGCTGTCAATGTGGCTTTTTGGGTAGCAAATTTTTCAACGTTAATTGAAAATTTATTGAGACAAATTGTGTTTTATTTTCGCATTATTGACATGCGGACCCTCAGCTCAAAATGTGTGTGTGTTTTGAGTATGAATTACGACTGTGTGTGTGCTAGTTGTAGAGAAATTGAGATTATGCCCAATTGTAAATGTATACATTTATATATATGTGTATATACTAAGTACTTCCACGACTTTCAGCGCAATCAGATTTATTAATAGCCTTCACTTTGCCAGCACTCACTTAATGACAATTTAATTCCCCTTTTTTGATACCTTTTCGATATCACATAAATGCGTTAGAGTGTCGAAAGGGTAGCTTAGGCTTAAACAACAAATAATTTACAAATAATTAATGAAATTTTGTTATATTTTTGGAGTGCATTAATTGTAGATTTGTCATTTATCAAGCATTCATTATTAATTATTCTTTATATAGGGTACTTCTAGTCGAGCAGTCTCTCGATTGTATTTCAATGATGCATTGTAAAAATATTTCATAAATTGCGTGATAAACAAGCCAAAGCTATTACCACAAATGCAGTTTGTCACTTGGAGCGCAGATCCCCAGCTCGATGCGTGTGATTGTTTGTGATTTTAATTAATGCAAACAGATTTAACTCGCTTTTTTCCTCTCCCGATTGTTGTTTTTTTTTTTCTGTTTTTCTGTGTTTTATTTGCACTTCCGATCGTCTGGTGCAATATTACATAATGAAATGGTTGACGGATATTGATATAAATCAATCGACGACGCACGGATGAAATGCAAACAAAACAAACTGCGGAACAGTCAAACAAACGAGCAAAAGCCGCAGACGGCAGTGTGAAGTTGGTTGTTGTGCAAAAATCACAGACAAAGACTACGAATATGCTGAGCGTGTGTAAGCAAATAAAAATTAAATGGCATTAAACTGTGGAGCGCAGAAATCTACGAACAAAACCCACATAAGTAATGAAACGATAAAAGAGAAGAAGACGGATTTAAAATTGCTTGGAAAACATTTTGAATTGATCCTATTTTTATAAGAACCTAACTCTATCGATCTTGTATAAAATTTATTACAAATACTTACTACTGACAAATACTTTTCCAAATTATTGTTTTCAATATTATCCGATTCAAATTATTTTTATTGAAGTAAAATTGCCAAGAAATATTTATGCTTTTTTATCATTCAATTTTTCTAATAATGTTGCCAGCAATTTTCGTTCTTTGTTGATATTTAATTTTTTTTTTTTTTTGTTGCATAAATGAAATTATAAAATCAAGCTTTTGAGTGGATTGCTCTTTAAATGTTAAGCCGATTTCAATTGCGTCTGATAACCATATAGATGCATATGCAACTGATGGAGGCCAATTAATTTGTTAGACACTTGGCCATTAACTGTACTCTTTGATTGCACAACACTCAAACAAATTATTTAATTATTTATGTCAATAAATAACTTTGCATTTCACATTTGTAGTCAGCATTTGTGCACATTGTGCAATGGAAATATATCAAAAGCATACACAAAAAACAGTGAGAAAGCTACAGTCGTGGATGCTCGACTGTAAGATACCCGGTACCCATTTTGAATAAAAGCAAAACAGTGCGGTTATATTCTTAAAATATACCGCATAAATAATAAATTATAGCAAAGGCTATATTTGGTTTTATTCATATAGTACTACATTCATTGAATAAAAGCAAACAGTGTGGTATTATTCTTAAATTATACCGCAAAAATCTTAAACAAATAAAATATATCAATCAGCCATGCAAAACTATGCTGATTAAGACTGTATATTCTTAAAGGGATCGGAGATACCTTCTTTTGTCTGCTACATACATTTACAACTGGCACTATGTTATAATACCTTTCTATCCTATGTGTAGCGCGATGACAAATGTCGAGCATACCTGAAAAAAGTGTTTTCAATGTCTTTGACTAGAAAACACCCTTTTAAAAATCATAGCTGTGCTGTTGCTTACGAAAACGAATTGTTTATGCATATGATATAATAATATAATGGTATATTTCAAATATGTTGGTATATTTAAAATATGTGCAGTAAAGAGGTTTTAGGAAATTGAAAAATAAATCGCGAAAGTTAATTCATTTCTATTGAAAAATTTTCTGTAGTATAAAGGGGATATTTTCTTAAAATGAAATGAAAACGAATAAACACTTATTTAGGAATTGTAAAGATGGAGTATACCCTCTTTACCAATTGTTAACAGATGCACTGTGCAAACAAAATGGCAAAAAAAATCAATTTAAAGCCAACGAAAGCAACAACAAAGGTGTCAAATAGACTTATTATTATTTTTTAACATTTATTATTTATTAGTTGCCTTTCATATTCACTCCATGTTGTTTTTTTTTTGTTTTGCAACATTTTTCATTTGGATTTATTATTATATAATGGAATGCAAATAGCGGGATAGGCAAGAGCAAGGTTTATTTGCCTGTGGTGAGAGGATAGGTGCCAATTAAATCTACTCATATGGCATATTAAGCCAATGATACGCACAGTTCGTGTAATAATAACATCATAAGCTTTACATTTGCAATGCCGTGACGCTTTTGTTCCACTGTGCACAGCACTGAGCACTGAACACATAATGAACTTTATGCGCCATTGTTTTCCGGCTCATTGTTGCGGCCCCGTCTGCGCAGTTGTTCTTGTCCTTGTTACAGTTGTTGTTGTAACAGTTGTTGTTGTTGTTGTCGTTGCTGTTGCCTGTCAATAAAGTGTCAATAATTTATAAAACAAACAAAACTGCTGCTGCTGCTGTTGCTGTTGCTGTTGCTGCTGCCTGAGCATAAATGCTGTAAACAAGTCCAAACTCCGTGACGAGGGCTGCTGACGCGGCCTTCGACGCACAGGGAGACATTTATTCTATAGCTACATATATATGTAAGCATATATACGCGCGAGTATAAAAGTATCGCATCTAATGCAAATATTTGTCTACAGTGCGCGATACTTTCCTCCTCCTCCTATCATGTCCTGGCTGTCAGTCTATCTATCTATCGATGTCCGTCTGTCCATCGTCTGTCAGTCCTTCAGTTTGTTTGTCCCTCCGTCTGTCTGTCTGTCTGTCCGACTGTCTCGGTTTGTTTATTTAAAATTTATTAAAAACGACCAGCAACAACAATGCCTTCGTAATGAATGGCTCGGCAAAATAGAATATTATGTGATTGCAATTTATGTTGACATACTTAAGCTCATCAATTTCACTCTCCCCTCTCTTTTTGGATTGCTTGTTGGCAAATGTTTCTATTTCTCCTCCTGGCTCTGCATTGGCTTGTCAAGTATGTGTGTGTGTGCTTGGCAAACATTTGCATTTTCAATAATTAATGCAAAAGTATTGAATATTAAAAGGTTCAGCTTACACTCTATTATATACCATAGCAAGTGTTGAACAAGTCTATTACAAAGTGCTCAAGCAATTAGAAGTGTAACAAAAGCGTAAACTACAATATTTTGTTTATTAAGTCATTTTTAACTCAAGCCAGTTTTTAATAGTTTCGTTTAAGTAAGAACACAGCCAACAATATTTCCATTCATTAAGCTCAAAATTGTTGATCTCCCAAGAGAGTTTTGCCCAAATATTGTATTATGCAAATTTAACTTTGACTCTAAATTTGCATAATACAATTGCTAATTAAAATTTGAAATTTCCATAAATTATCGAAACTTTATCAAGCAAGCAAGCAAAACTATTATTAGATGTGTACTAGATTAATTCCAGTCTATTGCCAAAGAAACAAAAGGTTATGCTGGAGCTACATTTTGTATTTCAAATTGAAAACTATTATTTGAAGTTAATAAGTCATTTTATGCAGATGAAGCTAAACCAGCTTGAGGCCTCTGTAATGCATAGATAAAATGTCATTTTGTAATTGAAAGATTTAGTATGTGTTGTACAATAGCTATCTATTAATATAAGTAATTGCTTTCACAGAAGTACAAGACTTGGAAATATTTAGATAGACTTGCACTGCCCAAAAATGAGTCGCCAGTCAATCACTGGCACAATTAAAATAATTAAAAAACCACCAAAAACTTTTCTCAAACAGTTTTGAAGATTATGTTTAAACTAAAATAAAGACTCCCAGAGAGAACTCCCTAAGTTGCATTTGGTGGTGTTGTTTCAAACAATTAAGCCACAAATAATGAAAACCAAGAAGGGGCATAAGATAAACGAAGTAAAAACTTGATGCACAAACACACAATTTAGGTACGAGGGGTAAAAAGAGTGTTGTGAAAAGCAGCGAGGCACAAGACTCATGCAACTGATTAAAAAAGCGATGGCGACGACGAAGAGGGCGACTCAGAATTGTAGGAAGGAGAGGACTGGAGACTTCTAAAACTGTCAAAGAGGATTTTGCCATACGATTTTATGATGAGCAAAACTTGTGAAGCGAAATTGCGAGCGGCGGCAAGAAATTAAAAGAGGAAGCGACGTTGCACAGAGGTAGTTAGGGTGCAACACAAAGGCCAGGTGAAAGTGCAATGGCGATGCGCGAACGCCGCGAAGAGGATTCGCCATGGCCGGAAGGCCGAAGCCCGGGACGAGGACGGGTAACCAGTGCATTTTGTCTTTTGTAATTAAACTTTTGCGCGACAATGCAGCAGGCGAAATGAATTTCTAAGAAGCGAAAGCCAAGCCAACCGCTGTGGCAGCCAGCAACCGCTGCGGCGAAGGTGCAAAGCTGACAATGCAACTGACGCTTCGAGAACAACAGCAACTGAGAACGGCGGCGCATGCAATGCAAAAGTGCCACTCGAGTTGACAACAGCAACACGAACAACAACAACAACAACAACAGAAGCCAAGTGTCTCGTTTTAGTTCTGGAAAGAGCAACGTCTGGGATGGCAGCCTGCAGGCATGCTGAGGACACGGCTCAGCGAGTCGAAAGAAAAGTGCAGCCAGGTCCAAGAAGCTGCCACACACACACGCATAGAGAGAGAGAGACAGCCACAGCCGCAAGTGAGAACCACAGTTGCAGCCACAGAGCCACAACCAAAGCAAGAGCAGTACAATAGCAGCAGATTTAGCAACAATTCTAGAACAAAAGACAAGCGAGATGAGCATCAAACTGCAACAGCAGTGTAACAACAGCACAAACTGCCTAAGGCGGCTCGTTGCCGTGCTGCTTTTGCTGTTGCAACACTATGCGGCAAACGACCTCGTCCTCGTCTTCGTCCCTCGGTCTAATTGAAAGCTGGCAACAAAAACTAAGCGACGCAATTTGCACAGCTAGAAATTATGCACACACACACTGAGAGATAAAAAGAAAAAGCGACGGAGACGGAGATGGAGACGGAGCCGAGACAGTTGGAAAATGGTGTGCAAAATGAAAAATGTGCTAAAGGAAAGTGGCAAAAGCTTAAATTAAGTTGCTTTGCAACTGTGTTGATGGCTCAACAAGATGCCCTAAACACTGGTTAAAAGCTAAACCACAACAGAGTTGAGTAGATAACGAAATAGATTAAGGGTTACCAACCCCGAGAACTAATGGTAAATAATATACTTAGAAAGTGATAACGATAGAAATAACGTGAATTGTAAATTTGAAGTGACTCTCAAACTGTAAAGTGTGTGTTGCTTAAATGTTTATGAATATTAGATAACAAATATGGGTTCCATTTACTATATTTGTTGATTAATTTGTAGACTTTGTTCTATTAATAAATTACAACGATTTAAAATTAAATATTATAATACATTTATGGAGCTAGAATAATTGAGACCTCATTAAATATTTGTAGCAGAGCTGCAATTCTTGTTCAATGTTAAATTTCTGAAAGCGATACATTTGTTTTGGTATTTTGTCAGTATATTTTTACGGTATATTTAAAGAAAATTACCGCATTTTTTGTCTTTTATTGAGAATGGATACCAAATAAAGCTTTCATTGTATATTGGTGCCTTTTGTTATTTCTTTACTATAATAATTTAATATATTTTATACCAAATATATTTTTTGGTATATTGGTATACCGCACTGTTTTGATTTTACTGAGAATGGCTAATAAAGAAAGGTAATGGTGTTTTTTAAGTTTTTTTTAGTATTTGCTCAGTATGTTTTTGGTATATTTTAAGTATATTAGCGCACTGTCTTGCTTCTTAAAATGTGTAGCGGATTTCTTACTTGTTTAATAATACTAAAATTCTATTGGCACCATTTAAAATTAAGAAAATTCGATTCCTTTCCATGTGAGATTTATTCCTAAATTCTACCATACTCTCAGTTTAATTTTTAGCCAACTTAAATTGGCTTTGATTACATTGTAATTTCCGCATTAAACGTCAGCCGTTGTTAAACGTCATCAAGCTGATGGCATACCCAATGTATACCCTTTAGTTTGTGGCGGGGGCGAACAAAAGACGACAATGATTGCGACAGCCGAGCATCAAAAGCAGAGGCAAAGGCAAAGGCAAAAGCACAACACCTTCGTTGGCAAAAAGGTGACGAACGAAAAGCTACTCAGAACGTGCGAAATGCTAATAAAAAATGCAACACCACGTGGCGTTTAAGGAGCGCTCTCTCAGCAGGACGATGAAAAGCGAAGCGAAAGCAAGCAAGCTGCAGGCAACTTGAAGACATCTTGAATGCTGAAGAAGGGAAAAAGAGTGCGAAGGTTAAACTTGGGTTAAGCTTAAGCACGCCGCACTTCAATGGAGTTTCTTATACCGGGTTAAATCTAATTTGCAGCCAACTTTACTTTGTGGCATTAGCTTGCCGAGCACGCGCTCAAAAAATTATCACTTTCTCCCCCCGGTGCCTGCTGCTGCGGTGCTGCTCTTGTCAAAAAAAGGTCAAAATTTCAATTGCTGCCACTGTGTGTTGCAGTTATGAAAAATTCATAAAGGATAATGAGCGAACAGCGCGTGTCAACGTCGTCGCCAGGACAACCAAAAAGCAGCCTGCAAAAAAAATGAGGAAAGAGCTGGGAAACGTTTTAACAAACGAACGAGCAGGCAAATGCCATGTAAAGGCAAAAAAAACGGGGCATGCAACGACAGCGACGACGTCGACGGCAGGTTGCAAGCTGAGTAATAGTAGGAAGCGCAGCGTGTGCTGGACATGAGTGAGTTGCTCTATGTTATGCTTGGGTTTTGCACTGGGCTAGGCGCTAATTAAAATCCCAACTCGTAACCATGACAGATAAGCGCCAGCTGCTGTTGCTGCAATGAAGTCAAAGGTGTTAGATAAGTGGCTGCGGGGCGAGTGAAAGGGAGACGAGACGAGTGCAGTCAGATTTGCTGCAGTTGACAGCAGTCGTTGGGTGCTGACTGGTGACTTGCTGTTGCTGTTGCTGCTGTTGTCACTGCCAAGTGGGGCACACAAAAGCAAAGACAAGAGACAAGCGACCCGCATTGCTGGCATTTTGACTTAAAGCTGCGCTCTCAGGCAACAACAACGACAACAATAACGACAAAAGTAGCCGCGGGCTGCTTAGTTATTGGGTTAATAAAACAGAACAACTATGCGAAATAGCAACAACAACGAGCAGACAGCAACAAAACTCACCTAGTTTATCAAAGAGCTTACCTCTCGTACACGGAGCGTATGAGAAATATTTGTATATGCGGATAAACAAGCAAATGCCATCGCAACTACCAAGTGTGCTGCATACATAGTATATAAATATACAAATATATACAATACACACATACATATATACATATATGCTCTAGTAGTAGATGTGTGCCAAGCTCATGTGACATTTTCAAGGGGTTGCCACACAGTGTGGCATCTCCATCTATGGTTTTGTCAAGCAGAACTCGTCGTCGTTGGACAAAGGTAACCAAGGCAAAGGCAGTGGCAAATATAAGCACAGCTACATTTCTTCTGCTTACTGATTCAATGATGGTGATGATGAAATGAAGAGAGCGAGAAAGAGCTCTGAATAATCCATTAAATTATGTCCAATTAATATGCAACTCGGAAATGTTTTCTTAAACGAATTTATGTAAATGCTTTGCCTTTTCATCATCGTATATAATACATATAATTAGATATTTTATTAACAACAAAAAAAAAGGTTATTATGACCATTGCAAGTGTAATCAATACTTGCCATAAATTAAATAAAGAGAAATTGTAATATGACATTTCATTAAATTCTCTTTAGGCGTTTAATAATAAATAATTGGCGTAGACGAATCAAAATATCATATTCAATTGCTAAGGAATTTTGTCCAATTATTAAAGCGTAGCCTTTAATATTTAATTACCGATTGCTATAATACACGTGGTAGAAGTCTAACGACAGTTCTCAGAAAATGCCTTGAGCCAATTGGCTTTCGATAAAGAAGCAGCTCGTGTCTCAGTTAAATCATCTTAAAGTTGACCGAAATGTGAAGCAGCTGTGAAACATAAACAGAGAGAGACAGAGAGAGAGAGATGGAGAGGTAAAGAAAATAAAAGCTGAGACAACGACAAAAAGGTAAACACAGAGAGAAGACAGAGACAAAGACGAACGCGATGCATCTAATTGATATGGCTTTTCAAGGAGCTGGTCAACTTTGGTAGCTTGATAGCCACAAGCAGCAGCAGTAAATAATAATAATAATAAGTAGCGAGTGGCAGCATCGATTGTTCTTGTTGATGTTGCTGTTACTGTTGCTGTTGGCATTGCTTTTGGTGTTGATGTTAATGTTATTCCCTGTCCCACTTGACGCAATCAGCGAAGCGACAATGAGACAGACGAATGAACCTTGATGACAAACGAAGCAGCAGCAGCAGCAGCAACAGAAGCATAAGAAGCATAAGAAGTTGCGCGAGAAGCATCGTTTGTTGTAAATGATTCAACACCTACCGGAGTGGGAGGAGGCAACAAAAACCGGCAGCAATGGAGCTGATAAGATCCAACGAGCGAACGTCGTTCAAGGAGTCCCTTGCTTCACTCACTCACACTCTTTGTCGTCAGACATATCAATCAGTGTGAGGCGTTTTTTGCCACGCCTACTTCAAGTTGCTTCTGCTTCTGCTGCCGCTGCTGCTGTGGCTGCTGCGCTACGCGCTGTCACTTGACGCTGTGAGAAAAATGGCGCTGCATTATTTACATGGCGCGCCTGAAAGCATGCTTTAATTTATTTTAATTCACTTTCCCACACTCGCTGTGGATGCTACTCCTGATGCTGCTGCTGCTGTTGTTGTCGACGAGTGATATGTAAATATGCAGTTACGTGCGTACATTGGCGTGCAATTACAGTAGATACTCCCCCCATCTACTATACATGCCTCCTCTTCTCTGCTCTTCTCTCTTCTCTTTACACACTCTGCTTGCTCCCGAGAGCAAACACTGGTGAAATTCTTTTGCTAATGCGAAACACATTCGTTGGCATTAATGCGACGCACAGTGGGCGCAAATTGGTGATATGCGGCATCAGCAATGGCAATGGCATCAACGCTTTAGACGGCTTATTAGGCAGCTCTCACTCTCGCTCTCGCTCTCACAGCAGCCACTCACCAACGATGATGGCTGGCAGTCAGGCTCAGGATGTTCTGCTCGTTATGTGTAAGCAATCCAAGTGCTCTAAGCACTAATTCCCATGTCAGCATCAGGTGAGACAGCGTCTCGTCTTCCCATTCATCCCATTTGCTCTGCCTTCATACATACATATATTCTTTAGCTGTAGCTTGAGCTTCTCCACTCTTCATACAGCATTTGTGTGTCTCATCCCCTGTCGCGTCTCGCCTGCTGATTGACTTCCGTTTTTCCTCGTTTTCAATGCCTTTAATCGATT
This sequence comes from Drosophila kohkoa, assembly GCA_019972355.1. Lineage (NCBI taxonomy): Eukaryota > Metazoa > Arthropoda > Insecta > Diptera > Drosophilidae > Drosophila > Drosophila kohkoa. Next base: position 57,001 of record BJEL01000036.1, on the reverse strand, counting down.
TTGCACCCAAAGGACATTTTTGTGTGATTGTGTGCGGTTTTTGGCTTTTCCTTCTTTGCTTATTTTCATTTTGATTTGTTTTCTCTGCAAATCTTTGCTCGTTTTCCTCGAATCTCAACGTCATGCTCGTAAGTTTGCTCAAGCGATGCTGTAAACTGTCACTGGATCTCCCTGCGGTGCAATTCTCCGCCTACCGATTAAATGTATTTTAAACTACCATATCAAAAACAATTGTTCAAAATAGCTGGGTGCCTTAAAGTTATTTATTTTTAACGCAGATATATTCTTAGACGTTTTAAATTTATTGAATTTATTTTTAGCAAAAATAATAATATATTAATATAAATGGCTCTCTTGAAATTAATAACAACTATTCTTAGAGTGTCACCCACGTCGTATACGCAACGCAAAAGCACTTTAAAGCAGCTTAGTTATTGTTATCTTAGGATTTTGCGGTTTGCTGCCTCGCGCAGATTCAACTTCAATTAAATATGCGTATGAAGTTTGTTTTTCTTTAGTTTCACTTCGTTTTTTTCTCTCGTTTGCAAACATTTTTTTTCTTAGCCACGTTTTTATTGCCCCAAAAATGGGCGACGTGCTCTGTGTATGCAACTGAGTGAAACTCTCTGGCACTGAACCTTGGCAGCAACTGAAACTGATGCTGATACTCAAGCTGAAACTGAAACCGAAACTGAAACTGAACCTGAAACTGAAGCTGATGTTGTTGTCAGGGCCAAGCGAACAGCGTCAGGTCGGTAGTCTTATAAATTTTGCAGCAACTTTCATATTTTTCAAGCCACGTCCAGTGTCAGCCAACAGAGAGAGAGAGAATTGTAGCTACACATAAAGAACTTTTCTGGGTTGGAGACTTGTAGATGGATGAAGCGCAAAAGCCATTCAAAGGTGGGTCGGACTAAGCTGATGTCATTGTCTCTGGTTTTTGGTATGAATGTCACATGCGTCGACGTCTGCTATTTGATTTAAGTGTATGGCATAACGCATACACACACACACACATGCATGGAGAAACAAGTTTTTGGCCAAACTTTACCTGTCCAAGTGCATATCAAAAACACAAGAGCTGAAGAGCAAGAAAATATGGCAGAATCTGATGCTTAAATGCAGACAATATTTGCAAACCTTGAGTCGGAATTTTGATATGAAAATACGAAGAATATAATACTATTCACTACAGTTGTTCACAGCTTGTTTTACTTCCAAAATTGTGGAACTGCTGAAAGAATATTATTTTGTTTAGAGCGCCTTAAACTGGTCGAGAATTGTTGTTAACCAGTTTTGTAAATATATTTCATATTTAGCAATATTTAGCATAACTAACATCAACATATTTATATAAACGTAAAAGTGTATTGTAGCTTTGTGCCTCTAGAAAATGTATGTAACAGGTAAAATGATAATGAAAAAAGTATTTGTTTTATCATGTATTAATTATAATTTTTCAAGAAGCATATAAATTATGTACGCTAAAGTTATATATGTACGACGCATAAAAGAAGCCAAGAATTTAAGTTAAACAGTTTTATAAACATGTTCGAAATTCAGCCTTATTATAAAATAAATAAAATAATTATACAACTGTCTCTAATGTTGTATATGGCCTTGGCTAAAATAGATCGAGAACTGTAATTTATAAGTTTCTGAAATATTCAGAAATATTACATTAGTAAATTATTTATAATCAAAAGCCCTTTAATACTGTGATATGTTTTTTTCGACGCATAAATGTAGACAAGAATTTAAGTTAACAGTTTCTCCAAATATATTTGAATTTTAGTATTATTTTATCAACAAATGTAATATAATTCATTATTATAGAAATTAATTTCGAAATCTTAAACACATGCGTTTCCACATTAGTTTAAATCTTAAATTATATGTATTATGCTGATCAGAATTTGTTTCATTTTCCCAATTCCATTTAATGAATTGCTTCTTATAATTGCATTACGAATGAAAACCATTGCAAATATATTAATAAATATATAAGTAAATATGCATTTCCATTTTCATCTTACACATTAAGCATTGGCTTTCTTCTCATTAGAGCAACTATTCATTTCAATCCATCAACTTGACACTCTTGAAGCTCTTAAAGCAGACAGCCCATATCTTATGCATTCGTCATGTGCTCTCTATGCAAATATAATTTTGAGCTTCAATATTAGTTGCTATTAAGCAGTCGATCAACTTTTGCATACAACAAAATCTCATTTCATATTTAAGTGAATTTTCGCCTGTGCTGCAATGGCTTAAGGAAGGTGGAGAGGGGAGTGGAGAGGGAAGCGAGAGGGCCAGAGGAGAGAAGTTTGTGTGCATCGATTTCTGTTTAGGCTGACAAAACATTTTGTTGGTCTGGAATTTTGCGCTCTTGAAGTTGGCAAATTTGGAAGGCGAACTCACTTTCATGTTTAATTAAAAGATAACACATACTCATGCAGATATGACTAGAATTTAGATACATATATATACACACATTCATATATATTCACATACATATATGCGTATGTAAAGATTCGTGTTTAAAACACTTGCATTCATCCGGGTTTTTGGGCTCACAGGATGAATACCCGAAAGTGCTTGTGTATCCATATCACATGATTCCGTTTCGATTCGCTGCGTTTTTGTGTTGCTCTTGTGCAATTTATGCATTTAAGTTAAAGCAAATTTTACGTGTGTTTAGTTTTGCAGCTGCTAAGCTCCACACACACACAAACACATCCGCACACACACACACAAATGCAGAGTTGCTTTTTTGGGTTGTGCAAGCTACTGGAAAATATTTCACTACTTGAGCTGTGAAAACTTTTCTCTTCATAACATGTGCGTGTGTGTGTGTTTGTGTGGGTGTGTGTGTGTGTCGGTTCATGTTTGTGTTTGCCGATTGGAGATATGAGATTCAGTTGCTCGATTTGTGCAACGTTCAACTTATCGCCCTATAATTGAAAGCTTTAAAATTTATGGCCAACTTTTCTGGCTATTTAGCATATCAGCAAAAAGCGAGATGCAAGCTCAAGACAGACAGAGACAGAGCGAGAAACGAGCTAAGTAAATGTGAGGTGGAAGTGAACTCGTAAAAATATATAAAACACACACACACAAAAACAGCACCGCACGCAGCTGAATTATTCCAATTATTTGAAGCTTTTTCCACTCCCCTTAGCGAGTCAATCTCCGCGTTCTTCCTTTACATTGTGCTCGCCGCAGTTGAATTGCTTTGTGTTTTATTGCACTGCGAATTTAGCGCCATCAATTAATGGCATGCCATAAAAGTTTTATTAAGTGATTGACTGTCCGGTCAGAGTCAGCGAAAGGCAAAAGAGAATGAGGGAGACTGAGAGGAGAAAGAGAGAGCGAGTTGATTGACCCAACTGACCGAAACTGAGAGATCCGTTAACGACGAAACCCCATCGACGTTTCAAGTCTGCCAAGTTGCCGTCGTTGAAATATTTAAAGCCGCTTAAACAAATTGCGGTTTTGCTTCTGGTTGTCGTTCTGGTTCTTCTTCTTCTTCTGCTTCTCCTTCTGACCCCCTCTTTCTCCTCTGTGTGTTTGTGTTACTGTGTTTTCTGCTTCGCTTGTGCAGACAGCAGAACGAAGCATTTCAGAAAATCAATAGGGGTAGCCATTGGTTAACTCAAAGAGTAAGAGAGGGGGTGAGTATGAGAGAGACTTGCCGCTGAGCAGTTTCCCGTAATCACACATAAAACTCTCGTTAGGCGCATTAAATTACAAATTCCATTAAAATGATTATTAAGGCAAGTATTTGCTAATTAATTTACTTGCTACGGCACAATGCCAGAGCGCAATTAATAAATCCAAATGAGCAGCGACCGACTGAGCAACATTAGCGTCAAGCACTTCAGACCAGTCGAGTGCCCTACGCATCGCCGACAGCCCAAAAACATACTTGAATGGGCGATATACATACATAACGTATACGCCCCCAATTGCAAGCTGATGATGATAATTGTAAATGGCGGAAGTGTTGTCCTCACAGCTGGTTAAACGAAATGTATAATTAGCTCGATAATTATTAACCTCAATTCGGATCGAAGCAATTGACGACGCTTGCGAATGAATTAATCACAATTTCCATATCGAATTTCATGACAAATCTTTGCTTTAACTATATGGTACACTATAGTGAAGCCATTTACGAACACTGATTCGCTTAATAAATATATTTTTCGTTTTTAAATGCTACACTTAATATTAATAACAATGTTTAAAGTACACACTTTAAGATCGAAAGCTATAAATCTTTACTTTATCTTTACACTAAGTTTTCAATATTTCCAAAAACTGACGTTGAAAGTGTAAACAAAAAGTTCGAATCGCATAAGAAATATTTGCTTTAACTATGCACTATAGCGTAACTTTTTTAGAACCCTTTTCAGTTTAAATTGCTAAATATTATCTACATTTTGTATAAAAATGGTTAACAAATTTCATTAGAAATCTTTGATCTAACTTTACGCTTTGGTGACCACTTTTAGGAAACTTTTTTTTTGAGTTCCACTTTTAAAATAAGTCTTAGTTTGAAATGATTAATGTAATATTTTTAATAACTGACTAAATAATAAGGTTCAAAGTGTGAATACAGAAATTGAATCGCATTAGAAATCGTTTCCAAAACTAAACGCTGACCCTTCACGGAATTCTTTCAGTCAAAGCTGATTCGCTTTTAAACACATTTCAGTTTGTACTTCTGAATATAATAATAATAATATTATTAATAACTTAATTAATGACAACATGAAAATTACAAAAAAAAATCAATCGTATTCAAAATCTCATCTTTAACTACACAATTTAGTTAAACTTATTTGGAAACCCTTTTTTCAGTTAAAATGTAATACAATAATATATGTTAATATTTCCAATAACTCACTAATAACAACGTTAAAAGTGTAAAAATCTTTGCTTTAGCTATACGCATTCGTGAAACTGTTTTGGAAAACTTTTTTCAGTGAAAATCGATTCACTTTTAAAGTAACTTTCAGTTTATTTGAAATGCTAAATATAACTTTTTTAACTTAACCTCTCCACATAAACCATTTTTTTTGTTTTTTGAAAAAAACGTCCCTCAAACCCATTGAAAAATGTATAACCCTTTGGACAAAAAATAAATCAAAAACTTATTTTGCTGCATACTTGAGCATTTGGAAACATTTAATCTATTTACGTTGTCGTTGGACCAAATGGCAATGTCTGTCAGTTTCGCCCCTAATTGAGTTGGGAGCACGCGTTTAACATGTCACAAACCTTTCCATTGGCTCGATGTACCTTTTTCAATCTGTTTTTCAAATGCGACCGCGCGACGCCCTGAATGTAATGAATAACTGCTGCTGCTGCCAGTCCGAGAGCTTCTAGTCCGAAGGCGGGGCGAAGTCCTTATGAATAATAAAGCGAATAATCTGTCAGCGTCGCAGCCGCCTAACAAGTCTACCAAAAACGGGGGCCTCGGCCTCGGCCCCCGGATAACCAGGTTAACTAACCAGTCCGGGTTTTTGGGCACGCCAAACGACTCAATTTCGATGAGGACTCTCTCTCTCTTTCTCTGTCTCTCTCTGGCTGGACTTTAGCCTGGAGTTTTGGACTCGCGACTCGGAATTCGTTTCAGGGCCATGGCGTGTGTGTTTTGATGAGGGGAGCAAGGGAGAAAGCAGAGAAAGGAGAGAGAGGAGAGGAGTTGAGAGGTCAGCGCTAATAACATGAAATCGGATTTGAGCGTTGGGCCAGTTGACGCTGCGTGTGATAAAAACAACAACACGCAGTTGCGGTTTGTGTTACGTTACGTTGCTGTGTGTGTGTGTGTTGGTTCGTTGCTTGTTGGACCGGGCACACGCTGCGTATGCGTAACGTGCGTTTTAATGAAATATTGAATTTTATTGCCTGCGTGCCTGTCAACAACTTGCAGAGTCCTGTCCACATCGCATTCGCATTCACATCTACATCCACATCCCATGTCCACATCCATTTCCACATCCCGCACTCTCCCGCACGTCCAAAATTCACGTCCAATTCCGCTTCACAACTTGTCACTGCCTCGAGGGCAAAGGGCGTCACCACCGACCACCGACTGGCGTCTCTTTTAATTTGATTTTCAGACAGTTTTTCCCCAACCCCCCTCTTCACCGTTCTACCCTGGCTCTCACTCGCCACCTCACGCATTTTAACGCTTTTTATTTGCTATGCAAAAGTTCAAGTGTATTATTACCAACAAAGAGAGGAAAAGAGGAGCAACAACAGGAGAAAAGTTGCTTTATATTCCGGTTTTTGGTTTTTGGTTATTGCTGTTGTTGTTGTTGCTACTGTTGTTGTTGTTGCTGTGCCTGCTAATAAAAGCAATTTATGAAGCCCAAAGCGCGGAAATGAATTGTTAACAAATTTTGCGGCGTTGAGTTTTGTGCGTTGAAGTGGATACGCTATAGCCAATGCTTAAAGATGATGCGAATACAAACCGCAGCGAATGGACTGTACGTGTGTGTGTGTGTGTGTGTTTGTGTGTGTGCCCATCTCTGGGTCATGATGAGTGGCTTGGTCGTTGTTGTTGTTGTGTCGAGTGGACGACATATCTTGTTTATGGTCATGCCCCAAACGCAGCCACAACACACGCATAAGCTGCCGATTGTGGACTGGGAGTAAACCACGCCCCTCTCTACCTCCCACCTCCCACATCTTGTGGCATGCTGAAATTTCCCAAAGCGCGCATAAAACGAAAACTCCTCCACACAAAATGGAAAACAACGAACAAAAAAAAGCAACAGACAACTGCAATCCTTAACATTAAGCAGTAACAACAGCTTTAAACACTTCACAAAAATAGAAAGAGGTTTATACTTTATAATCGTTTGGAAGCTATAAACACAAAATTGTAGCATAAAAACAGACCAAAAATAAAAATTGTGGACTCATTCATCATTCATATGCTTGAGCCTAAAGCTGCTTATTTCATTTACATATTGCGCAGCAAAATTATGTTAATCTACTTCTCGAAAAATCATTTCTCTTTTTATTTTACAAACTACGTTTCATTTATGATTATAGTCTAACAAACTCAAACAGTTGATTTCTTTCTGTTTTATGAAATGAGAAAAACCTGGCGGCATTTTATTTTCCCAGAAGCTGCTTTCAGTTCGAGTCTCTTATTTGTTAATTGCATAATAAGAAATAAGACTGAAGTTATTTAAATAAAAATAAGTGAAATTTCAATATGAGCAAATATTATAAAAAGAATTGAGGCTCGTGTTATAATTAATTAAGAGATAAGACTGAAGTTATTTAAATAACAAATGTATTATAAGTGAAATTTAAATATTAATAAATATTATAAAACGAATTGAGACTCGATTTATATCTGCAAGTTAATTAGCTTTAGTAATTATACAGAAAAAAAGTTCTAAAATCAAGATTAGACTTAGTACTAAGAATTTTGGTTTAAAAAGTGCGTCACGAACATGAAAATGTTAATATTACAATTCAAGAGCACTTGATATAAGTTCCAAGTTCTTATTAATAATAAGAACAAAATCTTACACTTTTAAGACCAAGTGAACGAAAACACTCAAAGCTGGGTACAGAAACTATAAGAATTTCGATTGATTTCAAAATATTGGTCTTATTTTCAGATTTTGGCATTTTCAAACTAATATTTTTAGTTTGTAAAAGGGGTTCCTAAAGTGGTCTTATTCTAAGAACACAATTTTTAAGTCGAATGTTCTTGATACTAGAAATTTTTTTCTTTTTTTCAGCGTTGAGAGCGTTGAAAATGTTAAGGCAATAAATAAATGGAAATAATGTTCAACAAATTTCAATAAATCATCTCTTTTTTCTAGAGCAAAAGCCTATTATTGAAATTATTTGTTTTTTATTTTGATCTAATATGCCTTCAAAATAAATAATTATTTTGATTTATGTACTTTGAGTAATACTAATAATGTTATTTAGTGGCCAATAAATTCAGTTGCAGTTCATTAATTCTGCGCAACTCGAATGAACTTTACTTTACTTTATAAACAGAGATTTCAGTGTGGATTTCTTTTGATGCAGTTTTAGTGCTTCAACTGCAGCTAAGTAGCTATTATAAACTTTATAATTCTCTTTTAATTTCTAAGCAGAGTTTGCAACGAGTTCATTGAGCGCCGATTCCCTGTTGAATATCTCATCTGAAGCTCATATCGTTTCATACAGCAGAGATTAAGGTAAAAGTTTTGTGGAAAGAAAATGGCATTTGCTATTGTTGTTGTAATTGGAATTGCAGCTGCTGCTGCTGCTGCTGCTGTTTAATTGTGAGATAAAACTTACCGATAATAAGCAGCTTAATGGTCGTCATATTCGCTGTTGTTGTCGCTTCTTTGGTTATTTATTTTTCTTAATGCCTATTGTTGTTGTTGCTGATGGAGCGTGGTTTGTTTGTTCGCAGCTCGTTTGTGGTATTCTTTTATTATTCTTGTTGTTGTTTTTGTCGTAGTAGTTGTTGTTGTTGTTGGTGTTTTTAATGGCTCAGCGTGGCAGCTGCTGCACTTTTTCAATTGCTGTTTACGCAGCATACATATTAATCCGACTCGCTGCACAGTTTGAGAAGCACTGGTCACTGAAACTCACTGAAACGCCGCCAACTCAAATGGCATTTTAATGTTAACAACGAATGCAATTTTATGCTCACTGCCACATCAACAACAACACAAGATGATGCTGCCACATTCGCTGCTCACGTTGAACATTTGTTGTTGTCGCTTTACCGTTTGTTGCCATTTTTTCGCTTTATTTGTTTTAACCAATTCACCCGCGTAATATTATTGTTGTTGTTGTTGTTGGTATTATTGTTGTTGCCTACTTACGGCAGCCGCATGGCACATTACAATTTAATTTGTTAAACATTTCGAACATTCTTTCAAAAAATTGTTGTATCGACTCTTTAATTGTCCTTCAACCGATGTGTGTGTGGCACTTTAAGCCGCTTTCATTCAGGACTCTGTAATGGAATATTTCAATTAAATTGATTGAAAATGCCACTATACACACATACATATGCAAAGGTGTGCAACACACTTCTCGATGCAGCGCCTATTTTAAGCCAATGAATATTTAAAGCCATAGACATTTCAATTTCTAGGGAGTAGACAGCACTTAAATAGAGTTGAAGATACGCCTAGACATTAAATTAACATATTTTGCTAATAATCATAATTTGTCTCTATACTCCGAGCATGCCTCGTGCCTCGACTCAAAACTGTGGCTGACTTGCTGCCTGGCAGATTCAACACATGTAAACTGGATACCTAATGTCTTATTCATGTTTACAGGCTTGTAGCCTCCTCTCTCTGTGTGTGTGTGTGTGTGTGTGTGTACACACATACACGTATTATACCTGCTGGCATCTTTGCCCTCTTCATGTTTGCCATGACTCTAAAATTGTTTGCGTGCTGTTAACTTATTAGCCACTGCCGAGAGAGAGCTGAAAGCCAAACCCCAAACAATTAGAACGGCATTTCTCGACTACAATGCAAAAAAAAAAAAACACAGCACAGCCTTTATAATCTAAATAGCACTTGGTATTCTATAAATCGTCGGGGTAAAAAATAAACTCTGTACTCTGACATTTTATTGCTATTAAAAAATCACATTAAAAACTTTTGCAAATTTAATGAGATTTTTACACCGAGTGTAAATTCGAAAACACATAAATTTCACAACAGTTTTTAATGCGTTCACAAATATAATAATGAATTGTCGCACGATGAAAGCAACTTTAAATGCAACTTTAATGGCAAATAAGTTCATTTTTTTGGTATAGAATTTGCCAAATGAGTTTTTCACAAATTTTTAATTCCTTATTATTTTTCAGACACGCATGAGAAACTTGTATTAATTTTTTTGTTGCTTTGCAATTACAGCAAAGTTGAAACAGAAACTTTCAACTTTCATAATTTGACAATTTCTGTGAATTTTTCGGCGCACAAAATGCAATTCCACTAAAACTAAAGCTGAAGCTAAACTTTTGCACAAAATGTTCGCAAAGTCTGCGCGCCAAAAAAACGGAATGTCAGGATGCTAGCAGGCAGATACAAAGCTGTGATGTTATTGCCACATTATGTGGCAAGCAAAAGTAGAAACGTACAATCAGCTGTCACAGTTGAATAATAAAAACAAAATTTATTTGCGTTTTTTTGGCGACTGCCAAGGACAACAAGTTGTAGGAAAAATAAAAGTGGACAACAGCAAACATAAAAATAGCAAACGAGAACACAACATAAAGGAAAATTCCTTAGAAATTATAAGAATTTGACAGATGAGCCAAAAGTGCGCTGGCGACAGAGAAAGAGACTGAGATTGAGAGGTTGCTGGGATTTGCCACAAAAGAGGGGAGAAAAACGCGAGCGGTGAGCTGGCACAGCGCCCAGGTAAAAAGTGGAGCACAAGTTTTGGTTTAAATTGAGCTGAAATTTGTTGCCGTTGCCGTTGCTGCTGCTGCTGTTGCAGTTGGCCCACTTTTTTGTTCATATTGCATAGTAGTGCATAGTTCTTTTGATAGTGTGTGTGTGTGTTTGGACCCGGCATGAATATGCATGCGGCATGTCGACAGCAAGGTCGACAGTTTCTGGCAACAGTTGCACTTGAGTGTTGCAGCCTTGCAACTGCCACTTTCTATGCCACCACACAACAGGCACTGTCCATTTGTCACTGAGCTGAGCTGCTGCTGTCGACTGTCGACCGTCGACCGTCGAGGGCCATTTGCATAATTACAAACGCACAACGAAATGCGTCTAGGCTCTGTGCTCTACATTAGCTCTAAGAACACACTCACACACACCAGCACACTCACTCGACATTCACTTCTCGCCGCAGACGTAACTTACACTCCGCGCGATTTTCTAAGGAATTTCGTTTCTGATGTTTCTGAATGTTGTAAATGAACTTCGGCTGCGTCCGCTTTTGCCGCCCGTTGCCACCGAATGCTTCTTACCAACTAACACAATTTGTGTTTTATTATAGCTTAAAACGAGCGGCAGCAACACAAAACAGCCACACACGAGGCAGCCTGATAGCTCGGCTAACCGCGAACTCGACACGAGTCCAGCTGCCGAGTGAAGGCGATTGCCTTTGACGCAGGCGCAATCGATTGGCAAAGAGAGCGAAATGTTTAGCAACATTTGTTGCTAAAGGACTCGGCTGCATTGTGCTAGGTTAGTGTGGAACAAATGGCATAAGGAAACAAATATATAATGATAATAAATGCATTATAATATGTAAAGAATTCAATATTAAATATAAGCTCAAGCTTCGCTTACTGCAAACTTCAATAAATCACCTTGAAAAAAGCATTGCCTACTTTTAGGCTGACTTCGTTTCTGGGTCAAACAGACACGATTTCGACTCGTTGACACTTCGTGACAGCCGAGTATGATATTTAAGAGCACGCATGTTTCATTGCCATTGCGTTCCGCTCTCTCCTGGCAACATGTTGCCAAACCAAAAAGGCGCAACAGTTGTGCCCAGCTGTCTGTGGGTGCTGTCTGAGCCACTGACTGACTGAGTTTAAAAACCCATCCGCACTTACAGCAATTGCCACTTAACTAAAATGCCACACTCGAAATTGTTGTTGTCAACTTTTTTTTCACTATTTCGGGGGGCGGAGTGCTAAATTGTAGCTGGCATGCAGCTGGCTGCGTGGCAGGCCAGGTGTTTAAGCAGCCACTCGACTTGGGCTCTAGATGAGCTCTAGATTTTAATGTTTTTGGCTCGCAAAACTACTCTAGCGCAATCAGGAAAAGTGGCCAAAAAAGACTCGGCTCAAAGCGAATCCCCCCACACACAACCAAATTGCGAAAGGCCAAAAGGGTTAACTCATCACAGTGTGTGAAGTCGTTTGAGGAACATGTGCTCAACACACAACAGAACTAAACACATCAGAGCTCCGACCCCTTTTAGAATATGCACATAAAAAATATTTTGCAAAACTGTATGGCAACTTTTGCAGTAGCAACACCTCAGCCATAGCATAGATACATGTGGCACAGATACAGATACAAATACAGATACAGATACAAATACAGATACACAAATGCACATTCACAAAAGTTGTTAAAAAGTCCAAATAAATTTGTTTTTGTCGTTTGGCTGGGTGGCTGTCGCCTAGCTGATGTTGGCACTCGAGTCTTTGACATAAATTTATGCGTTTTGTGTGCCACAACAACAACAACAGCAGAGGCAACAACAGCAAATCAACCCGGTTATAGATCAGGTCATGGATTGCTCTAGGTGCGGGTGACTTGTTGTTGGTTCAAGGTGTGAGTTGCGTTCGTGGTTCGTGGCAATGCGAATGGTGGTTGGGTTACGGAGAGGGAGTAAAGCGGAGCGATTGCTGCTGACAAACTAAAGTGTATTTCGAAATTGAGTTGTCATAAAAAATGCCAGCCAAGTTTAGTAGTATGTGTGAGGTACAGTGAACACACGCGAAGTTGAGCAGTTGAAGCAGTTGTGAAAAGAAAATTACCTTAAAATTTGGGTTGTAAATATTTCTTGACTGCTTCAACTTTGAAAAAGTGACACAATTGTTTATTATAAACCTGTTTCTATTTATTCTTGAATGAATTTAATAAAATAATCTATCAACAAAGAAAAAAATATATTTATTTTTAGAACACTTCAAACATGTAAATAATAAGAAAAATGCACGAGAATAAAAATTGAAAATTAAAAGTACCTTATAAAAAAGATGATCGGGGGAAAAATGAAATAGAATTCAAAATCGAAATGAACTGAATTCAAGATTTTATAAAAAATATGAACATAAGTAACCTTAAGGAACCTTATGAAAAGATGATCAAGGAGAAAAATGGCATATTTTAGTAAGAAGTAGAAATAGAATTCGAAGTAGAACTGAATTCGAAGCTTTAAAATATTGCAATCTATTCAAAAATATATGTAGATATGTTTCACAATAGCAAAAGAAATAAATAAATAAACAACAAAAGTACATTCTTTCCACTTAAGATAATAGTTTAGGTACGAAAACTTATAAGAAGGTTGAAGGTTGATTATATTTCAAAATTTTAACTATTAAATTCAAGGTAATTAGCTTTTATACCAAGCATTTGTTTTCCTTAATGTACCTTTGTCAAGTCGTTAACACATTAACACTTTGAACTATGCAATGAAAATATCTGTGCAATTATGAAAAAAACGATGCTAGGGTAAACATTGTGAGATATTATGCATTTAAGACCCCACTTGCGTAGCTTTCTTATTGTTCACCTGCTGAGAGCTGAAGGTTGGAATGAATTTTAATTTGAAAATTCCATAGAATTCCAGATAGAACAGCGCAGTACAATGCAGTTATTTGTTGTATATTTTCACTGTAGTTGGAGAGAGACTTGGACTCGGACTTGGCTTTGGCTTTAGCATTTTTTATTTGCCTGTAACAAAAAAGGGAGGAAGAACACAGTGGAGAAAGCTCTAACTCACGACTTCTGGCCACTTGAGGCTGAGATACTTTCATCGCAGTCGTGGAGACAGTTGGCATTACAACTAGTCATAAAATACAGAGTGAAGCTAAAAGCCGAGTGCAAACTTTTTTCGATTTAAATAAAAGGGTAGAGCAAAAAGCGGCGGAGGTGGAAGAAGGGCAAATATAACGGCAGGCAGTTTGAACTTTGATGACTGAGAGCTGTAAAATAAAAGAGAAACAGCAGCAGAAACAACAAGAAGCTCAAAATACAACCTGTCCAACACACTTTTGTGGACCATGCCTTCCTTAACTTTCACACAGCAAGATGAATATGCAAAGCAATACGGGATACGAGTGCGATTACGTATACGACTCGTAATATTCGCTTGGCCTGTCAACGCAAAAGATGTGAATATATGTACATATGTATTTTGTTGCTGCGATTTTTAACATTTTCGACTCGTTGTTCGTTATTTGTTTTTGTTTTTTTTTTTGGAAATGGAAGCGACTTAATGCGTTGGAGTGGGGGAGGTGGGGAAGACTGTTCAATGAAAGCGACGACGGTTTAAACAGTTTTTAATTAATTTGCACAAGGACAATGCAGCCTGACAGCAGCTGCTTGGCATAAAACGCACGTAAATGAGTTGTGCATTGGCTGCTTCGTAGAGAGGAGAAGTGACAGGGACAATGAAGGGATAAAATTAAAATTGTAGTGAAATTCTTGGGGTTTACTTGCAGCAGCAGAAGCAACAACAACAACTTCAGTTAATCAAATGGCATGCAACTCACACTCACACACTCGCATTTACGTTGTGGAACTGACACACAATCTGGTTGGGCGTGACAGCCACATACATAAATCACAGCCATCCCACTTCTCATCCTCAGATACTTTAGGTCTCCTTCATCGACGTAATTGCTTAAACAAAATGCTGCGCACTATTGAGCAATTATGCATTCCTCTTCCCATCGCACTCTCTCTTTCTCTCAACTCAACTTTAACTCCCTCTCACACAAAAGTATGCAAAACTTTATGCCAGAAATTAACAGCCGCCAAAATGTCTTAATATATTCAACGATTTTCGACAACGTCGTCGTTGTCGTCAGTTTTGGGCTTCTTCATCATATAATTTATGCGCGTTTTAATTTCATTTTGTGCCTAACAAATGCCACGCCCAAACGCCCCTTGAAATATGTTATTTTGACACCTTCAAGGTTGCGACGCCTCTTTAAGCCAATTCCGATTCCCCTTTTCCCATTTTCACCATTTCCATTTCACCGACTAAAAAAAGGTCCAAAGTGTGCCGCAGGCTTGCCTGTTGAGGGCAAGAACCAGGAATCAATATGCCACCAGATTGTTCTACACTTATGCCAAAGGATATTAGCAGACTCTCATCGGGTGCGGGTTTGGGTTATTTACATAGCGCTGAGAATGTTATTGAATTATGTATGGCGATGTCCCTAAATTGAGAGATCCCTTTTATAAAAATAAACCCAAGGACATTATTACAATATATTTTTTTAGGCTGCTTACGACGTTTTTTCCGGCATACTGAAATGAATACAACATTATTCATTTATATTATTTTGCAGAGATTTTCTTCCTGCTGCAATATTTTTTTAATTTTGGAAAGCCATCGCATTTTAAATTTTATTTTTCTTGATTAATGCATTAGGGTGACAACTTAAATATTTGCGAAAACTTTGCGTATACTTAATATTTTTGTAATAAATTTAGAAAGCCACCGCATTTGAAATTATATTTTTCTTGACAACTTTAATATGTACGAATTTTTCAAATCGTTTTTATTTTTAATTTCAAAGCTGAATATAGTATTTATTTATTTAAAAAACAATTGTTTTAATAACACATTTATTCTTTCTTTTTAGGAAAAGTTATATATTAATATATGTAAGACATTCTCAGTTAATTTTATAAAATTCTTCTATTATAACTGTTGTAAATGTGTCCATATTATAAACATATGTATATCACAATTAGCATAGAAAATTGTACCGTATTAAGCTTTAAATATCCTTTACTTTGTTGTCTGGTCACACTTGATCTTAGGACATTTTTGTCTATACATTCGGTGTGGTATCGAAAATCAAAATTCATTATACATATTGAAAACTAAATCGATGTTGTATATTTTATGTGGAAACGGATATTGAAAATCAAATAATAATAATATTTTATGTTATATTGTAAAATGTTTATATAATATATTAAAACACTTTTTAATTGTCTGATATTTACCATCAGTATATTGTGTTTATTTAGAATTCTTCTCCTAAATACAAAAGTGTATTTAAAATTCGTAGCAATGATTAATGCAAATTCCCCAGTTGTTTTACTTAACACTAAATCCGTTTTGCATAAATTGTTGTCGACTGGCATTCTTGTTGTTGTTGTTGTTGCTGTTGTTGTTGTTGTGTTTGCGATTGCCGCATTTCAAAATTCACAATTCAAAACGTGTTAATTAGGCACAGGATGTGAGTGGGGGAAGGAACAATCGAGGAGGCGTGGCTGTAGTTTATACATTTACGGAGGGGGTGAGGCTCAAATGTGTTAATGACTTGCCAGTGCCGAGGCCATGCCACAGCTACTGAATGACTGCCCCTCCCCCTTCTCCCCCCGCCCACTCACAGCACAACTCGCAACCCGCAACCGCTTACCTTTCTTCAATTTCCGCGTTGTGTGCCTGCTGCAAGAAGGTTGTTGTTGTTGTTGTTGCTGTTTCTGTTATTGTAGGCGTTGAGGGGTGTCAATAAAATTAGCATTTTCTTTTCTTGCGCTTTGTGTTTTCCTTTTGTTTTGTTTGGCTTGTCGCGCAAATTAAAGATAAAGCGCGTGAGTGAAGCAGGTTTCTCTCTCTCTCTCACTCTCTGGGCAACATTACGCAACTAAATATTCATGCGACTTGCTTAAAAGTTTTGACAACACCAGCTTCTGTTTGCCTCTCTTGGCACATATTGCTGCCTCCCATTGGGGTGGAGAGGGGGGTACGGGAACGGCCATAACTATCAAATTACGTTTCGACATGTGTGGCAAGTCGTAAAAAGCAATGTTCGACCCATAAACACCTGGCAAAAACGCGCGAGCAACTTAAGACCGGAAAAGAGTCTGAAAGCCAAGCCGGGCGAGCGGTTTAAATATTTTATTGTAATTAAGCCACGAATCTCTCCCCAAGCGCGGCCTTAAAATCAGCGCCAGATGTTGTTAAAAACTGCACACCCACACACACACACACATCATTCGAAACTGCGCCTGTAGGTAGGCAACAGAGAATGTTCCTTTGTTTCGTTGGCTGATTTATAGCCGCCGACCCGCAAGTTTTGTAGCTCTAACTTTTGCTCTGGCCGAGACAGTTAACATTTGGCTTACTGCACTTCTTAACACTATGTTGCCGTTAATAATGCAGCTGCAACAGCAGCAGCAGCAGCTGTTGCCATTTCCTCTTCCTGTCAGCAGCAGCACAAGACAATGATGCAACAACCTTACCGAAAATAAAGAAAGCCAGAAACTAAAAAAAACGAAGACCGTAATGAAAACTGTCAAATAAACCACAATTGCAATTGTTCATCCGCTTGTTGCTAAGCTACCTTAATGATATGTACCTGGTGTGTGTGTGTGTGTGTTTTTGTATTTGTGTAGCTGCTGCTGTTGAAAACTTTCACCTGTTAATGACATTGAAGAGCGCGGAGCGGGGGAGCAAGAGGAGAGGCGAAGAGACGTCATCGGGTTCTCGGGGACGAAATGAGAAACTAAACAAAACAGCAGCAACCAAAAGTAACTTTTGCAGCAACTTTTGAAAAATGTTTTACAACTAAAACTTTAATTAAAAGCGGAAATGCATTATTGAAACCAAAAGCTGAGATTGAGACTGAAGAACTGCGCAACTGAGACAATGGCAAAGATATTTGCTAAAATGCGAAACTCTGATGCTCTAAACATGATTGTAGTGTATAGAAAGTGCGATAAATTCATTTGAATATCTTACTTACTTTTATTTATAAGCATTTTTATACCCACTACCCTTAGGGTAGAATGGTACTAAATTAAAGAAGTTATTTAAGAAATACTTTTGAATGGGGAAAAATGATTCCTTACTAGACGTCTTAGTTGCATAGGCTGACAGTATGGTATATTTTGCACTATCTGGTATATTTTAAATGTAGTATAATATCAATGTAACAAATATATCTGTTGACATATTTTGGTATTTTTTCGACATATACTAATTATACCCTTCAGTATGTTTTTAGTATTTTTGTGGTATATTTATTTGTTGAATTTTCTTAAAATGTGTAGCGGGTATTTCACTCTCCTTATTTGACTTCTGTGGTATATTTTCAATGCAGTACTATATCAATATACCGAATAGAACCTTTGATATATTTTTAGTATTTTTGCAGTACATTAATTCGGTATATTTTAAAATTAATTCCATACTATTTTGAATTTATTCACAATGAATATCTCACAGTCGAGCACACTCAACTGTAGCTTTCTTTCTGGTTTGAATTATTTTTGCTAAATTGGGTTTATAATTTAATTTCAAAATAAAGGAAATATTGTTGAAAAGTAAATTGCCTTTTCTCTTAACTGAATTAAATAACATCACACACTATTCAAACTAAATTAAGGTAATTCATTTGCAGTATGAATCAACAATCGAATACATCAGCTTATAAATCCACTATTTACCATTAAAAGTGTTTTGCTATTCACAAAAAGAATTGTTTTTCAAAGTCTCAACCAAGCTTAAAAGTTGTTTTGTGTTCTATGCACGAATTCAAACCGAACTTAAATGAAAACTTTCAAAAGTAAACAATAAACTCCCTCAATTTTGTGAGTGATAGTTGTAAAATTACAATTCATAAACATGTGCAAATTTTGATGGAGAGAACCCAAAATCGATAAATACTTTGGCCACATCAATAGTTTAATGCAGTAGATAACAGGTTTATTACAAGTAGCAAAACTATTAAACAGCATTTTAATAGACTACTTAATAAAAAAAAATTGAAAATTTCACAACAATTAAAAAGTTGTAAAATAGAAATAAATTTCCGCGGGGCTGATTGAAACACACAAAATACAATTTGTCATGCAACTGCTTTTGTTAACCACAACGACAAAAAAATCCCGAAAAATACAGCAAAAAAAAAACACACAAAAGTAAGTCACATGCCAACATGTTAGATGAGAGATTATAATAAAATACAAATTTATAATTAAAAATAAATACAAAACAAGATTATTTGAGCTTAATCGTAGCGATTAAATGCAACCGAAAAACGAAAGAAAAACAACGTATTAAATTTATAATTGCATTCTAAATAAATGCAAAATAATAAAAGCCAACAAGCACGTTTCTTTTTTTTCGATTGTGTTGTTTTGTTAAATAACCAAATATTTAATTAATTAATTAGATAAATAAACAAGTAAGCTGTAGCTTAAAAAAATGTATAGATATTTGCTTCTATGGTGACAAACGTTAGTTATAAATCAAGAAATTTAGAATTCATTACTGGAACACCTTTAATGACACCAAATCAGTTTGATTAGTAACAATTTGCATATGATTAATTGAAAATGATTCCCAGGAATATATACACTAAATATGCACTAAATTATTCTAAAGCAATTTCGTTCTATCGATTATCAAGCCTAAGCTGCATAGCCACATGCTTTAAAATGGATTCACAGGTATCAGGAGTAAAGAAATGCGAATGGTGAACAGAGAGAGAGAGAGAGAGAAAGGCCAAAATACGAACGACAAACGGCACGACATTGATGCAATTGCAATTGCAATGTGCATTTATTCAGCTGTAAATCAATAAATTTTAATTAAAATTGCAGCCACACGCAGACCAAATGGGTTCACGACAATTGTTCCGATTTCTCTCTCGCTCTCGCTCTCGCTCTATCTCCCTCACTCTCTGTGCCTTTCTCTCTCTCTAATAAATGATACATCAAAATGGGAATGCAGCTTTTAACTAAAATTTGCTGTCCGTTTCCCATGAAATATCCTTGGCTGAGTCCAGCTTTTCTGCCTGCAGATTCTCTTATAATTGGCATGGGAAATGCGAGATGAGGAAATGAGGAAAAGCGGGTTGAATTTTGGGTTCGGACAAAGCCCAAATCTGATAATGCGCATTTCCGTTGCCGATAAGCGCCGCTCAGCATATAATTTGACAAGGTCGCATCCGCGAATATAATAGATTTGGCGACCCCTCATCCTTCGACTCTCCCTCCCCCTCCAACCACTCTTTTGGGCTTTTCAGTTTGGCTTATAATTTTGTTATGCATTTCGATTTTGGCAATTGCTATTTGTGATTTGCAATTTCGATTTTGATTTGCGATTTTTGGTGATTTCGATTTGTGCTTTGTGATTTTCAACATTACGTATACGTCCCACGTTGACAGCGTGCCATCCATCCAAACTACGATAAATATAGAATAGTATGTACATACATTCGTCTATCCCATCTATCTTTCAATCTATCAAGCAAGCAAAATCAGCAGAGAGAGAGAGAGAGAGAGAGAGAGAGAGAGAGAGAGAGAGAGAGAGAGAGAGAAAAGCAGACGAGCTTGTCAAACATTTCGCGGCATTTCCGCACGTTCTACATCAGTGCATAAGAAAACAAAAACAAAACAAACGCATAGCCCCCAAAATGCAAAATGGAAAATGCCAAAATACAAAATGAAAAATCAAAAATCAGAAAAAACAGAAAATTGAGAAATGAGAATATGTGCTGCAATGAAAAATGAGAATCGAGTGGGGAAAACACAACTTGATTTCAGTTTTGTGCTTTTTGTCAATCGTTTTGCATAATTTATTGTGAAATTATTGAGCTAATGAAGTGCGCGCTTTTAGGTTTGCTGCTGCTGCCTCTTCTCTTCAGGCACTTCAGACTCGTCAGGCAAAAGCCCGGTCTCAGATTACGAGCCAATTTATGCAGGCGCGCGACTTTCCTGCGCCATAAATCTTACCACGAATCGCACAGCCACATGCAACAAATCATCAAGCAAGGGTGGCAACGAAAGTTTGCTTAACTGCTACAACTGTAAAAAGATGAAATGAGAAAAACAATTTGTTAAAAAAAATTATTATTTTATACAATTTTATTTAAGCAATTTATTTATAAGTTCTTTAAGCAAAAACATATGTTAATGAAAATCTAAAATTTTAATGATAAGAATTGAATGGAATTGTGGATATGCAGCTGGGAACTTTAAAATAGCAGTGTGACAGAAACAAAATCCCTTGCACATTGTTTTTGTAACCCCGTTAGATTTTTCTTGTTTTCTATTATGCTTATGTGTTTACACAAGTGCACAACGTTTTGGCTGTTCACTGAAATATCAGTATTATATTTTCTCTTTAAATAATAAACTTCTTTAGTTTTAATTAAAAGCATACAATACATACAATGCTTAATGTATTGACTTTTTCCTTGAAGAAATTGTGGAAATATTTTCAATAAATACTATAAATAATTTTGATTCAAATATAGTGAAAATAAATTCATATTTCCATTGAAGTAGTTTTAATAAATTGTTGAAGTACTTTCTATAGAATTCTAGAATTCAATCTATTTGACATACTGCAATTAACTTAGTAAAAATAAATTGACAATTGCATTTATGGCTTTTGTCATATTTTTACTTTAAAAATATTTAAAGTTTATTTTTGTATAGAAAATCTGTTAAACTGTTGTCTTTCGTAATTTCGTTATGAATCTCAAACATAAATTTAAATAGCAAACAATATTGTCATTGCTTTCACCGCAATTGTATTCAAGCAATTGATTTACTTAATTCAATTTATGAAATATTCCCCACAACATTTCATATTCAATTCCCATTAACAACTAAAGCACACCCCGCATATGAAAATGAAGTGCATTTTCGAGAGCGCATAAAGTTTTGAAAGCTCACACACACACACACACACATACAGTCGCAGCGATATGAATGTGTGTACACATATGTAAACTCATAGTTTGTGACGAATTGTAATACAAATGAGCTGAAGCTAGGTAAAGGCAAAGGCAACAGCAATTGCTCGGGCTGTCTCCATAGCGAAGAAAAGACCTGGCAAGGGGTGTGAGGGAGGGTGACAGAAGAGGTAGGGAAGCGGAGGAGGGGAAAGAACAACCCAGAACCTGTTTCCCGGCACGTCGTTTAGCGCAACAACTTAATTTGCATATCAGCGCCGCCAAATTGCAGGCGGCATGCAACGCATATAACGCAAATGGTTTGAGAGAGGCAGAAAGAGAGAGAGAGAGAGAGAGAGAGAGAGAAAGAGCGATGCGGTTGTGTGGCAGGTTCTAACTGAAGTGTAGGCAACTTTGCTAGAAATTGTTTTCAGCCTTTGGCGGCGACGGCGAACACATGCAACGCGAGAGCAAGAGCGAGAGAGAGAAAGCGAAGCGAATGCGAGGCACAAGCACTTCATCAATTTGCCAATAAACTTGCGAGTAGTTTTCGCAATAGTTGCCAACATTTCAATCAGGCCAAACACTCAGCACTCGCCCCCTTCCCCCTTTTACTCCCTCTCCTTGCTATTCGCGTTTACTCTTTGGAGTCAGCGTAAAATTTTATGCACATGGCACAAATCGAAATGGAAATCCAAATTCAAATTCCAAATCCAAAGTTGTTGCTGATTTGGCGTAAATTTAACAGGCAAGACGCGCACGCTGAGGCAGGACCTTCAGCTGCCTTGTTGCTTGCCTTGGAATGTGGGCAATTAATGTGAGGAGCCGAGCCAAGTTTTAGCTAGAGCCAGTTTGGGTCAGCAGCAGCTGAAGCAGGAGCAGAAGCAGGAGCAATCGCAAGTAGCAAGCCACCGTCGCGTCTCAAATTAAATTTGCATTTCAAATTCGTTTTCGGCGCGTTTTGTTGACAGCCCGATGGCCGAGCATTGCAAGCAGAAAGGGAAAGGGAAGAAGGGAGAAGGGGGAAGGGGGAAGGGAAGCGCAGAAGCGTGTTCAGGCTGAATCAAAGCATTTAGTTGGCCACCCCAAAAATCTATTGACAGTCGTCGGTGAGAGCAAACTGTGGAAGCAGCCGAAGCAGCAAAAAATAAAAGAAACAACAACACAGTCGGAAGCTAAGGCAGGTGCAGAGACTAAGGACTAAGGACTAAAGGCGACTGTCGCCTCGTCTTGCATATAAATCAAAATAATTTTGTTTGGTTCTGTAATTTGGTGACAAGGAATGTGGAAATGTGAGGGAACAAACAGAGCAGCAGAGGGGAGACTCAAATCATGAAAAGGACAAATGAAGTGAAATTTAAATGATTGCATACTTCGAGGCGTTTGTTAAACCATTTATTTTCACCTAATTGCACACTCGAGTGGACGACGTTTTGCTGCCCTTCTTCTCCTTCTCCACTAGCTGCAGCCCCATTTCAAAGCAGAGCACACCGCTTGAGGCACTTTCACAGTCGAGTGAACGGGGGCCGCGAGGCACATACAAACACACACAGAAGAGGGCTTCGTGTTACGCAACACAACTACAAAATATTTGCTGACGTTTTGACATTACTTCTCGCTTCCCCGCCTCTCGCTCCCCGCTCGCCCTGCAAATCAACAACTTCATTTTCGACCAGAGTCCTCAATTCAATCGTAGGCCTGTGCTTCATTAGCCCGAAACACAACACAAGGGGCACAAAAGTTTTTCAGGCTTGACATGTGCCTGTGAAAATGCTTTTATTAAATTCCGCTCAACTCGTGTGTTTGTCACAAATAAAACGAAAACCAATTATAAAGCGACACAAAAGTGCGAAAAGCCGGAAATTGCCACAAATCCAAAGAGAGACGGGAAAACGATAAAAACCCAAAAAATCGAGTACAACAAACTTCTTACATCGAATTCAACAAAAACTTCACATGAAGTCATCTAGTTTATTATGATTGATTGTTTCAACAGCTCAATCAAAAGTTAATTGCCTAGCGGACGTTATAATTTTGAAAGGAAGTTGAAAAATAAAGCAAAAATATAGTTACAACAAGCAAGTCTATTAAAAGTTTAGTAACTTAAATGGCTAAGCAAAATGCAACTTTGAAATTGTTCAAAATTTTCAATAAATAAAATCACAAAAACCAAATAAATCTTTTAATATTCATTCAAGCTAACAACTTGATTTACAACAACAGTTCAAACAAAATATTAAAAAAAAAATAACTATCAGTATATAGCAGTTAAATTCTCAAATATTAAATATAAAATAAACTGAAGTTTGCTTAACTTTTCTACTCTTTTTGGAGAAGTCTCAAGTCAAAGCAATACAATTTATGAATTTATTTATTTATTATATTTTTCATCCTATAGAATTTGTTTCAATTTTATTCGATTTATCGATTTCGATTTCCCATAAACGTAAAATTTAAGCAAAACTTTTACAAAGCTAAAACTAAAAAAAAATATATATTTTTTAAGAATTTGGAATTTGTTATCAACAAAAATAAAATATGCTTTTCCTTACATTTTATTTTTGAACACAGTTCAATTGGGTTAATTATTAACTGATGCAATATGCGCACATCAGTGGCTCTAAAACTGTATGTAGTGCTTATCATACGTAAAGCAGATTTAGATTTACATACAATATGTAAAAACGAATGATTTTTGAGGATAACTAAACAGAATTTATTATTAAACTGCTACAATATGCGTTGCACAGTGAATCTCAAACTGTATATAGTGCTTGTCATGCGTAAAACACAATTGCCAACCAAAAATGTTTGAATGTTTTAAAAATGTATCCGAAATTGATGAAAATAGAAAACCATTTCACAGGACTGCACAGTTTGCTGTGGCTTCCCTCAAAGTTGTCCCCTCCTCCATGCTTCCCTCCGCGCTTCTACTCGCTTCCCTTCAAAGTGTGTGCGACAAAAGCAATGCGCTTCATCTCAGCCAAAAACTATACATTATACGTTACTTCCAACTCCCCCGCACGTTGCACATGCTAGACGCCGCCTTCGACTCGTGACATGTGCAGGAAATGCGTTCTCTGGCGCTGCCAAACGCTCTGCTTTCCGCCATCGACTGCATCGACTGACTCTGTGTAACATAGCTTCTTCAGTTTGGCTGCTGCTTCTGCTGCAGTTACTCGGTTTTCGAGGCTGGGTTTACGGTTACGGTTTTTTGGTTATGCCGTGTGCTCTGTGTGGCGCCTCATGCGCAGCTCTATAAATATTTAAATTGTGTGCCGCCTCGCGACTTCTGATTCCTTCTTACTCCATCCCCCTTCCCCTTCCCGCTTGCCGCCTTTTGCTGCCTTTGCGTGTTGCTTGCCGGCTTATTTTTTGACAGTTATCGATTCGCTGTGTGCTCCACACGACTCTGAGACGCTGGCGTTTTATCTTGCCGAGGCTTGCAATTCATTTCCTAAAATATGCATGCGAAAAAAGCCCAAGTGAAGAGGGAAGCAGTAGCAGGCATCAGTTGGATAGGGAAGCCAAGCGGCATCATTACATTGGCTACGCGCTGTCAAGCTGCCTGACTGCCAGCCTGGCTGCCTGTCTCTTTCCCCCTCTCCCCTCTCTCCCTCTCTGCTACTCTGCGTCTCAGCTTGCCACATCCAACACATTTGCAATATGTACGAGTTATGCGGCATAAGCCTCCGATTCTCGCACTCATTTCCTTCTTTCAACCAGTTAAAAAGTTTTCCAAGTCGTTCGCTGCTTTGTGCATGTTTAACTTTTGCCTGTCAGGACGTTGTGAAAGTATTCCTCTTTATTGCTCCCGTCCCCCCTTACCTCCTTCACCACGAAACTGCTGTTATTCCTTGGTGTTGTTGTGTTATCCCCCTGGTCCCCTTCGGCTTTGATCAAAGTGACACTCAAGTGCCTGCCAGCAAATTCACAAATGCAACGTTTGCCTCGCTCCACCTCTGCCACTTCTGCCACTTCGTCTTCGTGTTCACTTGCAAAAGCCGCACACTTGACAGCCTACAAACTGAAACAACAACTCAATTAGCACGCCCAAAAATATAACTCATCACGCAATATAAAAATATCCCAGTTGGCAAAAAAACCTAATTGAAGCACTCCTCAGATTTAACTCTAATGTCTCCCGTCAATTGACCTACAATTTTCATAAGCTCCAACTCTTTTCATTCAACTCCTCGACACTTTGAATATCCCAATTCACACTCTGTGCTCTAATTGATGTGCAAATATTTGACACTCGTCAGGAGTTAAGATGTTTAAAGTCAGAGGCAATTTTAAGGTGTTGCTTATCTGAGAAATTGTTGCATCAAATTTAAACATTTTAACAATTTTGATTTAATTATTAAATTTCGTAAATAAATTCACTTTTATTTATCGTTTCGAGTTAAAAATTGTGGAATAAAAATTTACTGATCTAATTTTTCAATCTTATTTTTAATTTACAAAGAATTCTTATTTAATGATTTTAGTTGACGAAAATTATTCAGAAATTGTCTTAAATTCAAGTGATTTTACACTTTTAATTATATTTTTAACATCTTAACTTTTATTTAATGATTTGAGTTGACAAAGTGCGAATGTAGTTATTTAAACCCTTTCATAATCGATGGCTGATTGTAATCACCTATTAGTCAGCTAGACCCGAACTAATGACTCATTCAAGTGCAGGGAAGCCCATTTATGACGAAATGAACATCAATTCGAATCTGAAAAACTAAGTTAGCAAAGTTGATCAAACAAATTATAGCAAGTTATGTGAATTTTGCAACCTGATATCGAACTGATTAGATTGCCAAAATTGAGACTGATAAAGCTCGTGTACTTCTAATCGAGCAGCAATAAATTCCATGCACACCCCACACTGCGTATGAGTAATGCGTAAAAGGCTTTTGCCAAAGCTTTTGTGTCATTTTTGATTTCGAATTCGATTACCGTTTCGGTTCGCTTCAGTTTCGTGCGAGCAACTAACGCGTTTGGACGTGCCACCCAAAGAGAGGGAGAAAAAGCTATCCAGATACAATTTTCCAGTCAAATAACTAGCTGAAAGAAGTTGAGAAAATGCCACCGCCACCCAAAGATCGTTGCGGAGGTCCGCCTCCACCTCCGCCAGGTGGGCGTCGTGGACCCATCATTAATGTGCAGATTGCACCACGCTGGCCCAGACGTCATCATGCTCCCGTTGTCGTTGTTCAGACGCCGCCTCGCCCCGCCCCGGTTGTCGTAGTGCAACAGCCACCGCCACCGCCTCGCCCCGCACAAGTTGTTGTTGTCCAACAGCAGCCACCGCCACCGCCTCGGCCAGCACAAGTTGTTGTAGTGCAACAGCCACCACCGCCTCCGTACTATCCACCATCATCAAATGACCACTATCACAATCCACCAGGCTATTAAGCAGAGCTGCAGCTAACCCCAAGAGCTCGGCAGCTTTTGATGAATTTACGCATTTCCCTTAGACATAGAAGCACACAACAAAAATATCGCATGAAATAAATATACTTTATAGTTACTGTACACTTGTTCGTTTCATTTCGTTTCGATTAGATTTGTTTTGCTTATCGCACTGATAAGGCGTTAATCAGTGGAATCATCTACGTATTGAAACAGGGTAGACGATAAGTCAATTGCCAGCTGTGGCATAGTTTACGCTCTGATTGCAATCAATAATTATTGAGGCATTCAGGCTAACCCTTTTGCATGCAACAACAATAATCACAAACATAAAAGCACAGCTGCTTTGTTTTATGGCATTCAAAGCAGAATAAGCTAAACATAAACGAGGGTGATTTGATAAGTATGTGAAGAATCATTTAAGTGCTTAAGAAACATAACCCTTTTTTATAATCGCTACTTACTACGGGTTTTAGTATCTTTGGCTGACAATCTAGTATATTTTGCACTCGTTGATATATTTTGAATGTACATAGTACCAACATATCGAAAATGAATAGTTTAGTATTTTTTGGTATATTTTAAGAATAATACTATTGCATTA
Source organism: Drosophila kohkoa (assembly GCA_019972355.1). Lineage (NCBI taxonomy): Eukaryota > Metazoa > Arthropoda > Insecta > Diptera > Drosophilidae > Drosophila > Drosophila kohkoa. The sequence goes on along the minus strand of BJEL01000036.1, from coordinate 29,564 downwards.
TATACATTGGTATATTTTGATTGTGCATAGCACAATATCAATATATCAAAAATGTATGTTTTAGTATTTTTTCGGTATATTTTAAAAATAATACTATCTGGTATATTTTGAATTTAACGCTCAATCAATATGCTAAAAACAAATTTTGGTATTAATTTAGTATAATTTAAATACCGCACTGTTTTTCATTTATTAAAAATGTGTGGCGGGTCGAGCACACTTGACCTTAGCTTTCTTACTTGTTTGGGGTGATCTTCACACTAATACACATGATTTTAATACATAATAAATCAATTTATAAAATGTGTACAAAGTGAGTACTCTAAATATATACAAATATATATATTTTTAATTAATTCCCTAAATCAAAATTTCAATTTATTTAAATATTAAAATTATCTTCTAAGATTTATTCAAAGAACGAGTTTTACTTATTGCTTAAGATTTTAATATATGCTCAATTTTATTATTTATAATGTTTATAATAATATTTAGAAAAATTAAGTTCTTACAAATCCTTCAAAGTAATTTAATCATCTTTTAAAAAAAGTGCTAAGTTATACCTTCAAAAACTTTTAATTTATTATGCACAAATCTCAAAAGTTATTTTTTAATTGTACAAAAATAATAATCAAGTGATAATCAAATGTGGGCCACTGCTTATCGTGCCACCCTCGCAGGGTTCGCTTATCGATATCAGTTGATAATTGACAGTTCAGATGACTAACCACCTGTGTTGGTTGTCGCTTATCTTGCAAAACACTGGAATGGTGAATGGAATGGCGAATGGAATGGAAATTCCATTAAGCCCCACCAACTGATTGATGGCATTGCCAATGTCGTCGATAGCGATGTCGATGGAAGTCAGTTGCTGTTGGTGTTGTCGTAGCCATGTTTTTGTTAGGCCGAATAATGTTTTGGCACCTCGACATTGCGCAGTATTCGAAGTGGTGTGCTTGAGAAAGCACATTGGTAAGCGGGAGCCATGCGTGTATATTATGAAGATTCATATCGCTATGGTCATCATCATCACCATCATCGTCCAAGTAAGCAACTGAGGTACCACGGAGCGTATGATTGATGCATCACATCATCACGCACATTAATGAGGGTACAATAACTCTAATAATACCATACCTGTCCTTCAGATATCGAAATTGATGTTTTCTCCGGCTACGGTGGGGCATATTATCCGCCGCCGGTTGCTCGGCCCGAAGTCGTCGTCGTGAATCCGGCAGTCAACTATATGCCACTACCGGGTGGACAAATGATGATGCCACAGCCACAGCCACAGCCATATGGTGCCATGGGCACCATGGGCAACATGGCAGCTATGGGCTCAGCGAGCTACTATCAACAGCAACAGGGCTATCAGTATCAATACAACAATCCCCCCTATCCGCAATGGTAAAACGCAGACAACGAGCTAAAGGAAATGACGAAATCAGGCGAACGAGTGTCTATCACTTAATGAAATCAATAGGAAATGTTTCTCGGCTAACACGACAAGCAAAACAAAATAATCTACAAGTTGCAAGCCAACAATACCTCAAGAAATACGTATAAAAAAAAGTGTTTAATATATGTATTGATAGTTAAAAATGTTTACTATGTATAAATATAACAGATAACTTACACACACAAACTACACAATTATTGTGTCTGCCTTTTGTTTTGTTCAGGAAATTTAAATTGCTTTACTTCTAAAGCATACCAATAGACAAACTTTTTGAAATGGTAAATGCATTTCAATCTGTTTAACCCACTCATTTTATATGATTTCCAAATAAAGATAAGATTTAAATCTTTGCTACTTTCTCTACGCAATTATATTTTTTATTTGATAATTTGCATGTTCATTGAATTAAAAGAAATTATTTAAATTGAGTATAGATTTTTTTTAATATTTACTTTGAAGTATTTCTAGAGGCTCCAAATAAATTTAAGTAATTGGGCAAAATGATTATCTTAATAATTTGTAGATAGCTTAAGATATTTCGTAGATTAAGTTTCGTTTAATAAAAACACAAATGCTGCTACAAAAATAAATTGAAAGAAAATTAGAAACAAGTGCAAACGAAATATGATTTTAAATCAAATTTAAAGTCAAGAAAAATAAAAATCATTCTTAGTTCTCTACATTCCCAATTAAATATTTCCCTCGTAGGCGAATCATTTTATTGAAATATATTTTCAATTTGCGCTCTACGTCGCCATTTCACATACTATAAATAATTATTCATGTGTACAAGATATTTTTCATGTCCAAATTCCATTCGCTTCCAATGGAAATTGTTTATTTATTTTTAAAAGACAACGTAAGTTGCAGCTAACAAAATAAAGCCGATAACAATGAAATATTCGACTGGAAGGGAGAATGGGGATTTTCGTTACTTTCTGTTGCTTCTTGCAAGAAATAAGACAAAAGCAAATAGTTTTTTTTTTTTCCTTGAAAAAGAGAGAATATTTATTTCTTTTATGATTCACTTTGTGAAATTTATGAAATTCAAGTGCAAATTAAATATTTTTGACAACTCATTTCGTTGAATTCCCCTTGGGTCCGGTCGCCTCCTGATTGGAAATTGTTTATCAATAATTTATCGGAAGACAGTAAGACCACCTGACAAGATAATGGACTAAGCCATTGAACACAAAAAAAAAAATCACCGACCAGCAAACTGTCCTCGCTTAAATATGTTAAGCAATTGCGAAAATAGTTCAGTCAACGCCCGGCAGAAGTAATCGAAGCAAGTTCGAAGAGCGCTACATCGAGACCTCAAAACAAAAAAAAGGAAGCAACATGTCATACTACGACGACGAGCGCCGCCATCATCATCATCATCATCACCACGGGGGACGTCCCATTGTCGAGGTGGACATTGTGCCACCAAGGATTCCGCGTCCCGTCGTTGAAATCGATATTGGCTCCCGCTATCCCCCACCCCCATCCTATCGCCCGGAAGTGGTCGAGGTGGTGACACCAGCGGCTGTCTACCAACCGCCACCGCCGCCACGCCCCATTGTCGAGGTGGAAGTGATGCGACCCAATCGACCACTCATCGAGTTCAACATTGGCGGACGTCGTCCGCCACCACGCGAGGAGGTCGTCATCGTCCAGCAGCAGCCCAGATGGTAACCAGTGACCAGTTCGATATATAATTGAAAATTCATTTCAAATGCTTCAGCTATAAGTTTAAATGTGCAACAACAACAAAAGTATTTATTTATAATTGAAATTACATTATCATGTGACCAGTAAAAACAAAAAACACACACAAAAAGAAGAAAAAAAAAACATTAAATATTTATTTGTTATGCCATTGGCATAAATATGAAATTAAAACCTCTTTTAAAAAGCTGTCAACTATTTTTGAATGGGTCTCTCTCTCTCTCTTTCTCTTTCGGATTGGGCGCTGTCCATTTGATGGGCATTCGTAATCCTGTTTGTTCAGTCGATTTCATTAAAGAGCCATTGACTATTCAATTGGTCATTTAAATCCATTTTACTCAATGTAATCAATGCACTCCACGATGCGCGAGTATTAGGCCATATTGCTACAAAATTACACATTACGTATACGTAATGTTGAACTAAAGTACCACTAACATGTATGTATATGGATGGTTGCATTTATTATATTTAGCTTAGTCATTTGCACTACTCATAATACTTATAATGGAATAATATTAATTTGTAAACAAAACTGATTGATAGCGAATGCTTATTTATATAGATAATTGCAATTTGTTTGCTGCGTGCGCAAAAGGAAAAATATTCAAAATTATCTCAATTATTTGATACTAATTTGTCTATTTTGCTGGTATATATTATTCTCTATGGTATATTTTGAATGTAGTAGTATATTGATATACATAATAAAACGTTCGGTATGGTTTAGTAATTTTTTGGTATATTAATTTAGTATACAACTGATTAAGTCTTTTCAAAAATTAGCACCTAACAGAAATAAATCTTCAAAGTTATTCAAGAAATAATTTTCTATTGCAAAAAAAACTGCTGGTATATTTTGAAAATAGTAGTATATTAATATACATAATACATACATAAAACGTTCGGTATGTTTTAGTAATTTTTTGGTAAATTAATTTAGTATACAACTGTGAAAATCTCTTTAAAAATTAGCATGTAACAGAAATAAATCTTCGAAGTTATTCAAGAAATAATTTTATATTGCAAAACAAGCTGCTGGTATATTTTGAGTGTAGTTGTATATAAATATTCCTAATATAGAGTTCGATATTTTTTCAATATATTAATTTAGTATACAACTCTTTAAATCTCTAATCTTACCACCTAACAAAACCTGTTTTGCGGCTTGATAATAATCTTAGAAGTTATTCAAGAAAGAATTTTATATTGAAAAACAGGCAGCTGGTATATTTGGAATGTAGTAGTAAATCAATATTCTAAATATATATAAATGGTATATTTGGAATGTATTAGTAAATCAATATTCCAAATATAGCTGTGTCTTTCTTACTTAAACAAATAATCAAAGCCTGCCAATATGTTAATTGCTACTTAAGATATTTATGATAATAAGCTTTCAGCAGATGTTGTGCAGATATAAAAAATATAAAAAACAACTATAAATCTAGTCGAATAACTTGAAGGACGTCTGTCTCTCAAATGGCAACAGAATTTCACTGCCACATAAATTTACTTTTACGCAGCAATAAAAATAATAATAAATCAAGACATTTAAAGTGCAGTTGTCCTTAGAAATTATATCAATAAAAGTTATTAGCATGATAAAGCGCTCAATTGGAGGACGAATAAGAAGCCAATAATTGAAGTGACAGTAAACCTACCTGAGAGTCACTTTGGTTGTGGCAGCCACGCAATTTAAGACGTCGATTAAGAGGCCCTGAGTCAACTTAGCTCCATCAACTTTGGGATTGCCCGACCTCAAGATACTCGTGAGTCATGCACTGCCAAACAGAGCTTAACACTTACGACCCCTATGAAGCAGTGAATAGCAATCGACGCCTTGACAATGGCTGCAAATGAATCACGACAAGGCAAATGTGTGTATCTATCATTAAGTTCTGATAAGATACTGAATGTCGAGGATTATGATAACTGATAAGAGCGAGTGGCGCAAACATTCCTCTTTATAAATTCAATGCATCGATTACTCTGGCATTCAGTAACGAAACGAACCACGGCAAACACGGAATACAATCCTCAATAATCGAAATGGCCGAAGTGCAACAAGTGAGCATCCAATGCGAATGCCATCATCGTTTTGGAATCATCCGTATGCTGACAGCACCCTGGGCCTTGGGTCGCCCTTGCCGTCGCTGCAGACGCATGATGGAACGCAATGTGATTGTGGTGCCCACCTCAGGAGCTGCCGTTGCCGTTGTCCCTGACCAGAGACGGTGCTCGCCATGTGTGGTAACAACAACCACCCAGACTCTGCCTCAACCTCAACCTCAAGTAATTGCCGTCCCAGTACAAACAGCAGCCAACGTTCAGATGCCACCACAACAGACATATCCTGCCACAGATCCGCCCAGATATGAACTCGTTGCAGTCAAGTAATTACTCGGATTTTGATTTCGATTTGGATTTCGATTTGGATGTGTAAAGTGTTTAAGAAGCATGTATCAAAAATATTTTCATATTATTAGGAAATAAACAAAAAGTGTTTTCTTGTAAATGAAATTTGCAAGTTTGCCATGTTACAAGTAGTGTAAGAAATTAAATTAAGTGTTGTTTTAAAATGATTAGAACGTTTTTTTTTAATTAGCTTCTTTATTTAAGTATCGAACCAGTACAGCAAGAACAAATAGTACTATAACAACACAGGTAAAAGAAATGTTTATGTTTGGGCCAAACCTCATATTAGTTTAAGGTATTTCTGAGAAGTTTACTATTGGGTGAACGTTTTGGCGAACCCTTGACGCTTCAATCGCCTCAACGGAAGTAGCTGGAAAACTACCTAGCTGGTAGTAGTCTCCTAGCGAGTCTGCTTTTATGAGTTAGCAACCTAACGCTATATCGGCTTGTGTGTCTGCCAATCTGCTCCTCTACAGAATGTATTTTCAGATCGCGGTGTAAAGTGGATCCTCTCACGTACCAAGGGCAGTTTGTAATTTGCCGTAACACCCTATTCTGCAGTACTTGGATGCGTTTGTAGTTTGATTTGGCAGCAATCCCCCAAATCTGCATTCCATATATCCAGATTGGCACTATGCAATGTACGTATACTGCTCTTTTTGCTCGAAGAGACATTTTGCTTCTTTTGTTGAGTAGCCAGCGCAATTTCTGTAGCCGATTAGAAAGTGCTTTAAATTAGATGTTCAAACAGTGAAGTATATTTAAAAAAAAAAAAAACAAGTAAGAAAGTTACAGTCGAGTGTGCTCGACTGTGAGATACCCGCTACCCATTTTTAATAAAGGCAAAATATTGCGGTATCATTTCCAAAATATACCGAAAATACTAAAAAAAACTAAAAATATACCAAATGGTATGTTTGGTATATCGATATAGTACACCATTCAAAATATACCACAGACGGCACAATGAGCCAGATTGTCGGCCAAAGCAACTCAGACCCCTAGTAAGTAGGCGTTTTTGCCCATACAAAAGTATTTTTTAATAACTTCTACAATTTTTATTTGATCGTAACCAAATTTTCAGGAATCATAACTACTATAGTAATTATTGTATATACCAAAACAACTCTAGCTTTTAAATTAGGCTTGTTATTCGATTTTTTTGATTAGCGGGGGCGGAAGTGGGCGTGGCAAAAATTTGAAACAAACTTGATCTGCGCGCAAACATAACAAATGCTGTCGAAAAAAAATTATAGCTCTATCTCTTATAGTCTCTGAGATCTAGGTGTTCATACGGACGGACAGACGGACTGACGGACGGACAGACGGACCGACGGACATGGCTATATCGTCTCGGCTGTTGACGCTGATCAAGAATATATATACTTTATAGGGTCGTAGATGCCTCCTTCTACCTGTTACATACATTACATACAAGGTTATATGGGTAGCGGGTATAAAAACAAAATGGGAATGTTTTGTCGCTCTCAATACAATTTTCAATTGAAAAGTATAGACTAGCTAACTACATAACAAATTTTAAGAATATAAAGACATTTTCTATCAATAGCTACTATTCAAATAGCTTAAACTACTTAAAGATTCTCTCTTGACCTGATCTTTCATGTAGAACAAAAGACATTTTTAAGTTGTATAATCAGTTGCAAGAATATAAAGGAATCAATCCCTAATCCAGTTGTTTTTCATAATTAATAAATATTCTCATTGTAAAGGCTTCAATCTTAAAGTAGATCAATAAGAAGTAAGAAAGCTACAGTCAATTGTGCTCGACTGCGAGATGCCCTCTACACATAATGAATAAAAGCAACAAAAGGGCAAAATTATTTTAAAAAATATACCGAATATTCCGCAAAATACTGAAAAATATACCGAAAACTATATTTGGTATATCTATAGAACTCAAAATATACCACAATGTCAGGCAAAAAGCAACTAATATCCGATTTAAGAAGACGTCATTTGCTAAATAAAACAATTTCTAGAATAAATATTACAGTTATTATTCTCTGAGCCAAAATAGATTATTCTACTCCATAAGAAGCGAATACAATACGTATTTAAGCTTAAAGCAAACTTATCGATTCCGAGAACCTTTTTAAATTAACAACAATTCAATATGATAAACTATTAGTCAAAAATTGGAATGCAGATTACGAGGAATTGCATTACAAATGATATTTTCTCTATCATCTTTTCAATTACTATAATAGAATTGAAATACCATAACATAAGCTCATTGATAATTGAATATCAATAAAAACAAATGAATTTAAAACAATCGTAAGCTTTTAAAAATGTGCAGTGATAATCAATTTCATTGTGTCAACCCAAAAAAACTGTTGAACTGCATTTCTTTTGTGAATTATGAGCTGGCTTTTAGTTTATAATCAACAGAAATAAAACTGTTTAATCATTGATAAATGGCAAGCCGGACTGTAAAAGACAAAGAGGGAGAGATAGAGAGAGAGAGAAAGAGCGAAAGGGATGGAGAGATGCAGTGTTTTAAATGTCTCAGTAAAGCGCAGACAACAAGAATAATAGCAAGAACAACAACAATGGGAATAAGAAGAATAAAGGGGGAAAAAACACGAACAAGGAGAAGCGTGAATCCTGCGGGCTGCTTGTTAAATGAAAATTAATTGGCTACACTAATAGTGTTGCCAACTACTTTGCGCAATTAAAACAAATTGTATGTAACAGATACAAGAAAAAAACAGAAAACTCTCAGTCCCAGTTTCAGTTTCAGCTCCAAGACAAGCCAACCAGAACGGGAACGGACTGTTTGCATCAGTATGTGTGTATGTAATGTGTGTGTGTGTATGTGTGTGTTCCCCTCTTGCAGTTAGCTGGCCAGCCTAGACTCAGCCTGGTCCTGGCTCTCGACTTGGGCCTGAGCTTCATGAAACTTTTCCGCACATAATAATTCATGTTAAAGTTTCCCCTTTTTCACCATGCGAGACGCGCCCGTGTTTAGGTATGTACGAGTATGTTTCATTCACTCATTCAGTTGGTCATTCATTCATTCATTCATTCATTATTAAACAAAGCAAGAGCACAAAACACGCAGACACAAACTTATCCGGCTAACGTGCCAACCAACCAAGGGCTAAAAAGATGGTTTAACTCCGAAGTTGAATGCGAAAGCTGGAGCTGGAGCTGAAGCTGTCGACTAGGCTAGGCTTTGCTTAAACTGTTGCGAGGGCAGCTTCAAGAGTTCGCTGTAATATTGGCATTCTTTCTTTGTTTGGTTATGGTATTCATTTGAAATGTGAAATGTATGCACATATCGAGAGCCCACTTTGCTTAGCTCTATATTCAGATTACTTTACTTAACATAGAACATTTAAATCAATTCAACAACAGTTTCAACTTTCTTCAAGTTAAGGCAAATAAATCTACTGAGACCAGTTTCTAAAATCAAGAACATTTGCTATAAAATTGTGTTCTCAAAATAAGTACACTTTAAAAACATATTCCTCAAACCAAGAACATTAAAAAAAATAAGAGATTACAAAATACTTAAATCTATTGAAATAGTTCAGTTAGTTATTCAATCAATTTAACTTTATGTATTCAGCATTTAAAATTACTTTATGTTTTTCTGATAAGAATTGTACTAAGTATTAGAATAACATTGTAGCCTTTAATTTAAAATGCTGTTTCAGATTTACATATTCTTAATTCCATGTGGTCCACAATTGATGCCAATTCAATAACAATAGTGGCAACAATTTATCCATAATCAACATATGCCATTAAACATTAAATTCTTCTCACAGCAATAGTTATAAGTACAAAAATAATAGTTCAGCATTTATGTTAAAAGTTGTATTAAAATGAAATCAATTTAAGATACAGGAATAGTTATAAGTTTTAAAATACTATTTCAGCATTTATGTTAAAAGTTGTATTAAAATAAAATCAATTTAAGATTCTGCTTTTTCTTACTTTAAAATGGAAAAGAAGAAAGCAAAGTCTAAAATTAAATATTCTACAACCCTCAATAATATTGCATTTCTCGCCACCAAATATTATGTAATAATACACAATTGAAAAGCTTTTTGCAATCCACTATAATATTGCATTTCTTGCCATCAATAATAATAAGAAATCGATAAAGATTTCCTTCATTTAACATACCAATTAATCTTGAAATATTATTCATTAGAATTCCTTTTAACTTTGCAAAGTATGCTCCTCTTAACTATTCAATCTGCCCACAATGCTTTATGCTTTGAGCCTTCTGCTTTTCGCATTTTCCCGGCTCGTTTAACGCCAAAGTCTCTCACCTCATCAGACGACCTGCTTTTACCTGTTGTTGTTTTAAAAACAATGAGCATATTATGTGTATTGCACAAGAAAACACCATAAACGGAATATGTTGTAGACGCTTTTGGGGTAGGTCGCCGAAAACAAGGTGTTTCCGGCGTCAAGGGTGTTGCATGCCACACACACACACACACACACAGACACATACGCCTGCACCTTGCCCCAACAAGTGTGCTCATTCCCTGAGGTTGCTCCATTTTCTGGATGATTAGAGAACCCGTTGCTGCCATTTAGCTTGAAGATTTCTTTTGTTTTTCACTCTTTCTTCTCTACTTTTTACCTTTTTCTCTTTACCTCTGCTTTCAGCAGCTATTGTCTAAAGTCTATGTAGGAATTCTATGGGGTTTTTATGATATTATTTTGGCTCCGACTTGTTTTTGTTTTTCTTTTTGCTTGTTGCCTTCAAGCCGAAGCAGTTTTGAATTGTGTTTCCGGTAATTTTCACTCCATTAAAAAATTTAGTTTGAGCTAAACGAGGTGGGGCTCAACATCATTGTCAACTCATCATCAACAAGCATATCAAAAGCCCAAATTCATTCAATGCACACACACACACCCAGCTTTATCTTCATCATAGTCATCATCGCCATAGTCAACGTTTTGATTGGCATTGTCTGCTCTGTTGGCAGACCAAATTACATTAATAACTCGATACGAACAACATAAATCTGAGCCAGTTTACTCCTGCACACTAAGAGGGGAGAGAAGGGAAAGACTGTCATGTCTCAATCAAAGCTTCTCGCAGGCCTCCACTCTCTATCTCTCGCTCTCTCTCTCACTCGCCTGCACTCTAACGCTCCTTCTCTTTCGCTCATACTGTCTCAAGTTGTGTTTGCATTTTGCCTTTACCAAAATTTACAACAAAATGAAAATTGGCAAACTGGCAAATTTTTAAGCAAGTGAACGATTTTATTTTGTTTAAATAATGTCGAAGTACAGATGCACTGCAATAAAATATATTTTTTAACTTGTTTAACTTATAATTAGAATTAAAATACTCATATAAACTGAGTCTTTAAGACCTTTAAAAAGAGGTCAACAAACAAAAAAAAAAAAATTGGTGAAAATCACAAAAATTTGGCTGATTTAAATTTTATATTTTCCATGTCTATAAAGTAAACCGATTGATTGAATATATTTTCCAACCCTTGCCACTACATTAAAGAAAAGATTTGTGTTATTAATTTTCTATCTTAAAATTTAAATTCAAATAATCGTATAAACAAAAATTTTAAAAATTCAGTTAAAGGTATTATAAGTCAATAATCAAGATAATCTTTTTTTTATGTCAACAAAAAGAAAAGTTTAGTTGTAGTTATGATTTCATTTAGATTTTAAATTTCATATTATTTTGATGTCATTAAAAAGTACATGTTTAGTTAAAGTTATAATGAGTTGATGGTCCTTTTAGATTTTATATTATTTAATATTGTTTTTATGTCTATAATATTAAACAATTGTTTTTATATATCACATCTATAAAAATAAAAGGATCGATTGAACTTTTTTCTCACACTTGTCACCACATAAAAGAGAAGATGTTTGTTGTTTATTTTCTATCCGTTTGTTACTTATTTAATTACAAAATTTACATACCCTTTTATAGTTTATCAAAGAACGACAAAAGCCGCCAGCAAAAAACCGCAAATGTTGAACAATTTTTGGAACTGGTCCTGAGCCACGCCTCAAACCAAAGCTCAATGCTCTTACCGTGCCGCTTGCACCGCTTGCTTCAGCTCCTCTTGTTGTTGTTGTTGTTGGCGCTGTTGTAATTGTCCATTGAGGCATATAGAGAGCAACGGCTGAGACCGAACTGGAGACCCAGACCCAGACACAGAGGCGGACTACCAAAAGTTTAGCCTAGCCTCAAAATGCATGAAATGTCTATTCTAATCCGGAAATTAAATTCCATTTACAAATTTCGTATACAAAATGGGCGTAAGATTCAACATACGAGTATGTGTGTGTGTGTCAATCTGTGTATTTGTGTGGGTGTGTGTGTGTGGGCATCTCTTACTTGCTCATATATGTTTAATTTATGGTAAGAGCATGGCTAAAGGCCATGCTGACTGGTCAAATGGTGAATCGAGCCAAACTTAACCCCTTATTTAATGATTGCCAACTGAAGCTTGGATTTATGAAATATTCCTGGAAACTGTGCAAGTTCTCATGAAAAAGTATTACACATTAAATTTCGCATTTCAAAAGAATTCCCATGCAATTACTTAACACTCCCAGGAGTTTCCGTGTAGGACTTTTCATTCAATTCCACAGAAATGTTTAAAGCCTGTCGAAATGAATGTTGCTAAAAGGGAATTATTATGATACAAAATAAGCAATGGAAGTGTAAATTCTTAAAAAGCTTGTGGGAACCTGAACAGCTGAAATGTTGAAATGTGAATTTATTTATTTCCTTCGTAATCAGAATTGAAAAAGAATGAAAAGAAAACTATTGTCTCCAAAGAGAACACAATTGAAAAATATATTTTGATTTGTATATGTATTCATTTTAATTTCAATGATCATAAAACATTTAATCGGAGAAGGATACTATATGGGGAATTCTCTGGCGAAAATATCTGAAGTGGAAAAAAAATCAAATCTTTTTTTTTATATTTTTAGTAAAGATAAATCTTAAACATAAGCTATTAAAATGATCTGTATGATCTTAAATTTGGCTCGGAAATGCTAAAAGAAATATAACAAAAATTTATAGTCACATTACTTAAACATTTGCCTATTAAAAAAATGCAATTATTAATTTAAAAAAATATGAATTCATTGCCTATTTCTGGCGATAATAAACTAAGCACATATTAATGAAACTTGAATTTCGCTCATCTGGGAACAGCACTTAAAAGAAATAATCATTCCAGATCACTTTTGCTTATTAAAAATAACTTCAAATTTAAAAAACATTACATTAAACCGATTAAATTATGGTTGTAACTATTTGTGAATCTTATTTAAATCACTTTTAAACTACAGCAAAAATGTATGTTTAAAATGTAAGCTTAATAAAATACAAAATCTAACATTGAATGGCAACAAAGGGTTAAAATAATAGTGCAACATTTATATGTTGCTTGTGCAATTAGAAGAAAGAAAAAACCTTATAGAAATTGGGCACCAAAATCAGAGGCAAAGGCACAAATAAGAAAGAGAGAAAAGAAAGAGAAGCAGAGTTGAAGTTTCGTGACAGGTAAAATAAGAATTTGATTGTAGCTTTTGCTCTACTTCAAATCAGAAATTTTTGTTGTTGTTTGCAAGCCAATTTATTGTGCCATCTAATAGAGTGTGGCAGAAGTGAAAGAGGAGTTTAAGAGGCAACAATCACTTGACATACATATGTATGTATATAAAAAAGCGAGTGTCAACTAATCAAATGTTAAACAATAAAGCCCAGAAAACAAAAGGGGCAAAAACGCATAAAGAGTTGAATTGAGTTGAGAGCGACGAACAATCAAAATAACAAAAAGTGCCAAGCAATTTGTGTATTAGATGATGGTAGGACGGAGGGAGGCAGATTGCCACGCCTCCTTCCTCTTTCGAGAAAAGGAAACTGCAATATATACAGCCATATGTAATGCGGGAAAGCCATTTAGTTCATTTGTTTTGCGTGCGCAATAAAATTTTTATCATTTTTTATTTGTTTGTTTTTCCGTTTCACTCGCTCTCTATCTGTCTCCCTCTCTCTCTCTCTCTCTTGACTGAGCTGGTCGCGTTTTAAAACGCGTGCAAACAGCGCGAAAATGGGTAAGCGAAAAGCGACGCTCACATGACAGCGGCAAACAAAATGTTTATGGCTTGTTATTTGAGCATAAAAGCATTTGGCCAAAACACAAAAAAACGGAAAAAAAACGAAAAAGGAACAATCTGACTCCTCCAGAGCAGCGCATGCATGGAGCTGAAAGAACGTGACACTCTTTATATGAGTAGTACCCTCATCTGTTCCCTCCACCCTCTGTTCTCCTCTTTGCAACGAAAAATTATCATTTGAAACAAAAACCAAAAAAAAAAAACAAAGAAAGGCAAAAAAAATGTGAATAAAAATAAAACAAAAGACAATGAAATTGTCAAAATATGTGAAACGAGACACGCATCAAATGGAAAGTGAAGAGGATTGGAAAGTGGAAAGGGGAAGAGGGAGGCATTGCCATTGTTGAAACAAACAAATAAATTTATGTGCGCCATTTACAAATGAGAGAAAATTGAGAGAAGAACTTCAGCGCCAATAAAAATTACAAGAGCAAAGTTGCGAAAAGTGTCGACAAAAAAAAAAAGAAAAGCTAACCCTTAAACCAGGCGCCGCGACACGTACTCTAAAGTCAGGCTATAAGGAGCAGGCTATAATGCCAAAGTAAAGGTTTCAATGGCCACGACAAAGAAGAAAGAGTCAGCGAACGGTATCAGCGAAAGAGACAGAGAGAGAAAGAAACAGAGTGAGTGAGAGAGCGTGACGCAAATTGCTAACAAGTAATGGCAAATGAAAAGCAAATGAAAACCAAAAGCGAACATAATAAGAAATGTTGTTGAGCTTGAAGAGGAGTGAGAGGAGAGGGGGAGGTGAGGGATTGAGGGTTAAGCAGTTGAGTCGTGAGGTTAGCGCCACTGACCGGAAATGTAAAATGCACTTAGCAGCATCGCATTGCAATGCTTTTGGCCCTCAAACTAAGCTCAGTCCAAAAATATCGCTATCAATAAATTCGCACGTAGCTGCCAAGTGCTGAAAGCATTGTGCAGCGACAAGACCAAGAGAGAGAGAGAGAGAGAGACAGAGAGAGAGAGAAGAAGACAAACAGTCAGAGAGAAAGAGGGAAGAGCTAAGCAATAGCTGATGTGGATATTTTTGTGGATAATTGCAAGAGTCAAGCTGAACGCTGCTTTCTTCTCTTCTCTCCTCTTTTCTCTTCTCCTCAGCCTGGCACTTGCAATTTGAGCTTTGAAACAAACACGCAGGCTGCTGCTGTGGTAACTGCTTTTAGTGAAAATTGCTTCATTAGAGATGCGGCTAGGCAAAGGCGTTAAATTCCTAGATGCTGCGATTAATTTCCCATTGAGTTGCATGTGCCACAAATTCCGCATCGATAGATTTACCTCGCAGCATGCGGCCTGCTGCATGCTGCTTGTGTGTGGCGCAATGTCGTCTCCATCACAATTAAATGGCTCAATTAATACTGTGAATGAGCAGCAGGCAGAAGAACAGCAACTCGATCACTTTGAGGCAAGGTTTAAGCTCCATTTGTTTAGCATTCATTTGTGGCATTTAAAGCATATTATGGAGCTTTATGCTCTGCAGAATTATGATTAATATTATATGGAATAATAATTCGTATTTGTATTAGAAATTCTGACTTCGAATTTTGTATATTTTGTTTCACTTTAACATTCGAAATTCATACTATGAGACTTCATTTCAACGTAATAAATTCTCACTAAGAAATTTGTATATTTTGTTTCACTTGCAGTAAAGATGGAAAGCTCGAAAATACTGTGCTTAACATATTCGGTAAGTTTTATTTAATATTTCAATTTATCATTAATAAGTGAGTGTCAAATGTCTAAATAGGTTTAACATTTTGACATGAAATTGTTGAATGTTCTGAGATATAAATAATCCAGCTATAATTTAAAACAATTCTAATAGAAATTATAACCAAAGATATAAATTTATTAGTCTTAACTCCACTGAATTATTTATAGACTTAGAACAACATTTACAATTGTCGCGATTGTCGCGAAATTAATTATATATATAATTAAAATCAATTCCGAATAATATACCGAAATAATAAGAGCTATAATTAGTCTTAAATAATATGTTTAGTCTAAATTGGAAAACAAATTATAAACAATTGAAATATGTTATGTAAAAAATGAAATTTCAGAGGCAAGTGAAATATCTAAAAAAAGCAACATTAAAAATTAAATTCTAACCGAATACACATTTCTTTAAAAGGAAAATAAAACACCTATGAGAAATGATTCTTCATCCATAGAACAATTTTCACTACAATTTCTATTTTAAGCTATAGTTTTATTAGACACTCATTAACATTACAGTAAATATAAATGGAGATCAATATAAGAAATAAAATGATTTAAGATCATACGAAATATCTGAGTTTGCAATTCAACAAATGTATGAATTTATTTGAATTGTTTCCATTAAATTATTGTACAGAACTAAAATAGAAATTTCTCTTAAAGCCAGGTAAAATACCTAAGCGAATCAATCCATCATCCATGAAACAATTTCCCAATACAATTCCAAGCAACAGTTTCTTTAGACTTTAACACTAAAACCTTCGCAGCGAATGCGAAACACAAGACGAACACATTAAAGGCCATACAAAAGATTGGCCCTATATCATTTTCATTGTTCAGCTAATGAAATTTAAGGTAGACAACTTTTAGGCTAATTGCCACAAATAATAACAACAAGAAGCAGAGAAGAGAGATGAGAGAGTGAGAGAAAAGCGGGAAGCAAAAAGGAAAATCACAGCATGGGGCAAAGAAAAACAAAAACATAACAGGAAAAGCTCAATGCTCGACGCTGACTAAACATATTCTCAATGTTGTTGTTTAGATGTTGTTATTGTTTAGTTTTTGTTCTTGTTCTTGTTGCTCATCGTTGTTGGCTCGTTTTGCATTCATAAATCAAAGAAGCATGTGTCTGTCTATCAGAAATGTAGCTACCAAAAATGGCCAAACAATGGAGCTGGCCGAAAAGATTATATAGAAAATGGCCGCACAATAAATATGCAATGCATATAGAAAAATATATGAAAGCAACAACATGAGCAAATGGAGCATAAATTACACATGGCCATAGAAAAATGATACGCCGACAACATAAAACAGATGCTGAGCAGGAGGGGGGATGGAGAGAGGGGAGGAGCCGCTTGGAGATTGGTCGCAAAACGCGCGCTCTCATCATTTATAAATGCTCGCGGGATTTGGACTTGTGAGAAGAAGGCAGGTTGAGAGGGGCTAGAGAGGGAGCACACTGATAGGAGACAAAGCGAGAGGGAGGTCAAATGATGTTAGGCACGAATCCGGTTGCCTCTCTCTCTCTCTCTCTCTCTCTGACCCCTCGGTAAAGTTCCGGGTCTAATCGCGTTACAATGAAAATTGATGATGATGCTTCATGAAGCTGCCGCTAAAACCAAAAAGCAAAGCTCACAACAACAACTAACACAAAAAAAGGAAAGAAAACCAAAAAAAAATAAGAGAGAAAGAGAGAGGAAATAATGAAAACTATGCAACATATTTGGTAGTTGCCACAAAGTGGCCAAAACGAATGTGAATCCGTGTCATTGACTTTGTTGCTGTTGCAGCCACTTAAATTCAATTGCCCGACCGACAAGCAGCGGCAGCAACAACAGCAACAACAATAACAATTACTACTTGCAACAACAACAACAACAACAACATCAAACTGCAGCGCAAATATTGTCAACCCGAGAAGGGAGTCGAGTCGAGTCGAGTCGAGTTGAGTTGAATTGAGTTGAGTCGAGTGGCGCGTCGGCGGTCGCCAGTTTGCAAAGTTTCGCAACAGCAACCAAAGCCAGTTCAACAACAACAACAACTTGCAACAACAACAATTCGTAACAACAACAACAACAACAATAACAACGCCAACAAGTTGAGCATGCAGCCCGTTGGCTACTTAACTGCCAACCAGGCCAAAAGTGTATGCTATAAAAATACGCATCGCTCCTCTATCTCTCTCTCTCTCTCTCTGTCTATCTGTCTGACTCTGCATCAATGTGTGAGTGTGTGTATACTATCCGTGTGTGTGTGTGCAGTTAAGTGTGTAAACAACAATTGAGCCCAAAATGTGGAACGCATTTAATTGAATTGAAAAACTAAACAGAACTTAGCAGCACTTCCAAGTGCCAACTCAAATGCTCTAACCCATTAAAAGCGCCATAAACACAGCTCGAGAAATATTTTATTTGCAACTCTATTAAATTAAACTGTGAGTACTAAAAAGTATAAACGTTTGTTATTGACAAAGTCGAGTGAAAGATTTAGTAGGTAACTTTCAAGAAAAAAAGTTGTTGAGTAGTTGGAAAAGAAAAAGTATGCAAAATAAATTTTGTAATCATTAACTAAATGAAGTGTCTAGACGTAACAACAATTAAAAAATTGATATAGAAGCTTGTAGATAAAATATTGATATAAGTTTATGTATTGGAAATCTACAGAATGCAAAAGAAAAGTTTAAATTATCTCATGATTCAGAAATTCGTAGCCAAAAATCGCTTTAATGTGAGAAGTAAAGAAATATCATTAAGGTTTAGCTTACAATTCTCTTTTAAAATAAAAAAAAAGCTACACAACAATCGAAGGTAGAGATTAATTTTTATTTAAAGCTTTTATTTTCGGAGTACTTATACAAATTCTGAAGTTATTTTGGAGATATGTATGTATTTATATACCAAGTATAGAAATGAAAATATTTCATTTTTATAAGAAGAAAATAAAAAAAAACCTACGAAAACTACCCTTTGTGAATAAAAGCAAAATAGTGCGGTATTATTCTCAAAACATACCAAATAAATATAACGCAGAAATGCTAAAATATACCGAAGGAAATATTTGGTATATCGATAAAGTACTACATGCGAAATATACCATAGAGGACAAATAAACCAAAGAGAAAGATGGTCAGCCAATGCAGCTAATATCGGATTGTAGAAGACGTTATTTGCCAAACAAGCGTATTTCTTAAATAACTTATACAATTTTTATCCGACCGCAACCAAATTCAGAAATCATAAATACTATAGTCTTTAGCAAAACTCGCAACTCTATCTTCAAAATATGAATAAAATCAATACTTTTGGTTTTATATATTTTTTATTAATATAAATTAGACAACTTAGATATAAGAAAGTCGAAAGTATAGAAAATTAAACATTCACTATTTGTCAAACCTTCAATCAAAAATCTAAATCATTCGATATTATAAATATTGTTATGCTATACGTTGCTCAAAGAAATAATTTTGCTTGGAAATAATAGAATATAAATGATATAAAATTATTTCAAGATATGTACAGTTTAATAATAGTTTACCTATCTTTCAAAGTCGCAATAGCGTTATCAGTAGTAACAACAAAGTCTTTAAGACAATAAGACTTTCTATAACATTGATATTTTTCATATAAGTATATGCTTATATCGTGTTCTTATCTTTTGAAATAAATATTTGAAGATATACTGCCTGGGTATAAAAACGAGCTGTTGATGTGGTTATTTGTAACCAGTTTGTATTTTGCACGTTCCTAATTTTTCCTTATTTACACTGATTTTTAAGTTTATTTTATAATAATAATAACTAAAATCTACTATACTAAGTTTAAACAAGCTTCTAAACAGATGGCTCTGCTTTACGGTTTTTCTCTGCAACAGTCTACAAATTCGTACTAACTCACTGTGGGCAAGAGTAGTTAAAAGTTTTTGGCAATTGGACAGAGAGAATGAGAGACAGAGGAGGGGAGAGTGAGTCCAATTACATGCGTAGCTGTTGCATCGGTGTATGCGTGTGTGTGTGTGTGTGTTAGCCAGTTAAGTAATATGATGACGCTTAAACATGGCCAAAAAGGCATTATGCGAGTAAAGTCAATTAGAACACCGCGCCAATGGCTTTGGCTGGCATTCAGTTGAGTTGAGTTCAGTTGAGTTCAGTTTTTGGTTCGGTTTCAGTTCAGGTGTCCCTAACACAGCGAGTCGACTCCCGTTACAACAGCGGGAGATGAAATGCAGTGCAGAGAATGGGGAATTGGGGAGAACGGAGGAGAAGTGAGGAGAGGAGAGTTGAGGTGAAGGCGGCTCAATGAAATTGTGTTTGGCTTTGGCATTTGGACGCCTCGGCGAGCGCGCATTAAAACGCTTTTCCAAACGCCGGCTTTTCACATGAGCCCCGCCGCTGATGAGCTTCATTTTCGGTTGTCGAGGAGACGACAGCACCAAGAGAAAGAGAGAGAGAGAGGGGAGAGAAAGAGAGGACCCAGAGTTGGGTCTTGTTTGTCAATTTGGCTGAATTGAAACATGCCAACGAAGCTGGGGCTTCAGCAAGCAGGAAGACTGGCAGGTAGAAAAGCAGCAACTGGCACCCGCTGTTATCCTTTTAATGCCAATCTTGTCTCGCATGTGTATGTGTGTGTGTGTGTGTGTGTGTGTGTGTTTGTGTGTTTGGATCAGGTAAACCCTCATAAGTTTACGTTTTAAACGGCAAGTTTCGGCGTGCCAAGCGACAAATCTCAACGGCTCCCCAAGAGCTGAGCTCGAGCTGAAGCTGAACCTGAAGTCTGAAATATTTAGAGCGCATTATGGGCCCTTAAACTACCATTGAGCTGCAGGCATTTATCGTAAACTTCAACTGCCTGTGACGCGTCAAGGATTTGCCAAAACATTTAGCCAACATGACACTTCTCTGCAACCCTTTCCCTGCACCATCCTTCCCCATCACTTCGCAGTGTGTGAGAGAGAGAGATGACGCACATGATAGAGTAAGTGAGAGTGGAGTCGACCCCTTTATGTAGAGCATAAAAAACAATGACATAGAGACTGCTGCCTGCATTGACTAGCCTTCCTTTCTCACATTCTATCTCTCTCCCTCTCTTTCTATCTCTTTATCCTGCTCCCCCTCTTACTCTCCCTCTTGTTGGCTGCGAAATGCTAATCCAATTTTAGGTCTAACCATTTCCACATTTGCAGAGCAGCAGCAAGCTGTATCTGAATAAGCATATGAATAACAATACACTGAGAGAAAATGGCAGGAATGCATAGCAAATATTATGGACTTGAAGGTACACTATGTATGGAAAGAAAGGTTATAATATTAAATGACGACTATATTGAAACTTTTTCAAAAGAAAAAATTAAATACTAAATATGTTGGTATATTTCTAGTCAACCTTATGCTAAATTTAGCTGCACATTAAATATCTTGGAAATCTTCGATCAGCTATTCGGAGCTTTTTAAAAAAATAAATTAAATACTATAATTTTCTGTATATTTTTAGTCAAAATAATACTAAGTAATATAAAAATTAAATAGCAAACGTAATTTTGAAACCAGTATTTTATATTACTGAAAATAGTTGAAAGTTATTAAAGAAATATTTTTGTATGTGGAAAAATACCTACTACAATCGGGTCTTAATTGCTTTCGCTGACAACCTGGTATATTTTTCACCCTGGTATATTTTTTGCTATGGTATATTTTGTACTCTATGGTATATTTTGAATTTAGTACTGTATTAATATACCCAATGTAGCCTTCGGTATATTTTGTCGTATTTTTGAGGCATATTAATTTGGTATATTTTTTATTTTCCTTTTATTTAAAAAGGGTGGCGCGTATATCACTGTCGATCACACACGACTATAGCTTTTTTACCTCAAAAATACTACAAAATATACTGAAGGCTACCTTGGGTATATTACTACAGTACTACATTCAAAATATACCATCAAAAATATTATTCATTTGGTAAATTTTTGATTTTCCTTTTATTTAAAAAGGGTAGCGCGTATATCACAGTCGATCACACTCGACTGTAGCTGTCTTACTTTCTTAGAGTAAAAATAGCAGGCTTCAGATTAGGATTAAAACATACAAATCGTTATTTTCATCTTTAAAAGAAATCATTGAATTTAATAATGCTTTTAGTTAGTTAGTACGTTTTTGTTTTCTGAGATTAATGATTAAAAAAAAGGGGATTAAAAAAAATGGATTTCGGATTAAACCTCACTGTTTGTAAAGAATTTGAATTTATTTTTCAACTCAATTCGATTCCTATTCACAACTCAAATTCGCTGAAATATCATGTGCATACATTTAACTTCGCGTTGCAACACATTTTTTTTTCGCAGTGTAGGAATAAGGCTTTCTTAGTCACGAAGTCTCTTCGCAGTCGCAGTCGCCATTGCGTTATCCTAGTCGAAGTCTGGCCCATAGCTATGGCCGTAATAAACATAAATAGGCATTATTTATTTATGTGACCGGCTGGAACTTTGGGGCTTACTTCTATTTGATGATGTATTAATTTCTCTCGATGCGATGCGATGCGATTGCCATTTGCCATTGCAAATATTACACAATCCTCTCTGTGGCCAGGAGAATTGGGATTGGAAGGAGATAAAGGGGGGGAAAGGAGTTGGAGAAACTTATGAAGAGATTGGGTAAATTTGCCTGCACATTTTGGTCCTGGCATTAGTTTAATTGGGCAAGGCTTTTGTAAAATTGGCCAACTTGAATGATGCCTCTTCGATGCCAATGCTGACGATGCGCCTTACTGCTGTTCTTGCTGCTGCTGCTGCTGCTCCTTGGCCTAATTGCACTTTTCGCTTGAGGAGCTTTCGCTTTCCTAATGGCACGAAACGAGTTCAAAGCAATTCTCGATGCGGCACGTCGTTTTGGCTTTGCTTTCTCTGATGATGAAGAGGAGGGTGGCAGAGGAGGGAGGGAGAGGAATATTCATACTTGTCGTAGTAGATGGCTCGCTTAGTTTTTCATTAGCCACGGGCTAAGCCTTTTGATGACCGCCTTTTAAGTCTAATTAACTGCTAATAGACAATAAATCATTATTACTCAAATTTGAGTGTGCTCGACAATAAAACCGACTCACACACACACACACAGAGAGAGACACGTGCATAGAAATAAATTCATTAATATGTGGATCGAAGCAAATAGTTGTGTGGTCGACAAGAGAAATACACTATAAAGTGGACAGGAAATAGAGAAAGCAAAATAAAGTGCAGGTCAAATTATGTCAAACGAAAATATAAATAAACACAATAATAAAAATGACATACTACTTTGAAAAAAATTGCTAATATTAATGACCAATAAGGAGAAAAAATACTTTGTAAGGTATTAATCCAAATATGAAAATATGTTATTTTGGTAAATACAACAACGTATACAAATAATACTTAAATTGAAGTTTAGACTGAATATAAATAATACTTAAATTAAAATTCAGACTTTAAAAGTCTTTAAAAAAAAGTGCCAATATTAATGACAAAGAATAACAAATGAAATGTCTTTGGAAAAATCGAATTAAGCTAAAGTATAACTGAATTCAACTGATGTTTTAGTCTGCTCAAAGTTGATGATGATAAATTCAATTAATCTATAGACTAGCACTAATTTCCATTTTTAAAATGGATTTTCTTTTCAAATATAACAACAATAAAATAAGTAAAATTCGAGTGACAGTTTAATTTAAATATCAAAAAATATTTTCTGGCTAATACAAATAGTATATCATACAAAAAGTTACAGACAACCTTAAGAAAAGGTGCCAATATTAATGACAAATAGATACAAATAAATTGGATTTTGCCTATTCTACATATTAAACACAATTTGGGAAGGACAAATATGCAAAATTAAAGTACAAGCTACCTTAAAAAAAAGTGTCAATTTTAATGTCAAATACCAACAAATGAAATAACCTTTGAAGAAATTGAATAAAGCTGAAATGTAACTGACCTTAGCAGATATTGTAGACATCGCAAAGCAGACGACAAATTAAATTAATCTATATATATATCTTTTCAAGAACACTACAACAAAATTAATAAAATTAGAAACCAGAGGCCTTAATAGCCAGTCCTTTAGAAATACGTAAATGTTCATTTTAATTTCATCTAACCTTTTTAAATAAATAAATAATACAATTAGAGGTGACACCTTGATTTGAAAGTATAAGCAGAGATGTTTCAACGCATTCAGATTTCACTCTGTATAATTTTTTTCAACATTTTGTAGTAGCAGAAAAAGCTTTCAACATTTTAGGGCATAAACTGCAGAAGGTAAAATTTTAAAATAATGTTTTATAAATCGGTTAAGTTTATACATTAGAAGTATAACAAAGAGATCGATTTCTCCACTTATTTCTATACTGTTTCACAGTATAATTTAGTTAAATTGTTTGAAAAGTGGAAAGTGAAAGAAATTGAGTAGACCTTACAATAAATATGCTGTTCAAAAGATATTTAATAATGGATAAGATGCTCCTTCTTTCATTTGCCTGTTGCTCGCTTCGTCTTGTAGCAGATGTAGCCGAGTAACCCATTGAAGCGTTTATCAAAGGCGGAGAAAGAGTATCATAATTCATAAATAAAGTGTGACTAATGCCAGTGGCGACGCCAGCAACAACAGCAACAACAACAACAATAGCTAAAGCAAGTACAGCAATGAGAACGACAATAATAACGACAAGGAATAACGATGAGGGCGACGACGACGACAACATTTCAGAAAGTGTAACTGGAATCCATTAAACAATAAAATTTATTTATTATTTATTATGATTACACTTTGGCATTGTTTTGGTGTGCCTGTGTGTATGTATGTGTGTGTTGTTGTGTGGGCGGGACACGATTTAAGTGGTAATTACACTGAGCCGCTTTCGGCCACGCCCCACACATATGACGAACGAACAAACACCCCACCAACAAAAAAAAGTAGAAGAAAAAGAAAAGCAAATGGAAATCATAAACATGAAGAGCTAAAAGCGGCCTGGCAAATGAGCCCGAACCATAAAGGCAAAGACGATGACGAAGTAGAAGGATGAGAAGGAAGGAAGAGTTGGAGGATAGGCAGATCATAAGCAAGTAAAGTGCTCCGGTTCCGTCTCTGGACAGTTGGCTCAAGCGTAACAAATGCAATAAATGCGAAGAAAAGGACGACGCACAAAAGTAGGCAACAAATGGCGACGAAAACTCGACAGCACATAGCCATAGAGCCAGAGAGCGAGAGAGAGGCAGAGGGAGGATAATAATAATTCGTAAATTGATTGTGTTTAGTGAAGTTTGAATAAATTCACTCAAACGGCCAAGCAAGTACGTCGAGAACACGAGAGAAGAAGAAGGCAGCAGGATAATCCACTAAAATTTACAACAAACGGAAACAGCAACAGGAAAGCAACAATAAATGCCCAGCATGCGATGCCACAGAGAGGAGGAAAAGAGAAAGGGAGAGTACAGAGAGAGAGAGAGGAGCTGAGCTGAGAAGAAAGCGTAGCAAAATGTAGCAAATAAAAATAAATTTTGCCGGCAAACTTCAAGCAAACACATAGGAAAAGACCAAAGTGGAGGGAGGGGCGAGGAGGTAAAGCCAAGGCACAACCAGCGAACATATGCGCGTTGATGAGTTACGAGCCGGAGAGGTGGGGGAAAGGGCGGAGGCGGAGTCAGCGAGGAAGCGCAAGGATAACGTGCGAGCGAAGGCGGGGCGCTTATAAATGAAATAAAAATGGAAAGCAAAGCAAAACTTATGACTGTCAGCAGATAAAGCAAAAGCTACCAGCCACCAAAGCGAAACGAACCGAAGGAGGTAGCAAAGTAAAGTGAAGAGTGAGCAGCAGAAGGGGCAGAATGAGATGGAGAAGGAGGACGACATGAAAGGACGACAGCATGATGATGCTGTGGCATTTTTTTCTACTGCTGCTGCTGCTGTTGCTCGCAGACTATCAAAGTGAAATGCTAAAGCAGCCAAAAATCCACGAAATAATGGCAACATAACATGAAACAACTGTGACAACAACACACACAGAGCAAGCTGTAGCTGAAGCTATAGCAAGAGATGTAGCTATAGCTGTAGCTGTAGCTGTTGCTGGAGCCATGCAAGTGATAGCGAAATCCATGCTGCC
Source organism: Drosophila kohkoa (assembly GCA_019972355.1). NCBI lineage: Eukaryota > Metazoa > Arthropoda > Insecta > Diptera > Drosophilidae > Drosophila > Drosophila kohkoa. Next base: position 3,944 of record BJEL01000036.1, on the reverse strand, counting down.
AGCCACGGTGTTGCCATTGCCATTTGGTGTCATTTGGCATCATCATCAATATGGCTAAAAGGACAATGCGTTAAATGCGCTCACACATCCTCCCCAGGAGTGAGGCACTCAGTGGCCCGCCCCTCCCTTCCCTACCTCCTCCTGCAATCCAAACTTGTGCAGCTTGTGAGTCTCTGACAGCTGGGCAGTGAGTTCGCATATTTGAGGGTCCTCTCTCTCCCTGCTGCCCCCTGCTTTGTAAGCCTGCTACAATTGCCAGCACTACAAGGGACCAACAGTCACACTCACACACACACTGCGAACGAAACTCCATTAAAGGACTTTTTGCGCTGCACGTTCTCTCATTGTTCCACACAATAATTTGGCGCCTATTCTGCGATTTGCGATAAAGAAACAAACAAAAAAAAAACAAGGAAAGGAAAGAAGAAAAACGCCTGCTCAGCCTTATGAACTTCACAATTGAATTTTGATTTATGTACAGCAAACACACTTGCGAGACTTTCTTAAACGGCTAATTCCGCGCAGTCTTAAACACGGCGAACAAAAAAAAATCTAGTGAAAAAGAATTAATCATTGCGCTCATAAGTATGCAGCACATTTTGATTTATGCCGCAAATATATCCAAGACGCGAGCCGCAAAATGGTGTATTAAAAGCATTGCATACTTTTAGCTGCTGCAGCGATTTGAATATATACGCGCAGCGAAGACACAAACCCAACCACGACTAGCGCATCGAGAACGACATCGACAGCCCATAAATATGCATTGTGTCACATTAGGTGTGTGCGTGTGTTAGTGTGCGGATGTGTGTGGGTGTGTGTATAGCCACATGTCACTGGAGGTTAATAGATTTTCCTTAGCAAAAGCACTTGCAAACTGCATGTCATGGTGTCAGGGCACAAAACCTAAAGCACAAGGCAAACTGTTGGCTGCCTCCCTCCTCGTCTCGTTCTCCTCTGTGTGCTCGGAACAGGACAATGCCGCCTCGAGTCTTACACGTCTAACGACCAAAACGCTAGACACTCGCTTCCGACAGGGCCTAGAACATTGATAAAGTTCACTTTAGCATAGCTTTGATAAGCTCGATGCATGGATTTAAACTGCAAGTACTTAAAGTGGCATTTAAATAGGTTCCACATAAAAAAGTATGTTGCATACTTTTAGGAGGTGTTGTAAATTTAAAGCGCAAAGAATTTAGTTCAAAGAATTTTGAAATTTTTTTATGTTTAACAAAAAAAAACTGCTACAAATTTTAGTTGACTTTAGCTAAAAGGGAAATTAATTTTTGCTGGCGCCGTCTCAAAGGGCATAAAAAGACAACAAACCGCCTTAAAATGGCTTGGCAAAAAATCTGCCGAATTTAAGTGCCAAACACACTTCAAGGCTGGGGCTCGATTCAGGGGGGAGAAGGGGTTGTTGCGTGAGCTGTGAACGCAGCTCTTTCACTTTTATTTTTTGCTGTTTTTTTTTTTTTTGTTTGTTGGTAGCCTGCGCCTGGCACCGTTCAGTGCCTTTTACTGAGACTGAAACCAGGGCCACAAGCCTAGCACAATCTTTATTACAATTTGCTGGAATAGCAACAACGCCACCTACACAACAACAACAACAGCAAGAACAACGACAATAGCAGCACAACGAGTGGCAACAAAAGCAGCAGCAACAACAACAACAACATAGAGAAAGGCAACAACAGCCGGCAACAGCTAATGGATTCTATTTAACTTCCACTGACTGCTAATGGATTTTTCTTGACCCCAAATGAAAATGCGCATCGAAATGCGATTGAAAAATGCTTATAAAAAATAGAAAAGGAAAATGCCAAAGTATAATGGAGCAATGTGAAGAGCGAATGTGCGAGAGGGAAGAAAAGCTATGCGGGAGAGAAGCAGCAACAAAAGCTAAATGAATTTCCGAATGCCAAGTAAAATGCAATGGAACTCTTGATAGGAGTTAGAACGAGGGGAAGAATGAGGAGAGAGAGAGAGAGGGGGGACGACTTACCTTTCCTTAGGGCCAATCAAACATTTGGCCAATTCCAAAACTGAACTTACAGCTGCTGCTGCCAATTTCCATTTACCAACAACAACAACATGCAAATTTACAATTTTTTTGTATGACAAAAGCCAACCAGGAATTATTTTAGTTTCCTTTCCTTGTTTTCATCAAGAGAAAAAACAGCAAGAAAATGTAAAAAACCTAGCGCTAATTATTACAAATATTTCTTAATTTTATGAGCAGCAAGAGAGAGAGAGAAAGAGAGAGAGAGAAACAGAATGACCCAAAGCAAAGACGAAAAAAAATGAAAAGTTCTGCTTGAACAATTTTCTTGACAAGGCAAAGGCCTCAAATTATGGTAAAATATAAAAAATGAAGTTGGAAAAGAAAAGCAGCGCTATCAACTGGTTAAGGTTTTTCTCCTTTTCGGCTTGTCGTAGGTGGTTGGAAACAATGCAGAAGAAGAATTCTCTCACCAAAGCGTAGAGACAAATAAATCAACTTCCGCTTGGCTGACGCGCGATGCGCCTTCATTCTCCATTCCAAAGGCCCATCTCCATCTCCATCGCCATCCCAAGGGCCAACCTCTGACATAACTGCGAGGCGCTCAGGCAGTCATCAGAAATTGAAACTGCCCACCTGTAGACGTAACTCAGAAAGAGGAGGGAGTTTCAAATTGATGTTGAAGTTGAAGTTAAAGTTAAAGTTGTTGCAACCACCGACCGACCGACAACTGGCAACTGGCAACTGGAAACCGTTTCAAAGTCGCATCGTTACGCTTCAGATGCAGACAGGCAACACATAACGCCAACGCTTTGCATAAAAGAGAGACTCGACTCGACTCGAGTCTAGAGATACACTGACCTATCCCAAAGTAATTCTCATTCCTATCAAGGCCCCTCAAAGCGACGCTTTTCCGCTATGGACTGCAACCCTCGCTATGGCATTTCAATGCGCGTTAAACTCGCTCGAGTTCAAGTCGCTGCCATTGTCTTGCACACAGATACTTTTCACACACACACACACACACTCCTCACACACTCTGTTAGTTACACTCTTGCTGAGATGGCAGATAATCATTTCACATTACAGCAAGATAATAATTTCATTATGTATTTTTCATGTTATTAATTATATTGTATGTGGCATCGAGTTCCTGCTGCCACATGCCCCCTGCCCCTGCCCCTACCCCATACCACTGAAATAGTGGGAAAATAATTATTGGTCTACAAATTTTGCTATCATGCTGATAATTACGAGCTGAAGGAAGTTTGTCGTTTGCTGTAAGTGGAAGATGAGATGATGCCATCTCTCTCTGCATAGAGACCGCAACAGAGTTGGGGGCAACTTGAACAGATGCCACTTTGTTTGTGGCATCTCTTGTATCTAATGGCATTTGCGTGTATGCACTGCGATCTCTTGTCTCTTTTGTTTTGGCTTCGTTTGGAAAATCCACTTTGCTCGCTGGCTACTTGCGCGCGACATTTGATTGTATTTTAATGGGCCGAAATAACCAATTTTCATATCTCAAGATCGACGATTTTCCTTGACTTTTCCGCCAGACACGCAACAGTGCAACACACACAAGTTGATCGCTGCCTTTCGCTTCTCTCACATTATTTTGATGGTTATTTAAATAATTATCATTGATTTTCCTTTGTTGCATTATTACACTTTTTTCGAATAGTTATTTTTGTTTTGTTTTCTCTCAGCAATTGCATGAATTTTGAGGTATTTATTATGAATTTAAAAAAATAGAGTTGATTGAAATAAAAAGTAAAGTTTATCTTTGGTACTTTTCAGTTTAATATCATTGATAACTATTATAATATTAATTTAAAACTAATATTTATACTTAACATTACAATTCAATTTTTTTCATTTTCATAACTTCAGTTAAACATAATATTAAAAAACAATTCCTATTATTATTACTTGGTAATACAAT